>CM059838.1:22307523-23507523 GCA_030444775.1 Atalantia buxifolia
TATCACTTCCCAATGCGAAAGTGTTTACATGGTTAAGTCTACATCATTTATAACCACATTGAACAGTATTAACTTCTTATTAGTGATGAGAAAAGTTTGGTTTGGTTTTTTGTTGGAACTGACCTAAATTGAACCAACAAAATGAAAATTATGAAACTAACTAAATTAACCCCAACAAAACTAAAATTCGTTTGGCTCTAGTTCGATTCAGTTTTTACCCTTTAAAAGCTTCCCCCCCCCCCCCCCTCCCCAATTGTGAAGTTTTCAATTTAATTTTTTATTCAATTGATTAAACCAATTTGTTTTTTTTTTCTTTAATTTTTTGCCCACCTTTACTTTTGATAAATAGGGCATCAGAAAGAAGTAATGATCAGAACTAAGTAATGACAAATCCTAAAGTGAAAGTGTTTACGTGGCTGAGTCTACATCATTTATAACCGTCGGTACTGAATATTAATTAATTTTTGACAAATAAGGTATTACAACTAAAGTGATGAGATCAAGTACCGAGTTAAGAGTGTCCACGTGGCCGAATCTGCCTCATTTATAATCGTCTTCACACGACTCTAATGAATTTTTATAAACCCAGGATGATTAAGATCGATTAATAACTCCACCAATTACCATTTTTCTTTTTTAAAAAAACAAAATTTGAGTACAAAATTTAAAATCTCAAACATATAAAAAGGCATTCTGATTTGTAGTTTAGGTTCCCAATTTCAATTGGGATATGACCAGTGATTTTTTTATTTGAATTGTAAGAAAAAAGACGATGGTTTGTTGGGATTGGACAAGTCGTCTTGCTGACAGATACGTGCAAATAAAAAAGTGAGTTGGTTAAGATTAATTAGCGGCAATCCAGGAGAGCGAATAATAAATAATTTACCACAAAAATCATTACTAGGAATTGATAAAATTAAAAAAAAAAAAGTTAAAAGAAATGAGCATCAGAGAGAAGCCGAATTTCGCCTGAGAAATTGTTCTAGCACAGCTCAAATTCAATTACATTTATTTCTTATCAAATAATTATTAATTATAATATTATAAAAAAAATTAAATACACATCTCAATTCAACATTGAATTGTAATAAAGCTCACCAATCAATTTATTCAAGAATAATAATATGCATATGAAATGAGAATTTAGATATGTATATGAATTAGATTTGATCTTTGCAAAATCGTATGGATTATAACAACAAATTTCATTATATTTTGCAGATAAAGCATTATTGTCGTGAAAAAAGAATGTAAATAAAGTGAAGTGACTGATATAAGGATTTACAAAATACAATTCAGCAATTTTCTTTCAGAGTGTTATTGAGCTTTTTTTTTTATTTTTTTGATATTTTTTAGAAGAATTTTTTATTAATTAAATCAAGGTGAAATGCTCATCAAAGCAAAAAAACACTTTCCAGAATGACTAGTTCCTGTGAAAACTAATTAAAGTTGTTTTCTATAAGAAGATAACTATTTTTGTTTCCTCCAATAACTTATTAATGGACTCCTAGTTAATAAAAACAATAGAATATTTTTTGCCATCTCTCTTTTAAGAAGCAGTGAATAATAACAAATAACTTATTACTATTATATTATTCATTTCCCATGATATGGTTATGCTCATATTAGTATCGTATCTATTAGGATGAGTAAGATATTGTGTATATCATGATACTAATTTTTATGTGGAAAAAATATAAATTTCTTTCTATTACTAATCTAATTTGAACATAAAATATCGCGTCATATTTAAAAAGTATGATTAGAATGGATTAACTTTTAAGATTAGATTGAATTCGATTAAAATGAATTAAATTAAATTATATACAGTTATTGTCTTTTGTTTCTTACAATGTTCGATAGACTATGTTAAATGTAATTTAATAAAGATAAATAACCATTAAATAGTATAGCTATTTCAAATTATATTACTAATTGTTGAATTTAATATTTAATATTATTATAAAAATAATTAAATATTTTTTTATATTTAATATTCAATACTATTTAAATGAATTATTAAATAAGTTTTTGGTATTTAATCTTATATTAAATACTAGCGTAACTAAATTTTTGAATCAAAATTTTGATATTTGATATGATAAAAAATTATAGTTTATATAAAAATTTTGAAATGAATTTTTTATATTTAATTTATATGAATAAAAGTTTAAATAAAGAGGAAAAAAGTGATAAAGAGGACTTTATCCCATCTAAACCCAAATTAAAATGAGGATTAATAGTCCCATTACTTTTGAACCAAGATTTTGATTAATTGGCTAGTCTTGACAGCCAAAAATGTCTAAACCTAGATTAATTTATTTTGTCCTAAAATTTGAGGTGGTCCCAGCATCCAAACAAGCTCCTGTATTAAAAGATATATTTTTTTCTTTTTACCAATCAAGTTTTGATTTTCAACATGTTCTTTGTTTTGCTTTAAGGATATTTTATTATCGAAGTGTAACTTTGAAGTTAAACAATAATGTGCTTGCTCTCATCAAAGTTTAGGCCTCTTTTGGGACTTTGGTGCTATGGTAGTTAAGCTGTCTCAATAAGAGCCTTGGTTAAATCGGAGGAATTTTTAAAATATTTACCTTTTTTTTCAAAAAGAATATTTTACTCTTTCTATTTTTTTTTTTATTATATGAAACTATTGCTCAAGAGTACAATTTATATTATATGAGATTACAACTGATATTTACAAATCAGACTATTACTGGGACTAATTTATATCGATTCTTATGAAGCACGCCCAGATTTTTATCCTTTCTAATATTCGAGGGACGTCTACTCCACTCACATTTCAAAAGAGAGAAAGCTGTCTTTACTCAAATTGAGAAAGAAAATTAAACCCCAACAATGCGTTGTAGAAGTTCGAACTTATGACCTTATAATTGTGAAATCATAAGTTCTCACCGTTTTTTCATTTTCTATCTTACTTTTCAATTTTTACTTATTTTCTTACACTTAGCTATAGAAGTAAAAATTTCTTATAAATTATCTGATTGTTCTTTTTATCCTTTTTTTATTTACAAGTATATAAAATACCATAATTTTTTTATAATAAAACTCTTTAATTAAGGATAAATTATATTAGAAATAGAGAAAAATACACACTAATAAAAAGAAATATATAGGTCAGTCCGATCAACTTAAAGCACTATCAAGTAGTTTCCATTGTAAAATCTACAATTTATTCATATTAAATTTTTGTGAATCTTAAGACAAAATCCATTTCTTGAAATCCATTGCTTCATTATTTTCAAATAAAAGTGGGTATAATATTTCAAAGAATAAATTAAAAATAGGAAAATTACCATTTTACTATTAAAGTTTTATTGACATATCATGTCAGTACCAAGGTTTACCGAAAAGTATATTTTACTACTAAAGTTTTGCGCCGTTATCAATTCATTACCATTCCATTAAGAAAAAGTTAATATTTAACGAAAATTGAGTTAAAAGTCAATTTTATCCCCAAGAGTTTAGTAGTAAAATGATAATTTCCTAAAAAAAAAGTTGAAATGATAATTTAAAAAATTGATAATAAAAGATAATTTTATCCCCAAATTTTTTAGTAGTAAAATGATAATTTCATCAAAATTTTTAACGATAGTGAAATGATAAATTCCCTAAAAATTTAATAATAAAATATATTTTGACAAATTTATCATAATATATCAATAAAATTTTAATAATAAAATAATAATTTATTGTTTAAAAATAATGGAAATTATATCTTTGTTATCAAACATACTACAACACTTTGACATCAATGCATTTTTAACGTAAGGGTAATTTAACGGAATAATAAAGTGATAAAATTAAGTGATAATAAAAGAATTTAAAAATTTTAGGGTAAAATAGTCAAAATATATTTTTCAAACAAACTTTGGTGGTTTGATATAATATATCAATAAAACTTTAATAATAAAATAATAATACTCTTTAAAAATAATATAATATTAATAACTGATCCTAGCACTAAATTTTTCTCTCAACTAATGCCGCTGCGCATTAATAGAAAACGGGCAGTTTTCACAATCATCCAACCACGTGGTCATCAAAATCAACAACATCAGTGGCAGTGCAGGTAATTAATTTGAATTGCTAGAAGCCTCTTTTTGAAGACTCTTCAATTTGATAAAAATAAAACAAATAAATAATAATGATTTATAGTTTTATAAGCCTCTCCCCCACTCTTAACAGGAAACCATACAAACAAAGCTGCAGCAAGCAGCCAGCCAGCAGCACAGCACTCATTTTCAGACACTCAACCGCAATTATTGAAAGGTGACTATTTCTTTTTCCTTTCTCTATTCATTTTCACTTAAAACCTTCCAACCTCTGTTTGGTTCCCAAGAAAATGCTAGAAAATAAAAAAGAACGTAAGACATTTTTAATCTTTCAGAAGATCGAATTCATACACTTTAGCTGCATTATCAGTTCCATATATA
The DNA here is from genome assembly GCA_030444775.1 of Atalantia buxifolia. NCBI lineage: Eukaryota > Viridiplantae > Streptophyta > Magnoliopsida > Sapindales > Rutaceae > Atalantia > Atalantia buxifolia. The sequence continues at coordinate 22,311,981 of CM059838.1, forward strand.
AGAAACATTCGTTTGCTTTTTCTTTTTTTTTTCCTTTTCTGGCATTGATTTAGTTATTTGACCACGATACCTGGATTCGGATCCCGTAGCTAAGTGTATAATGCTTTTGTTTGTTTGGTTGTTTTAAGAATAATCATAAGATCAAAGCTAACAGCTACTCCTTTATCTTCACTAATTTATTAGTTTGTGCTACTCTTTTATCTTCACTAATTTATTAGTTTGTTTACATATGTGTATTCTGATATTTTCGTAGCATTTGTTAGCTTTCGTTTAGTATTTCTCTAAGTGTCTTCTTGACTCTCATTCTGCAGGGTGAATATATGGCTTCTTGTTCATTATGGCAAGCTCGTAATTGGCTGAACAGGTCAATGTTTGGTTTCTAAGCACTTGGACTTTCAGTACGCTAACAAAAAACCCTATTGCTGGGAATTTTGTTCGTCTCCTGAGCAATTTTGTTATGGTAGATATTTATCGGAGTGAGGCGGTGCAGCTATTTGACGGGAGGTTTTTCTAATCAGATTTTGGATCATATGGATGTTAAAACTGCTCTAATTGCCAAGGATGTGAAACAGCGCCGTCCATTGACCCCAACTATGGTGTTCAGGGGTCTAGTTTGCTTACTTGTTCTGCTTTCAACAGCATTTACGATGATAATATATTGTGGCTTTCCAAGTGCTATCATGTTGCGACTTTTGAGCACACATTACAGCAGGAAATTAGCATCCTTTTTCTTTGGTGCTTGGCTGGCTTTATGGCCTTTTCTCTTTGAAAAAATAAACAAGACTAAAGTTGTTTTTTGTGGAGAGACTGTTCCTGCAAAGGAGCGTGTTTTGCTTATTGCAAACCACAGAACTGAGGTGGACTGGATGTATTTGTGGGATTTCGCATTGCGAAAGGGATGCCATGGACATATTAAGTATATCCTTAAGAGCAGTTTGATGAAATTACCTGTATTTGGTTGGGGATTTCACATTATGGAGTTCATTTCAGTGGAGAGAAAGTGGGAGGTTGATGAATCAAACATGCACAAAATGCTTTCAACTTTTAAAGATCCCAGAGACCCCCTCTGGCTTGCTATTTTCCCTGAAGGCACCGATTTCACGTAATTTCTTCTTTCAGTCATTTAGAAGTTTGGATACTCTGTATTCCTCAATTAGTTTTGATATACATTTGGACTATGTTTTAGTATTAATTTTCTTCTACAACATACCATAAGTTATGATGCATTTCTTTTAGTGCAGTTTTGACGCATTAAATCTCTGAAAGTTACTTTCTTCCTTTTAATGAAGTGAACAGAAATGCACAAGAAGTCAAAAATACGCAGCTGAAAATGGCTTACCCATCCTAAAAAATGTGCTGCTTCCTAAAACAAAGGGCTTTTGTGCCTGCTTGGAAAATTTGAGGGGGTCACTGGATGCAGGTTTCTCTTTCCCTTTTTTTCTTTCTCTCCCCTATGCTTTCCTTCTTTGTATTATTCAACTGCATATGTTCTCTACCTGTAGTAACTCCTTCTCCCAATAATTCTGGTCTGTGAAGATCATATTAATGTAATATAGCTGTCATTTTTACATAACTATTTGACTGAGGAAAAACTTGTTAACCTAAATAAATCTATATTCAAGAAGATGACCATTTTACCTGCCAATGTGATTTATAGAAAGTCTTTGTATTAGCATTGGTAGCATAATAGATCATGTCAGTCAAACCAAAAAAAAAAAAAACACTTAAGATGATGCTTACTTTCCAGCTCAATTTCATGGCTAGTTCTTTTTTCAACCTTACTACATAGTAAAATTTTGAGCTCACTGATTGTCTAGACACAAACAAGCCTTTGCCTCCTGCAAGTCAAAATTTTTTATATGACCTGGAACGTGGATCAAATTTCATTTTTCTATACAGATGGTTAAACTTCGACTGTCATTAGGTGCCTTGGTGTTTTGTCCGTTCAATGGCTAGGCAAGATTTGAGTTTGGCTTACTTGATAATAAATTCAGCTTTTAGGAAATTAACAACCTATTTAAGAGTCCTTAACTCTTCGCTGTAGTTGCTGATTTTTTTTGCTTCTTTCCTCTTGTTGTTTTAGAATATGCATTAATGCTTAGCTTGCCTCTTGATACCTGGGGCTTTTGAATTTTTTGTGGGGCAGAAAATCTGCGTCAATGTGTTTATTAAAATTGACTCTTCTTACAATGTTGTGATACATTTTGTTTTCTACACACTATTTATGAAATTTGTCTCTGATTACCTCTCCTGTTGGTTTCAAAACTTGCTTCACAATAATCATAATTGTTAGAAATTAGTTCAGTTTTATCACTTTCAGGATCTGTTTAATGACAAAGCTAGATTGAGAAGAAATGGGAGTGTTATCTTGCCTCTGAATTGTCTTTAGGTGCTAAAATCTTTGTTTTCTCAATCTGCACCACATCATACAATGCACAGTAGTTAACATCTCATTCATTCATTTGTTAATTAGCTCATCTTTCCACTACCCTAATATCCTATACAAAACCAGGCCGGTACTAATTCCAAAACAATCTGTTTTACTATAATTTTATCGAAGCATCATTGTGTCTTCTGTTTACTTGCTTCTTTTCAAAATTCATTTGTTTGTTGCTGCAGTTTATGACTTGACCATTGGGTACAAGCATCGGTGCCCAACTTTCTTAGACAATGTCTTTGGGGTGGACCCTTCTGAAGTTCATATTCATGTCCAACGTATCCCTACTGTTGACATGCCAACATCTGAAGAAAAGGTCACTACTTGGTTGATGAATAAATTTCAGCTCAAGGACAAGCTGCTTTCTGATTTTTATTCCCAAGGCCATTTCCCTTGCCAAGGTACAGAAGCAGAGCTGTCAACAGCTAAGTGCCTTGAAAATTTTATGGCAGTAATTGCCTTGACTATCACAACTACATATTTCACATTTTTCTCATCTATTTGGTTTAAAGTTTATGTGTTTTTATCTTGTACCTATTTGGCTTTTGCCACCTATTTCAATGTCCGTCCAAAGCCAGTTCTTGGCCTTGTGAAAGCTATGTTTAGTCGCAAGCTATCCCAGCACTGAGCAGACTCAATGTGTTGCTAGACTTATGCTTGTGGTCTTCAAAGTAGCCAGTAGCTTATGATTTTTTTGTCATCTGGGAAGCAAATATATGTACCATGTTTTTGTTTTGGTTATCTGGTGGCTGCGTTATTATTGTCTGGTTTATGACTCTGAGATTTATACTACTGATTAACAATTACAATGCACGTTGTCAGGCTAGAAACTTCAAATATTCATTGCCTGAAAATAGAAAAAGAAAAAAAAAACTCTTTATATAAATATTACATTATTTTTTCTTGATCCAGGTGTGTGGATCCAACAAGCAATTTAACAAATTAATTAATGAAATTAACATCATCATTATCCCATTGGCATTGAACATGAAAATCAGATAAATGTCCCATAAGAAATAGCACCTGCTAAGAAGATCAAGCATCATCTTTCTTTTCAATTGCTGGTATGTTTTATGATCCTTTGCAGAACCACAGTCCTTGCCCTTCTGATATCACGGCTACACGTATCAGCTTGCACCCCCAAGTCCTCAACGTTCTTCATGAACACGCCCAGCTTCTTCTTTATCTCCTCCACCCCAATCTTCACGGCTTCTTCTTCGATCACAAAATCAACATTCTGCAAAAGTGCTTCGATCTCAATCTCCAGTCTATCGATTAAAACCCGAATGTTGTCCAGGTCTTTAATGGCGATATAAGTGCCCACTTGCATTGAACTGATCATCTCCTTCTGTCCTTTCAATGCATGTTCATAGTTTTTCCAAAGAGAATCAATCCATTTCCCCATGGATCCCAATGGGATAGAAGAAGCAGCAGCAAGAGCTGCAGCAATGGGCGGGGCAGCCATGGCTGCAGCCACAACCGAGCAGATCAACACAGTAGCACAAGTAGCAGCAAATATGATGCTCGAAACCTTCCTCCAAGAATGGATGTACTTCAACTTCTTATCCAGCTTGTTCTTCCGAAGCTGCAGCTTCTCAAGCATCGATATTTGTTGCTTATAAACAGATTGAAAGATTTGAAAGAACTCTTCAGTGAAAGGATCGCCAGCTGCCTTGAAATTCTTCAACTCCTCCAAAGTCCTCACATACCTATGCCCAGCTCCCATGTCATTCTCCTCCTCGAACTGCTGCAGCGCTACGAGAATCAGCAGCTGGCTATCCCGAGCACGTTTCAAGCACTTCTCTAAGGCGGTGCAGAAATCAAGAGTCTGCAAGCTACTTTCAAAGTACTCCTCAACGAGCTCAAACAATTCTTGACTCTTCCATATATCTTTCTTGCATTCCAAGATAACTTTAACAACCTCCTGGTTCATCTCCAAAAGGCATTCAGTCACCTCCTTCAAAGAATCAAAAGAAAGTGCTCGAACCTCAACCCCCGCTGCCAGAGTATTAATCACATGACTCGTTCGAGCTTGCAAGGTGGTGTCAAAGGTCTGCAAGTCCGTGTCAAGCCTGCACGCCGCTTCATAGGAGCTGAGTTCTGTCGTAAACTGAGACGATGTTTCACTTGTCTTCTTGCTCATATTTCCTCCCATATCTTCAATACAAAAATAATTAAACCAATCAATCAATCAATCAGTCAGTCAAATATTGACACTGCCCGTTGTGGGATATACAAGAATTTTGATTATGCAAATTCTATGATAATAGATTGAATATTTCTTTGACAAGAGAAGAAAACGTGTGAGGTAAGGCAAAGGGAATGCGATGGGGTTATCTTTATAAAATGGAAAGTCTACAGAGGAGCTATAGAAGAAAACAAGATGTGAATGAGGAATGAAGAAGCTTAAAGAGAATAAAAACCGTTAAGGGCCAAGCAAATTTGGGGGGAAAAAATGAGGGGGTGGGGTGAGAGATTTAAAGCTCTAGCTTGCACGCATGAGTAAAATAAAATGGAATGATCATCGTCGTCGTCATCATCAACACACATATACATATAAAAATAGAAATCAAACGCAGGAAGCAATATGTGTGTGTGTGTGTGTGTGTGTGTCTCTAAATTTTCTTTACAATTTCAACGCGCAAAGCAAAAGTTACCAAACAAAAGGAAAGTGCTGTAACCAGCTTTTGAAGCTGGCTTCTGCTCCAAGACTGGGGAGTAAAGTGATATAACCTAAACGGAAGAAAACACGTGGCCCATTTAAATGAAACATTTTGGGGGCAGTATGGTAATTTAAAAAGTACGAAATGACGAGATTAGCCTTTTCATTAATCACCTGGGTGACTTAAGTTTATCCAATTGATTATGTATCCCTAATCTTGCTATTAGCCTATTACGTACTAATTATGCAATGATGCTATTGCTAATTATATGCATGTTGACTATTGCCTGTTGAGTCTTGTAAAGTCCTTTTCGATATATATGAAGAACGTTAGTTTGAAGCGTGACACATAATGTTGAAGTTCTGAAATGTTGATCATAAATTTCGAAAACTTAAAATATAAAAAAATAAACTTAAGTATTTTGATGGAGGTAATTTAATTTAATAAAAAAATTAAAATTAAGAGTTTATGATTGAACTTTGATAAATTAAATGAACAATTAGCATAAGTGTGTACATGTATGAAACTTCTGAAAAAAAGATTGCATATTAATAAATCAGAACAAAAGGAGAACTGATACTAAATTCTTTTTCTTGATTTATAATATATATCTGTTTTTCTTCCTCGTGCATATTGTTTTAAAAAAATGTTATTGTTATTTGAATAATATATAATTCCATTATGTTACAATTAGTAAAGCTAGGTTTCAAATTTAATTTATTTGGTGAAATCTTTCTCACAAAAGCATACGTTACTTTTCCTCATTGGTGAAAAATTCAGCAGAAATATATATATGAGAGAAGAATAATGCATCATTAATAAAAACAAACATACCCAGTTGATAGTTCTTGAGATTTGCTGATAAATAATTCACCAAGAGCCTGAAATCAAAGCAACTTCTCCAAAGTAATTAATTTTCACCAATAAAGGCTACCTTATTTTTTTATGGTTGAATGGATATAGTGAGCAGCACACAAGCTACCATTTGGTTATTTATACCTGAAAATCGAAAGCTTGTTAGCCAAGAAAATTCAACATTTTGCCACTTTTAAAATTTTGAAAATTATGTCTATAATCCACGTAAAAAAGGTGGTCATGACGCCGAAATTCAGTTGCTAATCATTTGTATTTTCTTTTCCATGAATGTATCTATAAAATGTGTAGTACCATTTTCATAGGGCAAAACGTGACGGTTTAAAAAGATGATACATACCAATTTTACGTGCACGAAAGAACTTAATTATAGTTTATCAAAAAATTATAGCCAAAATATAAAAATTCCCTTTTGTCCTATTTTAATATTATCATATGATAATTATTTAAAATTTCATGTCACGATATGTATTAAAAATCATTATATTAATATGTAACATATGTGTACATTGAAAAATTAGAGCAATTACATAGTAAAAATTATGATATTAATTGTACAAAAATGGGAAAAAAAAACAACCGTTATCCTAAAATTAGGTTTCTGTAAATATATATAATGTTCAGACAAATAAATAAAAAACTTCTAATTAAATTCTCCAATTCAGTGGCTGTTTCGTAATTTTGAGCACATCCAGGGATGTTTTATTTTGTCGGGCGGTCAAGTTGTTTTTCCAGGAAAGCTACGCGGTCGCACTGAGATGACACGTCAGGCTAGAGGACGCGTGGCAGTAACCTAGTCGGTGCCGCCATTGCGAGGAGAGTTCAAAAAACTTGATTCTACGCTACGTCACACAGAAGAATCTTCCTTCCGTCACGTGCTTTGATCACTCCCGGTTTCGGGTCTTGTTCTCCTGTTTGCTTTTTTATTCACGATACACGTGATTTGTTTTTGTTGTTTGTAAAATCTTTTTGTAAACAAAGATGATGAAGAAAAGGGATCATATCATCTTGTTAAATTTAAACTTATTGTAACAGCTGGATTTTGATTCCTGGTATTATGCGAAAAAAATGCATTATGCATCCACATTTTCTTGGAACTTGTCTGGTTTCTTGGAGAATAAGGTTTAACTTTAATGTTGTGTATCTTCTTTGAGGCACAATATGATGAGTTTTGATTTTGTCCTTGATAAAATTGATCCATGCAAGTTATAACAACTGATATGGTAAATAGTGTTGCTTAGTTCCGGCCTGTTTGAGATTGAGGTATTATAACTTTTAAGGTATATTTGCTGTAGAAAAAAAATTATAATTATAAAACAAAAGTTAATAATTTGTAGTAAATATAAATTTTAAATAATAATTTTAACAAGATTCTTAGAAATATAATAGATTTTTCATGATATAAGTGAAAAATCATATCAACATAACTTCCAAATTATAGTAGCTAGTTGCAGTGGCGGTGTCAGGAATTTAATCTAGCAGGGGTTAAGTCTAAATAAAAATGTAATTTAAAAAAGATCAACAAGTAATAAATACCGAAGTAAAAATTCATTAATATATTCAACTCAATATATTTATAATTGATTTCAACATGTTTTCATACGTTAAAAACGTTGAAAAATAATCATATCATGAAGAATACAAAATAAATCTTTTTCTACATATACAATAATAATATTACTCAATTATTGATCTCTCATATAATTTCACAGACGATTTTTCATAAAATTCATAACTAAAAATGCTTTTTTTTTTTATAGTTACGACAGCTAGTAAAATCAATACTAATGTTATCAATAAATAAATTAATGAATTCAATTTATCTTTTTAGTATCAACTATTTTTCTTATTACCTTATCAATCCCTTTCAAATTTGAAAATTTGTTATTAAAACCCACCTCCATAATGTAAACATCAAGTTGAATTTTAAGTAAAGCTGGCAAAATTTGACACGATCGGATTACCCGATACGAACACGATACAAATAAATGAGTATGAGTCATCGAATTTAACACGATTATTAAATGGGTCGCGTCCGGGTCGACACGATTTTTTTCCGTGTCGGGGTTAGGGTTAAAATTCTTGACTCATTTACTCGATCAATAACCCGATTATATTTTCTATTTTAAACTAATTTGCAGGTTGTTGTCATCAAAACTCAAATATTAGAGATAATTTTCTTTTTTTTTTATTCTTTAAAATGATGAATATAAACACAATATTTTATTTATAAAATTTTAACTATATTTAGAGATTCAATAGTGTAAATGTGTAAAATATTAGTAGATATGTATAGTTTATAATATTTATATATAATATTATTTACATATATAATTAAAACATCAATAGTGTAAATGTGAAATATTTTGATAGATATGTATATTTTATACTATCGATAAATTATGTATGTATGTATGTATGTATATAAGTATGTATGACAGTGTGTAATTTTTTTTTGTAATTTTTGTTTAATATATAGATATTATGCGGGTTATTGGGTAATCCAATTATTTTTCCGTATCGGGTTTGGGTCTCAATATTTTGACACGATTATTAAATAGATCAGATTTAGGTCGACCTAAATTTAACACGACACGAAGTTAACACGATATGAACAAGACCCGATGACCCATTTTCCCAGCTCTAATTTTAAGCGCCATAAGAGTTATTAAAGAGAAATCATTTGGATAAACTCAGTAAGGTGAAGTAATTTCTTTTTTTTTTTGCGTGAGGAGAGTTAGAACCCAACGAATTACAAAATAACAATGTTGATTCGTGGGTTGGAAGTATAAAAATAAATACTTAATGTTTTGGTTATTTTAAAAATATTTTAGTTATTTCTACATTTTAACATGGGCTTTATGATAAATCAAATTAACAATGAGGCAAATATCAAATTAAATTTGTAAATTTTAAAAAGTTAAGAAAGGGCTTCAGCCCTCCTAGTCTAATGTAACGCTGTCACTAACTGTCCAACCTCAATTTCAAACAAATCCTTCATAGAGCATAACTACTGATGTGGAGACCTTTCTATAATTTCTTATAAATAAAGATTTGAAATTATCATCTTTTTATTATTTTATAGAGATATAAAGTGAATGAATTAGTGTCTACTAGACCAAATTTTATTTTTTAAGAATATTGAAAATCCTTCTATGTAATTATTATATAACTAGCATTTAGACTTTGGAGCATTCCGGACTTGTTCCGTCTTGTAAAATTATTTTTTACAATAATCAACTTATTATTCGTACTTCTGCGTCAAGCTACCCGTTTGAACATTTAATTTTCATGCTTAAAATGTGAGCTCAAAACGAGTCTAGTAAAACCCTTACGTCACATCGCTCCACCCGTTTTGCACCTTTTAAATGATATTGACATATAACTTTAAGAGATATAATGAAATGTTTTAGGAATAATATTATCATACAAGTTCTGGCTCTATTGTTTCAAGTGAATTTATATATTACAAACCACGTACGATATATGGTTGCATTATTGTTCACGGGCGGACTGAGAACTAGGTGTATGTGAGGTTGTGACCATTCATATTGGCTTTAAATGCAATTGGGATTATAATATACGTTCAGTTAATTTTATTTTCTTTTTCTTTTTTTTGGGAAATAATGTGTTAATTTGATTTTAATTTCATTACTCCCAAGGAAAAAATAGTTGTACGATATTTGAATATAATTGTTAGGCCACTACTATATTACGTTAAGCGTAACATACACACATTAATAGTATTTATGATGAAACTTATTATTGTTGTTGTGAGTGTGTGTATGTTATGTTTACCGTAACATAAAGGGATCCTAATTGTTATTGCCTGCAAGTGTACAAGTGCCACTAATATTAATTAATAGTATAATTGTAAGTTGAGTTTATCGTGGATCGCATGACTGGCTTTAGGGCAATCAAGGCATTCAAGCCAAGTTTACATAAGGCTTGATTTTCCAAAATTATACGTAAAACAATGGCTTAATCAACCAAAACATCATAAACAACCGATATTTGAAAGCAAACGATCAAAACCAATCATTTTGTTGTACACTATAGCAAGGCGGAATATAATTAATTAAAACCAAAGTCAAAAGTGATTGAAGCTACTACTACGAACTAGCTGGGTCTTAATAGTTTTTAATACACTTCTTAGGATCGCCTCAATTTTTTTTTTTTTCATTTTTAGGTCGGTAATCACTTTTAAAAGGTGCTATTCAAGTCTCCTACATATTAATTAATAAAGAATTTTTTTTAATATATGGAAATAAATCGTCACAAACTCACAATAGAGGTGTTATTAAAGGTCTTGACAAATTTTATATTCTAACAAATATTTTGTTCCATATTTTTATTAAAAGATAAAAATATATTCTATATGGTGATGATTATGGAGATCAATGGTCAAATTCATTTCAACTCTGCTAGAAAATTTTGTTTAGTCTCAAAAGTCCTCCGTAGCTCACGGTATACACTTGGTTCACGAGAATGAAACCATCTTTTATGCGGTAACTTCAGATCAAATACTAAGACAAAGGACGTCACCACTCACCAAGGCAAAGGCCCCACTCTGTATGAAACCGCCCCCTGCCGACGCGTGTCCAATAGTTTTTTTTTTTAAAAACTCGCGTGTCCAATAAAGTTGAAGCGACGCAAACGGCTCTTCTCTTGCGAGTTTCGGGAACTCCGATTATTAATAGTTTAATACGCGGTGCCAATCATGGGCTAAAATGGGTAACAATCTCGGCCCAATTTGCGAATGACAGAAAAGTTCGGCCTGGCTCAACTCTGAGCCGGCCCCATCCACTCCCACGGGCTTTATAGCCCAACCCTCCCACATTAGGGTCTGGACAAAGAATTAGAAAAAAAATTTGGGTCAGGTCTAAACCCTCTATTTTTTAAAAAATAAATTTATAAATTAAAATAATAAATTTAAATTTAAAAAATAATAAAAAATCTTTAATCCCTAATTTATATGTTAATAATTAATAAAAAAAACTTAAAATTATAATATTAAACTCTCTTTTAAGTGTTAATTAATTAAGAGAGTACTTAAATTAGAGAACTAGTACTAAAAAATTAAATCTTTAAACTTTTACTTGCTTCATTTTTTTTATTTATTATTTTATTTTTAAGTATTTTATTTTCTTTAATTCATTGTTAATTATAATCAATTGATTATTATTAACTCATTTCAAGTTTACAACAATTAAAAAATTAAAAAAAATAAAAACCCAAGCCTGCAGTGGGCCTGGCCTAAGCCCAGCCATTGCACCTCCACTCTAATGGCCTTAGGGCTAGACTTGAAAAAGTCTCACCCAAACCCTTAATTTGCCAACCCTAGCCCAATTAACCAAGTTAACTATTAATTAAAATATTTATTTATTTATTTATTTTTATGTGGACCCCTATATCTTATTCATTCTTATTAACTTTTACACTTTCAAAATATTTTATCTATACTTTTTTATTTTAACATTTTTATTTTAAAATATTTTATATATAAATTCTTTTACAAATTAATTTAACATTAATTTATTGATTGAATAAAAATATAAAATAATAAAAATAGATCATGTGAACTCAAAGATATTTAATTCAACCAATTTTATCATGACACATCAATTTATATAAAATAAATTTATATAAAAATTTATAACTATATTATTACTCATAATTGATACAATTGTCGTCAAATCTTGAATGCCAAAAACTTTCGCTGCTCTCACACTTATTTACGAAAATAATAGGGTAGCGGATATTATGGCATATTTTGTCGTCACCACAAAAGACAAAAGTCCATAATTAAGTATTAAAAAAAATTAATTCCCCCAAATGCACTGAAAATTTTCAAGTAATCATGAATTAAAGAATCGATTATGACACAAATTGATGTTTAAGATGATTAATTAAACTCTAGACTGCAAATTGTAATACCAACACCGCCCCCAACAACAAAAAAAAAGCATACAAAATCAATATCGTATTTTTGTGTGTATGTATATATAATAATCATCTCTAAACTAAGTTATATTTATGTAGCTCTGTATCGTTACAAAAATCAGAGGCACGAATCTGAGCATGACTCTTTTGTATGTGGATAAGAATTAGGTATTATATAGATACTTTAGTCCCTCCAACGATATAAATTAAGTTCCCAAAGCAAACGCAATCCCTTGACAACACCAATGTCGTCCCGTGACCCCAATGGCCCATAGTAATGCCAATTTTGCCAACTCTTTGTTCACGAGCACAAAGAATTTTGTGCCCTTTCAGAATCAAAACCATGCATATGCTTAACCCTAAACCATCAAACTTTCTCGTCCATTAATTTCTATATAAACTAACTCATCCATCCCTCAAATTCCAACCCAAAAACAACAAGTTTAAGAAAGAAGAAGAAGAAGAAGAAAAAAAAAGACAATAGGTAAAGTAGAGATGGAGGCATACGTAAAGCTTCTCATTTTGGCAGTGATTCTAGGGCTAGCCATTGGGTCCGTGCCCACGGGGGTCAGCGGCGATGGCTTGTGCCGCATGACCAGGGACGGTCTTACAGCTTGCCAACCGGCTGTGGCTGCCTCGAACCCTTCTCCTCCTTCTACAGCTTGTTGCTCGGCTTTGTCTAAGGCTGACTTGCAATGCTTTTGTGTGTTCAAGAACTCTAGGGTTTTGAGCCTTTATGGAATTGACTTCAATCAGGCCATGCAGCTCCCGGCTAAGTGCAACCTTGGTGACTCTTTCCATTGCTAAGATAATTTGATGGGCCCTATTAATCTTGTTTGTTTTTCGGTGTTATTAGTTTCTTCTTTTGTTGTGTGTGTGTTTGTGTTTTCCTTTAAAATTGTTCTATGAATTAGTTATGTATTTTGTGTGGTTAATGCTCAACTTTTTAGTTAAAGTTGTGTCAATGTCAAGCAAATTGACTGTTTTGTTTAATTTGAATTAAGAATCACGATCTTGCTTGATTTGGTGAACAGTTGATAATTATATATGTATTTAACCTATTGATCTCCAAGACCTTTTAATTATGAAGTTAATTATAATGATGTCTAGAAAATTAAAGAAGTAAAATTCAATTGTTGAATACAAGCTTGTTTTCAGTAAATAATTATTACTCAATGAGGTAATGGAATTGTCATTTTTGCGAAGATTATATATATTTCAAAGAAATCGAGCGTGAAAAATCAGAGTTGGGTATTAAATAATAATCGTCTTGTAATAATATTGCAGCAACCGATTTTGCCTAGCATACATTAGTTTAAGTTACTTTTTATCGAGAAATTGATGGTCTTTCAAATTTAATCATATGTAGAAGGTCGTATTGAATATTTAGTTCCCGTATGATAATTAACTATAAATATAATAGGTAAATATACATTTTTTGCCGTGACTATTATTGTTGTTCATATTTCGATCCAAGTAAATGTTTATGAAATTTAATGAAAGCTTTTAACGTTAATTTGTAGTCAAAGAGACATATCTTTGGTTTCTTTTACAAATAAGTGTTGATTAAATCGTTAAGATCTTTTATCTATACGTCATATTGAAAGAAAAAAAAAACGACATTCGAATCTCACACACTATAGATATGTTAAATAAAGCTAGGTTTCATTTATTTATAAGAAAAGAAAAAAAATTATAAACCATATGTGAATAATAAAACTACTGCCTATTAACTTATTTTTTTTCCATATTTGAATAAACAAAACAACAAAATTACAGCATTAATTCATGCATGCGTTTAGTGTTAGCGTGCATAGCACACTTATCAATAGAAATCAAATTTTATTTCAAAAACTCATCAACAATTGCCAATCTAGGCTTCCAATTCATCTCCATCCATGCATAAGGACCGTCCCCGAATTAACCCATTCCTAACTGTTTTGTTTTAATTTGCTTGATTTTGAAAGTATGACAATTAAACTGTGTTGATAAATACCTACACTACTACAAAATTAGTCTTTAATGACAGTTTTAAAAAACATAAAATGACGGTTCTATAACCGTCATCTTAGGCAGCGACGCTAAAAGAGGTACACTTTTAATGACGGTTTAAATATATACTTATTATGACGATTATTCTAATAAACTGTGTAAATACATAAGTTTTAATGATAGTTTTTTTGCTAATAACTGTCATTAAAACTTTTAATGACGGTTTAAATATATACTTATTATGACGATTATTCTAATAAACTGTGTAAATACATAAGTTTTAATGATAGTTTTTTTGCTAATAACTGTCATTAAAAATATTTAATGACGGTTTTTTGCCAACAACTGTCATTAAATATATATTTTTAATGACGGTTTTTTAACAACCGTCATTAAATATCAATTTTTAATGATGGTTTTGAGTCATAACAGTCATCTTATATTGCACTTTGATGACTGTTCTTATATAAGAACCGTCTTTTGCGAGGTAAAAAAAAAAGCAATTTAAAATTACTATACTTCAATTGTTTTTTAAAATTAAAATTTAAATAGTTGTTTTCACATTCTAAACTGTACAATTGAAGCCACATTGGTAAATTTCAATTTACATTACACATTGATATAATTGTCATTTACATATAAAGAACTTAAATGCATACAAGCTCAATTATAACAGTTTAGTACTTAAATAACCTTGATCAAACTAACTCCTAACAGTCAAAAAATGTACTACACGAATTCTTAAATTAAAATCCAGTATCATATAACTATACAAACAAATATAATCCAAAAAGGAAATGGAGACTATATTTTGTGCTTACATAAGGTGGGATTGGCACTTGGAACATTTATACCCAGCCAGCAAGCTTGCCCTTCAGAAACTGAATCCTTAATCTTCAGAATTATAAACATAGCATGCTTTGCAAAGTAGTTCTTGTCTTGCAACTAGGCTTACCAATGTGGTTCCTATTAAATCAATACTTATTGGAGCCCGAGTATCACCATTTTCATTGGTTGGCTGCAAAGAACAGAAACAAAAAATTCAAATCAAAGGTAAAGCTAAACAAATTAGCTTTTAAATTAAAGAAAAAAAAAGCAGAGCCTCAAAAAATTGGGAGAAAAAATAATGATAATAAAATCAAAAAATCAAAAAGAAGTGTAGCACTACATACTTCTTTTCCCATCAAAATTAAGCCATTAGAATACAACCCAATTTAGCATTTTGAATAAAACCATACAAGTCCTAGGATAAATAGCCTGAAGAACAAAACAATGGGTTAAATAAAAAAAATACCATTAGCACCATAACTTATAATCTGCTGCAAGATTTAAATTATAATCTATTAAATTAAAGTATTAATCAGAACTCAAACAGATTTATTTAAGGAAAAAAAATTAGAGTTGTTCATGCGGCAGCCAGGAAAATTTAGAGAATTTAATTGAAAAAGACATTAATGCTTTATAAGTAAGAAGATTTCGAAATTAATTAAGCCATGCATGAACAAAAATCTAATCAAATAGTCAAAGAAGAGATTATGTGAATATGGAACAAACAGAGAATTTTTTTTTTCAAATAAGAATCTGAACTTGAAACAAGCATGGCAAAAGAGACTAATTTCAATGACATAATACCTAAATAAACAGAATTTTAATCATGCATGCAAGTTAGTTTAGAAATGAATTAACAACATCAACATGCATGCTAATTTAAACAAGAATTTTGAAGAAAAATAAAAGAATAAAGTGAACTGAGAAAGAAGGCTTACAAATTAAAAAAGCCGGATATTTAATATTTTGCTCTGAAATTGAATTCTCTCTCTTCAAATCCAAATCCTTCACCTAGCCTCTCTTGTCTTTCTCTTCTTTCTCCCTCTTCTCCTCTCTCACGTCCTGTTATCCTCTTGCTTCCTTGCTTCCTTTCTTCATTTTTCTGTTTCGGTTTTGAATCCGAACGATGGTTTTTGTTTCGTAAATAAATAAAGAAATGCTAAAATATAAAGAGGCTCATGGGCTGGACTTGTAACAAAAATTTTACGAACAATATAATAAGCATAAGACAATTAAATCATTAACAATTTAAAATTCATTCTTTTAACAAATAAGTAAACTCCACTTAGTAAAAATCAGGGCGTTTCAGTCCTCTTTTGTGTCAATGTGATTTTCTATCTCCTTACCCATAATTCACTCTTTCTCCAAATTCATTAACCAAGAAAATCAAGAAACGAAAGGCCAAAGTGCACGACATATTTTATAATATTATGAAAGGAAAAGGAGAGACCAAGGTACAAGCTACACAACACAAAATCACCAAATTGATTATAAATGAAGAGGAAATAAATCCAACGAGCAAATATTTCAAAGCAAATTAAGAGGAAGGAATTGCAAAAATGGAGAAAGCAACTCACAGTGGTGAAACAATAACCCTGACTTGACAGCGGAGGCAGAGTCACCACAATAACCTTACATCTGACGGTGAACGAACACAGAGGCAATGTCGGCAGAGACGACATCAGCTGTTTTGCGGAAATGAATCGGCTCAAGAATGGTAGAGATTGACAGCGGCGGCAGAACAAGGAAGCAAATCGGCTCAAGGACGGCTAGACTCAGCGCCGGAGCACTTGAATCGATTTGACAGCGACGGCGGCATTGGCGTTTCATAGCTTAGGTAGGGGTAGGGCTGGTGTGTGTGACTGTGTGTGAGTGAGTGAGTCGTGATTGTGATTCGTGAAAATTGAAGAAGAAGATAAGGAATGTGAGTGGTTAGGGATTGCACGTTACCTTTATTCCTTTTATCGGCTTTTTTTTTTAAATTTTTTTAGGCAAATAACATGTAACGACGGGTTTTATAAAACGGTCATGAAATGTATTCAAAACGATTCTTTTTTTTTTTTGAAAACCGTCATTACAAATATTGTGGCTTTTTAATGACGGCTTTTAAACAAAACCGTCCTTATATAACCATTATTATTTATTTTTAATGACAATTTATTTAAAATTATCATTAAAAGTAATAATTTTATATTTAATAACGGTTCTATAATAGAATCGTCATAAATTATAATAACTTAATATGTAATGATTTTTAATGACGGTTTTTAAACAAAATTATCATTAAAAGTAATAACTTAATTTTTAATGACGGTTTTTTTTTTAAACCGTCATTAAAAGTAATAACTTTATATTTAATGACGATTTTGTAATAGAACCGTCATAAAATGTAATAGCTTGATATGTAAGAGTTTTTAATGACGGTTTTATTTAAAACCATCATTAAAAGTAATAACTTTATATTTAATAACAGTTATATAATAAAACCGTTATAAAAAGTAATAACTTGATATGTAATGACTTTTAATGACAGTTTTTTTATAAACCGTCATTAAAAATAATAACTTGATATTTAATAATGGTTATATAATACAACCGTCATTAAATGTTTGAAATTTATAATGGTTGTTTTTACAAGTAACCATCATTAAAAATAAAATTATATTTTAATATGACATTTAATGGCGGTTTTATAATAGAACCGTCATTATAAATATTTCATATTATGACCGTTCGTATAATAACCGTCATTAATTATTAAAAGAAACCGTCATAATTTATGGGTTATTATTTTACATTTTTGTAGTAGGCTATGTATTAATAGCTCATGTTTACCTATATGTTATCTACACATTTCAATTGGTGATTTTATTTCACAACAGTTATACTTCAATTACTAAGTTATTTATGTGTGTATATATATTTTTGAAAAAAAAAAAAGATTCGGAAGCTGATCTATGCACTTTTTACGTAATAACTACTAATTTTTAATGATGTTACACTATCAATCCCAAAACTGTAGTTAATGTTGAATATAGCCTTAAAAATTTTTAAAAACTGCAGTTGCTAAATGAAAAAAAATTATGGGTATGAAATAAAAGTTTTTAGTATAGTAATTAAGACTTTTAAAAATTTTTGACAAAAATAATAAAAAGTATTATTTTTAATCATATTAATGTTAAATCAAATTAATCTAACTTTTAAACCATATCAATAAGTGTTTACTAAACATTTTTAATATTGTACCCCTTTAATTTTAAGTTGCAATTGCAGAGCTGCCCAACCTCACTACAAGACATGACGCAAAGTATTTGATGACACTTGATGTTGTGACTTGCAAGTTAAAAGTTGATGGGATTCCACACTTACATGATAAAAAATTTATAATATTTTTTTTCTTAATTTGTCAAAATTATTATTTAAAATTTATATTTATTATACACTATTAATTTTTTTTCATAATTATAACTTTTATTTCACAGCAGCTCTTGGCGAAAGGAGAAGGACCTGCAACGTCGCTGCAACACCTTAATATTAAATATAGCCTAAGAATTAAAAAAATTAAATTATTCACGCTCTTTTTCGTTAATAGAATTACTCTCATTCGTGACCCCATATCCGAATATTGTATATTGTTCAAATAAAATCATGCTCGTGATTCTAAATGAAAACGAAAATTAATTTCTCTTCTAACAAAAAGTAATACAAAGAACAAGTAATAGCAGTTTCTGATTGCATATAAGTTGTATTAAATTAAAATAAAAGCCTACATATTATTGAGTTTTGACCGTAGGATCGATAGATTTTGAAAGTAAACATACTTGCCTACGAAAACGTAACTTATTTAGAAGGACAACGTTACTGTCATGCATGAGTCCCAATTTCTTGTTGTTCAAGTGCGGCACTCGATTGATCTGTCACTCCCCTTTCAGCATTCTAGTAAATGGCAACAGAAATTTCTTCAGAAAATTCACCCACGAAGCTATGTAACTTTCTTCCCCAACATAATTATTTTTATTGCTTTTGTTCAGAAAGTCTTCCACTATTGCCACTCCTGGCTTCAAAACGACCTCCTTCCACGCATCTTCAGCATCCTCAGCATCTTTCATGCGTCTCTCAAGGACGTAGGTAGCATCAATCCGATGGATTTTCCACCCAAGCTCATTCCTCAACCGTTTGATCTTCTGCACTTGCTTGTCCACCAACTTACATGTATTGTCCTTTGTTTCTTGAATGGCCTTCTTGAGTAGTAATCTCTCCTTATTATCATTAGTAGTCTCATTTTTCATGTTACTTTCAAGTTTTAAATATTCATGCAGCTCCGGAGCCCCGATGGACCGCCGGATACCCCGGTTGTAATCGGCGTTAGGGTCGAACATGTCCCTGACCTCGTCGACGAGGCCAGCTTCGACCATTTTATCGACCCGCATGCCGACGTATTCGTATAAAACAAGCGGATCAACATCCATCCAAAGGAAGCAACAGTCATAATTAGCCCTAAAGTTAATTATGGAATCTTCAACAAGAGCTTCAATATAAGTATTCGAGCCACCAACAATGATGGGCAGATGGCCATTTTCTATAATTTTGTCGATGGCCCTCAGGGCGTGTTCACAGAATTCTTCCACCGGATAGTCCGCTTCTGGGTCTGCAAACCCTAACAAGTGGTGGGGAACGCCTTGGCGCTCAGACTCAGTGACCTTGTTGGTGGCAATGTCCAAACCTTTGTACACTTGAATCTTGTCCGAGTTAATTGCTTCGCCCGAAAAACGAATCGCAAGGTCGATTGACAGTTTGGTCTTGCCGGTGGCTGTTGCTCCCATTACGAACACAACTTTCTTCTTGTTGAAATTCATGGTGATCACTCGAGTGTACACTGCCACCAAAAGAACAAGACAATTACATAATTAAAAATTAGACGTGGCATTCTGTTTTTGGAATGTAATTACCTGGGTTTCTTTATAAGGAGCATTATTATAACAAGCATAGATCATGGGCTTCCTCAAAGAAAAAGAGAAAAGAAAAATGAAAAAAAAGAAAGAAAACACTCGCATGCAGAAGCAACAGTGATAGAAATTAAATACATGCAAAAATTATATAGAAAATATAAAGTGCAGCATTTTTTCAAAATCGAAGTAAAAAGTAAAACTTTTATAGTTAAAAAAAAATAAGAATAAAAACCAAAAAGAACATTAGCTCTTGGTGGCTAACCTAGTTTTTTGCTGATGAAGTTTACATTAGCTATTGTTATTGGTGGCCGGTAAATGGTATAAAGCTTTTCAATTTATAGTGCTCTTTTAATCTGTAGTTTCCATTTTTCATTTTTTGAACAAAAAAGAAAAAAATAATTAAAAAAGAAAGTAATTAGTATTAATGCAAAGCAAAATCCAATTAGTATTAATGCAAAGCAGAATCCAATGTGAGAGACAATTTTTGGCAGCAAATCTAAGGATTGGATTTCACAAATCATGAACTTGTGCAAATTAGCATAATGAAAAAAATTCATGTACTTGAGTGTTTTAATGGTCTCGAATCTGAGTTGTTTTCTACAAGAGGTAACATCTTAATAACATCCTTATCTATAGTAACATTCTATTAATAGCAAAATTATAACTGTCATTTATTTTATAAGATAACTATATATCATTTTTTTAAATAAAGTTGATAAGGTGAAAAGAAAAAAATAAAAATTTTTGACCAGGTGAAAAGAAAATAAAAATTGTTCTTGTCATAATTAGTTACATCATCCGTCGCTAAGATCAAATTTTTTATATGACTTAATTGTTGATTGTCAAATAACTAATGAGTCATGAGAGACTAATTTTAAGTAAATTATAAGTTACAAATACTGTAACTTAGCCGCTGTCACAATTAAAAGAGAGAAAAGAAGCAAAAATGAAAAATGAAAAATATATGGAAATATAAAATTAACAAACACAATTTCGTATATATGACGATAATTTTTTTTTTTTGGCAAATTTTGTGCTTCAAGGGGAAATTAATTTAAGAATGCCATTAAAAAAAAAAAAGCGGGGGCAATTTGATAATGGCGATATACATGGGAGTTTAAAGGGTTGATTAGGAATTAATATTTAAATTTTCTTGGGCCACATGTTTTAGACTAATTTCGTGGTGCAAACTCTGCCTTTAAAAATTATTGTTTCCAACCCCATGCATTATATGCCCCATATGTCATAATCATTGTTAAAATAGTTCCTGCAAAAGCATATTGTGGACATGATTTTTTTCATTTTTACCATTAACACCTATGTCTGGCTAGTAATTATTAGTATTATTTCAATGCTTAGCCTTCTTCTTCTTATTATTATTTCAAAAATATAAATACATAATCACTTTATAAACGATTTAAGCCAAAAAAAAAAAATTCATTTTCTTGGATTGAAAAAGCAAAACCAAACATGTGAAGTTCTCTATATAAGATCAAGGATTTGCTATGTTTGAAAAAAAAAAAAGGGAAAGAAGAAGAAGAAGATCATATCATAATATTATGAAACGATTAGTATAAATTAACTAACATGATGAGAAACATATGATTAGTAGCTTACCTATATTTATCGAGGAGAATCATAATAAAATACGTTGTTGCAATCATGGGATTATTGTGTTTTCCACTGTACTGTTTTATATTTTATGTTTCGTTTTCACTGGTCATACTTAAGATTTCACATTATATGGACGTTTTTCAATTATTTAAAAATACCAAATTACCCCGTACTAAAAGGATATGCCGTCATTTCACACGTCATCACTCTCAAAATAATTTTATGCGTCATTTCATATGTCATCATCATTAAAATGTAATTAACTATTCATACACACGGCAAAACTATAATACAATTGTGGTATGGTACCACAATTGCACTATAGCTGGAGCCCTATACACATGCTATAATATCTTCTTTTAACTGAATAATGATAAAAAAAATTAAATTAATCAATCTCCATGTATTTGTAAAAGTTAAGATAAAAATTATTTTTATATTACATACATTGGAAATATTATATTTACTATTTCAAGATACGATGTTGATTGTAACTCTTTTATAAATTAAGTTGGCAGCAAATATGACATGAAAGGATTAGTTGAAAAGTAAAATTCCTGAAAATATTATATATATGTAGGCCACATAATACTTATTATCTAACCAATTTTTTTTATGTACATAGTACAATTGTTTACTGATCATACATAATTTGAAGATAGTAATCCCTATCTTACATGTATATAAAATATATTCCCTTCATATAAATAATATGTAAATACTATTTATATGAGATAGATATATTTTATATGTATATAAGATAGGAGGATCCTTTGAAAATTTGTAACACCCACCTTTTAAAGATAATATCAACGCCATGTCTTGAAGTGAAAAATCATTTTATAAAAATAGTAGTAATAATGATAAAGAATTGTACTGTCTGACAACTTTTTTTTAATAGAAAAATAGTGTTTCTAAATAAGATAATTCATTTAACTTCTTCTGTTCTCTTCTTTCGTTAGTTTGACCACCAAAAAAAAAAAGGTGTCAAAAGTAAACGTTGCTGAGTGAAAACAAAAGTGGGAAAAAAATATCTAACTAGATGATAAAATTTGATTAAGCCACAGCAAGAAAATAGAGAGTGCTAATAAAGGATATCAGATGCAATAATCATTTTTCATAAATTAAATTAAGGTTAATTAGAATTGCAATAAATCCCAAATATATTAGGAAATATATAGTAAATAAACAAAAGCCTAGGGGCTAAAGTGAAAGAAGGACGAACAGAATTATTAAAGAAACCGAGTGGAGCTATTGGCGTCCCCCTAAATTACTCTTAAGGACCCTTATTTTATAATTTATATTTACAATTATAAACTATAGAAAATTTAAAAATATCTACAGGAACATCCTTCAGCCATATTCAAGGAGATGCTGGCTATATATTATGAGGGGCATTCCGCAGCGTTTCCAGATTTTGGGACATCAATTAGCACTTCAAATTTTTTGCTTCTTTATTTCTCTCCGGGATTTATAAGGTTGTCCTATATATCTCTCCAAAGCAGCTCATTTTCTTCTACAAATTAATAATATTACGAGCATTTGACTCTACAACCAGTGGGACTAGTCCTGATTCCACAACAATTTGAATGCTAAAATTCATTGCATAACACCACCAAATATATATATAAGCGTGGAATGTTTGTGGCCAAAATTCAAATTTCTCGAAGCAATTCTATAGGAGTTCTCAGGATGCGTTTACGATTAATGTGCAGCAGTTGGCCTACTAAAGTCCAGTTGTCAAAGTATTTGCTTTTGCCTTTTACTCCATATAAAAAACTTGATTTATCAAACACCATTATCTTTTTCTCTGCAAACGTCTTTTATTCTATGGCACCTGTAACTTAAAAGTTACAATACTTTATTATCAAATGTACCCTTATATTATCAATAAACTAAGGAACTAGGGACAATGCTTACTACCATCTTAAACTTACCCAACAAATAACATATTAATTAGTGGTGAAACCTATTTCATTAAAATATGTTTATGGATATTTAAAATTTGAAAACTGTAAAGATATACTCATTCTTTCTCTCTCGATGAATCTCACACTACCCTAACGTTGATTTTTCATCCTCAGTTTTGCTTTTGATCTCTAACGAAAACAACTTTCTTACCATAGAAAAAAAAAAAACTTGTTTCAAGATTTGTGAGTAATAAAAACCACACTAATACTGGGGCTTGAAACACCATAGAGTGTGTTGAAGGTTATTTTTGGAATTAAAAGGGGTGTCAATGCATATTTATATTAGTGTGGAGCTATTTGAACCCACCAATTTACTCAATAATCACTTTTAAAAATAATTTTTTATTATTAAAATACCCCTAAATTAAATTACAGTTATGGACACTAGAATATAATTTAAAAAAAAAACAGAATTTTTACTCTTTGAACCCATCTTTATATTTAACATAGTTTTATAAAACCCTAATCAAATTTTCATTGAACCCTAATCAATCAAGATGTGTGATTCTTCTCTCAAGCCATATATTTTGTTAAAAGGACACATGTGATTTAATTCAAAGTAACAAAGTTAGTTGTTATTGATTTGATGGATATTGATTTTATGGAGAAACAAAATAATATTGACAATCATGAACAGGTATGAAATTTTTTATTTATATTTGATTTTTGTTTTTTTTTTCCTTTTCCATTTGAAATTGATAGACAACGTTGACAAATTTTCCCTTTGTTTGAATTATGAACAAAGCTGGTTGTTCTTTGACTTTTCGTCTCATTGCATAAGTCTTTCCTGTGCACTTGAATGCTTGCAATTTAAGAGAGGGATTGGCTATAATTTTTAAACTAAACAATTTCATAGTATTCGTTAGAAATATATATAATATTCTTCATATCATGCAGACGGGTCACCACATTATTCCACCAAGCACCACATTATTAAAAACTAGTTCCTTGTTGATTCTTTTGCCTTCTTTTTCCAACTTATGGTTTTAAAATTACGAGAACAACGAATCATGCTTTAATCCCTTTTTGTTTATTGAAAATTTCCTCCCTCTGTTATGCATTGATCTTTGCCTTTAATTAGTTTTTGGTAGCCTCGTAAATATTAGCTGTTGTGCTTATATCTTATTGTATTTGAATTTGCCAAAATAAATTAAGTTCCTAATGCATCACCAACAATTGCCTATGCAAGTTCTGATATTTATGGAGATGCAGTTTTGGATGCAAGTAAGCAGATTAAAGCACGGATGGAGCCAGTCGCTTCTGAACATTATTTTAACTCATTTGCTGAGGTTCACTTATTTTAATAGTTTGTTTTTGCGACTTTATGTTTCTTCCGAGAGTAACTGTTATTTTCACCGATCTAATACTAAGAGAATTATATTGTTTTAGTTTGGTCTTTATGTGTCATATAAAACTAATTTTTTAAATGTAGTTTGTAGTTTTAGTAACAACATTCTATTATATACAGGATGATGTTTCCATCAAATCTACGAATTATGATATAAATTGTGTGATGGATTATAACAGTGAATTTACAACTCATGAAGTAACTTTAGTTTATAATAATTTTGGATTAATTTTTTATCAAATTTTATTTAACTTACATGAGATTTCTTTCTATCTAGATATTTAAGAGCAGAGAAGCAATGATTTAGTGGACTCGTAATGTTGGAAAGAAAAATAGTATAATGGTTGTTATCAAGAGATCTGAAGTGGGTCGTGATGGTACAAGACCAAGGATCTTTTTTGTTTGTAAGAGAGGTGGAAAGTACGAAAAAATAAAGAAGAAAGACAACCAAAAAGATTTGAAATCGAGAATAACTGATACAAAATAATATGAATGTCCTTTTAAACTAAAGAGCCAAAAGTTAGACACTTATAGCCACTGGATGCTAAAGGTAATGTGCGAAGTTCATAATCATCCAATTGCAAAACACCTTGAAGGGCACTCATTTGCAGGGTGATTAACTATAGGAAAAACATCAATATTAGTTGACATGTCAAAAAATATGGTACAATCAAAAGATATTTTAATTACTTTGAAAAAAAAAAGGATTCATTTAATATTTCTACAATGAAGTCAATATACAATGCACGATAGAGATATAAGGTGATTGAGATGGCTGGCAAATCACAAATGCAACAACTTTTGAGTAAGTTATCTAAACATAATTACATTGAGTGGCATGAGTGTTATGACAATACAGATATTGTGAAAGACTTGTTTTGAGCACACCCTAAGAGTATAGAGTTGTTATGTTCATTTCCAAGCGTTTTGCTGATGGACTGTACTTACAAAGTCAATAAATATCATCTTCCTTTAGTTGAAATTATAGTAGTGACATCAACTGATATGACTTTTAATGTTGCTTATACATACTTAAGGTCTAAGCGGGAAGATAGCTACACATGGGCATTAGATAGATTGAGGGGTTTAGTGGACAATGATTTTTTACCTAGGGTCATTGTCACTGATAGAGAGTTGGCTTTAATGAATGCCATTGAGAAAATATTTCCTCATGCAAATCATTTTTTATTTAGATGGCATATTAGTAGGAATATTATGACAAACTGCAAGAAGTTATTTGCAGCAAATGATAAGTGGGAGAAGTTCATAATGAGTTGGAACTTATAGGTGTTATCTTCAAATGAAATTGAATTTATTGGCCACTTTAAAACCATGTAGAGAGATTTTACATCTTTTCCAGCAATAATGGAATATGTAACAGATATATGGTTGAACAACTATAAAGAAAGATTTGTTTCAGCATGGATATAGAAAATTATGAACTTTGGAAATTTAACAACAAACAGGTATATAACATTTTAATTTTACCAATAACTTATTGGTTTTACTTATTAAATTAATTCATTATTATTATTATTGTGGTTGCTGTTGTTGTTGTTGTTGTTATTATTAATTTTTTTGGTTAATATTATCTTTTTAATAGGGTTGAAAGTTTACGTTCAAGGTTGAAGAAGTATCTTTCCATAAGTCAAGGAAACTTTGAGACATCATGGGCAAAGATACACAATTTACTTAAGCTGTAACATACATATATTAAAGCATCATTTGAGAAAAGTTTGACAATTGTTCCACATCAATTCAAGCCTGCAGAATTCAAACATATTCGAGGCTTCATCTCTATAACTGCATTAAATATCATCCTTAGTGAGCAAAAATGTGTTATTTCTATTGGGGTCGACCGCTCTGCATGTGGGTGTGTTGTTTGCCAAACATATGGTTTACCATGTGCTCATGAGATTGCAGAATACAAAAGAGAATGTTAGCCTATTCCACTTGAGAGAATTGATCTTCATTGGAAAAAAACTTGATTTAGTAGCTGTTACTCAGAAGCAAAAGGTGGAGTTAAGTTGTCAATCGGAGTTTGAGTTAATTGCGAAGCGGTTTAATGAGAGTTCGATTGAAATCCAGTTAGATATTTTGAAAAAATTGAAGTTGATAGCCAATCATGGGTGTACCTTTCTTTTAGATCCAAAAGTGAAGACAATAGCACGAGGCCAACCATTTATCAAAGCCGATACTTCTACCTGTCGTGACCCATCTGCTTTTGAGATAGTATTATCTGACCAAGAAAGTTGTTCACTTCATGTGAAGAGTAATTCAGTTACAATTGCTAAATCAAAAGTTGAGGTTAAACGTAAAGGAAGTCCGAAAACAAAGGTAACATAAATTTATGCTTAAGTTATTTAGTAAGTTATTTCATTTAAATTATTTATTATATATAATACTTATATTTGCAGGTTAACAAGAGCACGTTAGTCAAATCAATTACGTTTATTGATGAATTTCCAGTTGGATTACAATCATATATTCATCAAATTAAAGATATTGTAGTTGATGGTAACTGTGGTTTTAGAGCAATAGCTGACTTAATAGGCTTGGGTAAGGATGGATGAGTACAAGTGAGGAAAGAATTACTAAATGAGTTGTACTCTCACTTAAATGATTATGGCAAATTATACGGACTTGAAAGAGTGAATGGACTTATTCACATCCTTTCATATTATAAGAATTGGCCAACATCGTCTGATCGATGGATGACTATCCTGACATGGGTCATCTTATAGCATCGTGCTATAATATTGTCTTATGACACTTGTCCTCAGTACAATGCCTTACATTTTTGCCTTTGAGATCTGAGCCAGTGCATATACTATCTCGTAGAAATATTGCTCTTGGCTATGTATTTGGCAATCATTTTATTGAGGTATAATTTATTATTTTATTAATTAAATTTGTTCCATTTATAATTTACAATTAGTAATTATCAACTTTTACAGGTATTTTTAATGCCAAGTCATCTTGTTCCACTTATTACACCTGATTGGGGCGCATATCATCACCCTATTGCAAATGGATGAGAGACTTCATATGCTTCTCAAATACAGCATTTTAGAGAAATTATAAATCCTAAGGTAGCTATTATAGATAGAATAATTTTAGACAATTGACTCTATAATAATATTCATATGTTTATTTATATATTTATTTTTGCTTTATTGTTGGCATGCCATTCGCGTTGTTCTGCTGGCTCAACGTTCATGGATATGATTCGTTTGGGAATGGCCCCTCACTCAAAATTGTTTAATTAATATTGTTGATTAAATTTGCAATTAATAATCAATTATTGTTTTTTCCCAGATTCTGAAATAATTATTTTTTTCTCAAATTCCTCATATTAGATTTTCTTACCACTATAATATAACTCAAAAAAATAATTTCATGATGACGACTATTTTCTCCATATAAAATGTTTTGATTCATTTGTCCTTGAACGAGGGGCCATTCACTTAAAATTGATTATTAAATTTTCAATTAATAATCAATTTCCAATCTAATGGGTTTATAAATGAATATAATGGATTTAATGAGTAAAATCACTATTATTAGAAAAACTGGATTTAGTAAGGGAACATTAAGTATTTTAGTGGGTTTACTAAGTAAAATTTTAAATTTCAAAATTGAAGCGTAGGTTTATTTAACAAATAAGTTTATTGAGTAAATTAGTGAACTCAAATAACTACACCCTTTATATTATTGTGCTATGTTGTAATGGGGTTTTAAAACAGAAAAAAAAAAAGGTTTTAAAGAGGACTTAGAAGGGGTGCCAATAGTTTCAATATTAGAAGCCTGAGTCTCATTATATGAATCCAGACCGGCCCTTTATCCCCTAGGGTTTTGACCCAGAAACAAGTCTAGGCCCGACTCTCATCTATTTAAACGCAATTCATGGAGCAGGACAGAAACCATCCATTTGACTATTTGAGTCGCAACGCTTAAGAACCCTAGCTACTGCACTTTCTTCGATTCATTGGGTGGTTTTGGATTTGCTTCTTTTTTTTTTTCTTTTTTTTTTTTCTGTTTTTCAGTTATTTGTTGTAAAAATGAGGAGCCAGGCCTTCATTAATCCCAAATAAGCTGATGTTAAGAAAAAGTGCTTATTTGATTCATGGGAGGCCAATATCAATCAATACTGGAAGTTTCGCTGGTAACGCCTTCTTTTTTACATGAAGGCGTTCATTAGTAACTCTGCCATACACTCCACCATTTTTCAATCTTCCCCCTTTCTTCCCCTTCTGCTGTCTTTCCCTTTTCATGGTTTTGTTTTGCTCAGTGTTTTATTTATCTTTTTTCCATATTTTTTTTTTCTGGGCATTTTTGCCAAAGCCTAGTAATTTCAATTATTATTGTTATTATTTTATATTCACCTGTGAAGTTAGGGGCCTGACTTGACTGAGAATCTTCTTAAGTTGAATTGGAGTCGCCCACAAACCCCCAACAATGGGGTTAATTTCTCTCTTAATATAACATGATGAGAACTTGAGAAGTTAACTTAATTAATGCAGATTTTCAAGCTAATGCTCAATAGATTCAAGATTTTATTTGACATGATCCGAAAGCATAATTAATTACAATAGAATGTTATTGACCCTCCAATAAGTCGATTAAATAAAAATTAACATTTTTTTTAATAATTACAATTGACCGATATAAGTTCATTGAAAATTTAGTAACATACATTTATGAAACAATCCAAAAGTTAACAGAAATCAAACTCGAAAAATCTACTTCCACTATCAACGTTAGAATAACATTCCACAGACATCAATTATCGAAATATTATGTTGTTATTCTTCTGAGAGAGAGGAAAAATTAAAAAGAAAAAAAAGAAAGGGTTTTTAGAAGGTAGTAACAAATCACAAATGTAATTTGAAATATTTATTCTTAAGCTTCATATGGGGCGGGTATTGTGACGGATAAAAGAGTTAGCAATTTACCCTTTTTCCAGTCTAAATGAAGTCGAGTCAGATTGGAATTCGAAGTAATATGTGACATCAAAAGTGTATATTAAATTCAAAGGGGCAAGCAATAAGACTAGTGTGCCTGAAAAATTATAATTGGACAACTTGAAGCCAAGTTGTTGTTAATAACATGATAAATATTCTTCTCATGGCGTAATAAAAAATATCTAATCCTGCTCCGAACACTATGGTTTCTCTCGGTATCGAAAGTAAAAATCTACTTGCTGTAAAGGTGAACGATGGTGAAGATAAAGAACCCCGCCATCTGCATCAGAAACCACACAAAATAGTCAGTAACCCCAGAAAACATGTCGGAATCTTTTATAGAGAACTCCTACAAGATGATATATAATGATGCTACATTTCTCTTTGGCAG
Organism: Atalantia buxifolia; assembly: GCA_030444775.1. NCBI lineage: Eukaryota > Viridiplantae > Streptophyta > Magnoliopsida > Sapindales > Rutaceae > Atalantia > Atalantia buxifolia. The sequence continues at coordinate 22,341,953 of CM059838.1, forward strand.
AATTGAAATCTTGGACGTTAAAACAAAGGAGGAAAACTGTGCTTTGTGCTTACTATCATAAAGCCCAAAATAGATAGAAGACTTAGAAATTATAAATTGGATGAGGCCGACAGTGGGAAACAGGGAACAGAGAAAGAGAGAGAAACATACCATAGAAAATGCTGATCCATAATATGGGTAAGCTGCTGGTAAAAATCTTTCGTATTCATTGTGTCTGTAGGGCCTGACTGGAATCTGCAACTCAGTAGTTTGAAAGGGCATAAGTGAACTATACAGTCATTAAATTATTTAGAATTTTTTACGAAGCAACAGCTATCAACAATGTGGACTTTATTAAGGAACTCTTATTTCAGCAGATGAACTTGGCTAGATTTCGAGGAAGTGTGCTAAGCTAGATATTGTTCTACAGAAGCATCACTTTTGGGGAGCATTTTTCATCAAAAATAATAGTAATGATAATAATGCAGAACGCAAGCAATAGATAAAAGGGCAAGCCTAATCTGCACTAATGGTATTCTTATTTGGGTTTTCTATGTACTCTTATGTGAGAAGATGACGACTGCCAATACATTGATTAGTAACAAATCTTTGATCAAGATTAATCAGAAAATACACAAAAATAATTTATTCTAATTTTCTATGTACTCTAATTTTCTTTCAATTCTTGAAACCTTGCACAAATACAACTTGGACCCATTAAGTATGAGGAACAAAATTAGGTACCTGTTTTGATAGGGATAAGCTGGTGTATCCTAGTCTTTGGTACTCGACCTTGAATTGGAAGACTCCATAAACATCTGGAACCTTGAATTCTACTGAATAGTGACCCTGCAGGAACAAATGATCAGAGATAAACGACTTCATAAAAAGAGAATTCAATGCATCTACAATCAAATAAGATACCTTTTGGTCAGTTGATAAGGTTTTCAAAACATAGGGGCTCATCATGTAAAACTGCACTTGAACATCATCTGAAACATATGGTTCCCAGCTTGTTCCAGACCACTCATAAATCTCAACCGAGTATTCCTTTAAACGCAGTCAAGATGTTAGTGGATCCAAAACCTAACAGATACACAAAGTAGGATGGGAAGAAAATCAAAATATTACCAGGTCATCATTGATCCTGTAAATTGCAGGTTCATCTGATTCTCCAACTCTGTGGTGTCTCACATTCACAGCCTGTGTATAATAGTGACAGCTTAAATGACAGCACTATGTAAATGTAATTCTCAGAAACCAGTGACCCATTCAAATATATATTTACTCATAAAATCCACATCAAAAACCAAAAGAGAATCAGAAAATTGAAAGGAAAATTCCATATAATAAGGAAAGCAACTAAAGATGCCTTACCTTAAGATGACCTCTTTCATGGAAAACCCATTTGCTAATTTCTGTCAAAAACTGCTCATTACCTGATTTCTCATTTCTGCTAACATAAAAAAAATTAGAGCTCCCTGTCAATTTCTAGGTTCAAGCAGTACAGTTGTGCAAAGCCCCTAAACTTCTGTACTGTATAAATATAACTAAAACTAACAATAAAATTTCAAATTGGAATGAAAACAACTACCAGATTAATTGTTTAAAGGAGAGAAACTGTATGAATACATGTGCTTTTATTTCTTTACAAAATGCTATCTGTGGTTTCATAAATTGGTACATCCTTGTGATAACTGATAACATAAATAAGCACCATAAAGCAGTACCATAAGAGTCAACAGCACCACCAACGATATGCATAGGGGTATATGCTACCTAATATGTGCAAAACACATGTATCTCTACTGATCATGTTTTCCATAATCAATTTTTAAAATAAGGAACAGATGACTGAATCTTTTCTATATCTACAGTTTATAAAAGGAAAAAAAAAGCATCCAGTTCATGGGAACAAGGTTTCAGTTCATTGATATAAGCCGAACAAATTCAAACAGCAAAAAACTCCATTTTCCTCCTATGGTTCTAATTTCATTAAATACGATGCAGATGTAACACTTTACGAATTTATTATAGCCACAACCAAATTGGCAAAGCAGCCATCTCTGATAGTTGGCTAAGGACAACCTTAATAAATATCTTGACACTTAACCTCTTAGTTAAAGAGGGTACAATTGCCAACTTTATACAGACTGTAAATCCAAAGCCATTACAATAACAGACTAAGGTGACAGTCACTTGCACATTTGAAAGAAAATTATAAAGGTAAGTCAAAGGATCACTCACTTAATTGAGCTCCCAGCCTTTTGCACCCCAGATCTGAAGAATCTGGAAACAGATCCAAAATCCATCAATAAATGAACATAAATGAATGGAAACCATATGTCAAATACCAAGTACATACCGATTGCTGAACATGCTCAATGAGCCACTGATCAAAACCCGAGCATTATTTCTTGCCTGCAATGAAAAGGCAATTTATGATCATGTCAGTATTGTTAGAAGTAGCACTAGTAGCAGTGACTTATGAGCTTATTTGATTGAGTCAAAACAAACAGAATTCTTATTCTCAAAGTTAATTCAGATGTTCCAACACAGATAAATTGTGTGCACATCAATACATAGAAAAAAAGATGAAAGCACAGAATCATTGAGCAGCATCGTTGATCCAATTAAAAAAGAAAAGAAAGTGTGGAACAAAGGAGCCAGTGTTGAATTACCTGCACAACTGAAACTAAAGAGATTGCAGATCCAGAGAGCGATGGAGGATTTGACAATTTGGACTTTGGATTTGCAGAATAGGCTGAAGAAGAAGCTGAGAGTACTTTCAAGACCTAAAAATGGAGCACATATTAACCAGAAAGGAAGCAAAAAAAGTGGCAGATACAGCATCCAAGGAATTGGAACAAACTTTTACTTTCTGGAAAAGTTGAACACAATCAGCTTACCAGGCTATTGGCAGGATTCAGTGAATGCCCAATCCCCTGGAAGAGTACAGGAGCCTGTGACAATCACCGAAAAAAAACTATTCAGAAGGACTAATAATGCTACACCATGTTGAACTTCAGGACTCTGATTCAGAAACACACAATACTTGGAAATATGTCAGACTTATGCAGCCACTTTAATGTGAATGAAAATACCTTGTCTCAATTTTATAAGCTTTCAATATTATAATATTTATCAAAAGCATTAAATGACTAGCGATATGATGTGGCAACAAAAGCATCAATGCCAACATGGTTAACTGCGTACAGTCTAAACAACTTATGTTAACAGTGTGTTATTGAAACATATACTTGCCTCAATTTTCTTGCTTCCCAAAATCACATCGGCCTTGATAAAATCATCACTAGCAATCAATGTATGATCCCCATCAAAGTTTGAAACTGCATAATTGATGTGATCAATAACCATAGCAGCCGGGTCCTGAACCATTAACGATCGAGATAAGCAAACTGAAAAATTAAAAATAAAAATAAACAATCAAGATAGTGAAAGACAATCAAGAATCAACCCACCTCATCAAAATCAACACCGCACTCGGTGGCAACTTCCCTAATCAAATCAGACGCATTACTATCCGCGGCAACAATCAAATCATGGCCCGAGTCAACGAAATCCACAATCGAAGCAACATCAATAGACCCTCCAAATCCTAAACGGACAAATAGGGTATCAAATTCAGAATTTTGTTAAATGTAATTCAACTATAATCTCATAAAAAAATCAGTAAATGAAAAATATTTATTAGATTAACTGAAAAAATTTCGCGATCCGTTAATAACTTTCGTAAAAAAAGCAAAAGCATTTTTTAAACCATTTTCGAATTCTAATATAATTTTTTAGATTGCAGTTTAAGATTATAATTAAATTTAAGTTAAAAATGTAGTTGACGTACGATCGACGGAGGGGCAAAAGAGGACCAACGCGTCGTACAAGTACTGGCCGTAACGTTGCAAGCCGATGTTGGGGTCATCGGCTAGCTTGAACTCGAGCTGGAAGCCGCGTGATGTGAGGGAGCCGAAGTAGAGGGAATGGGAGGACTTGATGGCGAAGTCGTCGACCAAAACGAGCACGCGCCGATCCGTCGGGTTCTCCGGGGAGAATGCGACGGAGAAGAGTGGAATCAGCGAAGTCGCTAGCGTTAAGTACAGTAAGAGCTTCGCCATTTTTCTTTTGATTTTTTGGCTCGTTAGGGTTTTGAAAGGAAATTGATCTGGCGCTTGTTGTTTGTGGTGATGACTAATGAGGATGGGGTAGACTGGTACTGGTAAACGGGTATGGATTGGGACGGGTGGATTCGGGCAATCAATCATTTGGGTATTGGCTACTGGGTATCTTGTCACCAAAACCAACACTAAACTAGGGGTGGGTAATGGTCGGTTCGGTTTGGTTTGGGACCTGAACCGAAACGAACCAAAATCAATTGGTTCTTAAGAAAATGAACTAAAATTGAACCGAATTTAAAAATTGAATCGAATCAGTTTGGTTTCTAAACTTAGTTCAGTTCGGTTTGATTCGGTTCAATAATAACATTTTGTTTAATCAAAGTATTTAGCTTAGCTAAATACTATCTACCACTGATAATTTAATTATAAATTTATTTTAACTTATATAGCTGCAGTAACAACATTTCTGTTTTGATGATTTTAAAATATTTAGAAATCTAAAATTAGTTACGAGCATGCATATAATATTAACTTGCAGGATGATGCTATGTTACAGCATCTGTAACGTACACACCCAAAGCAAATAGCACACGTATCCTGACTTATAGAGAAAAAGCAATGCAAATGCAAGGTTGGGGGTTGGCTGAAGTACCTTACAGATGTGTAACTTAGCCAGCTCATTACTTGCAACGAGTATTCCAATGTCATGAGACCCAAATCGAATAAAATAAAACAAAAATGATTTGAAATTGATTGAGATTTAAGGTAGAATGAGATGTTGGGTATTGATCCAACACCATTACCTTGAAACCGTTACCATGGACCAAAAAACTCAAGTTATTAAGCAAAATTAAAAAAAAAAAAACAGACGGGCCATGGCATAAATTAAAAAAAAAACACATCCACAGGTTGCAGCACCCAAGATGACCGTGTGCGAGGGTTAACGACCGTGTCATTGTGCTTGAGGCGAGGGGCTGTGATGCTACTGAGGGGTTGTGCTAGGCGCTGACTGTGGTGTGAGGCGAGGGAGAGACGAGAGGAAGAGACCGAGAGGGGTAAGCCAAACTGCGCCATGCACATGCAGAGGGGGAAGATATTGCTGAGGGGTGGTGCTGCCGCTGAGGAGCTGTGCCGTGAGGAGAGAGAGATGCGAGGGAGATAAGCAAGGCAACAATATAGATGCAATCGTGAATTTATGATTTCCAATTTAGGGTTTTGATTTTTTGTGATTGAAATTTGATTTTAGGCTTATATATTTTACTTTAAATAGTTTATAATTAAATTGAACCGAACCGATCGGTTTTTCGGTTTAATTAGGTTTTAAATTGAACCGAACAAAAATCAATCGATTCAGTACTTTTTAAACTATTCGATTTTTGCTCATAGAACCGAACTGAAATACTTCTCCAAAATAACATGAAAATGGTATTATGAATAGTATTACATCAAATATGGTGCAATACTATTCATTTGGTGTTAGGGAAAAAAGTCTCAAATATCTTTATTACTTTTTCTTATTTATATATATGTCCTATTTTATATAATATTTTAAGTTATTATTATTATTGTTATTATTATTATTTCATTTTTTAATTTTTGAATATTATACTAATATTTTAAATAAAAAATATTCAACACAAAAATTAGTAATAAAAATAAAATGCCAATAACATTAATTACTCAATTACATATTACAAATTAAAAATACAAAATTAAATTAACACAAATTAAAAAAGCTACTACTACTACTAGTATAAATTAGAAAAATTATTTAATAATTTGGGAGTTTATTATTAGATTCTCCAATATCATCAAAATATTGGCCAATATTATTGAAAGTATTTTGAGATGCTTGGCCTTGCTGAGATCTTCTCTATAAAATCTTAATTTGTTCATTTTGAAAATATTGACGTAAGCTCGGATCACTTATCGAATTTAAATTTTTAAGTAAAATTTTATTTTCTTCACGATATGTGACCATCTCCAATATTTTTTTTTATCATTTTGAGCTCGTATCATTTGAATTTAATAATTTTGTTGCCTATCTTCACTGCCTTTTTTGAGAATTTCATAAAGTCGTCGATTGTCTTCTTTAATAGTATGAATAACTAGTGAATTTTGATCTTCAACTTTCCTTTTTCCTTTTCCCTTCTTTACTCTAATGGGTCGTGAAGTAGAACAATTGTCAACATACTCATCATTTATATTTAGTGAAAATGATAATAGACCAGGAAATGCTGATGTTGGAGACTCCGGAGTAGGAGAATTTGATTGTGATGACACAAATTCGCTACTTTGCCTTCGAAAGTATGGTGTTGCAATGCTATGATCGTCTCCAAATTTTTCAATATCTTTAAGGATATGCCATACATGATCAAATTTGAACCCTTTATTGTAATTATTATCTTGTGCCAGTAACACCTTCGCTCGATTTAGTTACAAAATAATGTAATTAGAATATTATATATAAAATAAGTGTAAGATAAAAATAGTAAAGATGTAATATAAACTTACAATATCTTGTTCGAAAGCAAAGCTTAGACTTTGATTTTTCAATTTGTCAAACGCATCCCTTCAGTTTGCCAATTGCAGTTAGAATACTTTGCATTCGTTTTTGTAAAGATCTTCTTGGTCAAACTTGAGTGGTGAACTCCAGTTTAGAATTATTGTATTCAATTTCAACTCAAGACCAAAATACATCTCGAGATTGATTTATACCAACAATGGAGTTTTGGGAAATATCAAGATATATATGACATAAGTGTATATCTTTTTCATAGGTGCATGAAGTACTTTTTGGAGTTGGAGCCATTTTATAGAATAAATAGTTGAAGAGATATGTTTAAGTGAAGTGAAGTTTACAATGGTGTTTATAGATGAAAAAGAAACATATTTAATGGATGGAAATAAGTGAAATCCATCCAATTGTTGGCATTGAATATGAGAGAATCCTTATCTTTAAATTTTGAATAATGGGTAGATATGATAAGATTGGGTAAAAGTAAATCTAATAAATGAAAAAAAGTTAAATTCATTCAACGATTGGTATTGAATATGAGAGAATCCTTATCTTTAAATAAAAATGATATACTTATGTGTACTAAAGCTCATTAAATTTACATATCTTTGAAAATGAATTTCAATATTGGAAGTTCATCTCAGCACTTATCATATTCTTCATCTGCTTCAAATTCTGATGGTGAAAATGATGATGATGTAAACCTAATAAATGATATTGAGTCGATCAATGCACATGAAAAAGCGATAATTAGCATGACTGCGAACAACAATATTTGCATGGTTCACTATCTCAATCAACTAAACAACAAAATGATCTATGGTGGCTCAGTTACTGGTCATATAACAATTAATCGCGATCATGAAATGACTGATTGTAATATGTTCAACAACAACTTTTCAGAGAACCCACGTTTTAATGATTTAATGTTTTTCCGTCGATTCAGAATGTCTCGAAGTTTATTCAATGAAGGGATGGCGTTGACAAACTTGGGTTATCTGGTCTTCAAAAAATCACTGTCGTATTTCGGATGTTGGCATATGACATGCCAATAGATGCTACTGATAAGTATATTAAAATTGGAGAGTCTACAACAATTGAAAGTTTGAAAAGATTATGTCGTGCAATTGTAGAAGTTTTTGCAGAGCAATATCTTTAATCACCCAACACTAATGACGTCGCTAGGCTACTCCATGTTGGTAAAGAGCGTGGTTTTTAAGGAATGTTAGGCAGCCTAGATTGTATGCATTGGAAGTGGAAAAATTGTCCAACAGCTTAGGCCGGACAATATGCTGGTCGTAGTAGAACCCCAACTATTATTCTGCAGGCTATAGTTGATTATGATATTTGGATATGACATGCACATTTTGGTTTGCTTGGTTCAAATAATGACATTAATGTGTTGGAGGCATCCCATCTTTTTGCCAACCTTGCTTTAAGTATTGCTTCTTTTTCTCATTATGCCATTAAAGGGAACGAATATAATATGGGTTATTATTTAGCTGATGGTATCTACCCAAAATGGTCTACTCTTATACAAACTACCCATGATCCACGTGGTCCTAAAAAAAACTTATTTGCCATGAAACAAGAAGCATGTAAGATGTAGAATGTGCATTTGGAGTCCTTCAATCACGTTTTGCAATTGTTGCTAGACCATCACGTTTTTAGAACAAACATGTGTTACATTATATAATGACTGCTTGTATTATTATGCACAATATGATAATCGTAGATGAACGTGATGTTAATGCAACAATTAATGATTGGATGCAAGCGCCAATACCAACCGTTGATATGAGGGTAGATGAGAAAACTAGATTTCAAGAATTGTTTGCTTGACACAAACAAATTAAGGATAAAAAGGCTCACATTGCACTCCGAAATGCACTAATTAATCATTAGTAATTCGAATAACTAGAGTATTATTATTGTTATTGTATTTTTCTATATTACTATAATGTTTAATTTTCATAATGCACTAATTTAGTTAATTAAATGCAAATTTAATAATTTTCTATATTTTTTTGTTAATCAATATAAAATTACTTATTACTTAATTATCTATAATAATAATAATATTTATTGTGTTAATTGAATTAATTCTTGAGAATAAAAAGAAGAATATTCTTTTTGGTGTAAATATGTTAGAGATGAAATAATAATTTAGTGTGAAAAAAGTACATTTTTGGAGTTTGTGTTATACCAAAATGGTGAGCTTAGAGACGGCCTAAGTGTTTGAGTAATTTTGTGAGGGGTAAATTTATTTCATTTTAAAATGAAAAATGACGTTCTACAAAACTTTGCACAAAACGATGCATTTTGTGCAAAGTATAAAAGTTCTATTTGTTGTGTGGGAACACAATGCACATGCTTGAGATGGTAGCAATAGAAATTGCATGCAGCAAACCTCATTTCTCCCTCACGAGACAACAGCAGTCTCGCAGGTCTTTCTCTCTCGTCTTTACGTCGCTAATAGTTTTAACTCTGTTCTCCCTTGCCATGTAGTAATAGTGAGAACCATTTTTTACCCATCTCAAATGTCTCGCTCTACCTTTATACTTTTGTAACTCTCGATTATGTTAGAGAAATCTTGCGGCCTCATTGTCATCCCATGATTTTAGCCGCGTTGTTCTTTCTCCCCTAAAACAATCGACTTGTTAAGGTCAGTCACTTCAGTTCATTACTATAACTGAAATCTTTAACTTGTTTAGAACATTGTGTTGAATTACTTGTGGATGGTGGTGGCCTTGTGCTTGAGTGTTATAAATTGGAATCAAGTTATGCAACCTCGTGATGCCCTTTAGGAATCATGTTTCTTTCAAGCTTTCATGTTGTGATTTAATTATTTGATGAAGTACCTAGATACTGTAGTTTGCTCCCTCAAATTATTATGTTCTGTTAAATACATTATATTGCCTATTTTTAAATAGAATTAAAAAAATTTACAGCCCCTAAACATTGAGCTTATGCTATAATTTATGCGTCCCCTCTTTTACAGCACATTTTTTTTCCATAATTTATGTTGTTTCTAGTTGGTTAATATGAAATATATTCATTTTGTAGGAATTAAGAATATAGAAAAAAGAACCAAAAAGTGAGGAAGAAAATTTAGAGGATGATGAGTCAATAATTGGGATGTCATTTGATAGTGAGAAAAAGTGTTTTCAGCTATGCAGAGAATTAATAATAAGGGCAATGATGGGAGAATAAGACATGTGAATTATGCTTGTGGGTGAAGTGGAGCAATTAGAAGCAAATCTGCTCATTTGCTCAGGCCCCAAACTAATGGAAAAATAAGCTGTAATGCTAAATTGGAAGGAGGTTTAGAAGAAGATGGAAAGTGGATGATTTGAGTTTTAAATCTTGAATAAAATCATACGTTGTTAACCTTAACCAAATCTATGTCTTTTCCGATGCAATAGCCTCGGTTTAGAAGCAAAAAGAAACTTGATGTAAATAATAGAGCAGGAATTAGATTATTCCAAAATTATCAATAACTTATTATTGAGACTAGTGGCCATGAAAATGTGACATTCATAGAAAGAGATTCTAGAAATTGTGTCTAAAAGAAAGACGATTACGGCTTGAAGAAGAAAATGCTACTGCTCATCAAATTTATGAAAATACAATTAGAAGATAATATATTTTTCTTTAGTATGCAAGTGAATAATGAAGGTCGATTAAAAATTATATTTTGGGTTAAGCCAAGGGTTAAGGAAGCTTACAAAGAGTTTGGAAATGTTGTTACTTTTGACACATTACATCTCACAAATAAGTATGACATGCCATTCACTCTATTTATGGGAGTAAATCATCATGGTTATTCTATTTTATTTAGATATGGATTGAATTTATACAAGGATTGTTGAGTATTGGAAAATGCATATTTATATAGGGTAAAATTATCATTTTATACTCCAATTCTCATTAAAATTTTCACTTTTTTGTTTTTAAATCCTCTAAGCTTTTCATTATGTATGTTTTATTATAATTTAAGTATTTTATACATTTAAGGAATATTTTGGCCATTTCACAATTAATAACAAGCTAAATAGTGACCGATGGTACTATTAATGAGTACAACATTATTCATATATACAGTACGATAATATGGCATTGACCGATGACGTGACAATATTTTATTGGACCAATATTCCATGCAAACTTAAATATTCTCTGATTTTTGTGGTTGTTTTGTTCCAATGTATCATGTTTAAATTTTCCAAGATTGAGCGATAAAGACAATGGTTGTTATAACAACAACTACAACAATGGTTGTTACAACAACAACTACAACAACTGCACTGTTCGAGACTTGATTCCATTTTTCTATCATCTTTTTTTTTTCTTATCTTTTTTAAGTCTATTGTAGCAGTATTCCTCCCTTGAAATTTGAGCTTCCAATCACCCACAATTATTCACAAAATCTAAGCACACAATTATTCTAAAACAACATAATTTATTAAAAATAAACTAAAATGGTTATTCATACAAATAAAACTAAAATGTAATAAAAACATGTCATTTACTCTCAAAGTAATCATGATTTAAGTCTAAAAGTGTCATAACTCTCATTTCATAGAGTTATCAGTTGTTAATGATTCACAAAGCCCTACAAATTTCAAGGAAACTTTGCATCACATGATTGTAGAATATAATTTGGATGGTAATGAATGGTTACAAGGCTTATACAATAAGAGACATCATTAGGTACCATGTTGTCTGAAGAACAATTTTTTTTATAGGAACGTCAACCACTCAATGCAGTGAGAGTATAAATGCATACATTTTTTTTTTATGGTTATGTTAACTCAAAAATCACCTTGAACCAATTTATAGAGCAATACGATGAATCTTTAAAGAGTAAAGTTTAAAAAAAAGAGTTGAAGAAGATATGGTGGGTTATTTCTAATGCTATGAATGTCAATACGCAAATGTACACAACAAATAATATACTTATGAGTATTCAAATCGTCTCTATAGGGATTGATGTTATCAGATTTGCTACAATAACCTTAATAGTACAATTTGTTCTAAATTAAAATAAGACAATTTATGAAACTAATAAACTAATTAAAATAAAAATGCAATTAAGAAAATTCTAGTGTCAAACACAAGGATGTAACAAATAGGAATAGAGTAGTTAAGTGAATAAACTAACTTAATGGCATTGTCTATTTTTCAATTACAGTACCGTTGCTACAATATCTATTACAACACTGACAGAATCCCTCATGCATATCAGTTGTCGCCTGTTGGATATCTTATATCTAATGCAACCTAACAGTGACCGATTGTTATGCCAACATTAAATATAACATTAATCGATCTAGGTTCCATTTACCCTATAAAGTGAATCCCTACGTCTATTTCATTATTAATTTTAGATCAATCATGACCCTATTCAAATTGAGATTAGCTCAACTTAGGAAACCTTATCTAAAATCAAGTATTGTCTTAATTAGATCCATTAAGTCAGACATTTTTTAAGCTATTTCTTAGTTAGTATCCCTAAATAGGTGGTCAGCCGAAATAGAAAATTAAATTAAGCACAATTAAGACAAAATGTTATAGCAAATACAGAGCAACACACATATATCAGTCAAACATCTATTAAGATCATTTATCACTCAACTACAATCAAATAAAATAAATAAAAGAGTTTCAGCCGTCAAGTACATCTCCATAAATAAATAGAAAACAATAAGATAAAAAATAACTAATTTCTGATTGATCTATGCGATTTCTCCTATGTTTTAGCCTTCAATCTCTCTCTTGATTTTTATTTTTCTTTTGTTTTTCTCTATGATTTTCCTAAGTGAGGGCTTCCTCTTTTTCCTTTACAAGCGTGCTCCTTTTATAGCTTAAAATTAGGGCAATCGAAAGTATATGGCGCGTATCCTCCAGTTTTGAAAATTGTAGATCGCAATCTTTTAGTTATTTTACACTAAATCTTTTCTGTTATTGCTCCATGATTGCTGTAGCAACGATGCTACAGCACAACTTCAGCATCTTCACTGTTTCAGATTTGTTTCAATTTTTTTGTAGTCAAGTTCTTTCATTATTTCTGTAAGTCTGTTACAATAGCATCCCTTCTTTAAAACTTAAGCTTTTGGTGACCTATAATTATTCACGTAATCTAAGCACAAATTATTCTAAAACAACTGAATTTATTAGAAATAAACTAAAATGAATATTCATGCAAAATATAACTAAAATGCAATAAAAACATGTCATTTACTCTCTAAATATTATTGATTGAAGTCTAAAAATGTCATGATAACTCTCATTTCATAGAGTATCAAGATGCAAGATGTCTTTTCTAAGGTTATGTGTGACATCTTGTGAGATAGAGAAGCAAGTTCGAGATATGTATACCATTTCAAAGTTTCAAGAATTTAAAAAAGAGTTGATTGAAAATATGTATTATGAATTTGTCAATTTTATGAGATGTAAATATATAGTTAGAGAAGATGTTAAAGTTGAAGAGGGTAAAAAAAATCTTTTTTTTTTAAGTCTATTTTGAAAAAGATTATGGTGAAATCAGTTGTGCTTGTTCAAGATTCGAATTTAGAAGAGCTTTTTGCAGGCATGCCATTACAATCATGATACGCAATAACATTGAAGTACATCCTAAGAAGATGTAGAAAAGATGTGTGAAGATGTCATAGTAGGGTGAAAACGAGTCATGAGAAGATAGAGAAAAGATGTATGGAGATACCATAGTAGGGTGAAAACGAGTCATGAGCTGCAGAGTTGCAAAAATAAACAAAAGTGATTATTGCGCAAATTTTATTGAACTCGCAAGTGCACGAATCTATTGTAGAATAGATCAATGGTGACGAGTATCAATTTTACGAGGAGGTGGATTTTAATTATGTATAGAGTTAGTTTTCTAAGTGGGTGATTGGATTCGTGGTGGAAGTGATTTAGATTATTTCAAATTATAATGGCGGGAATAAACTGAAGTGAAATATATTAAAATAAAACATTTGGGTATCTAGATCTGCATCAACATGTATCATGGGCTCAATATTCCTTATTAGTGCCAATTAAACTATGAGGGGGGGTTTCCACTCCTCATGAAACACACTCTAATCAATATGGTGCTAAGAGTTTATCGTGCCAAATAATAATAAACTCGAACTAGGGAGTCAGTTATACCAGTGCGGTATCTAGACAAGATTATTACTATCTGTTGACGAAAAGTCAAAACACCTACAAAAATCAGAGGGGAAGAGAAAGTAAATTTACCAAATAAAGCCCATGGAATATGTTGAGACTTCACATTCAACCCAATCTTAAAAGAAAATTAGATACTCATAATTGAACTAGGGGTAAAATGAGAATTTATTAAAATACGTAGAAAATATAAGATGGAGAAAGAATTACAAAAAATGAAGCTAAAAAATGAATTCAGGGGTGTCAAATTAGGGGGAGCCCCCTTTTTATCGATATAATAAGTAAATCATAGCCATCGGATTAACATAATTTGGACACTCAAGATTGCGTCACATGGCCAGTTCTGATTGGATAGAACACATCATCAGGGCTGTCATTCCGTGTAATGCATATATTATACGCACATTTTTTGGTCCATTGACATATTGCCATGTCACCGATCAACTCTACATAATCATTTTAGTCCAATAAGATTGCGAAATATCATCGATCAACGCCAATCATCAGTCAATGCCACATAAGCAGTCAATGCCACATCATTCGTCCAATCGATTGCTACCACATCATCGGTCGGTGCCACATCAACAGTCAACGCCATGTCATTGGACCGTACATGTGAACAATGCCGTTTACCCTTTTATGTTCCTTCTAAGGTTTTCGACTATCCTGAGTTCAAAATTGTTATCTGTTTTGCTCTAATCTTTTGTTCGTTCTGAAATAACGATGATGCCCCTAAAATATACAAAATACTTAATTAAAATAAAACATATATAATTAAATTACAAGAGACTTAAATACATAAAAGTGAGGATGTTAGTGAGACTTGGAGTGTAAAATGACGATTTTCTCTTTTATAAATATACATTTTTCTTAACACTCAACAGTGATATGAGAAAATGTGTGTCAGTTTTGCAGAAGTTGTAAATATTGCTGCAACAAATGTTAAGATTTGTAAACTTGTTTGAATTGGATTAAGAAAGTACGGAAAGATCTACCAAAGATGGTTTAATGCGAGGTAACAACGTGGGAATTTCAGGTCAAGAAAGTTGCAGTAATAGCGTGGGAATTTCAACGAATGCAATTAAAAGAGTATGTGATCCAGCAGCTAAGTATCGTAAAGTTCGTCTACTTTGTTAAAGAAAAAAGTCAAAAAAATTTACGAAACCTAAAAAGAATTTGGCATGTTATGATGTAGAGGTTACTTTTAATATTAATTAAAGTAAAATAATTTTATTACGTAAATGATACTTAAATGATTTTTTGTTGGCTTTGCAGAATAGGCAAACAAATGATCTATTATATTTTCAAGTGGCTACTATAATCCCAACATAAGGAAACAACGTTGTTGTAGTAAGTTTTGTGAAATTTTTATAGAACTTTATTTTCATTAATTAATGCATAGAGATTTTTTAATATATTGTTGAACTTATGTAGACACTTCAAAACCTTGAAAGAATTAGTGGTGGTACAAATATCTACTCATATAGAATTGTGGACTATTGTAATAAAAGTTTTCCACACTTTACACACACACATATTTCTTCATCTTATGTACTGTATTTCTTATTATAACAAGATGTGTAACTTTTTATAATAACAGCCACAACTCTAGCAACATGGACATTTTTAACAGCTTCTCTTTCAGCAAGCTCAAGAATATAGAGTTAGTATAGAGTTTCGAAGTGATTTCACAAAATAGCATTATATTTGTGTTCACAAAATAACATTGTATTTGTGTTTTAAAAATTAAGAATCATATATTTGGCAAAATACAGTTGTGCTTATTTTTATTTTCATTTTTATTTTTTTTTGGATTGTATCACTTGGTGCTTTGAATAAAATTAATTTGCTTATAAAGTTGTGTACTTTGACTTAATCTTTTCTAGCAGCTCATATTTAACTTTACTGCATTTGTAATTAATTGCTCATATTTAACTTTTCTGCATTTGTAATTAACTTTAGAAGTACCTTATTAAGGATAGCAAATAAGAGAAACTAATATGTTAAACCCACTAGACATTATGATTGCAACTAAAAGAAGTTAATACATTATGATTATAACTAAGATAAGCTAATATCTACATAGTTAAATACAAAACTTAAATATAGTACTTATTAAGATAGATATAATTATTTGTACGCGAAGTTCATAAGATCTTATCGTTACAACATTTTTCACAAGTTTTCATCTGTGAATATAGAATTTCACTCATGCTAGTAGGCACTATGACCATAAATATCCAACCAGTTCCTTGAGCTTCTCAATTGCAACCTTCTAGCTTCTTTTAGAATCATGCATTCATAATACCTTTTAAGCAACTGAAGGAAGAAAAAAAAAAATAAAGAGGTCGTAGCAACTCAAGCTTCTATAACCAAAGATCCATTTCACCACATACATTTTCAAATTTTGCTATCTATCATACAAATCATATAAAGAAAACAAGAAATCACTCAAATCTCAGTATATATACATGTTGGTTATTGATTAATATCACTAATAAATTGATAGGTTGCATAATTTGATTTCAATTTGCAACACTCAAGCATAAGACCGCCACCATCTATAGGTAATTCAACATACTCTGTGTAAGTAAATATCCAAGTTTAACAAATACCAATGATTGAATACAAATTATTCATTAGCTTATAAACTATTATTTTATTACAAACCATCAATTTTCTTAAAAAAAATTAGAAGAGCTACTCCAAACTTTGGTGTATTATGCAGCTAATTACATCTTCTGTTTCTTTTAGAGAAAATCTTTTATAGATATATATATAGAATTTTGATTACATTATACCTTCTCCCTAAGCTAGTTAAAGATAAATAAAATTTCTTTGTAAAAAATTTAGGATCAAATTGACAATAGTAGCCCATTTAAACGTACTATTGTCCAAGTGTGTAAAGTGTTAGCTATAAAGTAATTATTGTAGTATGTTATAGAAACCATACATGTATGACTAAAAACTCATTGAATAAGCTAGTGTAGCAATAGCAATAGGTAGTTAACAGTGGCTAACGAAAAATTACACATATGAAAAAATTATATAAATTCCTGCAACGCAACAAATATCTTAATTTATGTGTTTTAAACATCCCTTTCAGATAGTTACTTTAAATTAGTTCGTCTAAATCAACATAGGCAGTTACGTGCAGTTGAAGTGTGTAATTATTTTTAACTCACTAAGAACCCAGTTAACAAAAGCCAAAGATTAAAATTTTAATGAATTAATCATAAAAATACTTTTAAAGTTATGCAATCCAAAATATAGTGAACACCAGTTCAAGGAATTGAGCTTTTTGCATGATTCTCGGACTGTTTTACTAGAAACTAAAAATCATAAGTTGACAGTTTTGACAAACCAAATACCTTAAAACTAGACCTAACTACAGTATCTAGGGTATCAGGGGGTTGTGTAATTTGATTCTAATCTACAACACTCAAGCAGAAAACCGCCACCATCCATAGGCAATTCAAGCAATGTCCTAAACAAGTTAAAGATATGAATTGGAATATAGAAATTGGGATTGTGAAATTCAAAACCCTTGACAACCAAATTGAAAATTAAGGCAATGAATTGAAGTGACTGACCTTAACAAGTCTATTGTATTGGGGGGAAAAGAGCAATGCAACTGAAATCACATGATGAGAAAGCAATGTCGCTGTGGATTTAGGGCAGAGAGAGAGTGACACCGTAAGTTTCTCTAACACAGCCGAGAGTTATAGAGACAGAAAGGTGGAGCGAGACACTTGAGACGGGTGAGAGAGAGCTCTCACCGTTGTTGCGTAATGAGGGAGAATGGAGCTGAAACTGTTAGAGAGACCTTCATTGTTGTTGTCTCGTGAGGGAGAAAGGAGGTTTGCTGCACGCGAGTTCTGTTGCTCTCATCTCAAGCATGTGTGTGGTGTTCCCATGCAACAAACAATGGATTTTGTGCGAAGTTTTGTGAGAATATTAGCACCATATGTGTAGCAATTGAAATTAGGATGGCACAATTTGTTAATTGGAAAGAAACATGGCACTACTTTTGGTAGGTTAGAATTGATCTAAATAGACTTAAAATGGGGTTAATTTCGAATTATTCCTCGTGAATTGATTGTTTTAAAATTTTCTCTATTATTTTTAAAATCTAAATTTACTTCTCATTTTTTAAGAAGACAAAAAAAAAGTCATTAACTCATTTATATTTTTTCCTTTTCTTTTAACTAAACGTAAATGTAATTTGAAAATTTTAAAAGTAAAGGAGAAAATTTGAAGATAGTCAATTCACGAGAAAGATAATCTGAAAATTTTCCTTAAAATAGCACTATTTTTTATAATCTCGAATTCTTATCACTTATCTATTAATCATCTTTATTTTGATTTTTTGCATCAGAATTTGTGCAATAAAATTTTTTTTAACATGATTCAGTATATTGTGTTTGACTAAATTTTATTTTGGTGAACATTTATTGGTAAGTATTACAATTTTTTTAAAAAATATATTGAAAACATATTAAGAGGGTGAATTTAAAAAAAAAGTTACAAATATGCTAAACTACTAAGATAAGTATGATATGGTTACTAAGATGACACGAAATGCCAACTTAAATTACCACTTGCACTTGAAATTAATAGATTCAATTCGTCAATGAGTTTCTATGGAAGCTTGACATGTTACAAAGCCATGTATATAGAGTTAATTTAAAAGATTTTTCTCACAAGAGCAAATAAGAAAGGACTATCCTTTTGTGACACTCTGGTAATATAAGGCTGTTTACAATTAAGAGTGATTTGTAGATTTTTTCTTTTTTGAGGTGACAATTAATATTCATATTGTGTCCAATATACAATCAACATTGACGCAAACTCATTTAATTAATTATCTTAAAAATTAAAATATAGATATAACTTATTAATGAAATGCATTTATTCATATTAATTCTTTTAATTCTCTTAAGTACATTTGATCAAATTGATTATGCAGATCGTACCAGCATAACTCTTTTTACTAAATGTGTTTGATTTTGTTAATTTATTTGATATGATCAGACATTTAAACCAATTTAAATGTGTTGAACACGAAAAGTTATGATATAATCTAAAGACGAGATCATACAACTTTTAAAAATTGTACAAGGGAATTGAAGTTTATACGATCACATTGTATTTAAGGAAAAATTTACTTTACATGCCTAATTTTTCAATTACTTTCTTTTTAATGATATTACTTGACCGAATAATTTTTCAAACAGACTTCTTTAAATGGGGCAAAACTATAATGCAACTGTGGTACCATACCACAGTTGCATTCAGTCATTGAATTCAGCTCACAGTTATCATCTTAACTGGATTCAATGATTGGGTGCAACTGTGGTATAGTACCACAGTTGCACCTAGGGGTGGGTGTTCGGTTCGGTTTGACCACAAAAACCGAATAGGTTGAAAGTGGGAAACCGATCGGTTTTGGATAAGAAACCTGAACAAGTCATGCAAAAAAAAACTAAAATTTAAAATTTAAAACAAAACCTGATCCCTTAAAAATCAAAATCCCTAATACTAAAAAACCTAAACCTAAGTCATCTCTCTCAACTACTTAAAAAAAAAAATGCATCTTTCTCAACTGCCGCCGCCACCAGCCAGCAAGTCAGCCTCAGCTGTTAGCCGCCACATGTCGCCACAACAGTACTAGTTGTCTCTCTCGGCAGTCATCTCTCATCCGCCTATCGCCATGCGCCTTCACCTTGTCGCATCAGTCTCTCGCAGCACGACAATGGCAACGGCAACAATCTTCGTCGATGTCGTAGCTTTATTGGTAATGCCTTCCAGTTGTGGCAGCTCTCTTTTAACTCGTTGGCTATCAACTTTTCACTTGATGGTAACCTCAGCAATTACACGTTAAAGAAGGTTTTCTAAGATTTGATAAGTAAAGGCTTTGTATTATTCTTCAAAACATGAAAATCTTAGTTGCTTGCTTAGTACAAGTTTGTTTGATTTTTGAAGTGTTAAACAAAAATGAAGGCAATGGGTTTTATTTTCAGTAGTTGCAAAATGAAAATCATATTCAAAAATGTCAGAAATTAGTCTTGGATTGTCATGTAAAACCATGAATATTATATGTTAATCTTACCTGAAATTTCATAACAGTAAGACTTCTAAATAGATTATTATTCATTTGAGCTTTTTGTTTATTTGTATTTGTAGTATGAATTTTTCTGTAAAATTAACTTGAAATTTCAATTCAAACTAATTTGCAACCCAAACCATAATTGTACTCGAAATTACAACCTGAACCTGAACCGTAATATGAACCCGAACTGACTCGAACCGTACCGAATCGAAATAATTTTCCAACCCGATTAGGTTGAATCCTCAAATCCGAACGAATTGTAACCCGAACTGAAACCCGTAAAAACCGAACCAAAAACCAAAACTCGCACCCCTAATTGTACCATAACTAAACCTTTAAATGATAGCCTGAATCTAAAAATTAGAATGATGGGAAATTAAAAAAAAAATGATTAGATTGCAAATATAAAAAAAAAAAAAGTACATTAGTATAAATATTTTTTCAGAACTAACTTTTTGATAAGCACAAGTGCAAAGAGAGCAATCCGAAGTATTTCTGAGGTGGCAAAAAAGGTGAACTTATTACGTTATTGTTTTTTAAAAAGAGGAGAAACCTCTAGAACCGGTTCCCGGTAATTTTCACAGTCACGTTAAAAATTCACCACGGCACTCGCATGTCCCCTACCTACCACCCAACCACCCCGCTTTCCAAAATCCAAACCCACCCAATCAACAAGTCGACAATAATCAAACGCAAGCGTGGCAGTTTTCTATTCGGTACTTCAAAAATCAAACAGGTATACTGCGAAGCAGACGATTAAAGGAAAAGTGTTTTCCGTTCAGTAGAAAATTGGACGACGATAATTGACACGGTAAAAAAGGAGAGCATTTTTTTTTTAATCTTTATCTTTATTATAAAAAAAAACAAAAAACAAAACCGCAGCAGCACACAAAAACAGCAAAAACACTCGCTCTCAATCAGAGCAACACGCTTTCAGATTCCAACGCGACCAAGAAGAACAAACCCCCTGCAGCTTAACTCTTAAGAAGGTAAAGGGCTTCAATCTGATCTTCATAGTTTGCTTGTTCTTTTGGTTTGTTTTTGTTTAATTCAATTGGTTTTGTAGTCTACTTGTTATATGACAAGCTAACCTGATCCGGCTGTTAAGGTACTATGTTGGTTTACGCTATCTTGGGTTGATGGGGTTTTGGTTTGATGATAATATTGATCTGCGTTTTGGTCTGTTTTGACTCTTGTTGTTGAAAGTTTGTTTCTTTTTGTGTAGACATGGGTGTTGTTTATTTGCTTTGTTGAGTTTGTTTTGGAGTGTTTATGTTGATTTTTGTGTTATATGATAATTTAGGTGTTAAATTTGTTACCGTTGAGGGGTTTTCTGCACCAAGTAATTTGGGTCTTTTGGGTGTAATTTTTAGAGATTGTCTTATTGTGGTTTGATTATTTTCCTTTGTATGGGGAAATTTTGTTTACTTTGATTGTTTGGTGCTTTCACTTGGAGATTTGGCAAGGACCTTTGATCTGAATTGGATATTTGATTGGTTGGTGTTCATTAGCTTTGATCCTTGCTTCTAAATTGTGTGTGTGCATGTTGTGGAAGTGTCCACGTACTTATGCATATACTTCGTGCATACGATAGATACCTCTTGAATGCTTCCTGATTTTGATGTTTTTCTGAAGGAAAAATGATTAAGCTGTTCAAAGTCAAGGAGAAGCAAAGGGAAAATGCCGAAAATGCCAATGGGAAGACACCCATCAAGAAGCAAAGTGCTGGAGAATTGCGTCTTCATAGAGGTTCTGTCATACAGCCTCCATCTGCAAGATTGTAGATTGGTTTTCACTTCATTAATACCTTTAATTCATCTTCTTCTTTTTTTCATATTACTGCCTTCCATCCAAGTAATTTTTTCAGAAAATAATAGAAATACTTTAATTCTGTTGGCTATGCTCCATGAACAGTGATAAACTATTATTCTTGGTCATTGTTGTTTCTCATTAATATAGTTTGACATGTGTCTCATTACCTATTTTTAGCTGTTGTTTGAAAATGGTCTGTACCCTGTATAGTTTTCTTCCAATTCTTGAAACCTTATTACCTTGGACATATACAACTTGGCTGTCCCTGCTTATTAACTTAATTTCATCTGTTCATATGAAATTTACTCTGAATTAACTTTGATTCCTCCGGGGAAGTAACACATGAGTTGCAGTTCAATTTTTCATTTTTCTCATCTTGCAGACATCAGTGAACTGAACCTACCCAAAACTTGCAGCATAACATTTCCCAATGGCAAGGATGACTTGATGAACTTCGAGGTTTCCATTAGGCCTGACGAAGGATATTATGTGTAAGTATTCCCTTGGCATTCCTTAATTTACCTTTTATACCTTGCAATCATGGTATTTAACTATCATGGTATTTAAGTGGGATTTCATTGAGCGTCTGCTTCTGTTTTTTATTTTAATCCTAAAATCCCTGGATCTAATGTTCTGTTGTTTCGGGAATCTAGTATTAGATCCTGCTGCCTTACTAGCGTGTGTTTTCCAATATCATGGTGCTCAACAATGCAGCCAGGGGCCTACATACTAAATTTTTCCTTAGCCACAAGCATGACTTTAATGTGACAAGAAGCATGACTTCAATGCAAAAAGAAAATGCCTCTATGCTAACTTGTCTTTTGCTATTTTTTTAACCTTGTTTTTTTTTTTTTTTTTTTCCTCTTGCAGAGGTGGTACATTTGTGTTTACTTTCCAAGTATCTCCCGTCTACCCTCATGAGGCACCAAAGGTCAAATGCAAGACAAAGGTAACTAAGCAGACCTTGTTCGCACATAGTTTATTTGCTTATCTTCTTTATTTCTTGCCAACACTGTTGCATGGTTGCTTAGTTTATTTGCTTATTGTTTATTTGGTTTTCTTCTTTCTTGCCAACACTATTGCATGTATTTTTTAACCTGTGCATTGCATTTGCAGGTGTACCACCCCAATATCGACCTGGAGGGAAATGTCTGCCTCAACATTTTAAGAGAAGACTGGAAACCGGTTCTGAATATAAACACCATCATTTATGGACTCTTCCATCTTTTCACGGTACTGATTTTCTTTCTTAGAGTTGTTATTGCAACTAATTTCTTCCTCTTGTACAATTGTACTTAGTGTTTGTGCTTCTGTGCAGCAACCCAATTATGAGGATCCCCTCAATCATGAAGCAGCAGCTGTTTTAAGGGATAACCCAAAACTGTTTGAATCCAATGTTAGAAGAGCAATGGCTGGTGGATATGTGGGGCAAACCTTCTTCATTCGGTGCATATAATTGCTTGTGCCTGGAAATGCATGTTGCTTTGAAGGTAAGGAGCTGTAAATTTGGTCGCAGGGCTGCTTCAATTTCTAGTGATGTGTTGAGACAAAAAATTCTAAGAATCATGCAAAGGGAGTCAGAATGTTTGTATGCTGCTGTAACTTTGTTGTGTGTTTGTGATATTGGCTGAGAACAAAATTATTTCCCTTATTTTCAAGTGAATCAATTGGGGTATGCTGCAAGCCTGCAACTTTGAAGATTTAGTCAGTGTACTTTATCTTTGTTTTAGGGGGTGGGGAGAATGCCTTTTTCTTGCTTATTTTTTCATTTAACCCCGATACCGAGTTAAGGTCTTTTCTATTCTCTCCTGCACCACATAAATCAGACTGATCATATTTCTTCCATCATACTGCTAGGAGGTTGCAAAGACTGAGTTTGTTGTGGTTCAAAATCTTGACAGATTTGAGTTAAAAGTGAAATTTGTGCTATTTTGCTTTCTGAACACACTCGAACTTTAAAAACACAAGCTGAACGGATAGAAAAATAACACAACCAACAATATTTATTAATGAATGTGATAATATGATGACGAAAAAGAAATTCGCATGGATGTACAAAAAGCAAATGCAACAACTACGACCTAACAGCAGCCGGTTAATAATAAAGGTGCAACTCAGCTGTCCAAAACCTATGAACACATGATAACTGAAGACCATGAAACAAATTGAACATTATGCTCTGAGGAAAGGAATGCGAGGCTAGTTTCGGCTGTCATTGGGATGGGAAAACCTCTTGACGATAGCAGCCATGTATTTTCCCTGATGCTCAGCAAGAGCCAGCTCTGTTTCGGTTGGCTTTCTTGTGCCGTCACCGGAAAATACCCCTGCACCATATGGAGAGCCTCCCCTTAGGGAGTCCATCCCAAACATTTCGGTGCCAAAGGTGTAACCAATGGGAACATAAACCATCCCATGGTGTGCTAACTGGGTGATTGCCGTCCACCTGCAACATAAACATAGCAGAATTATTCGGATTTAAGATATCAAACTGTCATGACTGAACTAGGGAAGTGGCCATGAAATTGGCGCGGTCTTTGTTCCTCAGATCATATATATATGATTTGCATTCGATGTTGGTGATTTATCATATTAATTTTGACAAACAAAAGTAGTTATCTAGCGTGCTAAAAATCAAAGATATCAAAAAGAGAACGCTGAAACTCTTCCTAATAAATCCATGATCAAACATTAGCCAGATAATACCAGAAACATAAAAATATGAATTTTTCTGAGCATAAAAAATCAAATAAACAATAACCAAAACAGTAGCTCACGCCGTGGTCTCTTGTCCGCCTCCCTGCGTCCCAGTACTCACAAAGAATCCGGCAGGCACGCCAGCAAGCCGTTGCTGCTCCCACAAGTGAAATGTAGAATCGAAAAAGGCCTTCATTTGCGATGCCATGGATCCAAACCTTGTCGGGAACCCAAACAACAAACCATCAGCATGAACCAAATCATCAACAGCTATTACAGGCACCTCAATCCCCTTTTGGGGCACCTTCATCTGCTCCAAAACCTCCGTTGGCAACGTCTCCGGTACTCTATACAAAACCCCTTCAACTCCATCAATAGAATCCACTCCCTTCTTCATTCTTCTTGCCAAAATCTCCACATGGCCATACATCGAGTAAAAGATTATGAAAATTTTAAGTTGTCCTGTTGTGCTTGTGCTTGTAAGTTGGTTTTGGTCAAGATTAGAACTTACTCCGTCTGGGTTTGAAGGATCTTGCTCTGGCATATCAATTGCAAACTTTTTCTTGCTTGGGAAACACCCACCTCCTTTTCCCATTAGATCTTAATATGATTCTGAGCTTTTCCTGTACTAGTAACAATATTGAGTCAAGATTCTTGACTGGTGGGCACTGCTTGAAATATGTTTACAAAAGGCACAATGATCAGAGGCTGAGTGACGAGATAAACCAAGATTGTGAGTTTTGTATCAATTTGCATATAATAAATAATCAAAAGGAACAACAAGAACAGCAGATGAAGATGGAAACTGGAGTTGTGCATGTGAACAGAACTTGAGTTTACTTTCCTTTTGAGCTGGTTGTTGGTCTGTAATGGCCGGCATGTCGTGCGCACAACATTACATTATGTTACAGCAAACTTCGCCGTCTAATTTATTGAATGGTAGCAAAAATACTGAACAAATACGTAACGTTTTTCTTTCAGTATAAACTTCTAGTCGCCATCTTTATCAATCGTCTTTATAAAATGTTATACGAGTGCAGCATAGTTTGGGACCTTTTCTACACCACCTCATTATGATTATTATGTATAAAAATTGACTAAGAGCAAGAGGCCATCAATCCCTTTCAGCTAAGGTTATGTTTGGCACTAAAGTGCCTGGGTAGGTAGTTGATAAACATACATAAATTATTTAGCTACGGTGCTCCAAATAAAGCAGAAGCAGTGAAGCGCAGTAACTATTTGCATACTCTCAAAATTTCTTAAATATTTTTCATTTTTTTTTGTCTTTGTTTCTCATTTCTTGTGAAAAATGGCTTAAGATCACCTTAATCATAACAGCATTCTGTGGCCTAGTTGTAAGGTGTTAACAGATCATGATACAATTATTAAAATCAGGCAAACGTACGCTCACCGTATCAACAATTCAGAAAGCACCCTGTCATTCTCACACATATGGTACATATCATGTAACAAATTGTGATACACTACAAGATCGTTTACAGGAAAATTTTACCGCTCGTTATACACACCCAGGGAAGCAAAAACAGAGGGTATAAGAGAGTAAAACCCTCTGCTTTGACATTTAAAATGAAAAACTTGCAAAGATTTTGTGGTGCAATAGGCTCATGATTACCCAAAGGTGGTGTCGTGGTGAGTGGTGACATTCTTCGAAAGCTCCAAATTTCAAGGTGTAGAATAGTTATGTTTTCAACTGAGTCATATATGAGTACAAGGCTGCTCATGTTTCCTTCAATGAGCGACTTTTAGACCTCTTCAGCTCCCATGGTGGTAGGCAGCCTTTGTAGTGAGAATGAAGAAACAATGAGGATATTGAGACTTCCTTCTGAGGCATTGAGATTGATGACCAGCAAGAGAAGGCTGTTCTGAGTCTCTTCTTTTCACTGTCACATCCTTGGAAGTTAGGGTCATGTGGCACAGTCGAAGTTTTAAGGGTTTCCGGGAGTATGCAGTTGCAGAGCAAACCTACAAGGGAGAAAAACAGTTCACATAGTTAAGAATAACCTTTCAGTGACCAAGATTATAACAGTTAAAGATTTTTCCTCAAGGAAAATAGATATAAAGTGTTCCTCGATTTAGATAAACTTTCATCCGTAATGGAATATGACATGAAGCAATGTAAAGATTGAGTGAAGTGAACCAAAAATCTTCAGTTTCAACCATTCATTATGAATCTATGATGAAAGAAGCATTCTATGATTTCCAAAGACACGTTAAGCTAGTAAATGCTTGTGACAGACAGATATGTGTCAATTACCTATTCTTGCGAGTCGGTTTACCCATTTTGGAATTGGTTTGCCTGTTAGCTTGTAACAAATATCCTCGCAGAAGTGGTTGCAGTTCTTTACAATCAAATGATATGTATCACCGTTGTAGTTTGCAGACTGGCGCTCCATGAACTCTCTAACCTCAATAGGATCCAAGCATGTTGTTCCCATTAATATTGACTTTCTAAACCTGAAGCCAGGGCATTGTCGTGGTTCAACCTCAAAGACACCACTTGATGCAAAGTCATGGGCTCCAAAAGCATATTCTATGCCATAAACTGTGATAATGAATCAGTCAGAATCCCTTTGGAACATAGCTAATTGCATAAATTATCCTGAGGATTCCTTCTTTTAATATAATATAAAAAAGTTTGTTGATCAAATCTATTTATCAATTCAGTAGAAGTTCAGAAATGTGAATAGGGCCTTAAAAGATGAGGCATGAGTAAGAATCAGGTCCTGTTAACTATTTGTAGGTACAATGCCAGTATAGTACATGAAACTACAGTTTCTGATACTGAAAATATTGACAAGTGCTTGTATGTATTGCTAAGTATTTTGCAATGTCACTTCCTCCCTCTATCTTCCTCAACTTGAGAGAATGAACAATACCTTTCACTCTATCCTAGTCTACTTTTGATAGTCTTGTGAAAGCCACTTTTGGTTGAGACTGAGTTAAGAAAGCTATTGCATTGATAATGATCAATATATTTTGCTGCTTCTTCTTCCTGTATTATGATGTCATATCTTCATTCAGTGATGACATAAAGCATCTTATGCTTAATAATCTTAAATGAAAGTTAAAATATTCTATCCGAACAAAGTATTTATTAGAAATTCCAAGATCATCTAGTAATTGTAATAATTACCTTCTACTCCTGTGTGAAAAATACCAAGGCCAGCCCAATAGACATAGCCATTAGCTGGTGTCAAGTCATAAACATTCAGGTAGACAGGTGCATTGCCTCGACCATATTCAGCTGATTTCACTTTTGGGAACATGCAAAAACGGGTGGTTGAACTGCCTCTTAGACGAAGTGGTACAATAGAGTTCCAGCCCTTCTTTGGTCCTAGCTTCATGTTTTAGGAATGAAACCAGGAATTGTTTAACACCTAGCTCCAAGCTGCAAAAATGCAAAAGTATCAGAAAAATTTTCATGCAGAAAAGCCATAACAGCGAGCAGCTACCAAATCAACTGCAATGCAGAATACCTTCTGCACAAACTGATAATGAGCCTGATTTCTTTCACAATGAACACCACATGATGGAGCTATTTCTATCAACAATTCACCACTTCCTACATGTGGCCAAGCAGTGATATATTAGAGAACATATCAATCTCACATCATTTTCCTATCATTTGGCATTAGGATTTAGGAATATGGATGCATCCAACTAATAGTGATTGGGAGTCTTATCTCTTCAGTCTAAGACATCTCAATGAAAAAAAATATGAACTTGCCAAATTATGGATATCTGTCATTATGATACATGGCATTTAGTACATTGAACATTGATTTAGTACATTGCGAGGCCGCATCTAAATTTTCAATAAAACTAGGCTGTTTTATTCAGAAAAATATATTGACTATGAAATCTAATTTCTGATACAGAAGAAATTTGGTAATCATTTCACTATTTTAGACCACCCCCCAAAAAAAAAAAAAAAATTACATTGTTGACTCTTAATCCCATATTTAGTTTGACCCAAAGTCAAACATGAACTGCGACACTATCTTTCGTTAGATCTATTAGCAAAATTTCATTTTCGTATATGCAGAGGGTAGGGATTTGCATTTATTAGAAGCCAGAGCGCAAGTCAAAATTTTGCTAGTGGACATGAACAGTTGCTAATTAGGCCCAAATAAACAGTAAAACTCAACAGAGAAAAATGAGGAAACATACGCAATGGAATGAATCATTTAATGAGTGAATCAAATTAAGCAAAATTATCAACTATAGAACTTACCTAAAGCAATGAGAAGTAACATGGAAAAGTAAATAACCGTGGAAAAAAAAAACCCAAGAAACCAAAAATTTTGGAAAAAACTGTCAACCCCATCAAAGAAAAGAAGCAATCATACACTCACTGAAGTAATAAAACAAACCCATTACAAATAAATGAGAATCAAATAGACCCAGAAAAAAGCAAATCTACAGTGGAGAAATGAGAAGCAAAAACACCAAAACTTGCCTTGTGAAAGATGAGACACATGAAGCATGACCTTAATGCTAATGCAAATTAAAGCAAGCAGCCATCAGAAGTGAAGAGAGAGCACCTGAAGCCGGAGTAAAGTGTGAAGCTGTTGTGCCTGCAACTGAAGCCCACACATAGCTTTTTTGTTTGGTCTGTTTACCCAAAAACAAATGAAAGCTGTAAGGGGGCACAGAGACTACTGTCCTCTTTTGAAAGTCCAATGAGGCAAGAGAATAATTAATAATGGAGTAGAACAAGAAACAGAATTTACACAAAATCTATAGTAGCTAAAGGTGAAAAAGCAATGGAAATCACTGACTTGCTTTTTGGAAAACCAGCATTGCTTTGACCGAATCTATGAAAAATGCACAATCAACTTTACTTACCACAATCTTTACAAGTGTTTTTTTTCTTAATTATTAGTTACAAATTTGTTATTTTGTTTGTAGATTTATAATTAATAATTTAAAATATTACGAAAAAATTATGATTATTGTAACATACAATGGTTGGTTTTTTTTTTTAAAAAAAAATAAATTCTATCCAATGTGATTGTTGATAGTGATCCACATTGTTGTATGGTACTATTCTGTTTAGGAGGGGGTGCTACGTGACTCACCAGAATATTTTTGGATGTTATATGATTATGTTAACAATATTAAATTATAAGCTCAATTTGGAGGTCATTCTAAATTTTTATCATTATTAAATCATTAATTTGGGTGATATTTAATATTTTAATGGATGGAAGCAAGCAAGAAAGAATTTTTCTTGTGTGTATGAAGAAGGTGAAGATTGGTTGGATGAGAGCAAGTGTTAGGATTGTATACTGCAATTTGGCAATATCAGGGTGAAAATAATTGATTTGTTGGTGTGTATGGAGATGATCATTGTGAATATTTTGTCACCACATGCAAATGCAAATTGTAACAAAAGAAGGGATTCTCTCTTTATTTTTTCTTTTATAAAGCATAAAAATATGATAAAGTTGAGGTCCTCGTAATCTGGTGAGGCGTGATAAGTTTATTTATTAGTCATTCTTCTACAGTTCTACTCTCTGTTCCCAATCATCAATTACTTTTTTATAAATTATTTTTCTTTGAAGTACTCTAATTTCGTTTCTCATATCACTTCTCTAATTTTGCCGTGCTTCAAGCCATTTCAGTTGTATATTTTGGGTTTTCGATTTTGAAATGTTGGGCTTGAATAATATATTTATACTCTATTGAAATTGGTTGTATTATGTATAATATTTTTTAAAAAAATGTATTCTAAAAAATAAAATTTAAGAAAATTGGAGAGAGTGGATGCAGTTAGACTGTCACAGTCCAGACTCCTAAAAAATAAAAGATTTATAAAACTTATTGTAGAACCTCCTAAGTCTGCCAAATGAAAAATTCTGATTAGTTGAGTATGCCTTCTCATATTCACTCAGCCCACAAGTTCCTTCCTGTATAAACCTAGTTTACAATAGTGTTCTTGTCTCTATAAATAATTATTTCATTTTTTTACCATAAATAATAATCCAAATTCATTAAAGGAATTTTGTCTTTTTTTTATTAAAAAGAATTAGGCCATCATTCTTAGTATTAAACAACACAAAACAATTTTTTTTTAAAAAAATGGAAACAACTTATTTCTTACAGACAGAAGGACAATATGTACAGGGCAGTGTAAAAAAGTTTAAGGCTTTTATTAGTTATTTGCTATAACTGAGACTCTCATCAACTGAGGCCATTTGCTCAGGTTAACTCATACTTATTGTCTTTAAATTTATAATTTTTTTCTAATTGCATTTGATTTATTTTAAACCTAAATTATAATAGTATTCTTGTCTCTAGTAAATAATTATTTCAATTTTTCTGCCATAAATAGTAATCCAAATTGACTTAAAGGATATTGTGTCTTTTAAAGAAAAAAAAAATTAGGCCACCCTTCGTAATAATAAACAAGAAAAAGCAATTTAAAAAGAAAAATCAAAACAACTTATTTCCTACAGACAAAAGGACAACATTTAGGGGACAGTATAAAAAAAATATATAAAACTGTTATTAGTTATTTGCCACAACTGAG
The DNA here is from genome assembly GCA_030444775.1 of Atalantia buxifolia. Lineage (NCBI taxonomy): Eukaryota > Viridiplantae > Streptophyta > Magnoliopsida > Sapindales > Rutaceae > Atalantia > Atalantia buxifolia. The sequence continues at coordinate 22,372,942 of CM059838.1, forward strand.
ACTCTTGTCAACTGAGGTAATTTTTGCCCACCTTAACTGATACTTACTACCTTTAAATTTGTGAATTTTTTTTTGAAGTTGCGTTTGATTAATTTATTTTATTTTGCATCTTCGTAATTACGTTAAATATCGTTGCATATAATGCATTAGTAATCATGTTTGAAGTATTTCTTTGATCTTTATGGAAGATTATTGATACAGTTAAGAGTATCTATAAATACAATAACTTAGTCTTGTTTTAGTGTATTCACAGATGATAGATCACTTATATCGTCGGAATTTCAAGCATTTTAAGCCTCCTGAAGGCCGGAGGTTTTCTTTACTTGTGTGCCAAGAATTTGATTTAAATCCTGAAAATTTGATGTATCAATGTCGTACATAAAACCCGACGATAAAATCATGACATGTGCACCTTCTTTAATGAAATAGGAATTTCAAATTTGGGTTACAAAGTCTTTATAGATAACTTTCAAATTTTCTTATAATTGCTGATTTTTATTAAATTCCGGATAAAGAAGAAACCGACTTCAGTTTGGCGAGAAGATACTGCTGGGGTAATCAAGCAGGGGAAATTATGAAGGCGGATTCAAGCTGCGGAAATAACAATGCATATAATGCTTCAAACAGGTAATTTTACAGGACTTTTTTTTGTTTTTATTTTGTTTTGTTAATTTATGATCTATAGAGTTGCAATGATTGTTCATTGTTTGTGTGGTTCTTCAACAGATCTGCAAGTGTATTTGAGGAGGACCCGTCAGATGAAAGTATTGACATTAACCGAGTACGTAACTTCATCAATTTATATGTTGAATAATTTGGTTAACAGATCAAATGCCTGTTATATTCCTGGTATTTGACAGAATGTGACTGTGACACGTTTGCTTGAAACATGGTGGATTTACTTATGTGATCTAAGCATATTCATGTTCTTTTAGGATATTTTTGCTACCAAGGGGGAAAAAATTAATCAGATGCTTGAAGCAGATGATGGTATGTTCTGAACTGCATAGGTTTTGCTTTGATTGTGCTAAATGTCGTTATTTCGATTGCTTATGATACTTGCATGCACAGATATTCTTGCACAGAAAAATGTGACTGTCTGTCATAGTGACACAACAAACTTGGTGTCGGAGGATTCTGCAGAAAGCATGATAAAAATAACTCAGAATTTGGGGATTGTTATCAGTGAATCCGGTACTGGAGCTAGAATTACAAAGGTGAGACCGAAAGCAATTGCTCTCTCAAAGCTGAGTACTAGGCAGAGTTGCAATTATCCATAAAATTTGTTTTCATCTTATGTTTCATTCTTTGCTTTTACATTTGTTGCTGGTTTTTGGGACAGCTTTATCTAATCTTCCTTAACATTTTACCGACTCTTTTTCTTATCTTTATTTCTGCATTCTTGTTTAAACTAAAGCACTGATTGTTACTGCTGCCTTCTGGCTCTTGGTTGAATAGGACAGCGAGGAATTGAAACTAGCTAAGAGAAGGCAATCTAACAGGGAGTCAGCTAGGAGGTCAAGAATGCGCAAGCAGGTACATGTGTGTATCCATTTGCAATTGTTAATGCAACAGCGTTGTCTATACTTTTTCCCTAATCAGCTACCTCAATTTTGATGCTTGCACCAACAATTTTAGAGGTGATTCACATTTGCTCCGTTGTGAATATGCCTTTTGATTTCTTACACTTAGGAAGAATTCAAAAAACTACAAAAAGCAGTGGAGGAACTGAAAGCTGAAAGTGCTGTGTTGAAGGACGAGCTGATGAGTCTTTCCGCAAAATATGTCAAACTCAAGGATGAAAATGAAGCCATAGTGGTTTACCATCAAAACCCTGCACCTTAACTCTCATTTTTTTCCCTTGTTGTTAAATTGAGTTGTCATTGAAGCATAGGGTAGCAAAATATATTGCCAAAAGTCTATAAAAGTTATGCAGTTTCTACCCTCTGTTCCCTTCATTTTTTACTTATTTTGCTGGTAAAACAGGAGGAGCTGAAACTGAGGCACAGAGCAGATGCAATTTCCTATCTTGAGGCTTTAATGCCACATAACTTAATAAACGGCGAAAGCTACAGAAGGGAAGAAAACTTGGCACTTTTCCAGAGTAGATATGCATCATCTTCTAGTTTGAATGTTAAAGCAAGCTCAAGCAAAAAATTTAGGCACTAGGGTTCATGGTAATTATGAATATGTAATAGTGACATTAGGTAAGACTAACCGTAGATGTTAGATGCCATATACCGAAATGTCATAGAATGTTATTGTACTGGACTTCTGTGAAGCTGTGGCTCTCTTATTATTGACAACTTTTGTCAGAATCAGAGCATGGATTGCACAATTTCAACTTGCTTGCATGTCATGCGGTTGCTTAATTTTTCTCAAGGGGGAATCGTTGTCAATCCTCCGGACCTGTAAAGCTCTAATACAAGTTTGTGTCTTCTTTTAGAGTAATGTTGAATTGCTTATAAAACTTACTCTCTCAAAGTGAAAACCAAACCGAAATATCATTTTAGAAACCTGTATACATACAAACACCAGCACTACTGTTTTGCCCTGCAGAAATGCACGGATTGTCCCAGACAAGAAAAACAGCACTGCCACCAAAACTGCCCATTATTTGGTTGCACAAACATTTTTGTATATGTTATACACATGTAGTAAAACCATAAAGACTAGTAGACTACTTGATGGGAGTAACTTTTACAGCTCATGTTTCTCAGCGGCACTGCTATTTAGACCAAGGCAACTCAAACAAGTTAGCCCAGTTCCACTAAGATATATCTTATCTCAAGATCAAAAACTTATCTAACTTATTTACAATAAAGATGAAACTATGTTCCTAGCTTCCTTCCACAAGAAAGATGTTAACATCCATCCAATCTAGGAAAATACAAAATTTTCCGATAAAAAGAAGATCGAGCAACTGTGCTTGTCAGGAACTATTTGTCAATCTTCGTTGTCTGACTGAGAATCCGGAATTGATTCTGGTGGGCCTTCAATAGCTCGATTTGCTTGTGTTGGCACAGGATGAATAATCTCCTTAACAGTTTGGTTCACTGATTAAGAAAGAAAAGAAATCAGAAAATAGATATGATGACAAGTTTAAGGAAAATAAAGCACAGAAGTGAATACAGTTTGATATACAACATAACGATGCACAGACAAAAAACGAGATACGCTTGACCTCTGCTGTTCTACATAAGTCAACGAAATCCATTACTACAGAGCCGTCAGTAAATCCGGTTCTCAAAAAAAAAAGTAATTTGGCAGGTAATTATGCAGAGATTAAATGAATGACTACACAACAAAGATAACCAAATCAAATGAATGACTAAAATGAAACGTCAGAATATATTAAATATGCAGAATATAAGATTGCTTAGAATGAACATTGAAGTCTAATATTCAGTATGGAATAACACCAAAATAGTCGGAATTCTTACCCAATGCCACAGTTTTCATAAAGAGCGTCCTCACAAACCGAATTTCAACTTGATGATCACTGACAAATTGACTCTGCAGCACCAGTGATCTATTAAAACTTTCGAACTTGGTAGTCATATTATTTTTCTATTGGACTTCAGATCTAAATTAGCAGATAGAGTGACAGGACAAATGCAAAATATTATGTAACTTACATCCTCTATCATAATTTGAAATCACAAGTTCTTACCATTTCACTATTTACAAACTCCAGTATTTGATCAAGTCTAGCTTGACGTCTCAATAAAAATGGGCGCAAATGACTCATATACAAATATTTCGCTCCCTGCTATAACACAAGCAGTTATTCCACCAAAAAAGCAATCGAAATTATTAACAAATTCAGTTGAAATATGCCATTTGAGAAAAGGAAACTCAAAAAATTTCCAAATAAACAGCTAAATGCTGGGAATACTAGCCAACTTGTAAGGAATGCCAAATTCCACCAGGCAGGACAAGTCTAATTCAGATCAATAACCATGGCACCTTGAAGCAGCAATGCATTCCCAAAAAAAAAAAAAAACTGTAGAGTAGAAGCTAGAGCAAATTTACATTGGTAGATGGAAGTTGTAGCCAAACCAGAAATGCAAACTTCACATGGTGGAAAAGTGGAAACCTGATGAAACAAGGAAAAAGGAGATTCCTTAACTGCATCGTACTGGAATGAGAGCAACTGTGCATTCTAAAACAGCATCATGCTCTTAAAGAGTAAGCAAGCAAAAAGAAGAGCAACTGTGCATGTCCATCATCAAATGAAGCATCGAATTCTGAGAAAAGTCCTCCCACAGCCAAAGGCCAAAGGATTAAAAACTTATCTTGCAAGTTGAATCAAAAGACAATCAATACCCTTAATCTCCTTAGGCCATTGTAACCAGGAAGGGGCGCAAAAAAAAAAACACAACAACAACAACAACATACCAGCAGAGTATCTTGTCTGCAAAGATTTCTGCAATGCTAAAAGATCCATAAACTGCAAGCAGTTGACAGTATTCAAAATGAAGTATAAGAAGAAATTTAAAAAAGACATCATATATTTACCAATGTGCTGCATATGACAGGCAAAGCTAATCATAGGTCAGACACCAGCTCGATAAACAAGCCATTTTTTAAAAGACTCATGTATCTTCAGTCAATTATTAAAGCATAAAAATTCATATCATACTAATTTATTTGGGAGACAAAACAAAATTGGATTTTCTAAAAATGACGAACCAGCCCAATAAACAAGCCACTTTTGTCGCTCATTTTCATCTTTGCTCTCAATAGCTTTAAAAGTCGAGTAAACCGGCAAAATTGTCCCAACAGAACAACTGTAAAAGACACAGACATTACAATTAGCAAAGCATTTTTAATTTTCCCATTCAGAAATTAATAAACATTTCCAATAACAAATAGACTTCAGATCTTGAAAACAGTTTGGGACTCACCATGCTGTGCGGACAACAATGTTAGATCCAATTGGGCAAAGAAGCAATCGCAAACCAACCTGATTGGAGAGAGAGTTCACGAATTAATAATCATGCCAAAAAAGAATTCGGTAATCGATTGTTTTCCATACAGATTCTTGAGTAGTAATTAAAATTTCTTTATTCATTCAAAAAGCGCATGGTGGAAGTAAAAACCCTAATTCGAGATAAAAATAGAACAAATTAAAAAAAAATTAGAATACAAGAAATATTAGAGAGATTAAGAATCAACTATAGGATCACTAACCTCGCCTGAGAGAGCCATTAATTCAATACGCAGAGAAAACTGCGAAGCAAAAAGATTTGAATTTGAAGGCCGCGATTGATTGTTGCCATTTGTCGAGATCTTTTCGGATTGCGCACGGGGGGAATTGAACCCGGTTCAATTTCACTCGACCGGGGTTGCTGGTCGGGCCGGATTAAGCATCCTGTTTGTGTTCAGGATAATTTTAACGGAAAAGAACTTATCAATAATAATAATAGGGAGAAAATTATAGTTGGATTGATTATTAAATTCGAGTTAATACAAAACTACTGTATATTATTATTGCATTCAGCCGTTAGCAGCGGTTTTATCCTAATAATAATAGAGAGATTCATCTATTTAAGTGAATTCAATCTTAATAGAGGATATAACGATACGGTTAAATGTAACGATAGTACGGTACCACCGTTGCACCGTAGTCGGATCCGATAATAATAAAATAAAACAAAAATGTACAAATAGCAACTTTTTTTATTATTTTATTGGTGTAATTTTTTTTAAAAAAAATATAGTTTTAGAGATCATTTTAAAAATTGTCATTTCAAGAAAGAATTTGGCTTTAAATTTATATTATTAGATTTTTTAATGAAATAAATCAATAAAAATTTAAGTCATCATTTTAAGAAGTAATACATCCATACATATATATAAATCAACCATCAAACATTACATTAATTGATACATCAATGAGTATGACAAAGAAGAACTTCCTTGACTTTCTATTTCATACAAAACAAAGGAAGTTGATTAAATAGAGCCTCGGCTGTATATAATCTTGGCATCAAAAGCAAATTCTTCAGTTGGGGAGTTGCAATGCGAAGCCAAGCTCAACAGTAGCAGTAGGCATAATCTTGAGCCTTGCCAGGTTGCTAATACCTGTGAATTGTTGTAAAATGTCACCATCCTTTCTCATCAAAACTCAAGAAACTCTTACTCCCTTTAACTCTTACTTTTCATGTTTGGTGATTAACCCTCGCTCTCTGATAGCAGATTCGTTCAAACAGTGAAATTCTTTGGGAGCCACGATCAATTATGATCCCCCCACTGCCCTGCATACTGATTCTGACCTTTTTGCACTGCAAACCATGCTAGAGCCAACCAAAATATTGAAGCAGGGGGGTATACTGCAGCTCAGGGAGGTGTCTTTGTATTATTGAGCTGCATTTCCAGATATATTGTCTCCCCCGAGCTTCCTGATAGAAGATAAACAAAATGATTCTGTAAGGTAATATGTTTGTCTATGCGGAATAGAAGAATAGAACAGAATTTCTGTAAATTGCTCCTCCTTATGTTTCTTCAGTGAAAATATATAAGTGACATGAAAGGATAAAAAAATTTCTTCTAAAAAGTTCTGCTTAACAATATTATTGCCTTTGAATATGGTTTATGTATATAAAAAGCAGTCCAAAGTCCTAACACCTCCCATTCACATACCTGCATATGCTACAATGTCCTTCAACTTTCAAACTTTGATGTATTGCCTTTAGCAAGATGTAGCATATGGTAACTTCAATACCTTCAGCAATCTAGATAAAACAAACAAATAAATAAATAAAGAAGAAAAAAATAGGGAAAAATATAATCTGCCTATCTTGGGCCCAACTAGAAGGATACAAATGGACATATGTTCTGTTTGATAGTGTGAGTATTTCAATATACCTCCACAGTATGATTCTGTTGGCTCCTTCCTCACTGCAGATAATACTTTGCTCACCGCTGCCAAGCTTCGATTGTATCATTTGTTATGGTGTTTAGATCCAGAGCATTTTCTTAATAGAATGCCCCAGCAATTTCATATAGTTCCCCAGACAAGATGGCTAGCATTGAATATATTGTGTTTGTTTTGGGATGGGATACATCACCAACAGTAAATATATGAATTCCATGTTCCACGTACACCCAACTGCAACCAGCAAACCTATTTCCCTTCATCCCTCTCATTTGCTTCCTTATCCTCCTCATCTCAGCCCAGTTCCCTTCGGCTGCATAGACATTGGCTAACTGAACATAGCGTGCCTTGTTATTTCCCTCAAGCCTTAGAAGTTTTTCCTCCGCTTCTCTAGCAAGTTCAGCATTTCGATTTAACCTGCAAGCATTCAAGAAAGACCCCAAGATTACTGCATCTTTTTCTGTGGGAATATTTTTCATGAATTCAACTGCCTTCTCCAGCTGATTAGCCCTTCCATATAGATCAATCATGCATGCATAATGGTCAGTCTCAGGTGAAATGTTATAATCTGCTGTCATGGAATTGAAATACTTTTCACTCATTTCTACTGAACCACAATGACGGAATGCTGATAAGATTGCAACAAAGGTTACAGCATCAGGCTTGATTCCTTTTTCCAACATTTCCTCAAACAACAGGATAGCTTTCTCTCCATGTCCATGGTGTGCGTAGCAAGCTATCATTACATTGTAAAGCACTAAATCCCTTTCTATAAAATTTTGAAAAATTATTTCTGCATATGTCATATTCCCGCATTTTGAATACATATCAACCAGTGTACTTATCAACTTCTTATCCATCTCAACACCCATTCTCAATATATAAGCATGTATCTCTTTTCCAGGACTCAAAGCAGCTTGCAGTGCACAGGCACCAAGCACAATGACAAGAATCAGGGCATCGGTAACCACTCCTTCCTTAGTTACAAACTCACTTAACAGAGCAAACAAAGCCTCACAATTTTGTGCTTTGACATACCCAGAAAACAAAGCGGTCCAAACAACCACATTCTTCTCTGTTAATGAATCAAAATGCCTCCTAGCTTCTTCCATGTTGCCTTGCAATGAATACCCAACAATCATCGAACTAATTGAAAAGGAGTTACTAACTCCCCTCAACAAAAGCATCGACTCTGCATACTTCATGTTTTCACACTTGCAGTACACATCAACAATGGCACTACTTACGAAAGGATTCGATATCAATCCATTCTTCAAAACCCAGGAATGAATTTCCTTTGCACATTTCACACTTCTCAAACCACAACAGGCACTCAAAACACTTGCAAATGTATGCTCATTCCATCTGACTCCATTCTCGCCCATTCTAACAAACAACTTTAACCCCTCTTCCGCATCACCATTCTGCACATAACCGGAAATCAATGTATTCCACGAAACCGCATCATTCAACTCTGGCTGCCTCCAAAAAGTCTTCAAAGCCATGTCTATCTCACCTTCTCTACAGCACGCCGCCACCATTGCATTCTTCGAAATCAAATTAACTTCCTCACTACACCCTCCAAAAACTCTACACGCCTCTCCATAGCACCCACACTTTGAATACATATCAATAAGAGAACTCAGTGCAAACCCACTAGCATCATTGCCTGTTTTCACCATAAAAGCATGCAACTGTCTCCCAAAACCCACATTCAATAACTTGACACACAAGTTAAGCGTGCTAGTTACAGTAAACTCATCCATTCTTATATGTTCATCCGCACTTTGCATTTCTATAAACAATTTAAGCGCATCAGCTTCATACCAATCTGCATTAATGTAGCCACACAACATTGAATTATAAGTGACCAAGTCTTTGTGGGAAGAAGAGTCAAATAATGAGCGCGCTTGTGTCAAGTCGTGGGATTTTATATAAGCCGAAATGATCGTGTTCCATGAGAAGACATTTCGTTCAGGCATTCCATCGAACAGTTTTCGAGACTCGCGTAAAAGGTTATGTTTCGAGTAAATATGAATGAGTTGGTTTGTGGTGATAGTTGTAAGCGTCAGGCCCGCTTTTATTGCTTGAACGTGGTAAATAAGAGCTTCTTTCAAGTTCAAGCTCCTCATTTATGCGTATTCTTGTGGGTTTTTTTGACAGTGTAAGTACCTGAAACACTGCCTTATTTTTCAAATAAGTGTTGGGCGGTGGGTGTCATCAAGACATTAAAATCTGCTGTGTTAAATATAAAAAGTTCTAGGGTTTGAACACTGTTTACATTGGTGGAAGAAATTTAGTTACTATTAGGCTTAAATAAGAAGAAAATAAAGAAATTAAGTATTGGGTACAGACAGCTTAATACGGGTACAAGAATTTGTTCCATAATTGAACAAATTGAGATCAATTTGTAACTATAATTTTGCGACTTCTAAGTAGCTATAAAACTTTCTAGAGTTAAACATGAGATCTGGAGTTTGAATATCGTTTTTATGAGAAGATCCGGATAGATTTGTGACCAAGCTAGGTCAATATCTATGAGAATACATATATACAGTGTTTGATTTTTGTTTTTCATTTTTCCAAATAATCCTTCTTAGCTTTTCATATGGTGGGAGAAGCATTGTATTACAGGGAAGTAGGAACCATTTCGACAGTTTTAGGAATAGATAGTGCAGTTCCAAATCAAGTTACATGTAATATGCGCAATATACAGATACTTAACTACTCTAATCTGTTCAAGCACGCAACAGGAAGAGAATTCGGGCACTTGAGGCATCGAAACGAATAAAAGCACATGTACTGTAGCAAAACGCTGAAAATGAAGAACATAAAAGCATGTACAATTCCTGAACGGGTTTCAATTTCATTGGGTTACAGAAACAGTTTGATGAGTCTGTCTTGTCTCCCCGTGCTTCACAGCATTGATTGATGGAACAATACGTTGGCAGCGGCATATACCGTCTTTGCATCATCTGCAAACATGTCACCGCATGGATATAGCACAGGGTACAAGATTATTTAACCAAGCTTTTAAACATTCATGCAAAGCGCTAATTAGGGTAATCATACCTGCAATTGCAGTCAAATTAAATTGGGAAGGTACATTAGTCTCTGCCTCAACGGCAGCTTTGGCTGCTGCAATACCCACTGCCACACTCTGCATAACCTCTAAACCTGCAGATATTGAAGCAAGTGTCCCTCCAACTAAGCAATCACCAGCACCAGTGAGCCTCACAACTGATGCAGGAAGTGCAGGGAAATGAACAGCAAAAAACTGGGAGCCTCCTCCAGGCTCCATAGCACCAGAATACCTACTCGAATGGCATCTTGATGTCACAGTTCCGTATAAATCTCTACTGAATCCGTATGGTTTGGCTTTTCTCGGACCAATCCTCATGGAGCTTAGTAATTCTTTAGAGCATAAAAGTACACCATCTGAACCCAGGGTCAGAACAACTAGCCTGATGCCCTTTTCTAACAAGACCAAGATTGCTGGTTTTAGCGTTTGAAACAAAGATTCTGCTGGGTACTTATTCCTATCGATAGGACGAAACATGTTTTCACCAGATAAAGCATTTGCCATGGCAACTAGTTCATCTTCATTAGGTGAAACAACAGTTATCTGTAGAACATCTCCTCATCAGTTGCAGATGTTAAATGAATCAATAAAAAGAGAATGAACTAACGTGTAGGATCAATTACAGTATCTTGCTGATCTAATTTTAGAAAGCATATGGCTAAAAGTAATACTGCTTAAGTGTTGTTTTTCTGAGGCTTTCTGTACTATTCTTTCTGCTATGAGGCTTCAATGTGTCAGCATTTACAGCAGCAAAAGAAGCAAATTTCTAGAAAACATATGATTAAGATACCTTAAGATGCAATTATCTAAATTTTTTGAAATGGTTTCAACTCAGACCAAGATGTCTGCATTTTAAAAGTTTTGCTGAATGGTCAATCGTAAAACTTCCCCACACTAAAGAAGGGAATGCAAATTTCACAATAAATGAGTAATGCTATAAGAGTCTGTGTATAAGAAATCTGTATCTGAATCACTTATCACAAATTCACAACCACGTACAAGTGAAAAAGAAGATGGTGATGACATCAGAATAATGACATTCTCTGAAAGGTGGTAAAGAGCTCTGACAGATTTTTAAACTACATACATATAATTGTATTCATCTTCTCAAGAGTACAACAAATTTACTGTATTACATATTGACTCCACAAGGATTTAAGTAAATGCATACACGTTAAAAAGTCATAGCACTCACATACTTGACAACCGAGGTAATTCTTCTGGATTTTGTTACCGACACAGGTTCAAACCACACCGGAATGTTACATTCTGCTGCAACTGCAATAAGAAGATAAAGGAGCATAAAAGGTAAATATATAATTAAAAGAACAAAAGTGCAATGAACAGAGTGCAAATTGATAGCAATAGCACAGATAGTATAAAATTACTTTTACATGAAGCTGCTAAAGCGGGTGGACTCAGGTTTGCATCAATCATCAATACTGAAGCAGAAGATATATGGCGGATGAATTGTCGAATCCAGTCAGGTGTGAGGAATTTTTCCTGTGCCAAACTCATCATATTCAGAGCTACTGTCCTCAAGGAATTTAAAGCAAGCTGGAAACTAATTCCGCTCCCATTGTCAAAGTTAATCTGTCAAAAGTCAACTTACTATCGATTCAACACTTGCAACAGCAGCGGCCAGTTCTCCATTGACATCAAGTATGTTGCTTATGACAGCAGTGTCGATATCTTTCTGCCTCCTAATGCCTACTCCAGAACCAACACAATGTAAGAATAGACAAGAAACCCTGTATTGGAAGGTTGAAAGATAAAATAAAAACTGAAACCAACATCTCAAACATTGATCTGAAACCAAATACGTCCAATCAATTCATCACGTCTCCGGTGAAAGTACCATAGGCATTACCAAAGGTGATGAATAAAAGGTTACAAGACGAAAAGATCAACCTTCTATAGATAGGCCAGCAGATTTCCAGTGCTCCAACAGTATATTTCCTAGTCCAATAAAAGAAAGAGAAGAAGAATAAAACACTCTGTTAGTCCCAGAAAAGCCGTAACGACCATTGAACGAATGTAAATATCATGTTTACCAAAATATAAATTATGATAATAATTTTTTTAAGTACAAACATACCAGTATGTAGGCCCGGGAAAAAAGATCAAATATAAATGTTTGTGATTGGAACTTCAAATTTAAAAATATTATTGGATCTTGAATATCATTGTCAGAAATTCTACATTAAGGAATAAACCAAAAAAAATAAATAAATGCATTCACTCAGGAATATAAATATTAGTTTGGCTAAGATAAATAATTTTTCAGAGATTTATGATCACCGCACAAAAGATATTCAAATCCGACAAACTGAGATAAAAGTACCCCAATTTCCAGTGGATAGAACATAACTTTTGAGACTGGCCATTCAATATTCGAATGCTCAAGCAAATTACGAATTGTTGGTGATTTCATACGAAACCTCTAGTGGCAAACCAAAATAAAAAACAAAAGGGATCATGCAAGGAAAAATGTTAAAAAGCTCTCATGGTACCACAAAGTAAAAAGCAAAATCACCAGCCATGTCAAGTCCAACAGCACTAATCATGTAAGGCTTAGCTCCAAGCTTTGACATGCACTCCGCAACATTCCTTGCTACACCCCCTAACAAATAATTCACCTGCATAAAGAAGCACCCCCTAATGTAAGTAAATATCAGAACACAAAATCCATAACATACCACTAATTCAGATATTTTCCCAATATACCTAATGGTGAACACATTTCTTAAAGCTACATTTCAAGAACTAACACAATTCTGAAAAGAAATTGCAAACACTCATCAAAATCTTTTAAAAAAAAAAAGTGGGACTGAAATCTTTTTTAGAAAACAAAAAAATGGGTATAATTGTACCTTGCCGGGAGTAGTGGTTCTTGGATTTGCAGGGATCGAAGGAGTGGCATGAATATCCAAAGCCATGCCTCCTATGATCACTGCCTCTGCTGCTTCTTGTTTTTGCAACTGCCCGCTTGTTAACAAAACCTTTTATACAACAAAGATGTATTAGAATTAAAAGAAAAAGAATAGAACCTAAAAATGGAAAGAATATTACAGTTTAGATAAGGTTACCTTATGAAGAACGGGATTAACTTCACATGGCTGCTGCAAAAGGTGGCGAAAGACTGCATTCAATCGCTCGTGAACACTGCTGCTGCCCATTTTGCTTCCAACACTTTTTGAGTGCAGCACTTGTTTGAGTTGAATGACGTACGCGATCAAAACAATCATGCCTCGAGAGTTTCTTGCGTTGTTTAGTTTTGGGCTGGGCATGAACGCTTTCTTCTTCATTTGGGCTGGTCGCATTCAGTAATCAGTATTTTGGGTTCAGAATCTAATAAGATACTTATAATGGAACTTCAACTACTGCCTAATAAAATCATATCATTTGTTGCAAATTACTCCTTAATTAATCATAATCAAATCATAATCATAATTATTATAGTGATTGTAAAAATCTTAGGTTTGTTTTTGGAAGCATATACCTGTTTTTTTTTTTGTCTAATTTTTGTGATAAGTAGCTTCGACAAATTAATCCCACTCGGGGTTGGGCCCTTCATCGTAAGAGGAAGAGACTAATCCAACTCCCAAATTGGGCATGTTCTTGGGCTGACTTGTAAATGGCTCGGCCCAATTAAGTTAACCTTCCAATTCGTAACATCACCAATTTAATTGTTGTAAAGAATTCAATTTAATTCTTTCGGGATGAAAAAGCGTATCTTCTCTTATAAAAAAAAAAAAACTTATTTTCTATCCAAGCATTAACTACCATGGATACCGAGGAGTTAATTCGCAAATAACTATCGAGAGAGGAAGATAAAGCCGAATAACGTTGGAAGTGAATCGGAAAACAAGAAAGGAAAAATGATGGCGGGATGTTTAGTGGGTAAAGTACTTCTCACAAGGGGAGTAAACAAAGAAGGGCTTAAGACAGTGTTACAAAGCAAGTGTGGAGGACTTTCAAAGAAGTCAAAATCAAGAGCTTGGGGAACAACGTTTTCATGTTTAAATTTTCTAAAGCAGACAAAAAAAGAGTGCTAATGGGGGTCCGTGGCATTTTGATAGGGCATTGATTGTCCTCATTGAACCAAAGGAGATTGGGAAGTCACAAAACAATCCTTTACCCACACATCTTTGGGTGCAGATTCGTAATGTCCCATACTGCTTTGTATGGACAAGGAATTTCTCCAAGATTTGGGCGGGATGATTAGAGGAAGTTCAAACGGATGATAATGGAGATTGTATTGGGAATTTGCAAGAATAAGAATCTCATTAACATAACACACCGTTAGAGAAGATTTTATTCCTCAAACAAGACGGTGCAGATGATTACGGTGGTCTATGAACGCTTGCCAGATTTTTGTTATTGTTGCGGAGTTATTGGACACCAATATAAAGAGTGTGGCAAGTACCGTGGTCAACAAAGAGAAGATTTACCTTATGCATGTTGGATGAAGGCGCTTTGGGTGGGGGTTACTTAAAGAGGAACCGAAACAAGGAAGATGGAACTACGGAGTGGGTACATCGGAAGATAAATCAAGCAAGCTCAAAACCAAAGCTCCTCTCAACAAAGAAAAAAGGATAACAGTGATAACCCGACAAGGGCAAACGGGTCGGATCCTACCGAGATAGACATGGGGCAAACCAAGGAGCATGCCAAGGTGGGTGAGGTGAAAGGAGTAGGTGAGCAACAATTAATGCGGGAGTTTGACAAGCAAATTGAAGGCAACAAGCAAGTCGAGTTCACGAGACAATGCAACAGGTTCTAGGAAAATGGGAATACAAGCGGGAAATAAACTTACAAAAGAGAAAAATGATGCAAATAAGCCACAATGGAGGTGAGAGGCAACTGATATAGATGGTGGGCGAAAGGCCCTAAACTACGACCCAACAAGAGGAAATGGAAGAAGCTAGCCGAGAGACCAAAGTAGGGGGGGGTGAGGTAAGAGCTTGGAAAAGGCCAAGTAGGGGAACGTTGGGACAAAGCCCAAGGAAAAAAACAAAGCTTCCTAACTCCAATCAATTAGAGACCACGAAGCTTTTACAATTCTCTCAAATAGAAAGACTCAGCTGAGTGGAACCGTTGGTGTTGGAAGATATGGAAGACTTGGATTCAAACACTATAGAGATATCGGCGGAGGTTGGGACCCCGCCGGAAGCTATGAATATCCTCAGCTGGAATGTTCGGGGTTTGGGGAATCCCCGAGCATTTCAAGCATTAAAAAAAATCCTCCATTTGTATGGTGCTCACCGGCTTTTTGTGTGAAACAAAGGTACCAACCATGCAAATGAATGTGATTGCAAATAAGTGAATTTTGATAATTGCTTCGCGGTGAACTCAGAACGGGGAGAGGTGGGGGCTTAGCAATGCTTTGGAACTCGAAACTTGTGTTCAAGTCAACTCTTTCAAAGCAAGCACCATTGATGCTGAAATTCAAATGGCAAATGGGAAGCAAATGCGCTTACGGGGTGTATGGTCATCCGAAGCAAAGGCGAAAAAAACACACTTGGATGCTTTTAAGGCGGTTGGCGAGTTTATCTTCTAGCCCTTAGTTGTGTTGTGGAGATTTTAATGAAATCTTGCATCCGGATGAGAAGAGTGGTGGCAACGACAGGAATGTGAATTTAATTAATGATTTCAGAGAGGTGTTGAGGGACTGTAATTTAAAAGATGTAGGGTATCAAGGGTACCCTTTCACGTGGAGCAATGGAAGATACGGGCAAGGCCTTGTAGAAGAAAGATTGATGATTTGTTTGCGATAAAGCGTGGAGTGACAGTTTTGTAGACTGTGAAGCAAGCAACCTTGACACTTGGACTTCGGATCACTGTCCTGTGCTGATGGCTGTTCAAGAAAGAGGTGGGGGCATGAATCATAGTGGAAGACAATCCTCGCAAATCCATTATAAGAATATGTGGAGCTCATATGATGTGTGCAAAGAGATAATCAAAGAGGAGTGGAAGCTGTATAGCAACTGGAGGAGTGAAAATCCAGTGCAATCTTTTCGAAAAGCAACAAAAGATTCGATGGCTAGGCTGTTATGTTGGAGCAAAAGGGAGTTTAAAAATCGGGACAAATCTTTGGAGAAGCTAAGAAATGGTGCAGGGGTTAAAGCAAAGAAGAGTGCATTATGAAGGAGGAGATGAGATTAGAAGGGTGGAGAAGCAAATCCAAAATATCCTTGTAGATGAAGAAATATACTGGAAGCAGCGTTCAAGAGCAGATTGGATCAAGGAAGGTGACAAAAACACAAAGTTCTTTCACTATAAGGCTTCGTCTAGAAAGAAAAAAAACAGAATTTGGGGGATTGAAGATAATTCCGGAAGATGGATGGAGAAGCCAAAAGAAGTAGAGCATGAATTTTGCAACTATTTCACCAACCTTTTTACAACAACCCAGCCAAGTCAAGAGCAAATGGAAGCAGCCTTAGAAGGAATAACGCCGAGAGTTTCAAGGCATGAATGAGTTTACGGAGGAACCTTTTTACAGCCGAGGAGGTGATGGAAGCTTTGAGTCAAATGTGTCCAACAAAGGCTCCGGGCCCGGATGGTTTGCCAGCAGTGTTTTTTTGGCACATGGTTAAAAGAGGAGTTCCCAAAGACTTGTCCGCACATCCTTAACTCACAAGGTACCATAGCCTCTCTCAATTATACTTATATTGCTTTGAATCCAAAAGTCGGGAAACCTAGAAAAGTGTGATGATTTTAGGCCTATTAGTTTGTGCAATGTTATCTATAGAATTGTAGCCAAGGTAATAGCCAATAGATTCAAGCAAATCCTGCACAAAATTATCTCCCCAACACAAAGTGCCTTCATTTCGATAATGACAACATTATAGTTGGTTACGAATGTTTGCACAAGATAAGGCATTGTAAAGGAAAACGAAATGGATTAATTGCCTTAAAGTGGATGTCAAGAAAGCCTATGATGATTGGAATGGAACTTTCTCGAGCAAACTATGAAACACCTAGGTTTTTCTCAACAATGGATTAGCCTAATCATGAGGTGCATTAGTTTGTGTCCTTTTCGTTATTATAAATGGCTCGGTTAGAGGCTTAATTAAACCTCAAAGGGCTTTTGCAAAGAAGGTTGCCCCCTCTCCCCGTATTTATTTATTACTTGTGCAGAGGCTTTTTCTTCTCTCAAATTCAACAACAAAGGCTTATTGTCATTTGGAAAAGATCTGAAAATATCACACCTTTTATTTCGGATGACAAAGCCTTATTTTCAGTAGAGCTTCTTTTGCCGATTGTCAAAATTTAAAGATGATCCTTGAGCGCTACTTTACAAAAGATTCGGGCAAATTTTTAATTTCGAGAAGTCTTCTCTTTCTTAGTGGCAACGTCCAGCAAGAGCAAGTCACGCGCAATTGGGAATATTTTTCAACTGAATATCGTGTCGAGGCACGAAAAATACTTAGGCCTGCCTTCTATGATTGGGAGAAAGAGAAGCAGCTTCTTCAATAACATGAAGCTGAAGATTTTCAACAAAATTTCAAGTAGGAGAATAAATTTTTTTCTTGCGGAGGTAAAGAAGTCTTAATCAAAGCAGCTGTGCAAGCCATCCCAGCCTACACCATGAGCGTTTTTAAGATTCCAATGGGGACTTATGACGACATTCAAAGGCTAGTGGCAAATTTTGGTGGGGTTCCAAGAGAGATAGGAGAAATATTCATTGGTCGAAATGGGAAAAGATGAGTCAGGCCAAGTGTAATGGAGGGATGGGTTTCCGGGACTTCTCAAGCTTTTTGGAGGATTCAAAGAATGCCCCGATTCGTTAGTGGCAAGGGTTCGCAAGCTAAATACTTTGATCAAAAAAATTTTTGGATGCGAAGCTTGGCTCTAATCCCTCTTATATTTGGTGAAGTATTCATGGGGAAGGCAAATTATATGCTCGGCTCTAGGTGGAGGATTGGTAACGACCAAAGACATTCACTTCACAAGGCCAATTGGATTCCAAAGCCGTTAACCTTCAAACCTGTATTTAAGCCAACCTTGCCTCCTGATGCTATGGTTTCTGATTTAATCAACGAGGAGAACTGCTGGGATGAAGGGCTGATTTCTGAGCATTTCAATAAGATGGATCTTTGATATAATAACTAAAATTCCTTTGCCGAAAAGACCAAGGGAGGATGAGCTTATTTGGCATTATGGAAAGAATGGCCAGTACACGGTTAAAAGTGGGTACCAGACAGCCTTTAGAATAAAGTTTCCAGCCATGCCTTCAAGTTCAGAGGTTTCGAAAAATGAGTGGAATATCATTTGGTCTCTGGCGCTGCCACAAAAGATCAGAATTTTTGCTCGAATAAGCAAAAATCTCCTCCCCTCAGCTGAGAATTTGTGGAAGAGGAAGATAATTCCGGAGCCTACCTGCCAAGTGTGTAATTTGGGAAAGGAAAATGTGTATCACGCTCTGGTGGCTTGTAAATCGGCTAAGAAGGTGTGGAGGCTCACACACTTTGACGATGATATCAATGCAGCTGCTAGTCAGGATTTTTTGAGTTTGCTGCATAATGTGAGAAGGAGGAGAAGCAAAGCTGATTTAGAGATGTTAGTAACGATTTTTTGGGTGAAGTGGAATGCTAGGAATCAGTTGCTGTTCAAAGGAAAAAGGGAGAATCCCCAGACAGGTGGCTAAGTCAAGCTTTGATCGAGGCTTATAAGAAGGTGCAACCTTCAACCGAGGTCGGCACTGAACATCAGCAGAGGGTGTCTCAGCAGGCTTGGAATCCCCCCCAAGAAGGGTTTGTCAAAGTCAACATCGATGCAGCTATCAGCTCAGCAAAGAACATTGTGGTCCAGGGGGGGTGATGGATCGAGATGAATTGGGGCATGTTTTAGATTTGCAATTAAGATTTCCGTGTTCCATAGAGATGTCGCTTTGAGGCGAAGCCATGGAATGGGGCATGCGGGTTGAGAGAAGCTCACCAAAGTGTAATCGTGGAATCGATTCTCAAGGTGTGGTCACTTAGTTAACAAAGCGGGGTAGCAATTCCGAGATCTTTTGGGTAGTTTCAGAAATTCAGGAGTTAAAGGAAAGCTTCGAGAATGTTAGGATTAAATACACGCCTAGATCTTGTAATGTCATTGCCCACTCTTTAGCTAAGTTAGCTTTAGAGATTTGCGAAATCTGTTGTGTGGAAGGGTTCATACCCTCCTCAAGTGTTGAATTTGTTCTCCTCTTTGAATTAATAGATATCTCTTTTCAAAAAAAAAAAAAAATACAATGAGAAATTTTAATACCTTAACCAAGCATGCCCTTGATATATTACTAGGGCCTTATCACTTAAACCAACTAAACACACACATGCGTGCATTTTCTGCTAGTTTAATTCGAGTTCTTTATTTCCAAATGGGAGCAACAACATTAAAATACTTTGCAATGCTCACCCGCATTTTACAACTTTTATTGATACTCTTGGTGAAACTTTTTGAGTAATTAAGAGATACAAGATGTATGCCACAAGAATCAAGATGATCATGATGACGATGATGATTACTTTATGAACTTTTTGTGCTCACTTAACCTTGCTCGTGCCCAATATTTTTATTTGATTTAGGACTGAATAGCACATCAACAATATCGGAACGTGCGTAAGAGTTAATACTTTTTTTCAAAACAGTTCATTTTTTTTTTTCACTAGTATGCAAATTTTGGAACTCAAGATTGTAAAATATACAAAACCTTTCTTCCCTTTACCTACAATATCGCAATATGCACTGGGTCCGTTCTTGAAACCTGAAAAACAAAAATAGACTCGAGTTTTCGATTCCCATTTTCTATAATAATTACATGTATATATATGTGTGTGTATATATATATATATTAAACCCGAATTTATAAATTTTGTATTTTTAATGCACACACACACACGACACAGATTCTTGACAGTAGACAATGACCATAATGGCGACAAGAAATAATAATTATGAAAATGACGAGCAATACAAGGAAAGGTCGGAAAGGCGAGCAAATACATAATGGCATGGAGAAAGTGAAGAAAAGAGGCAGGCAGATGTGTTTTCTGGAGCAGAATTGGCTTGATCCTTGATGTGGTACTGAGCCTGTGCAGGTTTCATTTTCATGCACTTACCTTTTGCATCAGCCACACATTCTGTTAATGTAAAGCCAAATTATATGAAAGGTGACAAGTACCATAAATTGATACCCACAAAGAAGATGTTGTGTTCAAATTCGTCTGTTAAAGTCGCTTAAAATCGTATTGTTCGGTTGAATAACGTGGGATCCATATGATGGAGGATCATTCTTTAAGCATCATTTTCATTTTCAGTAAACAAAAATTAATATATAAATGTTAAATATTTATGAAGTAAAGACTAAAGACCTGGAATTAGTATGTATTCTTGAGTTTTCTAGTCTCTCATCTTGAGCACGAATCCAGGAGAATTGTTGAAGAAAAGTCAGCGATTGCAAAAAATTCATGTCGGCAATTTTTTTTTAACAATAACATTTGGAGGAAAAAAAAATGTAAGAAGATTTGTGCTGGCACAATACTTTTGACTTGCGTCATATTTGGGAAGAAACTTATCCAAGAAAATGGTAACGATGACGATGAGAACAAAATTTAAATGCTTTTTATTGTTAATATTTAACAAACAAAAGCTTCTTCAATAGATGGAAACAAATTTATTGAAGTTCAAAGTTTCCAACTTCCAAGTGTTGAATCCATGAATAAGCCTAGATAAGGCCGATTGAAAACTGCTGCAGTCTTACTCACCCAACCCGCGGCTTCCACTAAAACAAGACTTGGGTTTCTCTTTGCCATTTAGCCCTCACCGATTTGCTATGATGATGAATGGTGATAATTTGACACACACAAGTGGAGTGATCACGATTTTGTGGATTTTTTGGGGCAACACCGCCCGCCAGTCTGCTATGTGACATTGTAATAAAGAGTTCGTGGGTCTAATTCAAGATTCAATCTCCGCTACAACATCTCTAACAATTCTCTAATTAATTCAGATGCTTTTAACATCATTTGCAGAGAACATCGTTTGTGGAAAATACTGCTTGCCACGCGACATTCTTATAAAAATTCATACGTCTAACTTACGCCAAAAAAAAAAAGGTTAAGAGTGGAGAGCCATTTATATTTTTTATACTTAACGTAAGGTTCATTCTCACCAACATGTGATAATATCCTCAAAAATCTAATTAATTTATAGTGTTAACATCATTAACAAAAAATAATAATTATACCACGAGTTAATTTACTCGTTGTACAATGAGTGAAGCTACTCGTCATATTATTATTATTATTATTATTATTTGCACAATTATGCAAGTACAATACTAGAACTTACACTACATCATATTAATATGTAACTTAACAATGAAAATATAGATTTTCAAATACCTTAAATAAACTAAATAATATTAAATAAAAAGCCTTAAATGAGCTAATAACGTGAATTCTAAATAAAGTAACGGCACTCAAATTTGAATTTTCTACTAAAAGTTAATTATAATAAAAAAAAGTCCCTAATATGAAAAAAAAAAAAAAGTTTACTAACATCCAATTTCTAAGACGTAACAAAGAAAATTAGTTGAAAAATGACAGAAATTATTATTAATCAAAGTTTCCATATTACCTTTTTACCCTATTTTGGCACCCAGGTCATCGTACTTCATACATCACCTCTTAAGGTTTCAAAGTTTATGTTTCGAGAGTACAAATTAATTCTACGATGTGAATTACAAACCCTCATGCTCAGACTCGTGGACATCATCAACACGCTGGTATATCCAATACCCAAAACGCACTAAATAATTAAAGAAGATGAAGTCAAACCCTACATCACACGCGAATCTTTGGCAATCTTTGGGGTCCCCAAAAGAGAGAGTCCGCAAACAGTTGCTAACCACAAATGAGAAAAAATCAAATAAATTCCGAGGACTTTCCAATTCCTAAATTGTGCCCACAGCAAATTTGGAACGTAGTTGATATGATAGTATAGAGATCAACTTCAGATTTGTTGCAGAAAAAGGAATAGGGCCGGGTGACATTTCAGCGATGGATTTCAATTCTTGACTTTTCAGTTAAGAAACAGTGACTAGTTTCGGTCTTTACATTATTAATAATTGCACCTACCCTATAGTTATGTGTCCTTACCCTAAAGAATAAAGTCTCAAAAGTCAAAACAATACATTGAACACAAGTCCTTGGATCGCCATCTTTTTCATCGGGGCGAATTTTAGGCACTCCTACGAGTATTGTTATTTTATTTTATTTATTTTTTTCATGCACCTACTAATTAAAAGACTATTTGGATTGAAATTGGACACAACTAAAATATTTAATAAACACTAAATATTGTAGTTTTGAAACTATATTAATATGATTTTTCATTTGTAAGATGAAAATTTTATCATATCTTTAATAATTTTATCAAAATTATTATTTAAAAATTATATTATATATATATATTATTAATTTTTATTTTATAATTACAGTTTTTTTTTTCATTTCAATCCCAAACGGGAACTAAGAGTAATAGTTCTACCATGGGGTGGGGGTGGGTTTTTTTACTATCATAATGGCATTATCAAGATTTTGGTTCAACTCGGCTTATAGTAGAGAAATGAAAAATTGTAGTTATAAAATAAAACTATTAAACCTTCAATAATGCTATACTTATTTAATTGAGACACTTAGTTTGTATCTCAACTGATGTGGTAAATAATGTGTCATTATCTGATTGGTTTAATTAATATATAATTATTAAACCGTATCATTTTTAATTTAAATATTAAATTTTTATTAATGACACATCAATTAAACTACAAACTTGTATTCTAACTAAACAACATAACACTCTTAAAACTTTACATAAAAATGGAGTAAATTCTCGTGAAGGCCCCAATTTCACCATAATTCCGCCCACGGTGCTTTTTCATGGCAGTGTAATAAATTTTTACAAATTTGACCTCAAATTTATAATTTTTTCCAACTTTTGGCCCACGTAATTCACTCATTAAACGTTTACTGCATTATTTGTCATACATTAACCCCTATTAGTTATGGGTAATGACAAAATGGCCCACTTAGTCTAAGGATTTTGATTTCGCGCATGCCAGGCCAGCAATATGCAAAAATGAAAAATGTACATTGAAGAGCATTGCAATCAAGCTAAGATTTTTCTGTTTTGTTAATCATTTTTCAAATTAAAAAAAAAAAAAGATTTCAACTTGACTAACTTGTTTGACAGAATCGGAAAATTCGTTGCACTGAAAAGCTCCAGTACACTGATTTAAATAATATATAATTAATTCACTAATTATTGATTAGGTGCCACGTCACATTTTTCATGGACATTTTATAAGAAAAATTATGTCATGCCTAGCTGGACTCCTGATATACATAAATATGCGTAATTGTAACCAGACTTCCCAAATTATTTTGAAAAATCATTCAAATTAATAATTGTTTAAGGCTTAAGCTTACCATTGTTCATTTCGATGACCTTGGCAACAAGAGTTGCCAACACTTTAAAAACTCGGAATTTATAATATAGTTTTTTGTACTTGCCTATTTATTTTTCATTGCTAGTCAACAGGCCGTCACAAATATACTAGTTTATAATTGGGGATGCGTGTACTCATGAACGTGGCTGAATTCAATTATTTTCTCAAAAATTAATTTGTATATCCTAATAATCAATTTATATAATAATCAAGACGATGATCATGCATCATCAGCCTCTTAAATAATTCCCATCCTTTGAAATAGTGTTGAACTTGTCATGGTGAGTCATGATCTCAAGCCATAAGATGACAATTCGACCTCATCACGAAATATTGTTTAAGGTAATTTCTCTTAAAAATTTAATTATCTTATTAGACGTCGACACGCTATTTTTTGAGCTAGTTAGATAAATAATTAGACTTCTTTAGCTATCATTTAATTGAATTTAAGATATATAACCAATTAACATTTCTTATCAATTTATATATCTTGATTTTCTCTTTTTCCTACAACTTAAGGTTATCAAATTTTTTAGTTCATTCATTCACAGTCACACAAGTTATATATATAATCTTTAAAAATTGATTGATGATAGTCGTTATAAGATTAAGATCCTATCACTGAATTCTCTCGAAATTTTAGTAATTAACAGATGTCATGTATTAATAGCGTATGGATAGAATTTAATTTTTTTATTTTATAAATTTATTAACAATCAATCAACTCGTAAATTTTTATATAAAAAGAAGTTCAGATCGTAAGATAATCTTAATTCTATTACGATATTGAAAATGATGAATAGAGAAAAATTCAAAGCACGTGGTGGACTAAAATGTTGAAAGGGGCCAAATTGTCAAGTCTTTAAAAGCACCACGGACCCATGTATTTCGAAACAGAGCATCTTTTCAACGCATGCTCCGATGCTTATCATTAATAAATTGAGTTGTGAATGGGAACAATACACTACAACTGGCGTCGATGATCACTGACCCTCCAATTTTCTTGAACATTCATTACCTCTTTGATTTAATTTTTAAGATGAAAGGGGTGTGTGTGTTGAGTGCTTTAGAAAGTGATTTTATTTGGAAGCTTTTTTGAAAGCAAATTTTGAAAATGAATTTCCCAGATGCTTCGTTGACAAGTACTTTAATTATCATCTTTATTGTGATAACTTATGAATCTTCACTACATAATAAGAGATAAAAGAAATAATTCCTACAAATTAAGCAAATTTTGAAAATGAATTTCCCAGATGCTTCGTTGACAAGTACTTTAATTATCATCTTTATTGTGATAACTTATAAATCTTCACTACATAATAAGAAATAAAAGAAATAATTCCTACAAATTAAACATAACCACTGCATATCAAACTCGATCTCTTATATAGGATTTATTTGAGTGTAGATAGTTTAGTGTTCTGGAAATATTAAACTAATTCTTAAGATCTGATTCACCACGAATATTATAGATAACAAAAATGCATGCAGAATTTGAGAAATCAATTCCTTGAATAATATCACACAGCCCCTTCATCTTTGTATTATTTGCAAAATTCTTCATTTGCATCTAGTTTCTTAGAAATTTATCTTGAATTAAAAACAAGCTCGCAATATAATTGAGACTATGTAGCCGGATGTTTGTTCAAATTGAACAAACTATCTTTATTTGCGAAAATGCAAAACATCAAGGATCATGATGCTATTAGCTCAATTAATTTTTCTATCTAAAGAGCAATCTTAGTGTGCGTGTACGCGTTTTAATTTAAAAAAAAAACGTTAAATTTCTATCGAATGTTGTAAAATAAATACAAAACAAAATGTGCTTGATGAATCCCCCACCCCCCCCCCTCCCCGCCCCAAAAAAAAGACAAGGTTCTAAGATAGTTTAGGTATAAAAAAGTAATTGAACAAATTATTACAAATCCATGTTTACCCGTAACCGTGGGATTTGAAATCATTAGTTAATTAGGCTCGATTATTTTTATTATGAATCAACTTGACCAAATTATCTTCTTGGAATGGTATTACCTTTCACAATTAAGTCGCCATAGATATGACATAGATATTGTCTTCACCGATAATCCAAAACAACTAGTTTCCATGACCTAAAGATTCTCTATTATAATATGAACTCCAAAACTAATTTCTCGAACATATAAGTTATATTAGGGGATTGATCATTAGATGAATCTATGTTATCGTCACAAAATAGAATAAAACAAAAGAAAACAAATTTTTAAATAACATGTGTTAAAAAAATACTTGGTTTGAGAAGGATTTGGTCACGTATAGTAGAGTATTATATTGATGGATGAGTGTGGGGTGGGCGCCATTTAAGTTGTTATAAATCTCACGTATCCACACAGATTTGGGAGTTTCATGAATAAGCTAAACAAAAAATTTTAAAAATGGTGTCAATTAAAATTTAATGGTTTAAATTATAATTCCAGTGAGTTAGGTTTTAAATCTTGAACGGTTTGGTCGCATAGTATCTGCATTTTGCATTGTGGTAAATCAATCATCATACATATTTAGAAAACAAAAGTTTAGGTACCTAATAAAGGCAGAAGAATCATCTTGTGCTACAATGGGAGAATTTAAATACATGCATGCAAGTGTCTAAGGTAGGCAAAAACTGGTTAGGGTTCATCTCTAAGCCAATTGTTTCCTATAAATCATTCTAAGGCAAAAACTGGTTAGGGTTCATCTCTAAGCCAATTGTTTCCTATAATTGATTCTAAAGCAACATATATTTGCTTTTCAACAGAGCAATTGATGTTAACTTGAAAGCAATGCGGACTAATTAAAATGTTCTCATTTTTTTTAATTGAATTTTTGTATATTGATATGAATGTGGAGGTGCATGCATATCAATATCACATTATTACACCAGTTATTGCCTGAAATTTAATTTTATTATTTTCAGGATTTAAACAAGATTTGTTTCGTTGCTTTTGTTATTATAATTTGTTTCAGACAATAGTTATTAAAATATAATCAGTGTTCGAAAAGCGACATTATTGGCACTGCAACTATTTGAAAGTTTAATTAACAGTTGTTTTCTGTTTTTCCTACGCGTCAAAACTTTTGAAGCTGTTCGGGTGCAAAGTGGTGGTTTTTTTTTTAAAAGAAAAAAATATTGTCACTTTCTAAAGTACAGTGATATATTGATATTTTTTGCATTAACAGTAAATGTTGCCACTTGCCAGTGACAAGATTTTGTATTCTGGATAATAAGGTAATTTCAAAAATTTCTAGTGTCATTTATGATCAGTTAGATATATTCGGTTTTTACCAATGAGCTTAGTAATAGTAAAGCAAGAATATTTTATATAAGGATTATTTTTTCGTAAATAATAACTTAAAGGTGCTCAAAATAATGAAAGCTACTTTAAAGGCTTAGAGTGCGTTTGAAATTGAGGTTGGGTAGTTGTATCTTAAAAGTTACAGTACTAAACTATTTGGTAAACACTAGTTATTGTAACTTGAAAATTATATTGATATGATTTTTCACTTGTATAATAAAAAAATTTATTATATCTTCAATAATTTTGTCAAAATTATTATTTAAAATTTATATTTATTATATATTATTAATTTTTATTTCATTGTTACAGTTTTTTTCTATAGCAACTGTACCTTAAAAGTTATAGTACCTCAATCTCAAATAAAATCTTAATTTAAAAAAGACATAGGAGTCCTTTCGTACTTAATGACTATTAATGGGGGCCAAAGTATAGTTATTCTGATATGGAGGTTAAATCAATAAAAATGCATAATCTTTTAATACTTGTGCAATTTAAAAAAAGGTCCGATTATATTGGAATTGTTCAATTGTGGAGTAGACAATGAGCATACAATCACAGAGATAAATTATAAATATTATATCTGCACTTACTTCTATAATTTAACGGTCATCATTAGTCTTCCAGGTAGAGCAATTCCACAATATCCACTACCTTTTAAAAAAAAGTTTATGTCCCACAATGTTTTGCGTATTGCAATATCTCTAGTGTTGTATCAAATCAAGATATATTATCGATTTAAATTTTTAAGTCAAGTAATTTATCTAGTGTTAATTATTAAATTTATTATTATTATTTTACTTTTTTTAAAAATATAAAATAATAAATGAGCGTAAATTGTATGGGATATAATACTTTACATCTATATCATAACAGAACTTTATATTTTACACTATACTACTATTTTTATTGCTATGACATCAGCATGATATAATAATTTCAGTAAAGTTGAAACAAAAGTGCAGTAAAAATATAAGATTTTGTGAAGTCATTGTATTAAAGTATTACCCTCTAATATTGTTAAGAATTTTAATCTCACCCAACTTACAAGCAAAAAATATCAAACAAAAAATAAAATAAAATAAATCGATAGAGAATAATACCAATCACACAACACAATAATTTGTATGGAAAACTCCTATAATAAAAGAATATGTTGCCAAGGACAACAAGAGGAAAATTCACTAAGTGAAAAATTATTACAATCACTTTAATATTTTTTTTTCACCCAAAACTCCAATAAAACACTCAATCTCTCAATAGACTTACTGTTTCTTTCACATTAGAAATTGTCTACTTGTAGAAGACTGATTGCGTGTTATAGAAACAATTAAACTCAACCTTTCTATATATAGTGATTATTTCTTGTAAGAGAAATATTTCTTTCCTTATACTAGTTGTACTCCTCCATAAATAAGTCAAATCCCAAAGAAAAATTACTTATTCCTTAAATAGGAATTCTACTAAAAAAGAAAATATCTTAAGAAATCCATATTAAAAAATAAGACATATTTTCTAACTACCTTTACTTTGGCGAGTTTTTCAATTAAGCAACAAAACATGATCCACCATGTATCCACACAACTACGTCGTCTTCACCTTCTTTACTCTACCATAGATAAAATCTTGTGAGAATCACCCCACTTTGGCTAATGAGAATCACTCATCATAGATAAAATTTTGTTTCTATCCAGTAACTATAATTCTTTATACCAAGAATCATCATACTCCACTTTATCTAGAGTACACATATTGGGCATATGTCGATCACCTTATTGAAAGTAGCTACTCTCAGGTTTGGCTTCTTTGAGAATCTCTAGCCATCGACATAAAAAAAACTCTACCGCACTTTGCATAATGTCAAATCATGTCTTGCGTGCAATCTTGTGGATCTACTAGTAGTAACACATCCTCTTTTATGGTATGCCAAAAAAGATAAGCCGCTCTCTCATGGAGGGGGGAAAAAAAAAGACACACCACTAGTTGACATTATCAGTATCTCTATTTATTGATTTAAAACTATTTGTTGAACTTATTCTATTCTGACAATCGTTTTTAAGATACCTTGATTGGCTATGCACCTCTACATGTTTCCACCAGTGGGAATGTCGCCCTGCTTTCTAATGTGTAATCAAATTGAATCAATATATCCTTAACTTGAATTTGCCACAAGTCAAAATTGATTTTTCTATCAAATTTTTTTATTCCTACCTCACAGGTTTTGAAAACCTCATTGCTAACATATTCGCATTGTGTTGCAATCTTAACTCTGATACCCTTTAATATTGTTAAAAAATTTTAATCTCACTTAAGATTTTATGGTATGCCAAAAAAGATAAGCCGCTCTCTCATGGAGGGGAAAAAAAAAAAAAAGACACACCACTAGTTGATATTATCAATATCTCTATTTATTGATTTAAAACTATTTGTTGAACTTATTCTATTCTGACAATCGTTTTTACGGTACCTTGATTGGCTGTGCACCTCTACATGTTTCGACCAGTGGGAATGTCGCCCTGCTTTCTAATGTGTAATCAAATTGAATCAATAAATCCTTAACTTGAATTTGCCACAAGTCAAAATTGATTTTTCTATCAAATTTTTTTATTCCTACCTCACAGGTTTTGAAAACCTCATTGCTAACATATTCGCATTGTGTTGCAATCTTAACTCTGATACCCTTTAATATTGTTAAAAAATTTTAATCTCACTTAAGATTTTATGGTATGCCAAAAAAGATAAGCCGCTCTCTCATGGAGGGGAAAAAAAAAAAAAGACACACCACTAGTTGACATTATCAGTATCTCTACTTATTGATTTAAAACTATTTGTTGAACTTATTCTATTCTGACAATCGTTTTTAAGGTACCTTGATTGGCTGTGCACCTCTACATGTTTCCACCAGTGGGAATGTCGCCCTGCTTTCTAATGTGTAATCAAATTGAATCAATATATCCTTAACTTGAATTTGCCACAAGTCAAAATTGATTTTTCTATCAAATTTTTTTATTCCTACCTCACAGGTTTTGAAAACCTCATTGCTAACATATTCGCATTGTGTTGCAATCTTAACTCTTATACCCTTTAATATTGTTAAAAAATTTTAATCTCACTTAAGATTTTGTAAGCAAAAAATATAAAACAAATAATAAATAGAAAATAGATGGATAATAAACCTAATAAGATAACATAAGAATTTACATGGAGAACTCTTGTACCAAAGAAAAACCACAGCCACCAAGGATGACAAGAGAAAAATTCACGATATAAAAAATTATTATAATCATTCCAGTATTTTATTGTCATACTCAAAATCTCAATAACACATAGTCTTTGAATAGACACACCGTTTCTCTCACATTAGAAACTGTTTACTTACAAAGAATTGACTATTGTTTTATATAAATAAGTTAACTCAATCTCCTTATATAGTAATTATTTATTGTAAGAGAAATATTTTTTTCTTTATTCTAATTGTGCTCCTCCTTGAATAAGTAAAGTCTCAAAAGAAAAAATTACTTATTCCTTAAATAAGAATTCTATTAAAAAAGAAAATGTTATAAGAAGTTCGTATTGAAAATAAGACATACTTCCTAACTAATACTTATTGCAAATTTTCATTGTTTCGCTTTTCTTAAAGTAGTGAAATCGTAATAAAACTCATCCAATTTTAAATGTTTCCAATATTTTATAAAACAATGAACGTCGCAGTCATAAATAAACTTATGAACCAACTTCCGGCCGCTTCCAAAAGATCAAACAACTTGCCCACGCAACAAGCAATATGATTGCAAGTTGCAATTACTATATATTTATTTATTCATTTATTAATATTTTCATTATCTGTCCTTAATGAATAATTTTTCCTTTTTCTTTTTTGTAATCCGAGATTAGACCAATTGGTCGAATAAGATCGAACCTGCTCTGCCAATCTTTCGGGTCAATGTCCCGAAATTTTTTAGTTATTTGAAGTACCAAATGGATCAATTAAAATTGAAACATGATTAATTAGAAAAGATTCGTGAATCTCACTATAATCAAGGAAAATTTTAAAGTTCTTGCAATTGACTCAGCAACTAATACAAGTTGTGAAAAGTGATAAACAACTTGAATCACACGAACATGCTGGGTTGAGGGCATACAAATTTGTATCAATTAAATTATCAGTAAGAGTTTATTTATAGGATAATTAACCTGCTTGTAATCTCGTTATTGATTTGGATACGATTGCTTGAGTGTATTTTTTTAAAATAAAGAAATGATTTTATCTATTATTATGAGGATTAATTAAAAAAAATAAGTACTGCATACCTTGTAAATGTTGGGTGGAATTGTCGATAATAAATCTAAAAAAAAAAAGTGTGATACGCACGATTCAAAAGGGCGTGCTTGTATAATTATTTAAAAATATAACATGATAAGAGTATTGTTAATAAAATAAAGAATAAACAAAAAAAAGGTCTATTGTTTCTGTTTAAAAGTCTGAATCGGAAACGTAAACGTAAGATAAATTGTGAATATATTCAATGTTCCTGTCGAAAAGATCCTCACAAAAAATAATTAATGATCTGCTCGTAATGAATAGTTTTCAAATGGAAACAAAATAAATTAAAAAATAAAAGTACTTTTTTACTTTCAATAAAATTATGATTGTCCTTATCGTAAAGCCTAGAATCATTCTTTTGCAGCAGTGTCGTCTATCCAATAAAGTCCCCAACTCAGTCACTCTTGTAAGTCCACCAATTCCCTTGAATATATATATATATATATATATATATATATATATTCATATTTTAAAAGAAAATGATGATGTGCTTTGAAATTGAAGGTCCTGTAGTCAAATTGTTCGCTCAAGGATCCAATTATATGAGTATTTTTATATCAAAATTTCGTCGGTTTGTAGGAAAAAAAAAAGGATTTGGTTTATTATATAATATGAATATGAATACGAATACGTGCTATAAATCTAACATCTATTGGCACGTACATTAATAATCCAATTTACCAATTTAACGTGTGAAGTTGCAAAAATGAAGTGAACGTGTGCGTTTTTGCATCTACAGAATAATGTGAATTAATCTGGGTCTTAATCACTAGTTTTAAGTTGCTGGGTAAATGTTTTACAATATTATTATGTGGATTCGATGAAAATTATTATATGAAATTAGAATCTGGGTGTGGATACGAGAGATTCGACAAAACTAATATAGATGAATTATTTAAATAATTGAAAGAAAAAAAGGTGCATATATACTGGAGGTTCGAACACTAAAAATAGGATTATAAATTAATGTTGCATGAGATTATTACACTTTATAGAACTAATTAATTAAAGATTAATGATCATTCATTTTTAAATTTGAAATAGACAATTAACTGAAGACAACTCACTCAATTTGCAAAGAGCCAAGGGAGGCGTCTTGACTCTTATTTAAAGTGAAGTAGGCCATTCGTTTTTATTTTGGATAGGCGAAGGCTGTCTTTGTTGACCCACGAATTTTGAGAAGACTTTATTAGTTCACAATTGGACAAACGAAAATCAAAATTGAACCAACCTCCATACTCCATAGTCCATACAACTGTATCTTTTTGTCTTATTCATTGACTTGCTTTTGCTTGACTTAAAAAAAAAATCAGTAGAGAGATGTTATTATGTTAAGTTAGAGTATCTTTAAAAAATTATTTAAATAAAATTTTATTATTTATTTAAAGAATTTTATTAATATTTAAAATTTTAAAAGATACTTTAATTAAGATTTTTTAAATAAGAAATGATTTTCTCTTTTCAATTTTGTAAAGTTATTTTATCCCTATTTAATTTATATTTTATTATTATTTATTAGAGAGAAAAGTACTTTAATTATTATTTATTTTTTCTTTAAAAAATATTTATTTTTTCTTTAAAAAATATTTATTTAATTAAAATAATATTAATTTATTTATATTTGAAGAGTCTTTTAGAGAATAACATATTTTTTCACTCTCTTTTTTATCATATAAGTAAATAGATATTTGAAAAGTAAAATTAATAGAGCTTTTTGGAGACGATTTTAGCACATTCGCAAAATTCCTATACCCCAGTGTTGAGAGAAGTTGAGACTCTATTTTTCACCTAATTGGGTATCGATATTTAAATTCTCCCACTACTATGGTAGAGAATATGTATCTCTTAAATATTAACATGCTCATTTTGGCAAAGGATTAAATTTATGTGCTATATCATAATAAATTTAATCTAGGTTAGTTATAATAAATTTTAAATTTTAAATATCTGTACGTTTCTAAATGTAATATCAATATTAAAAAAATTGAAAAAAACTATACTACAAATATAAATTTTATACGTTTATTGTAGACACTCATGATCTAACTTATTTTTAAATGTGCCTGAGACTCATGAGTTTTTATATGCTATCAAAACCAAACTTGTGCACTAATGGGCCTACATTATTTTACGAAAGGCTAACAAAAATAAATTTTATTTATGATTTGTTTATAACATAAGTTTTATTTATCTTAAACATAAATTTATGTTTATAACTCATGCACGAGTATTTCTAAGTATTAGTTAGATTGATAGTTTCACCATATCAGTACCTTTTGTCAGGAACCTGCTTTTATGCTCTTATACTTTTATCTATTGGAGACGAAATACAATTTACGTTTTATTTGCAGCAAAATACAAAAATACCCTATTTATGAGGTAATAAAAAAATTATTTAAGTTTTCTATTTTAAACGAGGAAGTGAAACATGGCATAATTCAATAAGGGGTAAAATTAAGAGACACAACTTACAAACACAATATTAAACGTTTGGTTTAAAGAATAATAAAGGGCCAAGATTTGACGATATGAATTAATGAATAAAATTCTCTCTCCTCTAATTAATGTTAGAGATTAATAAATGGTCAAGATTAGATGAGGTGAATTAATAGTCATTTAACTTCTTTTTTTTTTTACTCTCTCTTATTTATTCATATTCTCTCCAGCATTATTTACCCTTTGTTTCCTGTCAAAATATTTTTTCTTATCTGGTCATCGTCTTCATCTACTCCTCTCTCTCTCTCCTCTTCTTTTTTTTTTCCTGCTCTCGTCTTCTCTTCTTCTTTCTAGCCATTCAAGATATATTTAACATACTCTCATCTTTTCTTCTTTTCTCAAAATTAAAGATAGTCACTCAAGGTATATTTGACATTAATTTTTTTTTTTTGAGATTGACAAAAGACAATCCGGTATTATTGAAAATGAATATGAGTTCATATGAATATGACTCCTAAATTTGGATTCGGGCATAATCCAATTTGTAATCAAGTAGAATTTCAAGGTTGTGCAAGTGTTTAATTTAGAGGTTGTTTGAGATTGATTTTGGGAGGTTTAAAATTGATTTTGAAAATTTAAAAGGTAATTTTAATATTTGGTGAAAAAAATAAAATTATTTTTGTCAAAATTAACTTCTCCTACAGTTAATTTTGAAAAATAGGAAAGGAGTAACTTTTAGATTTTAATTTTGAGAATTAATTTTATAAATTTATATTTAAATTGAAAATAAAATCAGTAGTTTAATAAATTTTTATTATAGTTCATCAATATAAATTTATTAATATCAATTTGTTGGTCAAATTATTGTTAAATTTGTTTAACTATATTATAAATTTAATTATCAATTTTTTTAAGATAAAAAATTAAAAATTAAAATCAATATATTATAAATTTTATTTTTAGTAAAAATTATCATAATACGCAATTAAAAATATTTTATGTACATGTTTCTAAATATATAAGTAAATAAGTAAATTTTATTCTACATTATGTATATTTTAGTTATTTATTTTCTCTCAACAATTTAATAATAAAATTTACTAAACATCCATAATTGCTTTCAAAACTCACAGTACTTTTGAAAATAAAATTTACTAAACACTTAACTGATTCTCTTCATAATTGATTATTTCTACAATACAACTCACAATGATTATTTTAAAAGCTACAACATTAATTTACAATCTAACCTTTAGTTTATGAT
Organism: Atalantia buxifolia; assembly: GCA_030444775.1. Classification (NCBI taxonomy): domain Eukaryota; kingdom Viridiplantae; phylum Streptophyta; class Magnoliopsida; order Sapindales; family Rutaceae; genus Atalantia; species Atalantia buxifolia. Next base: position 22,407,740 of record CM059838.1, read on the forward strand.
TACTTTGTAGGCTTCACAAAAACTAAAACTTTTCACTTTTAGATCAAATTTTAACGCATGTTGATGAAAATTTTAATGGATATGTTTCTCTTTAGAGTTATTCATTTTACCCTAAATACTATTAAGCAATTATAAGATTAAATGAAAACAAGATTTTTTAAAAAGTAAAATTTACTATGAGAGAAGACGTAGTTTAAAAAGGGGGAGAGAGAGAGAGATGGTGAAAATAATAATAAAATAGTTAGTAATTAATAAGGGGGAGAAAAGAAGTTACAACTCTTCCCTTATAACGAATCTTAATCAGTAATCTAATGGCCCAAAAATTATGTTTAGAATTATGTAAAAAAATTTGTTTCTTGAACGTGCCCCTAATAAACTATAGATGTAAACATTTTACCTAAAATATACTTTTAGATTTAAAAGATGGAGACAGATTTTTTTAGTCCTAATCCGAATCGTTTCTACTGAACTGATTGGTCGCAAAATAGACGGAAAACGTGTTTTTGTCAAACTTAATTGTATGTTTCTTGTCAAAAAGCTTGTAAATTACTAATTGAAACGTACAAGTAATTTTTTTTTTTTTTTTGGATTACAGAAACGTACAAGTAATTGGTCCCATATGTTTTTGCAAAGCACGAATCCATCCTCTTCAAAAGTTCAGATCAAATTTGACAAGGAGACATAACAGTTACACAATTTGATAAAATCGGCCTATTCATTTTGCCTAAAGAAAATACGTTTTATTTATTGCAATGAATAAACATTCACTTAATTTTGTATGGAAACGTGATGTCTTATTAACCCAAAAAAAAAAAAAAAAAAGAGTGTTCTTGGAAACTAACATAAGTTATTTTGTTTTCTAATTTCAAGTTTAATTTTAAGGAGTAAAATTCATAGTTCCTGTAATTTTCTGTTTTTCTTTTTATAATTCTTAATAAAACTTCTCCCCTTTGCCGAAGTTGGAAAGAAAAAGAAAAAAAAATCACTGATAGTCAAATTATTTGTGTAAATACAAATATTGTACTAATTAAGAAGATCTGTCTTTAGAACACTTAAAAGACAGTTATAATTGGCTGTGCAAGTGATTTATTAATTCTTCCGAAAATATCGTAAGCTAACAAATCCGGGAGAATATCTACTATCTGCAAGTTGATTTTTGTAGCTTTTCAATTGTTAGGATGGCCTATGTTTTCCAACAACCGAAAACTAAAGCCAGCTTGCTACTATTTCCTTTGTCGCACAAAACCAATCACATGCTCAATCGATGGTGTGGTGAAAAAAATTTGCCTTCTTGGTGCTTGAATTAATAATTTTTTTTTTCAAAATGCAAACATTGCCTATAATGGTAATTAACATGTATCATGTTTGCTATCGTTATTGATTTTTCTTTAATTATTTTTCTAGAATTTTAGGTTTCTACTCCTCATCAATTTAATTTCATAACAACAAAATTACCTAATCAACTTGAAACAGCGTTTCCAAATTTTAGAAAAACACATTCAAATTCCTAATTCCTAATAATCTTTTTGTGGGATGCTATGATATATTCTCGTAGCTCATTGATTTTGGAAGAGGCATTAAGCGTGACATGCCTAGATACTAGTTCAGCAATTAAGAATTTGAGATCTTAAGTTTAACTTAATTTGAACGGAATTTGTTATATATATTCTCAGGGAGTGTGTTTAAATATCACCATGAAGTGCGAGCATCGTTTGATTGATCCAGAGAGTTAGTTTGTAATAGTTTCTAAAAAGCAAAATTAATATTACTACAAATGACATTGATTAATTGATTGTCACTTCCTTACTTCATTCTTTAGGAAATTAGAGTAAAGATTGGGGTCTTTTTGTGTGCATATTTATAAATAACTTTGATTTCTTTCAGATCCAAATATCTTTTCTACACTGTTATAAAACTAACATATTATTTAGAACATCAAACTCATATTAATTCAAGCTACCACCAAGAAATATATTTGCCAACCAAATTGTAAGTAGGATTCTACTAAAAAGCTTTCAAATTAATTCTTAAAAAATGGGAAGGTAGGAGGGTGCATAATCTCACTTTCAACAAGCTACCATATATATATTATTAATTAATTTTGAGAACTTGAAGCACTTTCCCTGTACAACGACACAACGTGTTGTAAAATCAAGCTAAAAACAACACAACAAAAAACTTCGACCCTCATTCAATGAAACGCCAGTGTAAATTTTGTCATATTTTTGGGGGCCACCGCCAATTTGCATCGTTTCCCCTGTTCTTTTGGATGCTCGCTGGCAAACAAGTGGGTCAAATTAAAAAACTAATATTATTATCATTTCATATCTAAAAATAAATATTTAAAAAAAAAAGCATTATTATTTAACAACCCATTATCCTCTTTCAATCAAAACAATACATAAAATACTAAATATCAAGCAGCAACCATTAATATGTTGAGAATATAAATAATTAAAAAGAAAAAAACAGCACATTGGTTTCAGTTTTTACATGCCACATATGCACAGCAAGATTGACACTTCTATCCTATTTACCTAACAGGGTTAAAGGTCCACATGGCTTTACCAATGAGTGAAAGTGAAACAAGGAAAAATAATCAAATAATAATTAACTTCACTTTTATTTGGACTCTTTGGTCGAAGCAATGATGTAAGCATCGCTCTATATAATAAGCTTATAACCTAAGCTGTCCAGCAAATTAAACATACACTTCACACACAAGGCTTCTTGTTTTTGGTGTAGCTTCATGGCAGCTTGAGTTTCTGTCTCTTCTTCCAAACCCTTGCTTATATAATTACACACTCACAGACTCTCTCTCTCTATCTATCTCTCTCTCTCTCTCTCTCTAGCTAGCTCGCTGGCTTAGCAACAACATGGCTGCAGGCTTGGGAGCCGAGAGCAACAACAATACTGACCCTCAAAACCAAAAAACTCTTGCGGACTTTGATCCCCAAAAGAAACCAAAAAGAAATCTGTATGCCTCCGGCGCTGCCATTTTGGCTTCCATGACTTCAATCTTACTAGGTTATGGTAAGTTACCTTACAAGAACCCTTTCTTGTATCTATGAGTTTGCTTTACATCGTGATTCATGACACATGCATCATAGAGATGGGAAGTAATACAGTTTTCTTTGTGAAGAAAATCTTCTCAGAAAGTGGATTAAGTTTTGTGTGGTTGTTAGTCAGTTTAACAGAAAAAATCTGTTTAAATTAGTATAAGAAATTAAGGGTTCGAATCTCGCTGTCATAAGATTTTATTTCATGCATGCGTAATTGGTTCTGCATGCATAAATTATTATTTTTTTTCTTTTTTTGTGTTATTTTCTTGTAGACATTGGAGTGATGAGTGGAGCTGCAATCTACATCAAAGACGACCTGAAAGTCAGTGACACAAAAATCGAGATCTTAATGGGAATCTTGAATATTTACTCACTCATCGGCTCACTGGCCGCCGGCAGAACCTCCGACTGGATTGGCCGCCGGTACACTATCGTGTTAGCCGGGGCCATCTTCTTCGCCGGAGCGCTGCTCATGGGGTTCGCCACAAACTATGCTTTCCTCATGGGGGGTCGCTTCGTCGCCGGTGTCGGCGTCGGATACGCTCTCATGATCGCTCCCGTTTACACTGCTGAACTCTCTCCGGCTTCCACTCGAGGCTTTCTCACCTCATTTCCTGAGGTTTGTGCTTCTTCTTCTTGGTTTTGGAAATGGCTTTCTTGTTTCTCAAAACGAAAACAACTTTGAATGGATGATACTTTTACTTTCCAAAGTTTTGAAATACAAATCTTAAAACACTCGAATGAGTAACGGTATAAATGCGTTTCTCTATTTTTGTATTTTAAGATTTTATCGTCTAAATCCGTGACGTATTAATTAAATGAAGTAATCTCTAGTCTCCTCACTAGTGTTAGGACCTATCTTAAAAACCAAGCCAATATTTGATACTTAACTAAAATATAATAAAATATAAGGGGTTTATTGATATTATCCTCTTTCCAACGTTTCAGGTTTTCATCAACGGCGGGATATTACTTGGCTACGTCTCGAACTACGGATTCTCCAAACTACCCCTCCACTTAGGCTGGCGCATGATGCTCGGAATCGGCGCCATTCCGTCGGTGCTTCTCGCCGTCGTCGTGTTAGCCATGCCAGAATCTCCTCGCTGGCTGGTGATGCAAGGCCGACTCGCCGATGCAAAGAAAGTTCTCGACAAAACCTCGGACTCGAAAGAGGAGTCTATGATCAGACTCGCCGATATCAAAGAAGCAGCCGGCATTCCTGAAGACTGCAACGACGACGTCGTTCAAGTACCGAAAATCAACCGTGGCGAAGGCGTATGGAAAGAGCTGCTGCTCCGTCCTACACCGGCCGTTCGTCACATCATAGTCGCAGCCGCTGGTATTCATTTCTTCCAACAAGCATCCGGCATAGACGCTGTCGTTCTGTACAGTCCTAGAATCTTTGAAAAAGCTGGGATTACGTCATCAGACGAAAAGTTACTCGCTACTGTAGCCGTTGGATTTGTCAAGACCACTTTCATCCTAGTGGCGACGTTTTTACTCGACAAAATCGGACGGCGTCCGTTGCTTTTGAGCAGTGTTGCGGGCATGATCGCCTCGCTCGCGACCCTTGGTATCTCTCTCACAGTCATCGATCAGTCGCACAAAAAGGTGATCTGGGCCGTTGGTTTGGCCATCTCCACGGTTTTATCTTACGTGGCGTTTTTCTCAATCGGGATGGGGCCCATCACGTGGGTTTACAGTTCAGAGATTCTGCCGTTGCGGCTACGCGCTCAGGGAGCGAGTATCGGGGTTGTGGTGAACAGGGTAACCAGTGGGGTCGTATCGATGACTTTCATATCGCTTTATAAAGCGATCACGATTGGTGGCTCCTTCTTTCTATACGCGTCAATTGCAGCAGTTGCGTGGGTGTTTTTCTACACGTGTCTCCCCGAAACGCAGGGTAAAACCCTCGAAGAGATGGGGGCGCTCTTTGGTAATTTCCGTTGGCTGAGGGATTCCAAGAGAGAGAAGAGGAGGAACAAAGCCAATGAGATCAACGGTGGCGGTGCGAGTAACGTTCAGTTAGGGCCAGTTTCTAACGGTAACTGAAGGGTATTTTAGTAAATACGATGCTTTTTAAAATTTTGGTGTAGCTTTGTAAAATGAATACCGTGTCGGTGTCGTGGTGTGTGTGTGCGCCGATCGCTGATGGGCGATTGGAGAAGTCCTTATGCAATGAAAATGAAGTAATATGAATCAAATAGATATAATACTTTTTATAATTCCTTTCTCTTTAAAATTTGCGTAAATGGTTCAAATTTTGGTTCGCATTTGCTACGATGATTTTAATGCCTCTATTGTCAATCTGGAATTGAGCGAAATGTTATACCTAAAATCTTTTGTAATCGTATTTATTTCGATAGACATATTCAAGGTTATTCATTTGATTCGATTGACATAATGTGAATAAATTTCTATGTGAGTAGTAACCAAAGAACGTAACTGTACTTCAATAACTCTTGTTATAATGATTAATGAATTAGAGGAAATGGCTAAATAAATTATGAGGAGGTGGGAAAGCTCCAATTATTGAGGAGATAAAAGTTGTGATCAACAAAATGTCTTTGTGCATGCATTTGGGGCTGAAATTGCCATGCGCTTGCATACTTCATTGTTGGTGGTGAATGGTGATGGTTATTTTTCTTTTTCGTTTTGTTGGAAATGTGTTTCTTATTTTTGTTTAAGAAATTATTATAATTTTTGCTTGGCTATGCCTTTGCTTCCTTCTAAATTTTCGTCTTCTTATAACAGAAGAGATTAGTTTATGTGGCTTATGTTATTTGGCTTTTAGAATAAGTGGTCCATGCGTGCGTATGTCGACAGTCAGTCGATTGAATTGACTACTTAAAAAGTTTATTTGAAGTAGAAACAAAGAGACCTCACAATTTTTATGCATGATGCCTTTTCCTAGTTTAGTTTTGTAAATTCGGGGATCATTATATGTTTATAATAAAATTTTGGACAATGGGCTTTTTACCGAAATATCAGCTAAAGAAGGAATGGTCCCCTCCAAAATGGGCGTAACTATTAATATATATTTTTTTTTCTTGGTGTGTGAATTGTTAAATGCGTGATCAAAACAAGCTAACGCCGTAAATTAAGTAACCTTCTTTGGTTTTTTAGGTTTGACAATAGTTTTAACTTTGAAGATTTTCAATTCCTTGGAAATTTGTCTTAATAAATCTTACCTATATAAGTTGAATATTTTGAAGCGACATAACAGGAGAAGATTTGATTCAGTACGTAATAAGGCCTACAGAGTAACAAGATTTTCATTTTTTTTTTAAAATAAAACAAATGTACATGCAACAATACGACCCTAATTACCAAAACCAAAAGACGAAAACGCAAGATACGGGTGCCCGTTAGAGATCAAATAATGAGGCATTTGATGTGGTATTTTCAATACATGGATCAGCGCATAATTGGTAAGTGCTGGGAATTTCAATCTCATTCTGACAGAGCAGCTGCTTGATATCTTGAGAGATCACGTTTCAGGGACCCATCATCCAAACTAATATATACCGTACATGCATTGATGTTAATATGCCCATTGATGAATGGTGTTGCAGCTTGACTAAGACGGTGGCAAATCCTTCACTTTTTTTTTTTTTTTAACTCTATTATCATCTATCACTAAGACAAAGTAACAAACACCGACATCAGACTGGCCTCGTCTTATAGAGAAAAACACTACATTGGCGTTATCTTTAACCAATGCAACGAAAAGGTTCGATAAAAAATAATGTCATATCAGTTGTATCCGTATGACCAAATTCACGCCTTTTTTCACCTGCTGATGCAGTAAGCCGTAGAGTGTGATTGATCAATCGATACTAAAATTATATCTATACAAGCATCACGATGAAGCCACCAACTAGGTTTAAGCCAACTCAATTAAGTTATGCCTTATATACGATCATTTCCTCAACTTCGATTCGGTAGCAGGTCTACAATCTTTTCTGCCGAAAAAAATACAGTAGAAATCCTCCGAAAATTGCATCTACATCACAATAATTAGCAAAATATAAAGCAATCATGTACATTAGCATAAGAGCTTTGAAATTTTGTTTTACTTCTCAATCCCCTGTTGCAGATACTGAATCAAGTCATAGCCAGCAGTAGTCCACTTGTTGTAAGCATCTGTGCACACATTCCTCATGAAAATCGCAGCCTCACGATCACTCATCTCAGGATGAAACCTCTTTCGAAGATTTCCAATGGGATCACCCCTGCTAAAGCAAGGTAACCCGCTGTCTAGCATTAACAACACAGTGTTGATGATCCCATCCATATAACGGCGAGCAGCTAGATAACCCTTGATGCACAAGCTATTAATGACACAAAATAATGCGGTAAACTTTCAGCTAAAAGCTCATTCACAGCGCGTGCACACAAATAAAATTAAGAATAAAAGAATAAAGCTTCAAAAAGAAATACTTGTACTACCTAACAAATTGATTCCAAGTATCACTCTTCATCACCCCGGATGGATCCAGTAATTGAGTCATTTCATGGCTCAGCTTGAAGTGTGCACTCTCAAAACGCATGTTTCTACCAGGTGATGTCTCCAAAATGAAACCAAAATCAATATGGACCAGCCTCCCCATGCTACAATGACATTATAACATGGTTAAAGGTATGTTTCGGTATCTTCATAACAAATACCAGAAAACTATATAATTTTTCAGATAATCTATTGATGGATAACGAAGTAAAGCAATTGTAAATAACAGCGACAGCCATCAGAATTCACAAATCTAACTTGATAAATTGTGTGGGCGTGTGAGAGAGAGAGAGATGCCTCATACTTATCAAAAAGAAGATTTCCATTGTGCCTATCCTTTGGTTGGAGTAATAAGCTTGCAACTGCATAACCAGCACTGCTAATGATAAAATTCTCTCGTGCAGCTTCAAAACTAGTAGAGCCAACAGGTCCAAAGTCCTGTTGGAAAATCTCATACAAACCACCATCAGTTGTTTCACCCATTTGACTTCTGCTCCGTGTATTAGGCACAACCTGCAAGATAAGAAAGCTAGTTAGTAGAAGAAGCCTACCCATTGTATACAGAAAGCCTTTTCAAGTTAAAGCTCTTAATACATGTGAATTTCAAATGTCAAGTGTAAAGGGATTTATCAAGAAAATTCAGCTATAAAGACTTCATTTGCTACCTAATAAAAAAATTTTGGATTGCTTTGGGAAAAAAAATTAATTAATATCTTATCCAAGTTATATGGTAAAACTATGATGTATATATGTTTGGACAGGCTTAATGACACCCAGAAGCCTAGGTAAATCGTACAAGTTGGCAGCCAGGCTGTATCTAATCAGAAATAACGTCTTTTAGAAATTCGGAACAATCAACAAAGTGGGCCCTGATCTGTATCAAAGCACATCATACAATATCTTGTAAAATCCAAAATATTCCTCAGACTAGAGCACAGAAATCCCAAACAGAAACTGACAAGCTATTCCAATGTCCATAACTTATCTAGTAATTATTAATGAGAAATGTTAAAGTGGTACAATTACTAAAACAAAAGTGTTGGGGGAGGGACTTAAGCATACTTTTCTATTAAACAAACTCACCTCAATTATACCTTTCTCTGGACCAGTTGGGAGAACACCATATGGAAACAGATAGAGATTAAGTCCGACTGCTTCAAATATGTCTTTAAGAAGGGAAATCACTTGAAGAGCAAGAACATCTTGTCGACAATCATCTCCAACCTTAAATAAATAAAATGTTGTTAAGACAGATCAGAAAACAGGAATATCTATCAAGCTTGCAATACGATAAAAATAAATATTAAGTCAATGATATAATAAAAGATCAGGTAGATGAAACGAAGAAGCTTGTCTTTTGACTTTTGGTTTCTACTTGAAAACACTTGATATGACATAAATACTGAACAAAATAGATATTACATAATTCACAGTTTACTGACATGCGTGGCTTGGTGATCTTTCATTTGCAGGTTCTCATATAAGACGTGAATGTTACATAAGACAAAAAACAAATTTTGCTCTAACCACAATGATATATAGACAATGACATATACACACCTTGAAAATGCAAGCTTGGGGCATCACATTGCTTTGATCACCACCCCGGTCCACCACATTAAATGTGATCATAATAGGAACTTTGGCTGCTGACTGTAAAGGTATTCCACTATCCACCCGGATGCCCCTTACAAGCTTGTTAGGGGCAGTTGGTAGATAAAGGTCTTCTCCCGCCATTTCAATTTTTTCCAACTCCCTGTTATAGCAAGCAAATCAACACCAATTAAAGCTTGCATTGAGCTACCACTTGACCTAAAAGCTTAACCTTGAAATAAAGGGCCCAAACAATAGTATTTAAGCTTGCTGTATCATTCCCCCTCATATGCAAGGCTCATTTGGCCATGTCGTATGAATCCAAAAGACCAACACAGGCAGCCCATTCCACTCTGGGCGAATTCAATTTGTGTTCAGGGGGTTTTGAACACAGCATTAATGTCAAATATGCTCTGAGACAATGCTGAGAAGAAACCACTTGACCTAAAAGCTTAAGCTTGAAGGTAAGGGCCCAAACAATAGCATTTAATATTGCTTGAACAGCTTGAACAAGCAATAAATATACCTCCGGATACCAGCTCGACGCTCTTCCTTGGGAAGCGGATACAGTGCACCAGAAATATTAGTAACTTTGTCAAAGAAGTCAAACTCTCTTTCAAACAAATCAAGGGCCTTGGGATTGAAACCATCAATAATATGCTGCCGAACCATGGGCAACAATGTTTGAAACGAACTATTCTGAAAAAACAGTAAGTAGGAAGAGATATTGAGCATGAATGACATATTACAGAAAGGCTTTGAAAATCCAATAGAAATATTAAAGAACGTTTCCACAAATTTTGCAAGTTATAGATGCAATAGTTGTGGTACAAAACACCACACCTATTTATCAATATCATATATAAACATAGATATGTATGTGAAAATAATTTTTATTCAGCACTGTGCCCATATTAGTCATATGCATCAAAACCTTTTTAACAGTAAATTTTACCAATCATTTACAAATTCCTCTTAGAACTCACAGTATTCTAAACAACAAAATTCACAAAACACCTAACCTTTTACCCTCACAAATGATAATTTCTTCAACACAGCTAACAGGATTATTCTAAAATTCATAGCATTACCAGACTGGCCCTTACTGAATTTTGAATTTATAGTTAGATCATGTGACTTATCAAAATAAGATAGGGCGAATTTAGCTGCCATCTAAAATTACAAGGGATTATATCTTTCACATTTTTAGAGATTTTAGCCATATATTTCTAAATAGTTTCAATTTTCTTGGGAAAATCTGTACAAAAAATGATATAACAAACATATTTCTCACAACAAAAGAAAACAAATCCATACACAACTTAATGCTGGATTTGAAAACTATAGCATAGATTAAGATATTTCAATAAGTGGTTTCCATGGCATCCTAATAGATGTTCTCATTGTTCATGCGCCAATGAGTTCTTTTGATCATTCATAAGTCACTTCAATCGAGACTTATGCAAAGGTTCTTATCATTCATGGACCAATGGATTCTTGTTTGATATAAAAGAGAAGATGAATGTACCTTCACAGAGTTAGCATCTTTCTCTTTCCCAGATTCTGGTACAAATGTCTCACCCTGCCATCCACAAACTCATGTGTTACATATTCTAATAGAGAAACAGAAAATATAATTTACATGAAAAGCACATTCCATCAAAATTAACCAAAAGCATAATAACTGCAGGCCTTCTAGTCATATTAATAAATAAATATTCCCACACCTGTAGATGCCATATCAGTATATGCGCAAATATATCACTTCTTTGAGTTGCTCTAAGCAAATACCCTTCTACCAATCTCTGAAAGTTATGAAGTGGAAAACAGATAGATCAATAAATCATAATATATGCTAATAGATAAAGACAGTAGTCATACCAATTATTTGGTCTAATTTTAGAATGTCTGTGAAGCCAACCACAGCCATACTCACTAAATCATAATATATGCTCATAGATAATGACAGTAATCCACGTCTCCAAAATGTTATTATAGCAAATCCAAGAATTTGCAACTCTTATGCTGTTGTTATAAAAAATTACAATAGAAGAGTTGAGAAAATATCGAAGACCTTACCAATTAAATACCCAACTTACTCTAATCTATATCTCCAAAATGTTATTAGAGAGAATTTAAGGATTTACAACTCTCATGTTGTTAGAAAATGTTATTATAGATGAGTTGAGAGAAGATAGAAGAGTTTGGAATTCGGAAGTTTTAGGGAGTGTAGTCTAGCACATCCCTTATTGGGTATCAAAGTTTCCTATTTGCTTATCCGAACCATTCAAACTATTTTGAGGGCAAGTCTTTTGTTGGGACTTGACTGAAGGAGAAATGAACACTAGAGAAATAATTCGAAAACCCTCTTTTATGTGTACAACTCATTCATAGAGTGTGATTGGTAAACAAAGTATATAAACTTCCAATCACCTCTTTCTTCTAGTGAATGGTTTCAAGATTGTGGAAGAGATAAGTAAATTGTGCTGTTGTGACTCCCTACTACGAAAATCATTGGCATTTGGATGGGAGAAAAGCTAAATCTTCCCGAATGTGCAGTTTATGCCCTAATATGGTGGTATGAAATGAAATAAGCAAATGGATTTTCAAGTTAAAAAAAGAGAAAGGAATTCTGAAAAATAAATGGCCTAACATCTTGCTCCAGATAGGACTTCAGAGTTCAAAGGAGTATTAAGATTCATTGTTTATCTTCATTTATCCCAATTAAGAGTGGATTTTGGGTTCTAGCATTTGGGCTGTTCAGCTTTAACAGTGATGGATGGGTATTTTTGCTGACTATCCCAGCATTTCTTTTGACTTCCTTTACATAGTTTAGCTTCCTCAATATAGGGTACTTTTTGTCATTTGGTGGCCATCTGGTCCACACCATACATAATAACTGTATCTTTCATTATTTTTCCAAATTTCAGTGCCTTCCAATCATCAAAAATAAATAAATAAATAATGATTGATTTACACTGGAATGAGCATTTCCAGTCCTTTAGATTAAAACTTATGAATGTAATTCAATGTCACAGAAGTGGAATCATGCCATTAAATAAAGATAGATCAAGCTCAGATTGGTCCAAGTTGCTTAAACTCTTGGCACAATCCAAGGAAAAATTAACAGTGTATCAGGAATTTTCAAAAGCCCAGATAATGCAGTAAGGTCTCAATCAACTTTCCAGACTCAACACCCCTGTGATAATGCACAAAATATAGATAGTAACACACACAGAGATTAACATTTTCATTACATTACTCACCTCATCATCGTATCGAAGAGCCTGAACTAGCTGTGGCATGAAGAAAGTAACTCGTTCAGGAGGATAAGACTCCAAGACCCTAAGTACATAGGCCATGACACGCGGATGACCCTTATATGCTGGAGTAAGGAACTCAAGGGCTTGTGTGATTGAACAAGCTGCCCAGTGTGGCAATTGTTGCAGAAGAGCTGAATCTTCATCAACTGCCTTAGGAGTGACAAAATACGGCAATGCTTCAGGTATACAGCGGATGTCCAATATATGCAACTGCAAGAACCACCAGGGAAGATCAAGAGAAATCATAAAATAAACATGATTAAACATCACATATAAGCAATGAACTTTTGGGATATGTCTTTTCCATTTCACACAATTAGAAAATGATGTCCCAAACTAGGAATCCTATTGAGAAGCTGAATTCATCTTATGGTAATTTAAGGCATGGGATGAGAATTACGGAATTTCTTTATCACTTCCAAGTTCTGAACAAAATAGGTATCCTAGAAATGGATGTTCAACATTTAGCATCAAATCCTTAGTTTACAACACCCATGTATTGTTTTGCATAAAAAGATACTGCCACCATCATCCCCACCCCAACCTACCCACCCCAAACTCAAAACACCACAGATGAACAAACACACCGGGTGCATGAGTATCAAATGGGAGAAAAAAAAAATACTATGCCAATGATGCTCCATGCAATGAATCATTGGCTCACTGTTCAAAAATAGAATTGTACCCTGAAAAATGAAGAAAGAGGACGAGGAAAGAAAAAATTGTTGTGAATCATCCAATATTTCAGAACAGAATAAACCCAGAAAAGAATCTTGGTCATAATAGACACTCAACTAAATTTAACTTCATATTCAAAGCTCTCTTGACAATCCTTCAAACACAAAAACTCAGGGTGAATCAATGCATGAAACTCTAAATAATTCCACTATAGCATCGCTCAAAGGTTCCCACTAGGGATAGCAATGGGGAGGGGAGGGGACCAATCTCCCCGTACCCATCCCCGATATTTTGCGTACGTCCCCGTCCCCGTCCCCGTCCCCATCAGAATTACTTGAGAGAATCCTCATCCCCTCCCCGAATAATAACAGAGGATCCCCAAGGGTCCCCGATACCTGAATAATTAATATATTTTTTTGTTTTTGATTTTGAGTTAATTATTTAAAATAAAAATTTAAAATAAAAGTAAAGTTCGAAATATATCTTACATTAATATTGATCCATTACAAAAGTCACATGCAAAATACAAATTATCAAAATAATTATCTTTATCAATCATCATAATCTTACAATAAAAAGAAAAAGAATTTACTTTTATATCGACAATAAAATAAATGAAATAAATGTAGATACTTAATTTTAATAAAACAAAATTTTTGAACTAATAGAATCTACCCAACCTTTTTAATGTCCTAAATAAAAATTTAAGACTTTAATTAGTTAATTAGGCCTAAAAGTTTAATAATATAAATATTTTGATATTTGTTATTTTTACCAATATTTATAATTTTATAATATAATTCAAATTTTATTATTTATGTACTAGTAATCTTAAAAAATAAAAATAAAATTAAAAATTGAAATGGGGGAAATGGGGAGGGGATGGGGATTCCACCTCATCCCCGTCCCTTTCTCGAATAAGAATTCGGGTATAAAATCATCCCCGTACTCTCACCGAATGGGGAAAATCCCCGAGGATACCCGTCCCCATGGGGATTTTTGCCATCCCTAGTTCCCACAATAATTTTTCAAAGTATGTTTCTCAAGTTTATTCACACCTTTCTTTCCAAAATCATCATCCAAATAATAACCATGATGAGTAAATTTAAACTTAGGTAATATCATCTAGTGACTAAATAATTCCTAGTCAACATAACAAACTTGCCTGAACCAGCTGAGTTACTTCAGCCTTCAAAGAAGCATTTGCTGGGAACCTTGATGCCAAGGATAGAGCAATCCTAGGATCCACTTGAAAGGCGGTTCGAGCATATTCAACAAGCTTCTCTGAGCTAATTCTCAGCCGCGAAGATACACTTTCCCTGGAGATAAACAGGAATATGAAAACCATACAATTAACATCCACACATGGGATTCTGGTAAAGCATACAGAGGCAAAAGTAGATAAATAAAAAAAGACCTAAATATTCATCATGCTTAATAAATTCAGAGAATGATGAAAGACTACTTTGAGATAACGGGATATGCCCAAACGTCAAGCCTATCAGCCTCATGCTGACATAGCATCAGAAGAAGCTGCTTCCGTTTCTCTCTTCCCACGTCATAATTTTCAATCTGGCCCCAGATAGGATGAAACTGATCATTCTGTAAAATATCTAAGAAAATTTAGTAACAAGTGGGGTATCCAACTCAGAGTTACTATGGCAACAGAATTTACATAAAGAATAATATTACAACAAATGGACAGATGTTTACTTAAGTTCAAAAAATCATGAAACAACTGGCTACTTTGGACTCCATGTATTGCAATTATAAAAATCTTACCACGTCAACCAAAGCACTACCATTCTCATGTCCCCGCCCTTTTGCATCATGTTGAACAGCATCTGCTCGCTCATTCAAAAGATAGTGAAGAAATAAAGAAAGGGACTGAGCCTCGCTCTGGGCAAAGTTCACACAATTAATGTCATACCACTCAGGCTCATAAGCAAACCAGCCCAGTGAGGCCCTGTAAAATGCATCAAAGTAAACAACAATTCCTATAAACAAAACTATACTAATATAATTTAATTTGAGTAGATAAACAACAAAAGTGCATTTTCTTGTGCAATGCTCAGATAGCACAAAGGTGCATACATTGTATTTAAGGACTCTTAGTTGGGGCAAACAAACGTAAGCCTTGAATGCTACATGCACAGGGAAAACAAACAAATTACTTAGAAATTTTGTATACACCCACCTAATTACAGTGTATTTTGCGGCATGTTCGTATCCAGTTATCTAAATTGACCAAGTGCACATAAATCATGCAATCAAATCATGCTAGGCCCAAAGACTCATGGGAAAGAGATTGAAATAGTTATAAGAAATTTTTTACATGGTTAAAAGTTTCAGCAGATTTAAAGCATAGACCAAGCAGCACAATTTGGCAAACCTACTTGAAAAACCCATTCAAGACATTTTCGAGTTCCATAACAGGAACATTAAATTAACAATAGATAAACTATGCGCTGTTACTTGAAAGGATAAGGGACTTCTCGTCCCCCTTTAAATTACAGAAATGCATGGTTACATATATGATGATCCCATTTGATAAAGAGAAAAACATAAAGAGTTTAAAACACCAAAACAGAAAAGCAAAAAGTTGAACATTCCTAAAACATGCAGGGATGGTATCATAATGAGAGCTAGAGATGGCAACTTTTCCTGCTGGGATGGGTTCCCGCAGGATCCCATCCCATCTGGGATGGGATTAGGACATATTTTTGTCCCAAAAAAAAAAAAATAAAGAGACAGGAATGGGACATCTTTTATCCCATTTGCCAATCCCAGTCCCATCCCATCCCATCCCATCACCAACCCTGTAGGTTTAGTTTATTATTATATTATTGAGTTATTGGATATTTTAACATAGCTGAAGTTGATTACTGTCTAAATCTATAGTTTTTGAAGCGTAAGTCTTAATATTAATGCATGTGCAATGGAAGCAAAAAGACAATTAAAAAATGTTAGCATAAAATGATTTTCGAACATGTATGTAGTCAAAATAAAACTATTATTTAATTATTCTACTTTGTATTTATTGAAGATTTTTGTTATATTAAATTACGATGATCCTTAAAAGAAAAAAAGTCAGAATTTATTATTTCCATTTTGGACTGTTCAGGATAATGGGATGGGACGGGATATTTAATGGGACGGGACTGGGATTGGCAAATCCTATCCCATCCTGTCTCATTGCCAACCCTAATGAGAGCCAATCAAGCATAACAAAAAATGCAAAAGTAAAAAGATAGAAAGTTAAAGTAAAAAGGAAATTGCGGCAACCTGTAAATGCGATCTTCCAGAAGTTGAAGTCCTGATTTAAAATTCTGCAAATTTCCCTGGGACTGGCATGAGCAAAACTTCAGGCCAAGAAGCATGAGAGTGAAAAAAGTGCCAGCGGCTGCAGGATGGATTGAAAATTTCCATGGGAAATTTGTCGTTCCTTGTAACATCCGACCAAGGAGCAAGAGTTGCTCAACACTATTGTGTCGAACTACCTGTGCAGCCAAACCAGATAGAGAAACAGGGGCCATAAGAGTGTGATAGAATAAAGAATTACCAGGTACACTATGAAGAGTATGTTTGCTAGAAAGAAAGTGAACACTGCAAGAAATATAGCACAAGTGATTTTCTTGAAAATATAGACATGATACATGAGAACATTTGAAACAGACTACCGGTGACTTGAACACTGTTTTAGGGATAGTATATACAGCAGCTCCATAGCCAGAGGGAAAAACCTAAGTGAAGAATGCTTATTAATGATATCATATATTAAGATTGAACAAGGTGTGTCCGATTAATCTAGTTATCATGTACTGATCAATATATGACCACAGATAAGAAAAAGGGTTTGAGAATCATTTAGCTTTCCACTGAGATTCTGGGGTCATATACATTTAAAAGCTTAGGACAACCAAAAACACAAGAAGGATGTATTCACAAACCTTCAACTACATATGACATCCCAAAAAAAGGAGCAAGGGCGGGGAAGAGGTGGCGAAGAGGATGAAACAATGAACATGAAATACGGTGAGAGAGTGAGCGGACAACCAAAAACAAAACATAAGCCTTTCACTGATAGAAGTATGAGCCACTGCCTACCATATATAGATGGCATCCCCAAAAGAAGAAAAAAAAAATTAATAACGAACATGAAATAGAAAGAGAGCAAGAGAGAAAGTGATATTTAGTTCAATGATTCCTAACCTCAAAGCGATCAATAAAAAATCCAAGCCATAGTCTATGGGCAATTATTTGTTGAACAGGATCAATTTGAGGCTGTGGTTCTGGTTCCCCAGGTGCAAGATGAGGCCGCAATTTTGCAGCAGGTCCAGAGTATCTCACATCAGTTGCAAAGAGACCTCGTTTTGTATCAATTGTCCATAACCATGCATCAACAAGCTCAGCGAGGACAAGGGACCCCAGTTGGGGTGCAGCTGATACTAACCAAGTCCATATGAAAACACCAGTTTCCATTGCATCAGGGGTGGAAATATAAGCTGGACACCAACACAGCAGCCGTAGAAGCTGCGAGAAGCCCTCTACATTTGATTTTGAATTGGAATCCTGGCACAGAAAAAATAAATAAATAAATACATGCACACGCAAATATATCAGAATAAAGCATTGCCTGAGCGAATAGTTTCAATACCAAGAATATGGAGAAATGAAGATGAAAAATATGTTGTTACCAGATTAGAAAGAAGCAAGGCTGTTGCCTGAGAACAAGTTTCACGAAACTGTCCCTTATCCACTTCCCCACCCTTTTCTGCAACATTAACAAATTGCTGAAGAAGATGCACAAATTTGGAAAGCAACATCTCATTGAACGAATCATCCTCTGTCTGTGGGTGTTGGGAAAATGCTCCAGATATCAGCCTCTGAAAGCCACCGCCAAACCCAAAACTACCTGCTGGCATGGTGCCAGATTGAAATCCGCCAATGCTGTTATACAACCTTCTCATGCCAGCAATTTCTCCAGCATGGTTGCACTTAACCGTTGCACTGACAATACCAGTGCTGAGCACCTCCAAGGCCTCTGCAGGTTTTAAGGTTGCTCCTGAAGCCGCAGCTGCCGCAGCTGTGACTGCAGGAATGTTTGCCGTTCGTATACCGGGCCAGCAATCATTTTTACACGTACCAATTCGTATTTCAGATAAAAGAGAAACCATATCAGTCGTAGGCTGCGCTCTCTGCCAATTATTTGCTTTACAAAGCTTATCCTGAAGTATAAATTTGGAACCATAAAAATCGAGATAGAAATACATCAACTAAACCAAAGAACAAATACAGCATCACCAATAATGATAAATTTTGGAAAAATGATGATACAGAAGTTGTATAAAGTTAGCTGACCAAAGATCATTCAAAGAATTCCGTGTAAATATTCCCTCATAGTATAAAGTCAGATAATCAAAGATCATTCAAAGAGTTCCAAGAAAATATTTCCACATGGTCTAATAATAACCAACTGAGCATGCAAAAGAAGAGTAAGATTTCACATAATGAACAAACGCATAGTCAAAAGCTTTCCGTTCCAGCAAGAAAATAAACTAAATTCCAGAAGACTTTGGTGTAAAAACATTGACCACCAATATTAGCTTGTAGCATATATACCATAATTCATAGCATATAAGGACTAACCAACCTGAGGGCTGCAGGGTTGAAAGTGAATTACTTCCTCAATTTTCCACAGAAATTAGCTTGCATGCAGAGAAAGAAAAAGAAAGGAGGGGGGGAACTCTTTTCGGAATACTTTTGCATTACCAAACTGTTTGTCACCCAAATGCAGGACAAAGCAGAAGATTATAGTGCAGAAACAAGATGCAGCATGAAGTGGAAACAAGATGCAGCATGAAGTGTAAACAAATCCATTCCACATGACTAACTCTACGAATGTAAGAGAAATTGAGATAGTGTATATAGGACTGCATATGACTAACCTATTCACATATTGAGAGGGGAGAAAAAGAGAAAGAGTGGTGATGGGGCAAACTTATCAACTTAAACTGGTTTCCTTGCTTTTAAAATAATAATAATAATAATAAGCACAGTCATCACCTGAAGCAGGCCCTGGGTAGTGCACGGAGCATATGAAAGCGATGTGAGAACCCATTCTCGAACAAGTCGCTGGTACAAAGAACGAACAGTTGCAACCCATGCAGGATCATTGATAACAGCAGAAGAAGCATCACTATCAAATGAAAATAGTAGCGAATCTAAACAAGATGAATGCCACAAAACCTGCATTATAGAGTTCCACGTGTTTCAAAATGCACCAGAGAAATTGACCATAAATGGAAACTTATCATGAACATAACTTTACCTGAGGAAACTTATCTCTAAGCTGAGTTAACAAGTTAACGGCAGTATCACGGAGGTGTTCCTCCCTCTGTGACATACTTTTTATGAGGAAACAAGCATGAGCAAAAAGAGTAGATTCTTTGATCTCAGCTTCCTTGCCTGTTTCTGCTGTCCGTTCTTCCTGTACCCAGATCAAAATGTCAATGATGCCCACAAGCAGGAGAAAGAGAACAGCAACAAACATCATATTTGATGGAACAGAAAGTAAGCATTTCTAATGCCTATATTTCAGCAAACGAGGGCACAAGTCATGCAAACAAGAAACTATTAATTAAATATCACATCCTAGAAATCATCAAAAGTCAACACTATAACACTCATTCTAATTTTCATTCATTTTTGTAGTCACCAAAACAGCAATATTACCGCAAAAAATCAATAGCTCTATCTGGCAAACTTAAATGCAAGAAAAGCACCAAAAGCACCACCAGAAGTGCAAGCCTCAAGGCATAATGCACAGTGCTTACATTTTAACTATAAATTTTATAACTACATATAAACAACTCAATATCAAGGAAAGTTAATAAGAATCTAAAATTTTGTTTGGACATTAAGAATCATACTAAAATCTAGAAAAGAAATTATCAATTTATCACCACCAAATTGATCAAAATTGTATGTAGATTTATGATATTTAAAATATAACACATAATCAAATACAAGCAATAATACACAACGAATAACCCATAAGGACCAAAGACCACTCTTAGTGTGACGAGAGTACTCAAACACTTGAACTGGTCTTTCACCATATTAAGAACATAATTTAAAAAGGATAACATTATATCTGACAAAAATCAACATATGTGCCGCGTAAAAATTTCAAAAAGTAGGCAGGCCTCAGAAAAGCTACTGCCGCCTCAGAGAATATGAGGCAGGGCTCAGAATTCACCACAAAGACACCAATCATATGTGGTATGCAAATTTAAACTAACAACTAACCAATACGGGGAACTGAACCATATGGAAAATAAAGATTACATATAGCTCTAGAACAAATTGCAATCCAAGAATAAATGTTTTAACACACAATGTGACTGACACTCATACATAAAGATAAAAAAAACCAAATCAGCTGCACTTAAATTTGACACCTCGATCTAAGATCTATACCCTACACCATCAAAGAATGAACCTTCCCTACAGGAGAAAACAGAGGAAAGCAAAGGGCATCGCTCCAAAAGCTCCAGTTAAAAGATGAAAAAATACCAGCCATGATACTGCAGTTTCAAACGCCCTGAGCACAATTGCATTCAAACATTGGAAGACAGAAGGCATAAGGTTTGGAGTTTTCAAGTATTCAAAAACACAACTGAATGCACTTCTGGCGGCAGTCAAACTAGTGCCTCCATTAAGGATGCCACCATTGCTGCTGAAACGTATAATCTCTAAAAAAGCAACTGCAAGAAGATAGGTCGCCTTCACGCCTACAAACAAATAATAACCAATGTCTTTTTACGATTATAATTGAAATATACAAAAAGCAACAATCGATATACCCAACGGAATATAATAGAATTTATAGAAATTAAAAAAAAAATCTTTGATATCAACAAAAGAATTGAAGGACCAGGTAAATCATGAACTTTTACAAATTAGTTAAACTAGACAGCATTCAGTGAACATAGAGGATAAGCATTTAATGCTCCAGAAATACTAAAAACCCCCATCAAATCTCATCACAAACATTGTCATTGGTCTGGTTTCTGTATACTTAAGCTTTTGACATTTATAGTTTCTCACTATGATATTAAAGTCAGGTTCAAGAGAGAAGCCTTTTGTTTGAGTCCAAATTTTATTAATGAAAATTACAGAACAAGACAGACCTGGGTTCAGATCCCTGCGTATGTCATGCGTGTGTATTTAATAATAAGTATGCCGGTTAAATCCAGCTATGCAGGAGAGAGGTTGAATTGGACTTCAACACTATTGTTGGTCCCTTCCTATAAGCTTAAAATTTTGAGATTAATAGTTTCTCAACAAACCTGAAATCGTGCTCATCGCTGCAACTTCAACTCGTCCTCCTAAAGCAGCAGAAAGTGCCGCTCTTTGGGTTCCCGCAGCTTTCTCATTCCCACTCCCTCGACGACTACCAGGATTGTGAAGAGCATTGAGTTCCAACTCATCTTCAAGCCATTTCACTGAGCTGACAACCTGGAAAAGACATTATTTATTTTTTTACAGCGAACAAGTGAATATTATAAAATAATAATTGAACAACCATGGAAACAAATCATCATAAAATATCACATTAAAATATAGTTATATTACTGCAATCACTATAGATATTAGCCCAATTCACAAATAAAATTCATATCCATTCAGGCTAACTTGACAAGTGCAACTAACAGCACAAGTACACTTTAAAAAAAAATACACTTAACTCTCAAAACAAGAAAGCCCAGTCAACTAAGTATGCCAGGGTATCAGGCATCCATACCTAAAGGACCACCAACGAACAAATTAGTATTATCTAGGATTCCAAAGTAAGGCTTTACTCTTGAACATCGAAAAACCTCTGCATATTCACACAAGCTAAGAATACTAATACGTGCCTGAAAGTGTTAAGGGCAACACTTTAAAAGCTTAAATTACAAGGCTCCCCTAATGGTTGAAAAAGATAATAACAGAGGAAGTCCAGGAAGCAATGATGTAACTAAACAACAATAAGATATGATGACGGCATTGTGATTTGGAAAGAATAGAAGCCTCTATCATGAAGTAAAGCCTTCTTTCTTTAACAGGATAATAGGTAACTTGTTCCTTCAAGATTTTAAGCAGCTTTGCTTGTCTTGTATCCATAATTCCAAAAGAATGGCGGCTTCAAGTGCATCCTAGCATTCACTTAGACCTCAAACTTGTGCACCACTGCTAAAATGCTGACTAATCTGCTATTCCTACACATCAGACCACACTTCTCTCTACCAGATTTGTGTCCTAAAATGCCCTGATAATCACCAGGCGACCCTTACCAAGTATTTTATGCAAAGGAGTTAAGACTGCCAACGTATTCCAATTTCCCACAAACACATTGAAATGAATAATACAAGCATAAAACATAAAGGAGGGCATTTATATGGATGGAAAATCAAAGACAGAGATGTCATATCCGATCTGAAACAGCAATCTGCCACAGCAAATTTTGGAACCAAACCGAACTTCCATTAAAGCAAATTATGCTTCTACTTACAAGGGGAGGAGTCCCTTGAGCAATATGCTGAACAGCAGACGACCACTGAGTATTCCACATATAAGGTCCAGTCACCGCTTGAAGAGGTATTGTACCCATGCTGCCAACACTGTTCAATGTACTGGAAACTGACTTTACTGGCGGTTGAGATTTCTGTATGGGGGGTGCCAAGCCAAATAGAGCAATATAGAACCACAAATTGCGAAACAACTTCAAAAGTGATGGTTCCACATCTACAGTAGGATCAAAATCAGAGCATATTTCAGCAACAGCAGGAAGTAAAGGCCCTAGAAAATCAGCTCCACTCCTGCAGCAGTGAAGAGTATCAGATAAGAAATCTCTAACAAATAAGACAATGAGGCCAAAAAAATGAGCACAAAGTAAGGCAAGGATTACCATATCCAGAAGAGTGCATGGATACATAAAAATAATTAAACAGGGATATCACAATCATTAAATATGATTTCCTACCAGCATACAAATAAGCAACATATTTATCTTACCTCCCACTTTTAGACTCAGCAGCCAGGCCTACATCGGAGCACAAAGATAGCAAACGGTGTCGGTAGTCAGAACGTAGTTTAGCATTTCTAAGACCACCAGCAATAAGAAGAAATCCTGCAGGAAGAGTCTAGCATGTAATTGAAGCAGTGAGCAACAATTAGATAGGATAAACTGTTCAGCAACTTACAGTATCAAATAAGTTCTATATCACAGAGGCAAGCATACCTCAACACGTTCTGTAGTAGCTTCAGCTGCCATTGTTTTGCTTTCAGCAGATCCAACTATTGATAGTTTACTCAAATAACTTCTTGTCATCAGAACAACTGTTTCACGATAGGACTTCTCGAAACCTAAACTTGCCATGTGAGACACAGCATCTAGAAGCTGTAGTAAATTAAGGGGAGAAGAGTTGAGAAACCATGCCACTATATCACAAACAAGTAATAGCCATGACATTATTGTTTCAATGATCCACATAGAAAAATTTGAAACGAGGGTGCAGACTAAATAATCAGCAAATATATGGTCTCAGGATAAAGGTTCCATACTCTGAGCCGCAATAAACTAGGAGTTGAAGCGTCGCCCTCTTCCAAGCTCTCAATAAAAAGTGGCAATATCATGTCTACCACTTCAGACTTATTAACAGCAACAGTCAAATCAGCTAGCAAGCGTATAACATTAAGCTGCACGGCTGGAACTGCCTGTTTCTCTTTCTCAACCTGAAATTGGCTTGTCGAATAAGCATAGACCAGTAGTTAGCTCTGCAATTCAAATTTTATCACTGGAAAAAAAATAATAATAATAAATGAAACAAGAAAAAAAAAATTATAGCAGTACAGGTTACAAACATCATGAATCTTTAGATAAGGAAATAAAAAATGCATTAATGATGAAGATTTTAAAACAGCTTGTGGACCAGCTGTCCACTACGAAAACAAAAAAATAAGACTATTTGTGCTATACAAAAGTATTATCATACAAGGCTAACATCAGCTACAACTCCCTATCTCAAAACCCCCATCCCGCTTTAGATGAATGAAGAAAAAGGATGAATCTTGAAACTCCTTAGAAACTGAAGCCCAAGGTAAAGCAAGACAACAAACTGTTACAAACATCATGAATTGACGAAATAGAAACGAGTCTAATGAGAAAACTCATTGGCCTATGCACTGTTAAATTATTTTTTAAGTGGTCATCTCAAACCGAAGATAACAATCAGTAAAATCCAGAAGTGCACAACAATCTCCAAGAGTAACTTAAGCAGAAGTAAAACTCAAAATCAAACATAGGTTTGAAGGCAAACTAAAGAGCAGAAAATAAAGTTTATTCCCAAACGAATAGTAATAAATGTCTATACATAAACAGTTACATACATTATTATATGGTAACATAAATGCATGCATACATCTATATATACCATCAGAAAAATGAACAAATGACCTGCTCATCATAATCATTTCGTTCGCGAATACTTGTAGCCAATCCCATGATAAATGTGTCCACAGGTGCCCGGTCCTTGGTCCAGCCAGATTCAATTATTTCACAGCTCGTCCCCATGACAGTCTCAAACATGGCTCCCTTGCTGCTGCCCCAAGTGTCACCCTGTCACAAATAAATTGTAGAAGAACATAAAAATGATAGAAGACAAAGAAACAATTTTATTTCTAAAGTGACCAGAATTAGCTTTGTCATGGTGCAAACTCATAATACAACCAGTACCTGCGCACAGGCAGTTAGCACGAGAGGCTTCAGACGAATAAGCAAAACTCGCAGCGGCTGACCTCCCCTAATAACAGCAATCTGTGCTATCCCTGCAAGCAGGGAACTGAACAGCTCCTCACAAACTCTCAACTTTCTCCAAACAGAGAGCAAACAAGATTCAGCAGCATCAACTAATAATGCAAGAGTCTCCAACACCAATCGCTTTGAGGTTTTCCCTTCCATATCAAGAGATGCAAGACTCTTTATTTTCAACCTTGCCACAGATTGATAAACAGATAGCTTTGCATTTATTCTGGCTTTCAGGAGAGGCCCCTGTTCAGTCCAATCCCGCTTCCTTATCTGCATATATAACCAATTAACCTTACTAAATTTTTTTCTTTTATGAAACCAAAATAAAAACTTCTCCTACACAATAACCAGTAACAAACTTTTACCTTTTTTTTAATTTTCAAATACAGTATATGCTTTCGCTTTTCCCATACAGTTTCTCTTGCTTCCCCTTCTCTTAAAAAAGTTCAAAAATTAATATGCACTAAGAACTATCTACATATGTTTACGTATAACAATCAAGCAAACATTGTCACACGGAATTTAATCCAAACTAATGTTTTCTTCAATAAGGTATTCCTGCACAACGCACTACTATTTCTCTACTTATCCAAGTATTAAAATGATTAAATGCGACAAGAATTATCCAATTCTATTAACAATAAAACAAACATTTTATAATATGAAATTTATCTATTGACATTGGTACCTTCAGAAAAGCAGACATGGACTGGAGCTGCCTCTTTGCCAAAAACCTAATCTGCTCCAAAAGTTTGGTGTCGATCTGTACTTTATCCAAAACATGTGTGATCAATTTAAACGCAATCTCTTGCTTCTCCAAGCTCTCCACAGACTCTTCCTCGAAAGAAGCCACCTGTTGCCTGAATTGTTGCCCATCGTTCATAGTGAATCCACCAAATATGCTTACCCCACCATTCATTGACACACTCGAGCCCGACACGATGCTCGCCCCCTCATTTCCAGGACTGGACTCACTCCCGTTACTTTGACTGGGCTGAATATGATTTGCACTCAATGGCGAGCTCTGAGACGACGAAGTTTCAGAGTTTATAGGTATATGTTCTCTCGGCGAAGCCGGAATTGGCAATGCCAGCTGTTCGAGGAGAGCCGTTACCAATTTATTTGCATCGGAAGGCAAAATTGGCGGGAAATTCTTCGATGAAGCCAACAAAAAAGCTCTCGTGATTCCCGAATCTTCAGCTCCATAACAACAGACCGCCAAAATAATGACCTCGCCAGTGAGACCAGCGACTTCTGCAGCGAAATCGGGGCTACCGTCACAGGATTTGGACACGTAACCTAAGAATTCCGTAAAGAAAGATGAAATCGAGTCGCTAGTGGAGAACGCCTGCGGCCAGAAGGAGCGGCTAAACGACGACGGAATGGCGCGGATGAACTCGAGAATGACGGATTTGGCGCGGGGATCGGCCGAGTCGCCGCATTTTGAAAGGAACCGAGCGACGGCGAGTACGGCATTGAGATGAGAACGAGAAACTCTCGGGGATCCGGATAACAACAATTCGGGTTGCGGACATCGGTTGCAAATCCACGCGAGTTTTTCGGAGAATTGTTTTGGATTTTGCGCGATCAGATCGCACAGCTCGAACAATGCCTCCATCAAACCAAAGACAAAATCAAATGCAGAAATTAATTCACCAAATTACGATGAAAAAATTAGGGCTCCTTGATAAAACTCGCTCATCTTTTTTTAGTTTTCGAGAAAATTTTAAAAAAAAAATCAAAAAATATTTTGATAAGCTGTTTTCATTTCTCTGCTTATATATTTCCGTTGAAGTTTAATAAAAGTCTCCACACAGTCTCTCTTTAGGTGCAAATGTGCAATTCTGGCGCCCCTCGGGCATTCCTTCAATCCGGCACCGTTGAGAGAAATTTACGTCTTTTCCGAAAAAATAAAAATGGGGAAATTTAACGTACGGTCATAAAAATATGAGCTAGTTCACTCGGAGACAGTTAGCTGGCGTGGTTGTGACTCGTGCGGAGTCACGTGACAGTTAATTTTGAAATGTAGCACGATGTGAAATAGAAAGAATCTCAGCTGGGCTATGCTCTCATTCTGTACAGTGCAGTGACAACTTGTAATTAATGAGAGGGTAGGTGATTTTTATCATTATGGTGGCGTTGGAATATAATATAAAAATGGATCGTGCTGACACGTATGCGTTTTTTTCTAATCATGAGCAAAGCATAGTTAGCATTAAAAGTCCTTTTCTTTTTTTTAAGCAGCAATCATGCTGCTCGTGCAGCATTGCATGGGAAACTCGAGAGGAATTTGGTTCTATACTTCTATTTCCTAACCAAAATTTGGTCTGAATTTTTTCAATTAATATGAAATTAAACTTCACTGCACAACTTTATTGGGGTTCGAAAAATACTTTTGTGCACACTCTTTTTCTTCCCCTGCTGGGTGAGCATGAATGGAGGATTGACGTGGATGATCATGATTGGAAGATTGACGTGGCGAGCCGGGGTTGGTTGACTAGATGAGGTCATTATTTCATGAACTTTACTATTACTTGAACACACTTGTTAAAAGATTACTGGCTAAATAATGCTTTTGGGCCAACACATGCATTCGTTGTCAATTGGAAGAGAGATCCACACTTCACGTAGAAGAGAAACTGTTTGTGAAAATAACTTAACCAACAGAACGACATGGGTCCTCAAAATTGCCATTGCAGTCTCAAAGTTAGGCAGTGATGCTAAAAAAATATATGGGTTCGCAGAGCAGCTCACATGTAAATTTATCAAAATTGACCTTGGTCAAGCCGTAGAATCTCTGCATATATCAAGTGGTTCAATTTTTTCCCATCACACTAGATTTAATACACCGTCATTGCAACTTCATCAAGCAATATATACTTAGACACAGCTGCTTGATGAAATCCAAGCAGTCAAAGCATAGACTTTGCATGACTCTCATATTTCCTTTAGACCCTTTAGCGTTCAAAAATCTTCAAAACTACCTACAAATCAGCTAAATTTGAATTGATAATTCATGTATGCGCAATTTAAAATTTGAATAGATAACTCATCGAGATATAATTTAAATATTGGATAAAACAATATCAACGTTACTGATATGAACGCAATTTTGACAACAGTGACTGTTAATCTAATCAAATGATAAACAAGAAGAAATGATCAAGATTCCATAATCATAGAAATACGAAAAGAAACCATTTAAAACTAGATAAGAAGCCAATTGATTAATTAAAATGATAATTAGCGACCAAAGGGACCATTGGGATCAAGTTGCTTGCACAAACCAAGATAGGTAAGATAAAGCACGCGATCTTTAGCCCCAGTACGATGATTCTTAGTATGCTTGCAGAAATACTTCAACTGATCGAGCGTACAGCAGCCCAGCAACTGACCCAAGAGCAAGAACAACCAATTGATCTGCTTCTTCTTATCAGGAATCACCGGCTTCGCACTATTCTCCTGATCACAGAACTTGCACGTGGGCAGCACGGGATTCATCCACACACTGGGTGCCCTGTCGTGCATGCTACTCTTATTCTCAGCAATGAACCTCCCCACTTCGTAAAACTTGTCCCTCAAGTCATACCCCATCTCGTACTGCTTCTCACATTTCTTGCACTGCATCTCGCTGGTTATGGTCGTTATTTGCTTGGACAGCAAGTAGTTCAAGTTGTGCACCGTGGCACGGTGAGTCGTGGCCCAGGGGTATAGGGCTGGGACCGTGTCACCCTTCCCTGCGCCTGGGGCCTGCGTGGGGTTACGTCGAGGACGTAATAACCGAGAAGGCGGTGCTGCAGCGGCGGGGGCGGGGGAGGGGATCTCTTGGCGATAAACGGGGACCACGGAGGGGTCGGGCATGAAGGGAGGGATGTAAAGGGAGTGGGAGTGCGAGGGTGATATTTGGAGAGGGAGTTGGGGTGGGGATTGGGAAACGAGTCGGGTCTGTATTGAGCAAGGCTGTGATAACTGGAGAGGTATCGGGGATGGGGATGTTTCTTCGTCGGGGATGGCTCGACGGGGACGGGAAGCGGGACGGACGGATAATGAGAGGGCAAGCAAGTCATTGTCTTCTTGATCGTAGTGGTCGAGGTTGATGTTTTGATTGTTATTATTATTATTATTGATTCTTTTTGAGTTATTGTTGGTGTCGGCGGTGGTGGTGTTTTTCCTTTTTCTAGTGATTTCTTGGTTGAAGTCTTCTTGTTGGTTGTTCATGGTGACAAAAGAAAATAGGTTTTTTTTTTTTTTTTTTTTGATATTGGGTTGGGAGAAAAGGAGATGACGATGGAGAGAGTGATCGCTTAGGGGGGCATGCAAGATTTGGTGATAGAGATTTGAGAGAAACAGAATGAAAGAATATGTGTGTGTGTGTGTGTGTGTGTGGGTAAAATACAAGGAATTGGGGTTGGATTAGAGTTCTTTAAATTTGAAAACGGCTATTCAAATTCTTGCAGGTTGTTTCTGTTGCACATTTTTTGTACTGTTGTGGCTTGTGACTGGTGGCCATTCGGGATGGAATCGTGTGGGTGCATGCGTATGGAAACTTGTTTGTACATGGCATGCGGATGAGTGATTGATTGCAAAATATTTAGTAGCGAAATTTAGAATGCTTTTATGGCATACAACAACCATTTGTTGGATTAAACAAATTCTCTCAATGAATTGTATGTGAGAATTCTTTTTCCTTTTGAAAGATGTTGTTCATTTTTAGTTATCCGGCTCCAAATTAAAAGCATAAATCAACAATCCGACCTTAGATTAAAATTTAAACATGCACGTGTACACATTAAGAGATAATAAAGTTAACTACTACTTCATGAATGATGGTGAAATACAAATAATTAATGATTGATAACATATCATCTGAAATACAATGATAAGGATAACAATAAAAACGAGTTTATCCATAGACATGTAGTTACTAATGGCATTGTTAATCACGGAATTAATACAATAAATTGATCTTGGGTTATGTGAGCATATTAATTAATGGAGTACATCGTTGCTTTTTATCTTAATTCAGTGAATACGTAATATGTGGTGTAAATGATGTTAAGGAGAGATTTATTAGGGCGATCATTAAAATCAAAAAATACTATTTTTTCTATTAATAAATTTATTGACCAGTCAATCAAACATTAACATTTGCATAGCCTGAACTCTTCACACGTATCAACACGTACCTAATTAAAGTTGTGGTTAAAGGCAAAATGTATCCATCTAAATTTAATTTCCATTGATTAAAAGAATAAGGTTTTCCTCATAAGTCATAACTTCTTGTCAAGCTTAATTAGAAAGTTAGTTAATGCTACCTAAAATATATAAACGAATACGAATTATTTTTAAAACTATGACACCATCCACCCCACGTCACCAATCCAGTGAATGTCACATAGCATAAGATCACAATTTTTAGAATTAATTTTGGAATGATTGAAATTACTCAAAAAAAAAAAGAAAAGAAAAGAACAAGGTACACTCGTATTTGAATAAAATCTTTAATTGCGTGATACCTTCAATAGATATAGTCAAGAGTTTAAGTGTTGGTGTATATCATAGCTTAGGAGATTTTATTCCAATTTTTTGAGCCAGATATCACATAATTTAGTCCAATCAATTTAGGTTTAAGAATGTTATATCAATTTAGGTTTAAGTATGCTACATCATAGCATTCTTAGTAGATCCAATGATTACTTTTGAGTGGATCTTTTAGCACAACTCTAAAACTTTGATATCATCTTTTTTAACTTATTTCCTAAAATACATTTAGTTTTATAAAATACAAATCTATATATTAAAATTAATCGTTTTCCCATAAAATTTTACCCTACAAAAAATGTTTGTTTTTAAATTACATTCAAATCTTAAAATATTAAATTTATATGTCATCATAAATCTCCTCTCTTATATTTTTTTAAAAAATAATTTTTTCAAAAATTTAAAATATAAATAAATTATGAAAATGGTGGTAGTAAAAATTTTTTTAAAAGAATAATTTAATTTAATTTTTATTTAAATAAAAAATAAATTAATTTATGTTAAGTTATTTAAGCGATTTCAATTAAAAAGAAAATTATGACGATTTTTGAGGCTCAAAAATAGAGTTCTATCGAGGAGCCTCAGTAGATTCGTAGTTACCTCGCATTCACAGGCCAATATTCAATTCAAGTTTTAAGTTAGCCCGGCCCAAAATCATTTTCACTGGCGCGTACATAGCTGAGAATCTCCCCTTTTCAGCATGTTTTCATAAGCTTTCCTTCAGGTCCTCTGTATCTATTAACTTTCTACTGCTTTTTTTATTTTTTATTTTTTAATTTTATTCTGCGCTAAGTTCCTTCCACACTTTGCTTCGGCCTCAGCTTCAGCTTCCAAGGTATTAGTTCTTTTTGTTTCACTAAAATAATGGAGAGAAATTTTTAGTTTTAAGGTCTATTATCCTATTCAATTTTCGAGTTTTCTTTTCGATAGTTTCTTTTGGTTTAGGGTTTTAAATTCTCATCTGCTGTAATTGTTACGTCTTTGCAATCAAAACACATAAACCAATTATCGGCAGTTTTAATCGTAACTGAAGTGTTTAGACTCAAAATTCGACAATTTAGGTTTCGCAGGGAATTGAATTAAATTTAAGAAAAAAAAAGCTATATTATTTTGTTTGTTGCCGGATAATTTCTTGATTCGCAAAACAAGTATTTGTTAGAATGATATTTGTTTGATCAAATTTAGGGACTGTACGGACATTTTTATTTGATGCTGCATTATGTAGTTCTCTTTTACTCTCAATTCTTGAATTATTAAGCTGAAAGTTCATTATTGTTACCTGCAGTTTAAGTGGGCGGTGATGGACAACATTGTGGATGCTTTAAGTAATGCATATAAGGAGTTTGTTGCTGCTGCAGCTAGTGTGCTTGAAGCTAAGGAACTTTCGGGTGCCCAGAAAACAGCAGCTACTGATGCTGCTTTAGAGAACTTCAAGCAGAGGTGGGAGTTGTTCAGGGTGGCTTGTGATCAGGCCGAGGAGTTCGTGGAGTCTGTAAAACAAAGAATAGGATCTGAGTGCTTGGTTGATGAGGCTACTGGCTCTCTGGCTGGAAAGTCGGGTCAAGCTGCCACTACTGGTCTCCCTCCTATTAGTGCAGTTCGGTTGGAGCAGATGAGTAAAGCTGTTCGGTGGCTTGTCATTGAGTTGCAGCATGGTGGAACTGGTGGCAGTTCAGCGCATGCGCATCCTTCTGTTCCTTTTGATGCGAGGTTCCCTGAAGATGCTGGGCAATAGGTTCGTTTCATGCTAGTGGTTTTGTGCTATATTGTGTTTGAAAATATCAAGATACTGTGAATGAAAGTATTTGTTAATTTACGTTGTCTTGATAAAGCTAGGATTAAAGTGTAGAAAACTCTCTTCGATGAGCTCAAGATGAAATCTAGTTATTCATAATCTATATGGCGGTGTAATGTCTCCTTGCCATAAGATAGAACATCGCATTGAGATTGCTGCACATAATTTGTAAGTGCTGCATGTCTAGCAGGTTTGGCACTCTGCTATTATGATCTAGTTTGATACGCGGGAAAGTTCAGTGGTCATGGTTGTAGATGGTCTCTTATATGTTCTCTTTGCTCAAGTTGAGGTGCTGCATATCACCCATTGATTTTGTTTATCTCAACTAACCAGGAGTTTTGAAGTCCATGACCCGTGAATATTTTGCATTCAAACTTTTAACTTGGTTGATTTTGTTTTCTTCATCCTCTTTTTGTTACTGATTCTTTCTCCTTCTCCGCTTATCCAGTGGATTATCAGATGAAATAACTGGCCCATAATAATTTCAGTTGAATCCTTCATTACTTTATTCCTTTCAAATTTCCACATTGGCAGGACATCCCATTATGATGATACAACACAGACTCGACTTCTAATTGAAAACACATGCAGTGTCACCCACCATTGTCTACATCCTATTAGGTCAATTGGTTCTGTATCCATTGTCGAAGCTGAAGATTGGATTTTCATTTCCATTTTTGTTTCTGTATTCAGGATTCTGGAGATGAAAGTTACTGAATCAAGAAGAGGCAGCATGAGGATGTTGAGCATGCAGTCACGTCCATGCTTTCAAAAAGGGTTGATGGACTCCTTGATGAAAGAGCTGCAAAATGTGCGGAGGGCCTTGTGAAACAAATGAACTACCATTTTATACGGATGGAGGTCTTCTTTGTAAAATACAGGATGTGAATATCACTGTGATTGCAATTTTACTTTGTGCAAATTAGATTCTGATCGCCATTTTATTCTTATAAACAATCAACTATATAGCAGAGATTTCTATTCTAGGCATCAATTCCTGGTGTGGTTGGAATGATATGCTGCTGCAATATGGGATTACTTCTATTTCGAACCCGTAAAACTACCATCCACACAATTTTCTTAAACAATTTTTATAATCACAGCTTCTTCAATATAAATACGGAATAATTAATGGAAGGAAAAATGGTCAAAATAGAAATAACAAACTACCATCTACCTTAATTTTAATTTTAATTTTTTTTAATTTAATTTTTTGTCGTAGCAAAGGCTCTCTCAATCCACTCAAGATTCAACAAGTCATTGCATCACAAGACCATCTGCTGGACCTTGGAGAGGTGTCGACCAAAGAGATCAAATCCTTTACGTATAAATCTTATGATAGGTGCATATATATATACACACGCAGACACTATCTAATAAGGAATCGTTTAAGTTATCAAAATGACGAGATAAACAAAAAGAAAATAAAATATATATTTTCATGTTATATGTTTTGTCATATAAGTGTGTTTTATTTGTCTTTTAATTTAAGTCTTATTTTAATAATTTAAGGAACCACACACACCAGTGGCGAAGCTAGCATCATTTTTTTAGGTGGGTTAGAATTTTTTAAAAAAATGAAATTTACTTCTCAAAAAATTTGTTTTATACAAACAAAATTAAACACACTATACAAGTAAAAATCTAACCATAAAACTATAAAAATACAATGTTAATAAGAAAAATATTATCAAATATTAGATTTGTTTTTTTATGAATATTAATAAAATACATTTATAAATTATAATTAATTTTTTTTAAAAGGTTAACCCGGGCTGCAGCCCGGGTTAGCCCTCCTCTAGCTTCGCCTCTGACGCACACTATCTAATTAAAGATTTTTAAGTTATCAAAGCGACGAGATAAACAAAAAGAAAATAAAACACATACTTCCATGTTATGTGTTTTGTCATATAAGTGTGCTTTATTTATCTTTTAGTTTATGTCTTATTTTAATAATTTAAGAAATCTCTTATTTATATATATATATATATATATATATATATATATATATATATATATATATATATTGATGATACCATTAGTACTGTCCATTACATGGTAAGTAATCGAGCATAATATATAATTATGTGACTCATTATAAATAATGTAAAAATATAGATTAAATGATAAATCAAACAGCATCTGTCGCTGATCATGTGATAAGTTCCATTAGATCCATTAACTTCATAACATTTTAAATCTTCGAAACATAAATATTCTATATGGGGCATCAAATACGACGAATAGTACTACTCTAATATACTAGAGCACCGCCTTGATTATGTTTTAAAGTGATAGTTAATAATATTTGTAGTCTTCCTGTTTATTGGATTGCCCCCAAATTAGATTTTTCTTTTCATCGATGAGCTTCAGAATAACGTGGGAAAGCAATTTTTAACGAATACCAAGATCTAAGCTATGCACTGTTCACTCACAATGTTTTTGGGGTCAAGTTTTAATTAGTTACTTCAATATTTCAATAAGAGAACCAAAAAAAAAAAAAAGTTCTTGACCCTTATTGCTCATAAGAAGAACAATAATGGAGACTGAAAACTCAACAAAGTTAATTATTTAATTTATATAAACATACATGCACTAGAATTAGAAATTAATTATAGGAGCAGAATCCTCTAAATTGAAGTTAATTGATCTGTTATTATTGGATTGCTTTTATTAGATTCACATTCTTCAATCTTGCCTGAAATCTCCTCCAATGATCTCCCATTGGGTTCAGGCACTAGAAAAGTGAGCAACATGTCACGGGATGATAGTTTTTGCGCTGCAACCCGTACGGCACTTGAGCAACCTTTGGTGTGAAGTTGTTAAGTAAGCCTTAAACGCTTCCCCAATTTGCTAAGTAAAACACTTGCGAAAAATGTAAAGAGAAGCAAGAGTTGGATGGCCAAAAATGGCTTATATTATGCACACTTGGAAAATCACAAGGGGTGTGAGTACAAGAGCATGAAGCTAAGTGTATGTGTACAAGAGTGAAGTTGGTGGGTGAATATGGTGGATGTTCACCTTTATTTATAGTGGATGGTGGGCTAGATCTAGAGGCTTCTACACAAGTGACTCAATAGTTAGGTGTGCTAGCTCTAGAGAATTATATACAGATGGCACCACTCCTAAGTACCTATGTGTAGAGGCATTTGGAACCATATCTAAGCACCCATGTGGAGGGGCATAGAAGGTTCTCGCTTAGTCACAAGTTGTGGAGAGTTCTAGATCTCGGGCCGGGCCTTGTAGAGATTTGAGCGGCCCGTCACAATCCTCCCCCACCTATGTCTGCAGCGTCCTCGTCGCGTTCTCATGCTTGTAGAGCTACACATGTTCCGCGAATTGCTATAGGTCGTCTCCGCGCTCCCATGTTGCTTCGCTCTCAGGAAGGTTCTTCCATTTCACCAAGTACTCGTAGTAAACCGGTATGCCCCTTCTTCGGATTACTCGATCCGCAAGGATGTATTCCACATCTTTGTCGAATGCAGTGATAATGGCGGTTGGGGCACACCTCGACTCACTTCGGCTTGGATCTTCCGCATCTTCATGGTATGGCTTGAGCAAACTCACGTGGAAGACCGGGTGGATCTTGAGTTTTGGTGGAAGTTGGAGTTGGTAGGAGACTTTGCCCACGGTCGAACCACTTCGAAAGGTCCCTCGTATTACCTCACTAACCCCTTGTGTACTTTTCGCAACGTCTTGAATAGTTGGGGTAGGAGCTTTACCATCTCTTGGTCGCCTTCTTTGTATCCGACATCGCGTATCCTCGAATCAACTCACTTCTTCATCCTTCGTGTGGCCTTGTCGAGATATACTCGCGTGATGTCTGCTTCCTCATGCCACTCGAGGGTGAGCTTGTGAGCCGCTGGGCTTTTCCCTCCATGGGTCAAGGCTATGACGTTGGGCGTCATAGGCTGAAAGCCCATGATGATCTCGAATGAACTCTTCCCCGTAGCCTCGCTCCGTTGTAGGTTGTATGAGAATTGGGCAACATCTAGCAACTTGGCCCAATCTCGCTGGTGAGCTCTTACATAATGCCTAAGGTACATCTCGAGTAGGCTGTTGATGCGCTCGGTTTGTCCATCCGTTTGCGGGTGGAAGCTTGTTGAGAACTTGAGGTCGGTTCCCAACATCTTGAAGAGCTCTGTCCAAAAGCGTCCAGTGAAGTGTAGATCTCAATCGCTCGCAATGCTTTTTGGAACTCCCCAAAGCTTGACAATGTGCTTAATGAATAGGCGGGCAGCCTCATCCGCTTTGCAATCGGTTGGTGCGGCGATGAAGGTCGCATACTTGCTAAAGCGGTCGACGATAACCATAATGCTTCCGCACCCCTCGAACTTGGGTAAGGCCGAGATGAAGTCCATGGTGACGCCCTCCCATGGCCTTGATGCCATTAGTAGAGGTTACAACAATCCCGCTGGAAGTTGGCGATCCACCTTGTCTTGTTGGCATACAAGATATGTCCGCACATATGCCTCGATGTCATCTCTCATGTGCGGCCAAAAGTACGAGGCTTGGGCGAGTGCGGATGTGCGCTCTACTCCGGGGTGGCCAGCCCACTTTGTGTCGTGGCATTCCTTGATCACCTCCCTTCGCAAATTTCCCCACCTCGGCACAAATAATCAATCTTCCTTGGTGAGGAAGATGTCTTCCTCTTGCTAAAATCGCCTCGTCTTTCCTTCAAGAACTTTGCCTAACAAGTCTTTTGCTAGCGGATCTTGTTGGAGGCCTTCCTTGATGCGCTCAATGAGGTCAGACTTCAGCTGGCTCATGCTAAGTGTAGCCAACTCCGCCTTGCGACTTAGAGCATCCGCAACGACGTTGGCTTTCCCGGGCTTGTACTCGAGCCGGTAGTCGAATTCAGCCAGAAAGTCTTGCCACCACGCTTGCTTGGGACTCAACTTTTTTTGTGTTTGAAAGTAGCTTGTGGCTACATTGTCCGTCAAGACCACGAAGTGTGAGCTAAGTAAGTAGTGTTGCCACACCCGTAGGTAATGAATGATGGCTGTCATCTCCTTCTCCTGCACGATGTAGCGGCGTTCCATGTCGTTAAGCTTGCAACTCTCAAATGCTATAGGGTGGCCATCTTGCATGAATACTCCGCCTATGGTAAAGTCGGAGGCATCTGATTGAATCTCAAATGGCTTGGTGTGATCCAAAAGTGCGAGGACGGGCTGTTCGGAGATGGCTTTCTTCAATGCTCTGAATGCGCGTTGGCACTCTTTGGTCCAATGCCACTTACGGTTCTTCTTTAACAGCTCGGTCAAGGGGGCTGCTATGGCCGAGTATCCTTTGATGAAGCGACGGTAGTAGTTCACCAATCTGAGGAAAGACCGGAGTTCGGGTACATTGGTGGGAGGTTGCCACTCAAGTATGGCCTCTATCTTTGCGCTCTCCATCATGAGTTTCCCATCCGCTATCTTGTGGTCAAGAAACTCTACCTCTCGTTGAGCAAATGAGCACTTCTCCAACTTGAGATAGAGTTGGTTGTTGCATAGTGCTTGGAGAACTTGCCGTATGTGCTGGGCATGCTCCTCGAGAGTGGTGTTATACACCACAATATCATCCAAGTATACCACAACGAAGCGGTCGAGGAACAGTTGGAGGACCTTGTTCATGAGAGTGCAAAGTGTGGCCGGTGCATTTGTAAGGCCAAATGACATAACAAGGAACTCGAAAGAGCCATACCTGGTCACGCATGCCGTCTTTGGCTCATCTCCCTTGGCGATGCGCACTTGGTAGTACCCGGATCTTAGGTCGAGCTTGGTGAAGTACCGCGCGCTGCCGAGTTGATCAAACAAGACCGCGATTAAGGGAATCGGGTACTTGTTCTTGATGGTGACCTTGTTGAGCGCCCGATAGTCGATGCACATACGTAAGGATCCATCGTTCTTCTTTTGGAAGAGCACGGGTGCATCGAACGGGACCTTTGAGGGGCGGATGAAGCCCGAATCCACCTAATCCTTAAGTTGTCTCCGCAACTCTTCTAGCTTAGGTGGTGCCATGTGGTAAGGCGCTAAAGTTGGTGGCTTCGCGCCTTGCTCTAGCTCAATCTCAATCTCAATCTCATGCTCCACGTCTCTTGATGGCGAGAGCTTCTTCGGAAGCTTTAGAGGCATGACATCTTTGAACTCGTCGAGGGCAGCTTGGATGGGCAGGGGGACTTAACTTGGCAAGCTCTCGCGATCTTCTCCATCGCTCATCTCCCGGACGGAGACCAAGAAGCTAGGTTCTTTCCGAAAGCCCTTCTTGAACTGCATGGCCGAGAGCGTCTTATCCGCAGCCTTTGAACGCTCGGTTGGAAATATGCATGTCATGCTCCCATCGATGATTCTTAGGGAGTTGCAGCCTGCAATGGGAAGGTATGGACTCGGTCGAAGAACTCCATACCGAGGACCATCTTGAAGTCATCCATGGGCACGATCGAAAAGTCGAGCTTTCCGCTCCATGCTCCAAATATGACGCACACGCCTTGTGCGGTGCCCGCAATGGGCTTGGCGAGTGAGTTGACCGCCTTTATTGAGTCTTCGTCCTTCGTTGCCCTTAGGCCTAAGCGTGTTGCCTATCCATTCGAAATGAAGTTGTGTGTTGCTCCAGTGTCGAGCAATGCACAGACAGCTTAATCATTGACCACTGTGCTCACATACATGAGGCCTTTCTTCGTGGCTGAAGGCGGACCGCTCTCGAGTGTGCCAAGCCGCTTGAGGGAAC
The DNA here is from genome assembly GCA_030444775.1 of Atalantia buxifolia. Lineage (NCBI taxonomy): Eukaryota > Viridiplantae > Streptophyta > Magnoliopsida > Sapindales > Rutaceae > Atalantia > Atalantia buxifolia. Next base: position 22,446,804 of record CM059838.1, read on the forward strand.
CCACTCTAGGTTGGGGCTCTTCTGGTGATGATGTAGCGTCACCCTTGAGCTGAGCGGTGAGGGCACTAAAAGTCTTTTTCTCCGGGCAGTCGCATACCCAATGGGGGCCGTTACAAATAAAGCATGGGCTTCGAGGCTTAAGTGGCTGTTGTTTCTCTAGCTTGTTTGGCCCGCTCTTGCCACTTGGAGGCTTTTTCTATCTTTATTCCTTGCGGTCGCGGCCCTTGTCCTTCCGACCCTCTCCCCCACCTTTGTCTTGGCTAGGTCTTTTGTCCTTGGGCTGTGCGGAGTAGTCGGATAGTGATTCCGCGATAGCAATGGCGTCATCGAGATTTTAAACGCCCCCCCTATCGAGCTCCGTCTTGGCCCAATCTTTGAGGCCGTCTTAGAAGTAGAAGAGTGAGTCCTTGTCAGACATGTCGGAGATCTCGAGCATGAGGGTGGTGAAGTCGTTGATGTAATCGCGGACGCTACCCATTTGCTTGAGCCGACGTAAGCGCCCTCGCGTTTCCTTCTTGGCATTACTTGGGGGGAAATGCTTTTGAAGTTCCTGCTGAAACTCGACCCATATGTTGATAGTGCAAATGCCCTTGCCTATCTCACCATGTTTCCGCCGCCACAATAGTTGTGCAGCACCTTGAAGAAATGTAGGCGCAGTGCCCACCTTCGATATCTCGTCACGGACACCCATGGCATCGAAATATTGCTCCAGCCCGAAGAGGAAGTTATCCACCACAACGGCGTTGCGCACATCATCCTAAGTGTAGGGCTTGGGCACATCGATGCGGCGCGCCTTACCGAGCTTGCGGGAACCGCAACCGGGCTTGGGGTGAATGTGCGCTTATGCCAAGCCCAATCCGAGCGGACCTCCTCAACCTCCGCACGGACTGCCCGTAGCTCATTTTGCATGAAGCTACGCAAGTTGACCAGCTCATCATGGAATGCTCGGAACTCCCCTCGGAGAGATTCGACTTGGTCATGCATGAGGGCCTTGGTGGCTACGGTGAAATCCCTATATTCACCCTCAAGGCCATCGACTCGCACCTCTAAGGTATCAAGGGTGTCTTGGACAACGGACACTGAAGTTTCGAGCACGGCAACACGAGGCTCCAATGTATCCATAGGAGAGGCTTTGGTCTTCCCTCGGGACTTAGCTTGTCCACGTCTTTCCTCACGGCCACGAGCTTGCTTCGGTGCTTCCGCACCGAGTGTTCCCTCTTACAAGGTGTTGGTAGGATTGACCATTGCCTACGAGCTAATTTGCGGGTGGGTGCAAACCTTTGCTCTGATACCACTTGTCACAGGATGATAGTTTTTGCGCTGCAACCCGTGCGGCACTTGAGCAACCTTTGGCGTGAAAGTTGTCAAGTAAGCCTTTAACGCTTCCCCAACTTGCTAAGTAAAACACTTGCGAAAAATGTAAAGGGAAGCAAGAGTTGGATGGCCAAAAATGGCTTATATTATGCACACTTGGAAAATCATAAGGGGTGTGAGTACAAGAGCATGAATCTAAGTGTGTGTGTGTACAAGAGTGAAGTTGGTGGGTGAATATGGTGGATGTTCACCCTTATTTATAGTGGATGGTGGGCTAGATTTAGAGGCTTCTACACAAGTGATTCAATAGTTAGGTGTGCTAGCTCTAGAGAATTCTATACAAATGGCACCACTCTTAAGTACCCATGTGTAGAGGCATTTGGCACCATATATAAGCACCCATGTGGAGGAGCCTAGAAAGTTCTCGCTTAGTCACAAGTTGTGGAGAGTTCTAGATCTCGAGCCGAGCCTTGTAGAGATTTGAGTGGCCCGTCACAAGCAGCCCCAATACATTGAGTGCAGCAAGCAAAAAAAGAGTGTTTTTAATTCCGATACCAGTAGGGTAACCCGGATCAGCCTTAGACTTGTCTTGATCTTGTGCTGCGTACAAGAACCCAAAGCCCCAATGATAACGCCTCCTTTTCTGGCAGCCACTGATATTCCATGGCAAGTGGACCGAAACCTAGCCGGAAAGAGCTCTGCCGGCACGATAAACGTGGTGTTGTTGGGCCTGAAATTGGCAAAGAAAAATATAAGTGCATACATGACCACAAATCCAGTATTGTTGTGTTTTTTAGTCTAGTGGTGATAAGGAATGGCCAGTGCAAGCATGAAAAAGGTCATGAAGAAGAACCCTATTTTGGGATGATAAAATCTTCCATGAGTTTGGGGTTCTATGGGTTCCACTCCAAATGAGGTGAATTTTGAATAATTTGTGTAAAATGAGGGAAAAATAATTCCCAAATTCTTAATGGGATGGTTTGATAGGATTTGATTTTGTACTCTCCACCCCACCCCCACCCTCATTGTATATAAATATTTTTTTAATTTTTATTTAATAATTTTTTTATCAATTAAAATGTTTGTTAATAAATTTTCTTTTTATTTTTCTTGGCATAAATGGGCTACAATTAAAAGAAAACCCTAAAATATAATCTTTATTTAACCTAAAATATTGTTATGTTTTATTTTCTCTCTTAAGATACTGCTCTAATTAAACATTTTTCAATTTTAATATCATTTCAAGATATTATTTCAAACATTTTGAGATTTTTTAAAATTAATTTAAACACTTTATAATATAATAATGATTTTATTTAAGTCTTTAATTTTTAATTTATTGAACTCATCTATCTTTATCTACTATAAAATAAATAAATGGAGAATGGGGTGGGGATGGGGAAATCATTTCCCACGTGAGGATTCCCTATCTCCATCCCACTAAATTTATTGGGGAATGGGGTGAGGAATGGAGGCGAAATTTTTAATGGGTTGGGGAATGGGGTAGGCCTCCCCACCCCCACCCTCACCCCACCCTACCCCATTGTCATCTCTAGCCCTATTAATTATGATAGATTTAATGTCATGATGGGATTGATTAATCTAACATAAGTGATAAGATAGACTTAGAATTTATCTAAGATTTATACAAGATAAAATTAGTATTTTATCTTATGTGCATTTACTTGTGGGTTTGGAGAATGAGAATGAAACCTATGTTTACTTAGCAAAATGTAATTTGGGAATGAGAATAAAATGTATGGGTCCTACGTAATTTAGGTATAAAGAATGAGAATTTTATTCCCATGGGGGGTTGTAAATGAAAATATAGGAATGAGAATGAAATATATATTTACTTTTCTATCATTCTAATTTTTTTCATATTTCCTAAATTACCCTTATTTAAATCACAAATTATTTTATTATTTAAATATCATTAATTATTATTATTATTATTATTAAATTTTATTAACTTTATTATTTTAGTTATTATTAATTATTTTTATTAATATTATCATTATTAACATTTATCATTATTATTATTAATAAAAATAATAATAACAATAATTAATAATAACTAAAATAATAAATTTTAATATTAATAACAATAATTAATAATAAATAAAATTATAAAAGTAATAAATTTAATTTTAATAATAATAATAAATGTTAATAATGATAATATTAATAAAAATAGTAATAACAATAATTAATAATAAAATAAAATAATAAAGTTAATAATAATAATTTGTTAATAATAATAAAATAAAATAATAAAGTTAATATTAATAAAAATAATATTAACAATCATTAATAGTAACTAAAATAATAAAGTTAATAAAATAATAATAATAATTATTAATTTTATTTTTTAATTAATATCATTTTTATAATAATATTTATACATGTATCTAGTCAATGAAAATTACATTATTTAATACTATGGGTATTTTGGTAAATTAATTATCATTCTCATTCCTCGTTTCCATTTATTTTGCCAAGTAAACACATCAATGACATTTCAACACATTCCCATTCCCATTTATTTTTACCAAGTAAACATTAGAATTTCATTCTCATTCCAGCCCATTCCAATTCCCATTCCAGCTCATTCTCATTTCATGAAGTAAACGCACCATTAATCCTAATCACATAAGATGTAGCTTAATTAAATAACTTTAGGAAGTTGATTTGGATTAAACTATACTTATTGTACTATATAAACACTACATGGGTGAGTGAAATTACGTACAATAATAATCATAAGAATCAGAGTAATATTGAAAGAGGGTAAGAGAAAAAGGAAAAGGCAGTGGGTTCTTACTTCATAAATTGAGGGGATTTTCTAAGCACATGATTATCCTCCGATCATCAGTGACATAAACGCGTGACGATCCGTTCACGAAGGAGATTTTTTCGTGAAGGAGAATTGCTCGTGAAGGTTCCAGTTCCTAGCAATCAATTCCTATTCGTTACGATCTGCTCGTGCTAATTCCTGATTTTTGCATATTAGAGGGAGCTTAATTTTATTCTTGTAGATTCGTGACGATTCATTTCCGCATCAACCAATAAGGTATGGAATTGGTGGAATAAAATTAAATTGCATGATTTATTTAGAAAATGATCAAATTGAATTGTGACATGACCAATAATATCAATGAGAATGACTGTGACCCAGTAACTAGGAATTAGGCCACAGAGAGCAACTAGGGTTTGAGCCCTAGCAATATTGAAAAGCTCATCAACTGCACTCATTGTATGCTCTGCCAACAACCAACCAACCGTTGTAAAAATCTCCTTTTGAAACAAGTTTTGGCTGAAGTAAGACACATCTAATAAAAACCATGTACTTGTTGTTTCAAGTAAGTGCAATCCATGTCGGCGTGCAAACATCTTGGAAAACAACCTGAAAGAAATGCCCTTTTTATCATCATCATGATCAGCAGCTTCGCATACGACGTCGTTTCTATGATCCACAGCTTGGACTTGTTCAATAATATTGTTGTTGTTGTTGTTCATAACTAATAACTTTGAGATGTCTTTACTAGCTGTCTCAACATTCATTGCTACTAATGCAGTGTAACAAGACATCTCCGGCATATTCATTCGCCAATAATATGTCAAAGCAGCCGGTAACCCCCAAACATCATAATAATCCTCCATACGTAATCTACTTGCGGAACAGTTGAATTAATCGAATCAATATAATAAGTTGGAGCTTTATACAAATTACGAAAGATACCAGAAACAATCAGAGCAATCGTGCCACCAGCAATGATTCCAAACCCTTGCATTGCAAAAATAACAGCAATAAAAGAACCATGGTCTTCTTGTTAGGATATTCGGACATTATAGTTGCAGATAAAGGACATTATAGTTGTCATAAATCATTCTAATTGTTTTCTATATTTTACCGAATTAATACGTGACTAATGTAAAATATTAAGGAGTAATTTTAACAAACTCATTTATCAAATGATCAAATATTATGTTAATGAGTCTGATTTTGACATACCCTATACAGTAGTATATTTTGAACTAATATAACCTTTAATTGTGTTATTTTAGCTCATAATAAGATGAGTAAATTTGTGCTAACACATGAGCCAGACCCTACACCCAACCACAGTATTTAAGTAACTTCAGCCCATTGGGAGTTCACTTTGAACAAGCTGAGGCAAGAGTGTAGTGCACGGTCTCTTTCTTTCTCTCTTCCTCTCCTGTGTATGTGTGTGCAATGAATTTGAGCAAAAACTCAAATCTTGAGCTAAGGTAAAAGAAGCAAAATTCAGAGGTTTGGATATAGTTCGTGGCTACCTATAAAAGTTCCATAACAAGCTTACAAGCTTATATTCATGGCAAATTAAGATAAATCTTGAAATTTAATCAAATGCATGTGTTTACTTAGAAATGCAAGATTAAGGGTATAAAGCTCATATCTTTTTTCATCAATTGGTATCAAAGCACATAATTATGTATTTTCTTGTAAACGATGATCAATTTTGTTGACGAATCAAACTTAGCTCACTAATGGAATTTTTTCTTTAATTTCTAATTTTTTTATTTTGGGCATATTTGAGTATAAAGTTGTTGAATAATACATGAGTGATGACTTTGGAGTAAAAATATAATTTTTTCATAATTTTTTGTCGCAAAAATCGGGATAGTATGAGTAAGAGTTACTGTAGCACAATATACATTACTGTAGATTTATCTTGAGGTGGAAGATGAAGTTGTAGGGATAATATCATTTGGATCCCTAAACTTTATCAAATTTCATTACGGCCCAACATTTAGAAAATGTTTGCACTTAAAAATTCGAGTTTGGTTCAGACTTTTGCACACTTTTCAAAAGGGTCCTTGACCTATGGTTTAAGCGAAAAAACTAAAAAAATTAGCTTGATAACTTAATGATTTAATGGTTGAAAATTTTCATTTAAGTTAAAAAAATAAACAGACTCTAAATGATTTAACTGATTAAAATTAAATCAATTAAGTCATTAAGTAAAAAAAAAAAAGCCTCTTAAATTTGTGGAGTGTTGGAAGAAAAAAAAAAGATTGTACAAGATTTTTTAGACAATACCATTAAAAAATTAGATAATATTTTGGAAACCATCTTTTATAAGGAAGTACCTGATTTATTTTTTTAAAAAAAACAACATTATAAGTTTTTAATTAATCATACATCTTTTACAAAGGCCTCCTAGACATCATTCGGATTTAAGAGCTATAATTTTGTAATCTTGTAACTTTTAAAATAATTATTGTTGGTTGTGCTATAGAAATAATTAGCTGTAAAGAAAATCGATTAAATGTTTAGTAAAATTTATTTATAAAAATGATGTGATTTATAAAAGTAGTTGTATGTATTTAGTAAATTATACGTTAAACTGCTATAAAAGCATAAATAAGTGAAATGGATATAAAATTAAATAAAATTTATTTCACATTTATGAACTCGTACATTGTGTATATATAACAATTGATAACTAAAATACATTTTTAATAAAATTATGAAAAACTGAAAGTAATTTTTTAAAAAATAATCAAACATCAAAATTAATTTTTTAAATTTTTATTCACTTTTAACACTCATAAATACAATCTATTTTTCACAAAATGCGATCACCAAGTTCCAAAATTTTGTTTCATCCTTAGGGCCCGTTTGGGATTGCTTTTAGGAGGCTTAAATTAGATTTTAGAAATCTAAAAGCTAATTTTAGTGTTTGGTAAAAAAAAAAATCAAAATCACTTTTTTCAAAATCAGCCATTCCTACAGCTGATTTTGAAAAGTAGGGAATGAGTAACTTTTAACTTCTAATTTTGAAAATCAATTTTATCCTTTAATATAATTTTATAAATATCCTTAAAATTATTGGCTAAACCCCCTAAATTATCCTTATTCAAATTAGAAATAAAATAAATATTTAATAAAATTTTGTTATAATTCATCAATATAAATTTATTAATATTAATTTGTTGGTCGAATTATTATTAAATTTGTCTCACTATATTATTAATTTAATTATCTATTGTTTTAAGATAAAAAAATAAAAAAAGTAAAATTAATAGATTATAAATTTTATTTTTAATAAAAATTATTATAATACACAATTAAAAATATTATATGTATATACTTTTATATGTATAAGTAAATTTTATCTTATATTATATATATTTTAGTCATTTATTTTCTTTTAGCAGTTTAACAATAAAATTTATCAAACGTCCATAACTACTTTCAAAATTCACAATACTTCTGAAAATAAAATTATCAAACACTTAACTGATTCTTTTTATAACTAATTATTTTTATAATATAACTAACAATAATTATTTTTAAAAATATAAAATTTCTAAACTGGCCCTTAATCTTTACTCGCTTTTACACTGCTTTTCTTAAGCCCTGCACATCGTTATGTAGCCGGGGATATATAAACAAAGTAACAAAGTATCAACAACCCACCAGCACTTACAAACTTGGTAGAGTAGGCCGAAAAACCCAGATTGGGCTGCGGCTTTTAAACTCAGCCAACGAGTTGAAATTATAGACAAGGGCTTATAATATATAAAGCCAATATGGAATGAGCCTAGCTAAGGCCTCTTATAAAAGCCCAGCTTTAAAATATATATATTAAGAAAAAACTTTATAATATATTAAAAAATTCAAATTGAAAAAAATTAAAAATTAAAAAACAAAACAAAGCAAAGCAGCCGAAATTAACCCAAAAAAAAAAAAAAGCGAAAACATTTAAATGACTAATTCCCTAAGTTAGCAGCCCTCGCTCAACCTGTCAGCCACTGCCTCAGCCTCTCATTGCTCTCTCCGTCGGCAGCCAACAGCGGCCAACAGCCGAACGTTCACTGCCTCACGCCGAACCAACGATTACAGCCACCAAATTTGGCGATCCACGTGCGACGCAGCAGCGAGCCAGCGAGCCAGCAGCAGTGCAGCACCACCCGCGCGACGCAGCAGCAGCCACTCGAACGCGTAGATTATTTGTTGATGAAGTTGCTTCAACTTATTATCGTTGTTATTGTTATTGAACAGAGCCATAGAATATGTATAAAGTCGGATATTTTTTATATTTTTATTACTAATAATCAAATGAATTTTAAGTAGTTTGTCCAATCTAACAGAATCAGGTTCATGCTGTTGGTGTTGGTACTTCAATAAGCACATTTAATTTTAAATTTTAGTCACGCTTACTTAAATGAGCTTGATGAATTTCGTGTGTACCACTATTAATATTAAGTGACACGGAAAGAACACCTACTTCACCGCTCTAATATCTTTTCTCAAAAGAGTAGCTAAAAGGAAACTTGAGAAAAGCTTTTCCTTTTTCTCTGCTAACTTTTCAACTAAAGTGGTTTTTAGCATTTTTCACCTGGGTTTTTAATTATTCCTCTGAAGTCCGCTTTTTTCCGTTGCAGGGGTATGTCCAAAGTGATTACTTGAGATTTTTGTCTCTACGTGAGGAGCTTTTTAACCTTAGTTGCTTCATAACTGGCTTCTCAGGACAAAAAAGTATATAACTGTCTGTCTTTGATCATTTTAGATGTGTAATTTCATTTTATATCTTTTTCTTTTATTCCTTTCTAGATTCTGTTGTTTGGTTACTAACCAGGTTGATCTGGTGGTTGTGTTTTGGTTAGTTTGATGGATTTTGGAGACACAATGCAGAAGGTGTACTCTTGGGCTTGTCAAGTAAGTACATTAGCTTCCTTTTATATCATTCCTGTTCGAGGATTCTTCTTTTTTAGTGATATTGCTATATTAAGTTTTGTCGATGTAAAACTGTTTGAATTGCCTGTTTGTTGTTCAAATTGGTGGAGCAAAACAAAAGTAGTAACTGAAGCTTTAGCATTACATTTGGTGTTTCATATGTAATGCAATTGAATTTGAATCGACTGATAAATAGAATTCTTCCATTTTACTATATGGAATTAGGGAACTGGCAATTTAATCAATTCTTCGTTTTCTTTTAGAACTTAACTTATTGTTCTACTTAAATCAGATTTTTATTTTGGTTCAAAAGCTTTTTGCAGATTGGCAATCTGGGTCTCTGGATAATTTGGCTTTTGATTCATTTTATTGTCGACTTTTGGTACTTTGCTTTGAGTATAGCTTGTGCAATAGAGAGTTATCTTATATCCAGTGGAATACTAAAAAGATACACAGCCCTTGATATAGACAAGCTTCGGTACCTTGCTATAGTAATAGAAAGTGAAGAAGCTTACCATATTCCGGCAGTTATTCAGCTTTTGCAGTGGTTGGTGGATATTGGTGTAAAGCATGTCTGTCTCTATGATGCTGAAGGTAGGAATGATTGGATAATGTGATCATCAACATCCTTTCTGCTGTATGATAATGCAACTGCAGTTATGCTTTTTGGATATGCAATCTTTCCCTGTAGCTTGGTGTCATCATATTATAATTTGTAAACTTTTTGTCGATGTAGGAATACTGAAGAAATCGAAAGAATCGATTCTAGGGAAATTGAATAATGCAACTTTGTTCGAGGTACTATGTCGCTACATATGTTGTATGGTAGCATAATCTCTTTGTTTTACTCAGTAACATTCACAGAATTTCTAGATATTTAGAGTTACTATTGAATTAGATATGCTTTATTGGCCAATCTACGGATCTAGCGTCTGTGAAGCTCATAATTTTTGTGCAGTGCTGGACTGATCTATTGTTTTATTAAATTCGTTATTTGTGTTAGTTGTGTGAGATTGGCTTACCTAGAACTCATCTGATGAAATTAGGTGGAACCCTTGATGGCTATGTTAGTTTTTCATTAACTGTCAATTTATGTTCTTTAAACAGTGATGTGTCTGCATATTTACAAATATACTTTACACAGCTATTCTTTCTTGTATCTTGCTTAGCTTTAGTTATTGATGCTCGACAGTAATGGTAAAATATTTTATATTATTTGCAAAATAGACTTATGTTATTGAAATGTCAAAAATGATGCAAGAATTTTTGCTGAACTTTTGTGTCTATATTATTTAGGAAGCTGGTGAAAGCAATCCACTTCTTGACCATAACCATATTACTCTGGAATTTGCTTCATTGCCTGATGGGAAGGAAGCAGTGGCCAAAGCTGCTAACTTCCTTTTCATGGAGTATGTGAAAATGGGCTGCTCTGGCAAAATTCTGGAAGAGAAAATTTTTACTGAAGCTCGCATGTCTGAGGCACTGAGAACTGTTGGTTTGTGTCGTTTTTCGCATCTCTTCTATAGTTAACCGAGATGACATCCTTTCAAGTTTAATATCTTACCTTTTGGGTGTTGATGTTTTTCTACCATCAGGTTGCAAAGGGCCAGAACCTGACCTGTTATTAGTTTATGGACCTGTAAGATGCCACCTAGGTTTCCCCGCATGGAGAATTCGATATACTGAGATTGTGTGAGTGTTCTTAATTAAATGAAGTTGTATGTTAGCCTCTTGTATCTGTTTTGGTGCTGATGTTTGGGATACTTTAACAAATGGAGCATTTTGTAAGATGCCAAACAGTTGAAACAGTCATGAAATATGCACCTGGAAAATATGTTTCAATGCATTGTTGATGTCAGAATTTCTAACTGTTGAACCCTTAGTCTACCAAACAGTTGAAACAGTCATGAAATATGCACCTGGGAAATATTTTCAATGCTTTGTTGATGTCAGAATATCTAACTGTTGAACCGTTAGTCTACCAGCCTTGAAACTCAATTGAAATAAGCATGTGAAAGATCACGTTAACAAGAGAAAAAGAATAAAGGAGAAGATATTTGTGAGAATTGTTTCTATGTACTCTTGGCGTATGTTTTGGTGTTTGTGTTTGTGTGTTTGCATGGATATGGGATACTATAAAATTTAGGAATTTATGACTTGGATTATGGAGATTGGAGAATACTATGAAGAAAGTTAAGAATTTTTTTCCTATAGAAAATTCCTTGATCTAGGGCTTCTGGTCAAGTGATTGCAAAATTGCCTCATTGTCCTACCCGGATTTGCTTATGTGCAACTTGATTTTGGCTGTATTTTGTGTTATAGACATATGGGACGCCTGAAATCCATGGGGCACGGTTCCCTGTTAAAAGCCATTTACAAGTTCACAATGGTGCGTCAAAACTATGGTAAGTCTTCTTTTAATTACATTTTACTTTTACTATTTGTGTTGCATGTCTTATTAAAAAGATATAAAAGAACTGGAGACCTGGATAAGAAGAATGAAAGTGTGACCTAGTGATATATGAAAGTCTATTCACAAATATGCAACATCATGTTCGTTAATCCTACGACTGTTGAAACTGGTTGTAATCTTGATTGTCAGTTTAATCTGCAAAATACTGTGCTTTCATGGCTTTGGTCGAAGAGCATGGTTTGAATAATTGGCATTAGATTTATGTAGTTTGCTAGCCATCTTGTACATTCAACTCTTGGCGCATCAAAATGATTTTCTTTCCATAACATATAACATTTCAATGAGGCTGTTTTAAACTATGATGTTAATTTGGCTGTTTTAAACTATGATGTTAATTTGTGGGAAGTGGCCGAGCGGGGATTTAAAAGACAGTTTTCAACAGGATTTCAAATACCCTTAATTTTCTTCCTCTCTGGACAGGTAAATGAACTGCCACACTGCGAGATCTTCATCCGAGATAATTGATACACATATTCAAGTTATAGCCAATATTTGAATCTTCAAACACTGCCAATGAAGTGTGGCTATCATTTTTCTACTTATCATCTATTTAAACGCATTATGTTTGGTTTATAATCCAAATAGATAAAGAGAGTTTCTGTCTGCTTTAGCAGTTAGCTATTTGGTTTCTTCCTTGTGTCATTATCAAGTCCCCGACAATAAAGCTTCTGTTGGTTACTTTGGTGATCTATTTTTTTTTAGGGAGTTGATCTGTTTTGTGTGCGCGCGCGTGTATGGCTCCCAGTGGGCGGCTGTGAGCCCTACAGTAGAGCTCCCCAAATAAGAACTTGACACGCGACCCAATTGCATACTTGATCATCGCACTTTATTTTTAAGTTGTGCAGATATTCTTAAAAAAAAAGGGTTGTACAGATATTATAAGCAGGCTTAGCAAAGTCATCCTTATGGTAAACAAAAAGTTCACTATGAGTTTCCCAATGTTTAGTAAATCTTAATTTCTTATTAAAAAAAAAGGTCCAAATTAGCTGAAAATATTGTGATCAAATGCATAATTCTATCAAATGAAAATGGCTGAAGCCGCAATGTATTATTTCTCATGAAAACCAAAATACTATTGATTGGGAAATCAAAATGTCTTATAATTAGTAATGGAACGTTATAGATCACTTTGGAACTGGACTACAATTGTGTGATTAATCATTGAGATAGTTCCAAAATATGGGTTTCAGAGAGACATTCCAAGGGCATTTGTCTGAAGATGTACCACATTCAGTATTCTGTTTCCAGGATACCATCAATGAGCCCAAACTCCATAGCCTGTGATATGGCAGCAGCAGATGGGTGAAAATTAGAGTACACGAGGAATGGAAATTTTGTACCTTGGGCATCAATTAGCCATGAATTCACTTCAGATGAAAAAAATACAGGAGAATATAAATGAAACCAAAATATATTAACAAAAAAAATCCATGTATTCAAGAGCATAAAATGTCCTTTTCTTGACCAATAGATCAACTGTTCTTTTTTGTTAAAAAAAAATTCTTGTACTGCCATTTGGACTTATCTTTTTGAGGAGACGGGAGATGCTATTCTCACAAATTAGTATTATAATAAGCCCTCATAATTTAAGGAAAACTAGGATTAATAAACATTACCTCGGCGGCAGACAAGAAACGATCTCTCTCAGTGTATTGTTGCACTTTCTCAATTGGTTGACCGGTGAAAGCAGCATACATTCTGTCAATTTTCTGCACCCGATTTCCAGGTAAAAACACATTGATTAAAGGCTTAGCACTGAGCAGAGCCCTTGGAATTTTCTAAATGAGCAAAGGCCATGGCAAGGTGGTCATGGATACAACAAAATTTAGCAAGCAGAAGAAAAAAAGAAGCATCAAGTGCTCCAGAAACTGGAAGATGTAAAAGTAAACAAATCATTGGCTAGAAAATTTAGCAAACAGAATAGCAAATCTACGAACATGTAAAAGTGCTCCAGGAACTGGAAGATGCAAGGACAGCAAAAGAATTACTCTTTGAAAAATCATGTGAGCTTTGGCACCCATAGATAGCATATAATATAAACCCGATACTCAGCATGGGGCACCAGAAAAGGGAAACTGAGATGACAACTCTAAACTTCCAAATGAAGGCATAATCGATAAAGCTAAGCATACAACTGACTTCTTAAGTCAAGATGATGATAAAATATTTAGAAGACACATTTTTGGATTTAGGTTTGTATGTCACTCAAGAAAGCATTCACTTCTATGCAGAATGAATATTATTTGAATTGTCCAGCCTAGTATAACACCAAACTAAATTTTTCTCCCAAATGAGTCTTGTGACATTCAAAACTTAAAAGAAAGAGGAAAAATCTGGTTTAAAGGGTTTACTAAACCGGATTAACAAGCATACATGACACAATCGACTCATTTGGAATGCACTTGTAAATAAGTCAAATGCTGCACTAAGATTGTCCAGATGTCATTTAAAGTATGTAACAGTGGGAAAGAGAGACTCACATGGCGAGATATTACTGCTTCGTTGACTTGGCGTTTCACATCTTCCACATGACCCTAAGCCATAAAATGAAAATTAACCGTTTGCACTTTGCTAAGTCAGGCAATCTCTCAGACATTGAAAACAACAAAACCAAGAACTCATACCCCACTTCCACTTTGTGGTTGATTAAGCATAATGCGTGCATTTGGCATAGCATATCGCATCCCCTTTTCTCCACCAGCGAGAATAATTGCCGCTTGGCTTGCAGCTACGCCAAAACAGACTGTGCCAACCTTTGGCTTTATCTGTGTACATAGTGTGGCCACTAAAAGCTTGTTAAGAAAAACAGGGAGCTGAGGGAAAAACAAAATAATAGTATAGGGATAGAATTAACAGCGTATTCCATTCACTAGGATAATTTAGTTGAGTTACCATACAAAGCTCCATTTATATGTAAGAAATAAGTGTTGGTCCAACTGGTTTTCTAAAACACAGAGAAGATAACTGCTAAAACCAAGTCCCTGAAAGAGTGCTTGTCAATAGTATATTGTCGCCTGACCTATGCTAGAATTATTTTCATTAATTCAGAGTTTCAGACAGAAGCTAAACATCAACTAATTATTAGTTGCTCATATTGGCCTCAATTTAGTTCGATACATGCATAAAATCTAATCTCAACATAAGATTTGATGGCAAGAGTTCATTGCCATGTATTTTAATCACTATTCTATTGTTCACCACTAATTTTGACAACAGTTGCTTGAAAATGAAAGGTCACATTCATCACAAATATAAAGATATTAAGAGATGCCAAAAATTCAAGAAATGTTACCAATGAGCAAAGGAGTGGATAAAAATAACAGACATGAAAAAGCAAAATATATCAAAAAATTAAAAAAAAAGGGGAAAAACAAAGTAAAATCTTACCCAAGACATGCAATCATAAATTGCCAAGACAGAGTAGGTGCTTCCACCAGGGCAGTTCAGATACATCTACCAAAGTACAGGACACGGTCAAAAACGTATTAGAAGCAGGCTCCAAAAGTTTGGGTTTGCAACCCTCTATTAGTATGATGATTAAAAGAGTGAAATATGATCATATTTAGGTGTTCAATGGAATTGGATTTTGTCTAATCCAAGTGCAATCCATTATATATTGGATTTTATATTTTGGATCCAATTTGATATAATCACCGATTGATATCCAATATGATCCAAACCAACAATAAGCCAAATCCAATTCAATCCAATTAAAATAAAAATTTACAAATAGAAACCGTCAATTGCTTTCCAGCGTAATAATTACTAATAAATGACAAAGAAAAATTTCAACTCCTTTAATACTTCATGATTTGTGTATTTTTTTATCACATGGTTGAAAAAAAAAAGCAGCTGCAGTTTGAACATTAAAAGCAAACACTGGTTGCGGCTTGCAGTTTGTATTATGTATTGTTATTATATATTCATAGTTATACAAAATAAGGTTTTATTCTTTTAGGAAAATTAGTTTTTATTTTTTTAGCAAGTTAAATATAAAAGTCACATGTAGCTTTTCTTAAATAATAAATAAAGAAAATAAAAATTAAATGGTTGGACTGATTTATATTGGATTTGGACATATAATTCCATAAACCAATCCAATAACATTGGACTTTCCATTTTACAGTACATTCCAATCCAATCCAATTAAAGGTTCAATCCGACAGAAATTGGATTGGTTTGGATTGGATCAATTGGTTTTATTGGAATGGATTGGATATTGAATATTCTTAATAGTATTGAATAGCTATACCAGAATATCTGCATCTTCATCAA
Organism: Atalantia buxifolia; assembly: GCA_030444775.1. Taxonomy (NCBI): domain Eukaryota; kingdom Viridiplantae; phylum Streptophyta; class Magnoliopsida; order Sapindales; family Rutaceae; genus Atalantia; species Atalantia buxifolia. The sequence continues at coordinate 22,462,592 of CM059838.1, forward strand.
TAGTTGCAAGAGTTACAAGCTGAGATATAACTCTTTGAGCTACCATTGAGTTGATTGGCTGCCCGATGAAGATTATTCTATTCCTAAATAATACACTTGAAAGATCCAAAGGTCCTCCTGGAGTCATTACTGCTGGCATTAAGGGGGGATTGTCGTTTTTGCCTGCTATAATTTTGTAACTGCAGAACAAAATGTTATAAACTTATGCATCCACCAGACAAGAATGATAAAATAATGCAAATCAAAGAAGAAAAAGCACATGACACATTCATAATCATGACATCCATAATCTAAGAACCATGGATAGAGCTATTTAATTTCACAAAGTATCCATGGTTATGCTTAAGACTAAAAGTGTAAAATCCATTAATAAAATTATAGCATAACTGCAATCCGTGCCCATAAGTCCATTCTTCATTGCATAATTATACCTAAGTTCAAAAGTTCATTTCACATGAAAATGCACATTAAAATGAAACTATGCATTCTACGAGCAAAATTATAGCTCTAAAAGTATTTTATACTCTTAACAAGATATTGGCAAAAACTTCCATTAAATCACAAGACATTAACCAAAGACTATAAGAAACACTCCAGCAAGCGGAAATACACCTTTGTTCAGTACTATGAAAATCCTTCTCGTCAATTTTTAGAGGCAACACACGATTTCTACTTGATAATCCTGCATAAACAAAGTACTTTAAAGAAAATTAATTCAAGATCACACATACATAACATCAAAAGTACATGTAAGCATTGCATAATTTAAACATATTAGCAGTCTCAAAATCAGGAGCATGTATCATTGAAAATCCGGACTAAGTAAATTTGAGCCTTGTCTAAATTAGGGGCAAAGTAACTCAAATGAACCATATTGAACAACAAATCAAGCTTTAATATGAACTGGGTCAATCCCACTCAAACATGCGATTATGAAAAGGCTCAAGATTATGATTACCACCACTCGAAGAGTCACCATAGGGACTTGGCAATGCAGAAACTATAGACCTTGAAGAGTTTCTGTACACAATAACAAAATAATTTAGAAATAAAAGTAATTGCAGACAATAAAAGTAAAAAGTGATGTAGGTGAATTGAATATGAAATAAAACCCATATCAAATAAGTGGTTGGGCACCTATTAGAGAAAAATGAAGCGGAGGTTCTATTGAGAGAAGTGGCAGAGAAGCTCAAAGAAGCTGAGATTGCTGAAGCTACCATTTTTATTAACTAATAAGCGATAAAAATGATAACTTTTACAGAAACAGAGAGAGACAAGGGGGAGGGTTTTGAAGGGATAGAGAAAGAAACCCAACCCAAAAATGGAGATGACTGATTCTGTTAAGTGACTGTGTTAACAACAAACCGGAGTTCCTTTTCGGGATAATAACATTTGGATCCAAATATTTCATGAGTTACCACGCAAACGTATAGTTTATCTTCTTTTTTTTTTCTCAATTAAGTTAGTTCTTATTCTCTAACGAAATGACTTAAATACCCCTTCGCTGTTCATCAACGGACTTTTGCTCCACGGTGACTTGTAACGATGAAAAATTTTAAATCGAGTACAATGAGGTTAGTTTTGGTCATTCTGTTATGGTGGATGGTGGAATAAGACCTTTTGAGATATCAATGAACAAACTATGACCTTATTTGAATAAATATAATATATCAGGGATCCCAACGTTATTACACAATATGGTTAATTTTTCTTTAAAAGGGTTAAGGTGTGTTTACTCCATTTAATAGATTGAAATCGGAATGAAAAAGTGGAACCATAATAAGTTGTGTTTTGAATTATAGGTATCGAAATTATAATGAGTAAAATTATTTAAATTTATAAAAGGTTATTAATTAATTATTGTCATAGTTTTTTTTATATATTTAATTATTGTGATTATTCTTAATCAAAAATAATAATAATTATTATTATTATTAATTATTGTTAATAATAATATTATTATTATTAACATTAATATATTAATTTAATTATTATATGTTTATCATTAATAATAATAATAGTGGTAGTAGTCGTCGTCGTCGTCGTCATCAGCATCATTTGATAGAACACGACATCTATTATTGCTGGTGGTTCGACTTCCGCGATGCAACGGCTGTTACTGCTTGTGATGCAACGATTGGCGACTAGAGATTGCTCCTCATGACCCGCGACGAAGTCAGTGGCGAAGTTAGAACTATTTTGTGGGGTGGGCTAGAATTTTTTTTAAATTCAATTACTTCTCAAAAAATTCATTCCATACAAATGAAATTATTAAAATACACTAGACAAGCACATTACTAATAATAAAACTATAAAAGTACAATGTAAATAAAAAAAACACTATCGACGAAATTTTGTCTTGCAATTCTTAAAAAAAAAAACTCATATATTATCGTATCTGAATTATATTGTCCGTGATAATAATACATTAGAGAACTATTAATTATTTTATCAAAAAAATTGATAAAAGTATAAGCTAATAACTAATTCAAAAACAGTATGAGCATGTGAGTGCGGCAAAAGCGGGCCGTCACTCATGAGGTGGCAATTTAATGACTTGAACAGCTAAGTTTTGGGGAATTTAGATTTTGGATAATTAGATCAATTAGTCAAGGATTTGGGTGAGTTTTTCGAATTAGAGAAAATAGATAATGACTATAATTATTAGTTATATTTTTATATTTTACTATAAGTTTTTTAAAAAGAGTAAATTTATAATTAATTAATTTTTTTTCAAAAAACTAGCCTGCGTTAGCCCCCTCATAGCTTTGCCCCTACTTGCAGTGACGAGTTTTTTTTTCTTCACTATGAGAAGATTGCAAGGGCATTTTAGAATATAATGGGGGTAAAATTGTTAGTTATGGGTATGAGAGACTAATTCCCAACCTCTCATTTCCCATTTCTAATTTGGAGTAGGCCCCATAATTTTGATTATGATTTTCGCTCTTATTTTGTGAAGTAAACAATATCAGTGATTTCGATTTCCCAATCTTAAAAGGAAATAAACTATTAATGCTAGTATATAATATCTCCCTAAATTTAAATCTGTCAATTTAGCTTAAATGTACTTGTTGTCTTTTAGTGGAAGAATTTTTTCAACTTGTATCATTCATTTTTTTTTTATTGGGATTTTCATCTGCCCACAATAGTTTGATTGACTTATGGTGCGTTTACTTCATAAAATGAGAATAGGTTGGGAATGTGAATGAGCTACAATGGAAATGGAATTCCAATGTTTATTTGGCAAAAATAAATGGGAATGAGAATGAGAATGTGCTGGAATGCTATTAATGTATTTACTTGGCAAAATAAATGAAAATGAGGAACGAGAATGAGAATCAATTTATTAAAATACCCATATTATTAAATAATATAATTTTCATTAACTAGATACATGTATAAATATTATTATAAAAATGATATTAATTAAAATAATAATAATAATAAATGTTAATAATGATAATATTAATAATAATAATAATAACAATAATTAATAATAACTAAAACAATAAAGTTAATAAAATTTAATAATACTAATAATAATAATGACATTTAAAATAATAAAATTAATTGTGATTTGAATTAGGGTAATTCTGAAAATATGAAAAAATTAGAGAGATACAAAAGTCAGTTCAGGGAATGAGAATCCCCATTCCTAACTCCCCATGGAAATGAGATTTTCATTCCTTATTCTTAAATTGTGTGTGACCCACACATTTTATTCTCATTTCCAAATTATATTTTACCAAATAAACATGAGTTTTATTCTCATTCCTTTATTATAATTCCCTAAACCCTTAAGTAAACACACTATTAAGATATTTTATTTGATAGGCAACCTAAATTTGATTTGTACGAAGGTAGGGGGATTGAATGATTTTCAAGTAATTTTATATAACAGACAACCCGAATTCGAATAATGCCGGATTAAAAGGTTGATTCAAAGCATACTCATTTCTCATTTTGTTAATATATATATATATGGGCTTTCGATTTCATCCTGTCACCTGTACAAGATATAGAGGCCTAGATTTTAGACAATTGGCCTTTTATGGGGAGCCACTGAGCCTATAGAGGAGAAGCCTGCATTGGAGCCACTGAGCTGATAGAAGAGAAGCCTGCTAGCAATGTTGAGCCCACGGAAAGTAAATTTACTAAGAACCTTTTTTTTTTTTTGAGAGAAAAATTACTAAGAACTTTAATAGCCATATAATCAATATTTTTTAAATTAATATTGGATGTGATAAGAATTTTATTGGATGAATGCGACAATAGTTTTTTTTTTTTGGTTATAATTAAGAGTAGTTAGAACAACTGTAGTTTTTACTTATCTGAAGTTTTCTTTCTAGAAGTATCTGAAAAGGATATTGAAGCCAAACAAGACAGATGAGAGCAGAGAAGTATAGTACTGAGATTAAAAAGTGTTCTAAAATATATGCTGTTATGTGTGTTTGATGTTCTTCATTCATTTTTATATTTTTGTTAACTCACTTGAGGATATGTCCTCTGTATAAATATAATCTTTCATCTCATATTTATATTTTAGAAAACCGAACTTATATTGTTGCGTTTATTTCTCGTATTTATTAGACTAACAATATCTCTTATATGTTACAATAAAATCGATCTGTTTAATATATGACTAGTGTCAAATACTTGTGAGCATTTCTCTTGTGCTCATTTGGCTAATGATTAATAATATTTCAAGTATATATTGTTTATTACCAAAAATGAAATGCGTTTAGCATGTTCACACATTAATCGGGGGTTGAGGTTTATCACTCTTCATTGTCTCTTTCTTTTTCTCCTCCTCTCAGATTTGGGTCTTTTGACAGTGTAAATAACCACATCTACATGGATTAATTCAACTATCATCATTGCTTTTGTGTTTATTAGGTTTGTCGGCAATCTTCTAATTGTGATATTAGCAGAATTATATTGTAACACTCAAGAAAAGAAAACAAGACCATTAACATAAACAAACACTCACTTGCAGCATACATATTTTACATATTTAAGCTAGCACTCATACATGCAAGACTATTAATTGAACCTGCTGCTCTGAATACAAGATCCTGTAGCATCATGACACATACGGCTACACACATGCATATATATAAATAATTATCACAGGTGAAACAACTAATTATGCAGGCAACTGATCAGGCACCCAAACTAGATTATCAGCAGGTAAAAAGTGGCACACAGGGGAAGTTCCAGGCTCAATATTGAGCACACGAAATGAAGCATGATCACGATTCCATTGAGAGGTGTCCATGTGACAAACAGCAGCAGCTTCAACTCGCACTCCATTTTCACCACTCATAGAAAATTTAAACAACTTGTTCTCACTCTCTTGGTAATGGCAATAAAAGACTGCATATGGATAAGGCATAGAGTGACATGCTACCATTTTCGGAGCATAAATTTCTTCAGGCAATTCCAAGATGGTGTAGTTTTGCAAAGGATCACCACTTAATGGGTTTGTGATAAAATTCGTGGTTAAAATTTTGAAGTTGGTTTCCAATCCGAAGACGCCACGTGTGGAATCAAGCATGGATTCTAAGGAGGTAGCACAAAATTTGGTCTCTCCTTTGAGGGGTTGAAGTTCGCATTGAGTAAGTGTGTATTTCATGGCCTCGGCTTGGTAAGAGTCTTTTGAGAAGGAGAAGAATTCAAGAAGATAAGGTAATTGAGATGAAGAGAAAGGAATTGAATTGGCTTCATCTCTAGGTAACAAATGAGGTGAAGTTGAAGGATCTTTGTAAGAGAAATAAATGGGCAAAGATTTTCCAATTTTAAGATCATTAATGGTAAAGAAAATTTGCTCTGAAGGGTCCATATGATTATTCATCATGTGTGATGATGACGAATGACCATCAGTATTAGCTAAAGCTTGCTGATTATCTTTAGTTACTACCTTCCTGGATGTACTCTTTTGAACAAACTGTCCATGAGATTTCACAGCAAAAGCAATTATATATATTATAAAACAAGAAAGGAAATTCAGAACTTTCAGATCATTGGCATGATTAAAACAAATTAAAGTACTATGAACAATAAAGTATGCGAAAGCTTAAAAGGAAACAGATGTTACCATTAAAACAAGAAGGATGCAGAGGGTGAAGCTCCGGGAAGATAAAGGAGAACCCATATCCGTGCTTGGTCTTGAGAGCGCTCGCTGCTTCTGCTACTCAAAGAATCTGGTTAAGCAACAATGCATATGGGTATTTTATTTAACTAATATACGTAAAAATTAGGAAACATCTTGTTATATATTATATCATAAAATATAAAGTCAAAATAACAATCATTAATTAGGATTTTTTTTTTCTAATCTAAGCTTTTCCGGTGCAAATTAAATTCATAGATCACGGTGGATGGTTGTTGCAGAAAAGAAAAAATAAAAAATCATTTAATTTTGTTAATGCACCATAAGAGTTGAAATTAAAAAAAAAAGTCTCTTAATCCTAATCCTTTTTTTTTCCTAATCCTTTTTTTTTAAGTCTTAATCCCAATTTAAAATCCTCTTCAAAGGATTAGACATAGGCTATTAAAAAAAAAAAAAAAAAGAGTCAGTAACTTCATTTGTCCTTATTCTTTTAAGATTCTCAACCTTTTTTTCCTTGAAAGAACATAAGCAAACACATTAAAATTCTATGAAAAGTATAATGGAAACATAAATAAGAACTCCAGTAAGGATGATAAAATTATTTATGGGTTTAGAGTTTTATAGGATTCCATTTCACATAGGGTAAAGTTTGAATAATTTTTGGAGAATGAGAAAAATGATCTCTAAATTCTTAAGGGGGGTGGGTTTGGTTTTGTATTTTTTACCCCACCCCCACCCCCACCCCAATCTCTATTATATATGAATATTTTTCTAATTTTTTTTCAATAAGTTTTGTTTTATCAATTATAATGTTAGTTAATAAATTTTCATTTAATTTTTTACCTAATATAAGGACAAAATTCAATAAAAAATAAAATAAGACTCCTATAAAAAAATAAAAAAAGAAATCTAGTAAAATATGAATATCATTTTGTTATTAGTATGAAGATGATATTGATGATTTTCTCCCTCTCCCATGAAGAGGAGGAGAGAAGTTTTGACGACTAGAGTTTTTTTTTTCTAATTATATTTTGAATACTGATATATATGTTATATTTAGAAGTATAATAATATCTTTATGATGTATTTATAATTTGAATGCAGGTTGGGTGCTAGCTCACTATAGCTTTGACGACTAGATTTGTCTGAGAGAAAAAGAGTGCGACAAAAAGATAAGTTTGTGTATCCAAAGATGTATCCATTTGTCCTTACCTTACTTACCGACTAGACTTAAATTGATTTATTTGAATCTAGATGTGAACCAAAGTCTTAAGTCTTAGTGGCGAGCGAGATTTGATTATATATATTAATATATATCGAGAACTCTCTTATGTCGGCCTAAACGATTTTATCAGTAAAATAAACGTGTATTCATTGTACAAAACAGACTCCTTTTGACAAATCACTTTCATTTAAAACAATTAATTATTTTTCTAGCAGACATGATTAACAGATTAATAAGCTAATAATATTGTCTGTACTCTGTATATGCCGCCACAGTGGCCTAATCTGAGCTGCACCTCAATTCAAATGGACACTAAAATGTGATATCGACCAAATGACCCTCTTCTGTTAATTAATTTCCAATCCGTACTGTAATTATTAACAATAAAATCACATGTAGTAAATCATAAAATATACCGAATGGTGGGTTGTCAGCTGACCCTTTAATAGAAAATCTGACCATTTGCAGGGCAGCAACCGGTATGGCTGAGTCACAGTTTCTTAATCAAGTCTTTAATATATTAAGCACCGCAACCTCGCCGAGAATTAGCATTAAAAAAAGAAAAATGAAGAAGCAGGTCATGTGGAAATTTACTTCAAAAGGGCCGGGGGAAGACCTCGAAGTAAATTTTCGGAGAGCTAAATTCAAACTTTGAGTATTAATAAGGGATTAATTTTAGATTATTTTTTCATTTATAGCTGCGGTATAGTTGCAAGAAATTTTGGAATTTTGCTAGTAGCTCTAGTAATTTTAATTTGGAAATTTGATTGATATGAGAATTTGAATTGACAATTGAGACTACTGTTACAAATAAAAAAATAAATTTTAAAAAATTAACAAAATAGAAATCAAAGAGTTGGGTCTAAACTTTATCAAACTTTTAAAAAGTTATTTACTACTTTGTCATAATGAAATAACAATTAACAAAATAAAGATCAAACAATTAGGTCACTTTGACTTCATTTCACAAAATATAAAACTGTATTTTCATCCTATATATAAATTAGTTGAGCGAGAGCCAAATCATTATTTTTATTTTCATCCTATATATAAAGTTTAGAAATTAGTTGGGCAAGAGCCAAATCAAGTTTTCTTTAAAGCATGTAACTGCCGTGGCCTCTTCTAGTCTTACGCACCTTCCGCCTCAGAAAAGAGCAACTAAACAAACTAATGAATGAACTAAATTAAACAAATAAAATTGCATCAATTAATTGTTTAATTATTATTGACTTATTGTATTAGCACCGATCGATATAAAAATGATTATCTCTGCTTTTGATGAAGTTGGAGGTTCAAGTCTTATCATGTGAAGATCTTTCCCAAGTCTCATATTTTTTTTTCTATGTCGAGGTGCATCTTTATACGGTCCTACACACTAATATTTTAAAGAAAAATCCGATTACAAAGTTGAGACAACTATTACTGATAACGTCTACTTCGTACATAGGGAAAATTGCTTAATAATAAAGACTCAACGATGTTGCCATCGGGATGCCAACACACATAAAGAAACATAGACCTAACACAAAAGACATTATCTTATCTACACTTGGACGATAATTATTGTATTGGACTTTTCTCTCAAAATAAAGTGAAGGATTTGAGATGGTTCACTTGTTAGTATCAGAATCAACGAGAATGATAGGTACTATGGAGCTACTTTAATTTTGGGTCAGCAAAAATTAAAATGTATCAACTAAGAAAAGCTTACACGATTAATACACAAAGAAATGTTCCGAAACCAAACTCCACTAAAATCTTACATAAAAACTTTGAATCCGCAGATTACAGTTGTCATCACTTCCATAGAAAAATTAAGCATCGATCACAATCATTATCATAACATTTGATGAAATTAACTTTTTTATTCTTTTTTTCCTCCTTCTCTCTCTCTCTTTGGGTTGACAATGTGAATGGACATTGCAATTGCCGAAGAAAATCTAATGAAAGTGATGATATATTTTTGCACCGCAAACACACGACATTAGCACCAATTTCGTGGACCAAAATTAGTCAATCTCTTGACAATAATACCAACCCCACATAAGAAACTTCGTGACTTCTTTTTTCATAAAAGCTCAAAATAAAAGAAATTAGCAAGTTGCTAATGATGATTTTCTTTCTTTTGCCCTAAGGAGTAATAACTAATTTGTAAATAATTAGTGATTTATTACATTTAAGAATATAATTTCCTTTTGATGCATCTACAATTTATTTCACACCTTTAATGCTTGGGGAGCAGCTTAGAGATTTTAGTTTAGACTTTAGAGAATCCTAAGCATAAAACTTAAAAAATCATTTTGTCACTTGAATATCTGGAAATTTTTTGATAATCTTGATGTCTCTTACATTGTCCAACAACGAATACGTTGCAGGAATGAAAAAGTGGATTTTGAATTAATTAATTAGGATATGTTCGAAAATATGAATACAACATAGCACACTATGTTAGTATCGTCATTAATTAGATTAATTAAGACTTTATATTCTATTTTTCATTCAATTCGTGCATAAAAGCTATCGCTAAAGAATTTTACAAATGTGAAAATTGATGATATATTCGTGTGATGGATTGAACGAATGTACAATTGCTTAGTTAGCATATACAAATATATAGAGATTATATTGAACTGATGTGGTACATGGGATAACACAATTTATTGATAGATGTTATATAATTAATACATTAATTATGAATAATAAAGTTAATCGATACTTAACACCATAAAAATTTTCAATTAATTATATACGACATGCTACACAAACAATATGAAATAAAGACCCGACGATCACGTGATATTGTCCCCTTAATTTTTAACTTTATGTCTATTATAAAGCGCTACAAAATAATGTCATGTGTACATTTAGTCACTGTATCATCATTTCTATTAGAAAAGATACATCCGATGCATGCACTGACGCACAAAAAAGTTGACCTAATCAGACAATGCCAATGTAGTGCCACGTTAATCATAGCACAAGCAAGCAGGGGAACATCAAACAAAATGAAAAGGAAGACTCAAAAGAATTTAATTTAGAAAAAGAACACATACAAGATACAACATGCATGAATGCAATATTGCAATTGGACAACAATACCAATTCTTTTGACAAGTACAACTACACTTATATTATAATATTATTAATTCAATATTTTTATTATAATGGTGCACATTTCAAGTTGACTTTGCAGAAAGAGCCAACAATTTCTTCTGTAGCTAGCAATCCAAAATCTAATATATCTTTTGAGTTGTATGGATATGAATTTTCAACTCTCTCTGAGTCTCAGCCTGCTCCACTTCGCTAACTTTTCAACTTCTGCCCGTTGTTTTCTTTATTAGTCAGCAGATAATCAAAATGGAATCATTCAATATGCAATAGTGGATTGAATTTTAAACTTTCAAAATAAGAATATGTATTTTAATTTAAACTCAAAGTTTGACAACTACAAAAAGTAAATAAATGATATATAATGTTAAAGGTACGTGTAGCTCACAGGATGTGAATGAATAATTTTTAAATAATTTTATTTAGTTAGTTATCTAAATATAAATCTTAAAAGAGATAAGCCCCTAAAGTACTGAATTTGGGCATTTTCCACTTTCTATCTTTGAAAACAAAATCATATATGCTATAGATACAAGTGGGATAAGAGTTGACATGTTAGTGGAAACAAAAGAATGGAGACGTATCTTGCATTTTCCTCTTGGAGAATGAGATTTGGTGGCTTATTTTATTTACCTGTGTTATTTATTTTTAGTGATGTGTAAAGGTCAACTTCTCACTATTGTGGTTCCCTTTATTTTTTGCGTTCATATGTCATCATAACTTCAATTATTGTCATTATTTCTAAGTTATTAGGAAACATCAATTTTTTTGGTAAGATTATCATGAAGTGCTGTATATGCTAAAAGATTATCAAGTGAGGGCCTTGATCGTGCTAAATGCAAGAAGTACAAGTGAGTATTTACCATTGTGTATGGTTAAGATTCCACTATTTATATATTATTATTTAATAACCATTAATTACATATGTCCTCTTATGTTGCCCAAAATAAAATTAGTTCAACAAAGACTCTAGATGATTAAGATCAACATAGAATCAAGTTCCGGTTAGATCCAGATGATTCCAATGGTTCAGTACTATAATGTACTTTTATTTTTTTTTTTAAATTTTCCTTTTTTTTTTTTTGGGTATCTTCTCCTTAAGTCAACTTTAAACTCAATGATCCCTATTTTATTCTCTTGAATTAATTAATAAGCTGTCCAGTACAAAACAAAGGAACATCAATTACTAAATAAAATGCGAGTGTTGACAAGGGTGTCTGTCAAACTATTCATCATGTAAATCCTCCGTTGTTAATTGAAATAAGCCAGTGTCAAGCATAAGTCCAAATGTCCAATGGACGTTTACCTTTTCATTTCTTTATAAAAATCATTTATATGTCTCTGCTCCTGACTAATGCATGTGTCAAACAATATTGTTATATATATACATACATACGTACAAACCAATATTTTTTTTTATTCCCTCTTCTTTCAAATATGATTTTTAAATTGACTTTTTTTGACTATTTAAGTCAAACTTATAGAATTGCTTCCAATGAAATACAATTTCATGAATAATTGTATAAATTATATAACTAATGAAATGATTAAGAATAAGGTTCTTCAGTGCTTGAAAGTTGAAACGTTTCTGGAAAAGGCTGGAGCCTGGACAAGACTTAGCTGATCAGTTGTTCTCTGTAGTTGTAGTTTTAAAATTATTTCTAATACAAAGACATCCATTGAACCTGGGATTGGCTCATTTTGGTTTGAGGTTTTGTGGTTGTAATTAATTCATAGTTGTTGTGAAATATAATCACCAGTAGGGTCAGCTTACGCGCCAAATAGCTCCAATGTTATATCTCACTGGCTTTTATTTTTATTTTCTTAAGGTGAAAATTTTGGAAAAAAATTTGTATAGGCCGGTCCTACTATTTCAGTACTTGGTAGAGTAATGAGTTCAATTATGAGACCCGCAATTTTTTTTTATTAATATAAAATTTTAGAGAGCCCTAATATGGTATCCACTAATGGTCTTATATTGAAATCCATTGCTCTGAAAGTGATAGAGCACTAATGACTAGTCCTGGTGAGGTGGTAGAACCGACTTATATAAATTTCTTTGATTTAGAAGCACCTATAATCAGAATTACATGAAAATACTTCCTAGTTCAAATACATATCAAAACCATTATGTGATCCAAATATGACAAGAATCAAGTCTATTGCGCATATAAATATAGAAAATGAATCCCAAAATACCTAATGATTATTATAAAATTAAGCTGAAATATAACGCACACTTCCAAATGGGTTATTAGTTCCAAGTTCTGGGCTCCAGCCTCCAGGCACAATGTGGCTTTAGATCACAAGTTTGCAGCCAATGATCCTTATCATGCACACCGACCATGAAGTCATCACCGAGCAGCATTTGTATTAGTATGCAATTCTTTATTAACTTTGACTTTCGGACATTTTAATAAAAACAAATAAATAAATTCAACAAATTAAATATAATAATCACCTTCTTTTGTCTTCGTACTTGGCTCTATAAATGGAAAGTGTCCGTGTTTGAATAGCACAATGAAAAAAATTAAGAGAAAGTAGCTAGCAAAATAAAAATTTCTGTAAAAATTAGCAGAGACATGAAGTCCATCTTTGCTTCTTCCATTATCATCTCTCTTCTTTTGGTAAGCATTAATTTCATATACAACTACATCAAGCAACCTTATGTAAACTTTCACTATTCTGTTGTTTCTTCATTAAGCACTTATCAGTAACAAACATCATGCAACTTTTATAAAAATTTTCTAAATCATTAAGCTTTTTTTCTTCTTCTCTTTGTAATACGCAGTTTGCTAGCCTCGGCTATGCAAGAAAGGAACCAGGGGACTACTGGAAGAGCATCATGAAAGACAAACCGATGCCAAAGGCACTGAAGGACCGTTTTCCTCAAGCTGATGAAAGGATGGTCAAAATGGATCATTTTGTTAAGGATTTTGATCGTAGGTCTAGTTCTGTTAGTATTATCTATCACCGCCGTTCTGAGCCAGAGACAGAGAAGCAGAAGCATCAGGAAGATAAGTCCTTGAAGACAGAGCCGAAATTTCCTTCTGCACATACTCAGGAAGCGAAAGAAAATTCAAATCAATTACATAACTAGAAAGCATAAAAAAGAGGGCTATCGTATTAAAAAATTAGCTGGCTTAATTAATTTGTTCATCAATATACATGAAGTAGTGTGCTCAATGTTTAGTCAAAGATGCAAGATAGTGAAACTCTGTAGAAATTAAAGCTGTAAGCTAGTAAGGTTGGTTAATCGTGAATAAAATCTTTAAGTACAGTCATTCAGGTCCTTGTGCTTAAAAAAATTAGTTTGTTTGTTTTAATTTTTAAATTTTTTGGCTTCCGGAATAGTTCTGTTGACTGTGAATATACTTCTGAAACCACCTCCGTTCGATATAAGGATCACCTAGTTATTCAGACTCTTTTTTTAATTAAAAAATGTTGACTTGTTTTATTTGCATGCCCTATAGTATTAACATAATTATAGGGATATTTTTTTAATTCATTTCCTTGGTTGGGTTGTTACAAATAGCGCTATAATTAAAAAAAAAAGAAAATACATATATTCCTTTAATTATGTTAAACAAATCTCTAGAATCATGGAGTAAATATGGACATCCCCCCGCCCGGCGCCCCTCCCAAAAAAATGCATCTGTATATTTACATATGGACATAAAGTGAGGTAAGAATCAAGGCTTGAAATACAGAAAATAAAATTGGTATTGGTTAAGTGAAAAAAAAATATTAGAATATAAAAAAATTAAATAGAGGCTAAAAAATATTCACTAGAAGATAAAAATTTTTCTTGTCCTTTATGCCTTTTGTTCTTTTTTTTTTTGTACATATAATATTATTATAAAAAAATAATGATAATATTTGTTCATATACAAGTTATGGAAAGAAGTAACTAATAAGCCTAAAAAACTTGTGGTCTTTTTCATATGTTCAAAATCATCATGTTCATGGGCTTGTTTCAGATTTTCGGATCAACAACTCGTGGGCTTACCAGAATTTATGTTAGGCTGAAGGTATTTTTTCCATGTGTAATCACACCCCATCAATAATAATTTACAGTTGACTCCTTATTGTTCGTATGAAATTCAAATTTATCATTAATTTTCAAAATTAAACGAAGCTCAATAATTTTCCTCTGGCCACTTAATTCCAACGCTTTTGAGGGTAATGTGGTATGCTTACGCCGAGCATTGCTCCTTTTTAATTGGTTATTAATAATGGGTGTATCCTTATCGTTAGTGATTGATTAAAATATATACATGATAAGAAGTGAGTCCAAAAGGAGTAATGCTTTAAGAGCACTAAAGAATTTTTCAAGATGTTGATGAACGTTGTAAAATCTGAAATTTTCGTTTAAAGACCTATTATTATTATTTTTTTAAATAATTATTATTATTACTACTACTACTACTATTTTTTAAATTATTTTTCTCCATTCATGTGAGTGGAGTTCAAGCCTCAACCGTTTTATTTTCAGCACAAGAAATTTTATCAACTCAATTAGTTGGCATCACCAACAAATTGTTCTCTTAATTTCTAATAGAAGCAAATTTTTTTCACAATTTTTCACAAATTGTTACTCAACTTTTGGCAATATAGTTCAAACTTGTAACGATATTTGAGAATTATGTTTTCTATAAATGTAGAATTATAGTTGTTATGGAGCAAGGAAAACCATCAATAAAATAAATAAATAAATAAAACTAAAACAATAAAATCATCTTCCAAAAAATCTTTTTTGATCTTTAGTTTATTCAGTGTTGATCTAATTTTTATACTAGTTTTTGCATAAAATTTGTGATTAATAGTTGTTCGACAATGATATATATGAGATTAAATCTTATTTGTGCGTGTTACAAATGCACACGTGACAATGATTATAAAAAAAACAACCCAAACTCTGAAATTTGTCATCCCTCCATGGTAGCTACGGATGGATGGTATTAGAAATGACCAACAGGCTGGGGTGGCATCAAAAGAAGATCCATACGTATTCGTGCTCGTGTTGTGTTGTGCGCACTATGTGTTTCATCCGTGTTGTGTTGTGCGCACTATGTGTTCATCTGTGTTGTGCCGTGCTTAATTTTTTTAGTTCTAGCCCAACCTAGCATACGTACCATGCCCACCGCGCCGTGCCGTCTCTAAGAAAAAAAAAAAGCTCCAAAAGTTTTTTTTAAATTTTTTGAAGAGCGCATGCCTAGTTGTTGGTGTATTTTTTCAAGTTTTTGTACTTTTTTGAGCCCATGTGCTTTTATTCAAATTTGATAAAATCAAAAATTCAAAACTCAAGTCTATATTCAATAATAATAAGCTAATAATAATAAGAAAATGTAATATTAATTATTAAGTTTGAACATATGGTATTATAATTCCTTTTTAATACTTAACAACAACAATAATAAATTTTTCTTAAGGGTTAACTTAATTGTTAACTCGAACTTACATAGAGTCAGAAACTATAGTTCATAATAATATTAATGCATATTTATAAATCAAAATATTTATAATATTTTTTTATTAAAATCATGACACCAATTATTTAGTAATAAGTTATAAACATAAATCAATTATAGTATTTTTTTTAACTAAGAATTAAATGAATTTAGAAAAATTGCAATAATAAAATATATTAAAAGATTCAATTTCAAGTTATTTGTAAAATCATAAAATTTTAAGTTTACTTTCATTAAAAAATGAAATATGCTTATTGCAGGTTTTTTCTTGTGTTGTGCTTTAACTTTAATTTTGTTGTGCTTTTAAGGCCCATGTGCCTAAAATTCTAAGCCTAGCCAAGCCCACATGCGTGTCGTGCTGTGTCACTTGTCTCACTGAAACGTGCTTGTGCCATGCCATGCTATACGAACACACTGTGCCTGTGCTATGGCACGTGTCATCGGGCCCGTTGGCCATCTCTAGATGGTATTGGGTTGCTTGTATTGATTCCCATTACCAATACGTATTTGAGCAATTGATAATATTTCTTAAAAACTTTGGTTTGTTGTTATTCTGATACTCATTTGAAGAAAAGTCTTCAGAAATTGAAGAAATTAATGAAAACAGAAAAAAGAGACTAGCAATGCTATGATCACTTGGTTACCAAGATGCAAAGAACAAGTCAATTAAATAAAAATCACAATTTATTTATTGGGGTACATTAGGAACCAGTAGCAAGATTAGGCATCACAATTGCATTACTCAGATGATCAGTCATTACAATTTTACAAAATTACATATACTCATCAGGATCTTTACTCTTAGGCAGCAGGAACAAATACTAGATGATCTGTTGGGATATAATGGCAGACTGGGGAAGTCCTCGGATTAGTACCAAGTATCTAAAATGATACATGATTAAGATTCCATTGAGAAGTATCCATGTGACAAAGTGCTATAGCATTTACCATGTCTCCATTGTCACCGCCTAGAGAAACTTTGAATACTTTGTTGATCTTCTCAGTCATTTGGCTGTGGCATCCGAACACTGCATACAGATAGGACATGTAATAGTTACCATCTTGGGAGCAGGGATCTCTTCATGCACCTTCAAGATTGTGTAATTTTGCAAACAAGTACTGGTACTGCTAGAATTTGTAAGTTGGATTGTGCTTAAAGCTATAAAGTCTGTCTCCAATTTGATGATGGTGCGGGCAAAATAAAGCAAGGATTCTAAAGATGTAGCATAGAATTTGATTTCTCCTTTGATAAGTTTAGATTCACACGTCTTGAGCGTGTCTCCCATGGCTTTGGCTTGGGTTGAGTCAAGAAAGATGGAGAAGAATTCAAGAAGGGAAGGGAGTTGTTTTAATGAAAATGGAAGGGAGTTGTTTCAATGAAAATAGAATGGAGTCAACTTCTTCTCTAGGGAAGAAAGGAGCAGTTGTTGAAGGATCAATATTTGGAAAATAGATGGTCATTTTATTCCCTTCCCTTAAATCATTGAAGTGGATGAACACCATCGCTTGAAGGTGCATGTGGGATGTATAATCATGATAGCTACATGGACATCCATTTGAGGTAGAGGCTCCTCTTTCAATTCCCTGGAATTAATTCTGCATGTTGCCCATTGAAAATAGTTGAATAAAAATTCCAAGGTTTAGATAAACCCTTTATATTAAAATCATAATCTTAGATAAGAATGTATTTTTGCAAAATGAAATAATTACCAAGAGGAGGAGAGGTAGAAGGAAGTTCCACGAAGCCAATCCCAAGCCCATAGCTCGTCTAGTAGTATAACTTGATCTTTGTTTTGGTTTTCAATTGGTTGGTGGATGAGATATAGTATAACGTGTTCAAGTGTCCTCAATTTATACTTAGAAATTATCAAAATAATATTGTTTGGATATAAACTTTGTATTTCAAATATATGTATGCAGATTTTATAATTTAATTTTTTCACTAATTTTTCCTAGGCAATCAATCTTTGTCAAGGACGTGGTTGAAATAAAATGTTATTAATAAGGATTTAAGTGATCCATTCTTAAAATTTTGGCCTCTTAACTTCCTTTTTCAAACAACATGGACTCAAGAAACAATATATTTTATGTTAGCAAATTGCAAATGGGTCTAGTAATATAAAACATATTACTACAAATTTGACATTAGAGTATTTTTTAACGTGACTATGGACACTGACCCAAAAGTGCAACACACTATCATGGCCATTTATGCCTCTTATGCGTCGCACCTTCGGCTCAATATCAGTACTCCTTTTAGGGTGATGCAATTACTACTTTATGGTTATTCGAATGTTATTATTTTATCTTTGGCTATTAATTTTCTCGTCTTACAAACATCGTGATAAACAACATTGTGCATGTAATCACACACCAATGTAAAACCTGTGTGCAGTAATAATGATGTGACTTAAACAGTTTCGTCCCTAAAACATGCAATTTTTGTCATTGAAAGCTACAGCGATGAAAAATTTTTTGTTACCATTTCGTCCCCATAGGAGCGTCATGTTAGGTCTTTGGCGTCAAAGTTTCAAATTTCGTTGCTAAAAATATTTTTAGTGACGAAAATTTTTTGTCGCCAAAAATTCTTTTAGTGACGTATCCTATTTTATCCCCAAAAGAACTTTTAGCGACGAATCCTATTTCGTTGCCAAAAGAATTTTTAGTGACGAATCCTATTTCATCGTTAAAAGTATTTTTAAAGATGAAAACTATTTTATCGCTAAAAGGTATTGTTCTCCTTTCATTTATTTATTTATTATTATTATTATTAAAATATTATTATTTTAATACTAAATTACCATGACAATTAACACCATTATGATAAAAAAATTAATTAATTTAAAAGGAATTATTATTATTGATGAAAAATAAAAAAATAATTACAAAATTTAATATTCCTTTTTTGAAAGATAATTGTTGCAAATGAATATAAATTTCTTGATTTTCTTCATCTTAATGTAATTGATCTTCAATATTCCCTACAAATAAACACACAATAATTAGTTAACATAATAAATACAAATATAGTAATAATATAAGTTAGAATAAATAAGGTAGGTAAAAAAAATTACACCTCATTAAAAATAAAAGAGAAAAGAAGTAGAGATTAAATTAGAAAATGAGAACTATATATTTAGAGATGAGAGAATTAAATAATAAAGGTAAGGGAATGAGAGAATGAGAGAATGAAAGAAAGAAAGAATGAAAGAAATAAAATAAATGATATATAAAGGCTACGGGAGTTTTTAGCGATGAAATTTAAAATTCATCCCTAAAACTTAATTTTGGCAGAAAATAACCACGAAAATTTTTTTTAAAGTTTGACATTTTTTAGAATGAAATATTTCATCGCTAAAAGTACATATGCAGCGATGAAAATCAATTTTGTTGCTAAATGTCTTAAATTTTGGTAGAAAATCATCTGCCAAAATTTTTTTGAATTTTCACATTTTAATGACAAAAAATTTCATTGCTAAAAATAGTTTTAGCAATGAAAATTATTTTTCTCACTAAAATATGGTCATTTAACATATGAAAATTTTTTAGCGATAAATAAATTTCGTTGTTAAAACTATTCTAGAGATGAAATCTATTTTTCTCGCTAAAATATGGTCATTTGACATATCAATGAGTTTTAGCGACGAATTCTAAAACTATTTTTAGCGAAAATAAATATGTTCTTTTAAAGAGTTTTAGCCACCAAATTTATTTGTCACTAAAACTTTTTTTAGCGATGAAATGTATTCCAAGAACTATTCGTTGCAATATATTAAATTTTGTCGCCAAGGGTTTGGGCGCCAACATTTCTTTTGCCACTTAATTTTTTGATGATAAATCTAATTTTTGGTCACAATATGTCCTCTTTAGTGACAAATCTTTTGTTGCTAAAAGTGATAATTAAATATTATTTTTTCTACTATGAATTTGGGACAAATTTTTTTTTTTGTCGCTAAAAGTTTCATCACTAAAAAT
Organism: Atalantia buxifolia; assembly: GCA_030444775.1. NCBI lineage: Eukaryota > Viridiplantae > Streptophyta > Magnoliopsida > Sapindales > Rutaceae > Atalantia > Atalantia buxifolia. The sequence goes on from CM059838.1 coordinate 22,482,483, forward strand.
CAATATTCTTGTAGTAAGGATATAGGAAAAAAATAATAGCAAAATTAATTCAATTAATTTCTTGGCACCCAACAGTTTGAAAAACTTAAAGATAGAGATAAGAGATTTATATCTAGTCCTAAACCTTCAGATCGACAAATGGGACCAAACTAAACAGAAAGCTTTAAGTTTTAAAAGGGAAACAAGTCAATTTATCTAGCATCAGCAGCTCTATTATTGCAGTACCAACTCCAAGTTTCAGCTATGATCCGAGAGCCAAGTCTGTGTTATTAGGTGCATATATGTGTCAACTATCAAATGGTACCGACGATCTTTACCACTTAGTTCCATAATTTATTTATTAATTAACTCATAATATAAATTTTTGCCACTTAGGTCCGTAACGTTACTCCATAGAAGCGACTTAGACTCTTAATATTTCTCATTCTTACCAATTAGGTTATGAATTTATTTTTAATTACTTATTACATCTCTACTATACAACAATATAATTTTATTGTTCAATTTTTTGTTGAAAGGTAAATGTGACTTTTTAAAACGAGATAACTAGATCTTTCCCCTTTTGACAAACATTACATTGGATTGACAATAAATATAAATTATAAAATGTATATTCATCATGCGGAAGTTAGAAAGCATACCTCCTGCCATAGTTATCAGATTCAATTGTACACAACCTTTCCTCTGGAATACAAACAAAATCAACGAAAACAAGCGATGCTTCATCCTCAGAATTTTCTAATTTATCCAACACTTAATTCCTGAGAGTAGATGGAATACACAGGCTCTGTTGTTAGACCAGGGACCCTGAATATTTTATTTTTGAAAAAACTTGACCGTAAGTCATCTCCCATTAAGAAGACAAGTTTAAATAAAAGAGGAAGTGATGAGCCGTTATCCCCTTGATTTTAGTAAACCACCCGTAACGTGTATCAGAGATATTAGGAAGAGTTGTTTTATCTTTATTCAAATTTTAAACCAAAAACAACGTTTTAAAATTAAACTAAATAAAGATAAATATCAATTTAAATTAGAAAACTAATAATTAAAATAAATTAGATGGCCACATTATACATGTATTGAAAACGTGTCTAATATTCTCCCACTTGGTCATCTAATTATAACTCACAATATCTCTCTTCAAACAAAATTAACCATATACTCAAACCAGAAATTGAAAACATGAATCATGGCGACAAGTCCTTTAAAATAAAGTATTGTCTTCCATGTATTACAATGTAATTTTCTCCTGGAAAGAATACTTTATGTGGTATATGCTTTATAAATGAGCTTCCAAACGCTCATTTAGGGTCCTCACTGAATTCAAATATCTATATTGTCATTCTCCAAACAAAATGTATACAAACTATTAGAGATGACATATTTTTTGAAAACTTTTGGAGTAAATTGAATAAATTGCAATAAAAGGGTATCTCCATTACATTAATATGATCATATAACTGAAGTGAGTCCCATACGCACTACATGTTCTTTATACAAACTTGGTGGCAATCCTTTCGTCAAAGGATCCGCAATCATCAATTTGGTGTTAATGTGCTCTGATACCAACTATAAATTATAAAATGTATATTCATCATGCGGAAGTTAGATAGCATACCTCCTGCCATAGTTATCAGATTCAATTGTACACAACCTTTCCTCTGGAATACAAACAAAATCAACGAAAACAAGCGATGCTTCGTCCTCAGAATTTTCTAGTCTATCCAACACTTAATTCCTGAGAGTAGATGGAATACACAGGCTCTGTTGTTAGACCAGGGACCCTGAATATTTTATTTTTGAAAAAACTTGACCGTAAGTCATCTCCCATCAAGAAGACAAGTTTAAATAAAAGAGGAAGTAATGAGCCGTTATCCCCTTGATTTTAGTAAACCACCCGTAACGTGTATCAGAGATATTAGGAAGAGTTGTTTTATCTTTATTCAAATTTTAAACCAAAAACAACGTTTTAAAATTAAACTAAATAAAGATAAATATCAATTTAAATTAGAAAACTAATAATTAAAATAAATTAGATGGCCACATTATACATGTATTGAGAACGTGTCTAATATTCTCCCACTTGGTCATCTAATTATAACTCACAATATCTCTCTTCAAACAAAATTAACCATATACTCAAACCAGAAATTGAAAACATGAATCATGGCGACAAGTCCTTTAAAATAAAGTATTGTCTTCCATGTATTACAATGTAATTTTCTCCTGGAAAGAATACTTTATGTGGTATATGCTTTATAAATGAGCTTCCAAACGCTCATTTAGGGTCCTCACTGAATTCAAATATCTATATTGTCATTCTCCAAACAAAATGTATACAAACTATTAGAGATGACATATTTTTTGAAAACTTTTGGAGTAAATTGAATAAATTGCAATAAAAGGGTATCTCCATTACATTAATATGATCATATAACTGAAGTGAGTCCCATACGCACTACATGTTCTTTATACAAACTTGGTGGCAATCCTTTCGTCAAAGGATCCGCAATCATCAATTTGGTGTTAATGTGCTCTGATACCAACTATAAATTATAAAATGTATATTCATCATGCGGAAGTTAGATAGCATACCTCCTGCCATAGTTATCAGATTCAATTGTACACAACCTTTCCTCTGGAATACAAACAAAATCAACGAAAACAAGCGATGCTTCGTCCTCAGAATTTTCTAGTCTATCCAACACTTAATTCCTGAGAGTAGATGGAATACACAGGCTCTGTTGTTAGACCAGGGACCCTGAATATTTTATTTTTGAAAAAACTTGACCGTAAGTCATCTCCCATCAAGAAGACAAGTTTAAATAAAAGAGGAAGTGATGAGCCGTTATCCCCTTGATTTTATTAAACCACCCGTAACGTGTATGAGAGATATTAGGGAGAGTTGTTTTATCTTTATTCAAATTTTAAACCAAAAACAAAGTTTTAAAATTAAACTAAATAAAGATAAATATCAATTTAAATTAGAAAACTAATAATTAAAATAAATTAGATGGCCACATTATACATGTATTGAAAACGTGTCTAACAATAAAAGCATTAAAAAAAAAAAACAAATTTGTTTGTTTTGTTACTATTTAAACGTCAAAGGATGTGATAAAAAGTTAACTATTAGAGACCTAAGTTTTCAAAATAAATAAATAGTATGGACCAAGATTTAGCAAAACCCTTGTATGTTCTTTGACTTGGAACCACAAACCTAGATAGCTAATTGCTGATTTTCTAGGCAGCTAAGGCTTGTTTGTTTTGCTAGAAAATGGAAAAGGATGAGGTAAAGCTGAAAGAGAAAGTTAACAGCAGCTGTTTTTTAAGTATTTTTAATGTGAAATTTGATTTATGTCTCTCTATTGTATTACATACAGTGTAACAACTACAACATTCTTTCATCAATTGGATAATAGCACGAAAGCAAAGTTGAAAGTGTACCAAGCTTTTTCTGTATTTCAAAACCAAGAATAATTTGTTGCATGTGAACACAGTGAATGCATACGCTGATGCAAAAGTACAAATCTCAGCTAAATGTTGTCACTATATATAGTTTTAGCCAATTGCTTGCTTAGTCATTGTACTTTTAAAATTAATTAAAAGATTCCCTAATATATATCTATTTGTACTATTTAATTATAATTTTTTCACTTGTTGTATGTCAGATTTGTTTGAATTTAAAGTTATATTAAAACCATGAAAAATCATATCCAACAACTATTAAAATAATGACAAGGGTTATTTGAATAATTTTGAAAAATACAGACTAATGGGTAATTACCTCAAAGTATTTACCATTTGCTATGGTTTGTCTTAGGTAGGTCTGTTTTTTTGTTTGAAATTTGAATGAAACTGAATGTTACTCACAACTAAATGTATATGTCTAAATAATTTTTTTAATTTTTTTATGTTTGAATTAGGGATGACAACGGACACCACCCGCAGCGGGTTTTCCATTAGTAGACCCATACTTGCACAAAATTTAAATTATCAAACCCACCTGCTACTTGCTGCCGGTTTTAATTTTTTTAAGAAAACTCGTCTGCTGCGGTTTTGACAATTACCAAACTCACAAGGCGGATTTTTTTATAGGTTTCCACAATTAAAATTAGAAATGTTCAATATATAAATTTATAATAATAACATAAAATTTTACATAACGTACTCAATTCTAAATTTAACTAATGTAAATGAAAAATTAAAATTTCAACATTAATCCAACGCAAATTCTCACGTTTAAGTATAAAGTACACATATAAAAAAAAAAAGCCACAAACTAGTATCTAAACATAACAATTATCATTTCTTATTATCATTTAACACATGCTCCAAGAGAAGATCTTCATTTCATTCACCACCAACACGATTCCTACAATAATGATTAAGATTAATATTTTCTAAAGAATAATACATTTTAGATACTAATATGGAAAAATAAATTATAATAATGAAATAATCCATGCATTATGTTAAAGAATAATAGTCCATATAAAATTATAATAAGTAAAATTACAATAGGTATATAATAATCCATGCATTAAGTTAAAGAAAATTCAATCGAAATTACAATAAGTAAATTTTTAGATATAAATATTTCTATTAAAATTAAATTAAAAAATAATTAAAAAAGTTGTGGGTTAGTGAATATACATGCGGGTATCCATCGGATATTTGACTAATACCAAACTCACCGGCAACCTAGTGCGGGTTTCACATTATAATACCAAAGCCACTACAACCCACAAAATTATCCACAGTGGGCGGATTTTTGCAGGTGGGTTTAAGCGGATTTGCGGGTTTGTTGGTACAATTGCCATCCCTAGTTTGAATGTAAGTAATAAATTGTTTATTTTTATAACCCAAAATATCATAAGTCTCATATTTTTACACTTATGATATTTAAATGTTATATATAATATATGAAAGTAGTATTTATATGTTATATATAATATTATAGTGTTATATATTTATATTTATAGTGTTAAATTAGGTATATATTTATAGTGTTATCTAGTACAATAGTATTTATATGTTATATATAATATAATATATGAAAAATAATTTTGATAACATTGTTTTTTGCAATTTAAACATAATAGTTATGCATAAAAAAATTGTTATCTAGTAATAAAAGAATTTTCCTAAAATACAAATTTACTGTATGTTAAGTATTTATTACCGATTAAAAGTTCAGATCAAAAGAAATTCTAATATGACATCTAAATTATGTATGGTTAATTAAAAAAAAAACCGTTTTGATTAGAAAAAAACCAAAGGGCTATTAGATTTTACATAATAGATAGGTATGAAATAAATACATTTAATGAGGGTATGCGTGAGAAAAATTTAATTTTTTATTTAGACATTATTTTATCATTTAGATAGAAGTTAAGAGAGTTTACTTTTTCCATTCAAATAAAAATATCTTGTAATAAAACTTAAGATAAAAAAAAAGATAAAATATTAAAAAAATATTAAATTAAGCTAAATTAAGATTTTAGACATAAAAACAAATAAGCTCTTAATCATTGCAACGTTTTGAATTTGATGGATCAAATTATGTGTTACAGTAGCCTGGGCAAAACAACCAAATAGCTTGTCGTAGTTTTGTCCTTGGGTAACCCAAAACACATTTACTAAATAAATTAGTTGAAGAATATCACTCATTATCATTTTTTTAATATTAATTAATAAAATTAATTAGGATGTGTTTGGTATTGTTTTTAAAATGGTTGTTTTTGTATTTTTGATATAGCATATGAATGATTAGTTTTTAGTCGATTTTAAAATGCATTTAGTTATTTGTTTTTAAAACAGTATTTGAAAATCAAAAAAAGGTAATGTATTTGATTATTTGTGAGGAAAAATAAGGACAACGAAAGAGATGAAGAAAAAATATAATAATAAAAGAGTTTTATTTGTGTCTATTAAATTTTAAAATATGTTAATATATTCAAAAAAATTACAAGTTAAATAAAATCCAGTGATATTGTTTATCTTAAATTATGATTAATTTGCTAGTTGTGAAACGTATGCAATTTTTTTTAAATAAATACATTTTCTATACAACAAAATAATAATAACTAAATATTAGTTTGACTAGGTTAAAAAGGTCTATAAATTTTTCAAAAATTTGACTAGCTTAAAAAGGTCTATAAATTTTTCAAAAACAATTTAATTAAATATAAAGAGGTGTCCCTACGGATGTGGCCAAGTGGTTTTATACTAGGTTTATCTAGTTGGCCACTTGGGCATATCCGAATCTTGGAGGCGATAAGGGATTAAAAAAAAAAAAATTCATCTTTGCCAACACCTTTTGAAATATAGAAAAGAGGTTAAATCGTACTAATTATATTTGATACTTTATATTGTTGCAAAATGAAAAAAGATGAGTGTAAAACAATAGCAAACGTCCCTTTAGCTTCTATCACGTTAAATTATAATTTCAAAGGAATGAATCGATGAGATTCCGCATTTACTTTTCCTCCTTTTATTCATGTTAAACAACTCTTAACACCTCTTTTGGTTTGTTAAGGCTGATAACAGCCAGAACCGAGCGTACTGACTTTAATTTCATCTTTCTTAGAATTTGTTTTTACAATCACTTGCGTCCGTAACAAATGTTTAATACTTTATAGCGTTAAAATAGACAAAAAAAAATCATAGTTGAAGCGTAAATACTTTTATTCCTATAGGTGTGACTACTGCTAGTGATTAAACCGAAACATAATAATTGACATGAATTTAATATTACCACTTATGTCCCTAATAAATATTTAGTACTTTACACTATTCTTTATCATTTTATCTTTAGTTATTAATTTCATTTTATTTTAGACGAATATTCGTGATAAATAATGCATTGTTATTAATCACGCATATAGAAGAGAAACATTGGGCGACAATTATTGACCGATCCTGCATGAATCATCTTATCTGGGGACTGAAAATGACAACATAATTAAATAATTGAAGCTGAAATACTACCAATAATATGTAACATTGAAAAAGATTTTTGATTGAATGAGGGGATATGTGCTTGTGGCTAGTGATAAGAACAAAATCGACCAGCAGTCACATGGCTCTTTCATTTGTCTAGCATTTGAAACTCGTGCTCTTTTGATTTTCGCTTTCTGCATTATCATGTCCGCGTATATTATCCTTTAACCTTTTGTTGTCAATCCATTACAAGACAACTAAATGTACCCTTTTTTTTAATCCATTGCAAGGCAACTAGTTGAAACAAAATTTTTCTCAAAAAAAAAAAGTATTGAAATTGGATAATTGCAACTTAAAAATTACATTAATAAACAAATTTAATAATTAAATAATTGCTGTTGTGACTTAGATGTTAAGTTAATTTTACCTCAAATTTGTATAATAAAAAAATAATAATATCGTTACTATTTTACTCAATATCTACCACACATAAATATATTATTTTAAATAATATTTATGACACATAAATATTTTAATATTATATATATGGTATGACTTTTAAATAATTTTTGAAAAATCGCTTTTTGCAGGAGGATATGGCTAACGTTGTTTACGTATAAGAAATCCCCATCATCATTCATGGACACAATATATATATATATATAGAAAAAGCATTAAACGGCAGCAAGTGGCTAATGGCAGCTAATAGCTTGTTTATATCTCTCCACTCATTAATCGCAAATCTCTATGAAAAATATGCCATGAAACAGACGGATAACAAATCGTAGGTGCTAAGAAATTAATTGATTGATTTAATTGCTATTTCGAGCCTTCCATGAAAATAATTGCCTTCAGTTTTGTCCAATATCTTCTTCAGTTGATATGATTTGGGTGGTAGGTCATACATTATTACTTTAAGCTTGTCAACTGTCTCTCCACTTGTTATGGTTTAGCCATTTACGTCTCGTGCCTTTGTCCAGGACCTTCAAATAATAAAAGTCCAAAAGAATTATCACTATCACATATCCTTTTATGATTGATTCAGCCTAGTTAGTTTTTTTCAAAGTTATCTATAAAATTAGGAGAATATGGTGAGTACTTAGACAAATGGTAAAGTTTTGATTTCATATGAATACTATTAAAATTTTAGATTATCGAGACAGTGTCACATGTTATTATCACTCACTATAAGGTGAGCATCGTCACCAACTATATCATTACTTAATATTAAGAATCCATTAAAATCACTTAAAGTATCAAACCATATGAAATGCATATATATATATATATATATATATATATAAAAGATAAATTCAAATAAAAAAAGTGAAAAAATTGGAATTTCTTAAAAAGAAAAAGATGATAAATTGTATGGAAGTTTAATTGATGCCAAGCGATCACTTAAAATGTAAATTTAAGATGGAAAACAACGAAATTTAATAAATATCCCACAAATGTTATACTATTAGTGGCGAACATTGATTATCTTTTCAAAAATGGTATGATTAAAATCTTTTATTCTTTTCTGATCAATAGACTTCAGGAGCAGAGAGAATTTCTAAATCATGGCATCCTTTTCATCTTCAACTTCAACTCCTTCGAACCCTATTAGTCTTTCTTCTACACTTTCTTTACCCAAATCTTGCACTTCTCACACTACCAATAAAATCGAAAATCTTGTAGAATACTCCTATATTCCTGAATCTGCCCAAATCAGTGAATCCTCCTACCCTCTTATCAGTCCTTACCAGTTGTACAAAAGACCCAGTTCTTTTACCCGAAGCATCAGAACTCTTATATCCACTAAAAGGCCTCACCCAAAAGAATACATCTAGTCTTCTAGACTTGATCAGTGTTCACTCAAAGCAACTCAGGCTGAACAATATGTAACTCTTGAAATTCCTCCAGAGTTAATTTCAAATTGGAAAAGAGAAGGTTATACTCATCTCCATCTGGGAGGAGTAAAATTAATCCTCACCCTTCATGGGAGAAAAGGATTACCGGTTACAGCCCGAATTGCTATGCTTGATACTCGGTTCAAACAGTACCAAGATGCTGTTATAGGTATTGTTCTCACAACCCTTCATGCAGGAAGTGTTCTACTTACTTTCTATCCAAATTTCAACCTTTCTCTTCAAGATACCAACCTTCCAACAGCCTTGAAAGTCCAAGTCCAAATTCAAGGTGCAGAACAAATTTCTTCAGACAAAATTGCTACTCTCCATCATCAATTGGTCTATAGGCTTCAAAATCATGCCTTAGATCTACCCACACCTGAACATCACTTTGACACCCTCATGGTGTTAGCAGAATCAGATCAGATCCCAACCATTATCCAGATCCCGAGACAAATTCCTCGACATGAGCTCGTAAAGCTTATGCCTCTTGAATGGATCTCGAACTATGAGCAGTTCTATAATAATACAGCTCCTATTCAGACATCCGAAAGCATGTTTGAAAGAAGACAAAATGGAACAGTTCGTATGACTTTCAAACCACCTCCAAGTGCTCCACAAGAGCCTCCTCAGCTCTCTTTCACTTATTCCTCAATGATCACAGCTGTTCAGACAGCTCAAGAAGATCTGCCAATCACAGGATTCAATTCTGATGGTTATCCTGTTTATCCAGCTAAACAAAATGGCCATTTCTTATGGGATGTCCCTGGCTCAGGCATGTGCGACCCAAATTGTCCTTGTTGGGATGATTGGGAAGAGGACGATGATTATGACACCAAAAGAAAAAGAAAACCCAAAAAGAAGAAACCACCTGTCCCATGTAAACACTGTGAACCCAAACCACCAAAAGACCCACCACCTCCACTAAGTCCACTACCCATTTACAAAAAAACAACTCAAATGGATTGCAAGAAATTGCAAAACTGAAGTTTCTTCAAGTTCTCACAATTCCACACCTATCGTACAACCATTAGCTTGCATGATGTTTTCTTCTACCTCCTATGACTATTCTTCATCTTTTCCTCCTCTTGAAACTCACACTAATTCACAACGCAATGTTGTGTCTAAACCCTTCATTCCTTCAACCATTACCTCAACCGGTCATCTTGAACCTCCTAAACCCTTTGAATCAGTCCTCAACTGGCAAACCCAAAAATGCCAGAGCACAAAATGATACCTTGTTGCATATCCATTCTAAGGTTGACAAGATCAGTTTACGAACTGAACAAATTGAGACGAAAGTTGACTCAATTACAGCCCAAATGGAGCAGATCCACAAAAATCTCCAATCCAGAATCGTTCAGTTAGATTCAGAACTCCGAACCATGCTGGCTCAAAGATATTATGGTCCAGAGTTTGACCAAAAAGAAAGGGAGATCCGGCGATTACAAACTGAGCTTGTCCAGATTGAATATGAAAAGCAAAGACCTACCTTGTTTACCACATCACCACCCATACCCACTATAAGTCCAAACTATCATCCATTTGCCTCTATGTTTTCTCCAATTCGATCTTATGATCCATCCAAACTATTTGGCATGACCATACTTTATTCCGAGACAATCCTATTCCATCAGCACCTAAACCAAAATCAAAACCAAAATCCAAACCTCAGCCTCTTCCTCCGGTCAGAACCTACAAATCATCATTAACTATTCCAGAGTACCACTCTCCAACCTATCCACCAACATCACCACAACCTCCACAACCAACACAGTCCAAAGATAAAACACCTATGCATCAATACAGTGCTCAAATAGCCAACCCATCTCCAGAAATTGATGAATCCACTTCTGATTCAAACCTAGCTGTTTCAGCAACTTCTACTGACACAGCATCTTCTTCACCATCCACAACCAGTGATTCTGAAAAATCTTATGCTGATATTACCAGAATCCTCATGCCTGACAATCAACCAAAGCAAGGCCAACCATCTCGACCACCTGAGTCATATTTTGATATTCCCTCAGATATTGAGGAAGAATATCCAGCTGAATCTTCTGCCACAAACCAACCCCATCAAAGTCAATCCAAAGAGAAACCATCCAATGGCCCATGGTTTACATTTGATGATATTCCATCTCATAAGTGGCGAGACAGACTTACTAAAATGTCTGCCTGGATTGATCTCCAAATGTTACAACCAGGAGCAACTACTCATTCCGTCCTTAGGGAATTTGCTACTCGTTTTACGGGTGCCCTAAGAGATTGGTTTGATTCATTAGGCCAGTACAGACAACTGCAATTTGTTCAATTACCAGAAGTCTCAAGTGCTCTTGCATTTATTCATGATCAGTTTTTGGGCGATCCAGCTGCAGTTTTTGAAGCTGCACGCAGAGACTATCTTAATATGAAATGCTGATCTCTCAATGCTAAAGATCTTGAATTCCATTACAAACGAATGTCTCTCTTGTTCTACAAGCTTAATGGATTTAATGAACCTATATTGAAGCATGTCTTTCTAGCTTCCCTACCAGATGAACTACAACCAGACATCCAACGGTAGCTCAAAACGCACAATCTCAGTCTTGATGTCATATCTCTTGGCAAAATCTTTCAGATTGCTAAGACATGCCTTGATAAACTTTGTGAACAAAAACAGTTTTTCAAAGAACTGTTAAAAGACAAAGAGCCATTCCGTAGTGCTTGCAAAAAGCCTTATCTCCAGATCAAGTGCAAAAAGAAAAAGGATTGTGATTGCAGTTCCAAAAAGAAAATGCATTTCCAGAAATTCATCAATTCAGAATATTCTTCAAAGCCTCGCCGATCCAGAAAGCCTTACAGATTCTTCAGGAAAAAATCAGTTTCATCTAGAGATCAGAAACGGAGAAAATCAAGCAGATGTTTTATCTGCAAGAAAAAAGGTCATTATGCCAAAGATTGTCCCAATAAACAAGAAAAATCTATTCGGTTAGTTGAACACCTTCAGGCCACCACTGATTATTCTCCTCAAAAGGAAGAGCTTGAATTCTATTTCTCTGAACAAGAAGAACCCACTGATGAAACTGTGTTCGCACTGGAAGACTCATCTAGTGATTCAGAAATTGATGAGCCTCAAAACATTTTCCATCAACAGCTGTTGTCTTTCGACACTTCTGTTCCTATTCCTTCCATCAAACTCCAAATTTTGCCTTCAAAATTCCATAGGCCCATTCCAGCGATTGGTCTTTTAGATATTGGAGCCCAGAGAAGTATGTTAAATCCAGCCATTCTTCCCCCTGAAAGTTGGACCCATTTTGAAGAACATTTCAGGTTTGCTAGTGGAAAATTCTTCACTACCAAATTGATTATCAAAAAACCCATTGGTATTCAACTTTTTCCTAATTGTGTCATTTGGACCAAAGTCATCGGTTCAAATCTGCCTAATAAAGATATTTTGTTAGGTTTTGACATAATTCACCAGATCAAACACCTCTAGATCATTCCCAATGGCATCCGAGTCAAATCCATGTTTAAACCTTTCACAGACATTTTGAAGCTCTACAATTTGTCTGAAACACCTCAATCTTATCATGACATTTCAACCAAGCTTTTACCATATTGTCCAGAATCCCATTCTGAGTTCACCCATCCAAACCCACTTTGGAAAAATCAGTCTTTCTTCATTAAGTTGCCCTTCAAACTAAATGAAGATATCAATCCAACAAAAGCCACTCATCCAGAAATGAGTCCTTCTGACTTAGTCCTAACCCAAACAGAGTGTTCTCAATTGTTAGTCCAAGGTCTTATAGAACCTACCCATTCTCAATGGGCTTGCCAAGCCTTTTATGTTGAAAAACATTCTGAGATTGCCCGAGGAAAGAAACGCTTAGTCATTGACTACCAGCCATTAAACATGTTTTTACAAGACGATAAATTCTCATTACCCAAAAGACAAAGCATGTTTACTTTTCTAAAAAATGCCCAGATCTTTTCAAAGTTTGATTTAAAATCAGGATTTTGGCAATTAGGCATTGAACCTTCTGAACGGTATAAAACTGCTTTTTGTATTCCTAATGCTCATTTTCAATGGACAGTTTTACCCTTCGGTCTCAAAACAGCCCCTTCCATTTTCCAAAAATCCATGGACAAAATCTTTGAACCTATCTTGCATCATGCATTGATTTACATTGACGATATTTTACTGTTTTCAGGAACACATGATGAACATCGTCAACTGTTAAATCAATTTTTTGATATTATCCAAACTCATGGCATCATGCTGTCAGCAAAGAAAAGCACCATTGCCACAGATAATATTGAATTTCTTGGTATGATCATTAAAGACGGACACTACCAGCCAGGAAAGCACATTGCCCAAGAATTGCTTCACTTTCCAGATCAGCAACTTTCCAAAAAGCAAGTCCAACAATTCCTTGGCATTGTCAACTATATCAGAGATTTTATCCCACATGTCGATCATTACACTCACCACCTTTCGGCTTTATTGAAAAAGAAGCCACCAGAGTGTAATTCAGACCACACGAATGCTGTTACTACTCTAAAGCAAATTGCGCAAGATCTGCCACCATTAAAGCTGATTACAAATGGCAAATGCATATTGTAAACAGATGCTAGTGATGAATCATAGGGTGCCATCCTTCTTGAAGAAATCAATGGACAAGAACACTTTATCGCTCACGCTAGTGGACAATTTTCTGACACACAGAAGCACTACCATAGCGTCTTCAAAGAAATCTTAGCGGTAAAGAATGGCATCAAAAAATTTGAGTTTCATCTCATTGGACATCATTTTCTTATCTGAATGGACAATTTAGCTTTTCCCAATATCCTCAATTTCAAAGGTAATATTGTTCCCGAAAAGATGTTACTCAGGTTAAAAGATTGGTTCTCCAAATATGACTTCTCTGTCAAGCATATAAAAGGATCCCAAAACCTCATCCCTGATATGTTATCTCAACTCTCAAAACCTGATCAACCTCTAGCCCTTGTTTCCACCAAATACCAATTCCCAATTATTCTCATGGCTACTTCCCTTCCTTCTGAAGCTATCACCAAAAAGACATTTCCCCTTGGCAAAACTTTCACCACTGTCTTTGCACTCCAAGAATTTACAAAAAAGGCTATGTTTCGGTTTTTCATGAAAGCTTACCTTTTAGCAGATTCCTTCCCTTTCTCAACCTTCCATCCAGAAACTATGTTCCTTACCGGTTTAACCCTTGATCCAAACAATGACATTACCGAAGATGAGTTATGGTATATCTGGTGCCTAACTGTCTTGTATGCTACTAAATTGGTTTTACCAGTTCATTCAACCTTGTCCCATCTCCTTAATCCAGAAAAATCTACCTCTCTCTTATCTGGACTCTTCTCGAGTGGTTCTCCCCAATTCCCTGGTGGAAAAAGAAATTACAGCAATTAACAGAATTATACAATCTTGATCGAATGCCTGCATCTGAAGCCAAAATGTTCACATCTGTGTTCATTATTCATCGACCATATTTCCAACATCCAGACACCAACCTTTTCTGGACTCAAGATCAGGTATATGAATATTTCACCACTCCTCATCCCGCCCTCATTGAAAATGAACTCCAGCCCAACCTCAACAATTACCTTTCCCAACTCAATCATCAAACTCCACCGCATAAGGATATTTTCCACACATCTCTTGGCCCACAACATGATATGATTATGATTCCCACTCCATCAGCCATATCTAAACCAAAGTCCACCGGTATCATCATCAAAGAAGAAAAACCAGACTACACTGACTTCCTTTACCAAGACTCTCAAGACCCATGGGAAGAATTCCTTCTACTCAGCCAACACCTTCAACAATTTCCATAACCATCCATGTATGAACCAGGATCATCATCTCAACCTCAGCCTCAGAAAAAAGACAAAGCAACTCAGACATCACTGCAACCATTACCACCAGGCTACAAGCGAGATTGTCCTTATCCACCTTGTCGTGGTCCCCGTTGCAAGCATCCTAAGCTCTCCAAGACATGTTTCCCAAAAGATAATGATCGTGATCCAGTTGAAACAGACAGCTCATCTGAAGACGACTACATGAATATCCGCTCTCCATAAAGTAGTTTGTCTTGTTGTAATGATTATGTTTTACTTTTGCTTTATGGTTTTGTCTTGTTGTAATCATTAAAGCTTGCTTTTACTTTAAGCTTTTACTTTTGTAAAAGTCATGTCCAAGTCATGCTTTAAGTCTTTGTCGCTTGTAATAATTAAAGGAGTGTAATAAGTATGTGTAATAAGTATGTCTTTTACTTTTCAAAAAGCAAAAGATAGGGGTCTTGTCTTATCTTTACGCTTTGAAATCCTTATATAAAGGATTTCTCTCTTCATTGTAAGATATCGGAAAAATCATCAATAAAAAACCTCTTGTGTTTTCTATAAGCTATGACTTTCTAAATTCTTCTTTCTCTCTCTGCAAATGAAGTTCTAAAAGAAAAGAAAAGAATAAAGGTTTTATCTGTTCATTTTGAAATCTCAAGGAAGTATGCTCTGCACTTGTCTTTCAGCAAGGATCCTGTGCATCAGAAAACTTGATACTCTTTATCTGGTTTGGTACCCTGTTTTAGACTAAAAGGAAAGTCTGTTTTGGGTTGTAAAACCTACAAAATTGTTTTAAGTATTTTGATGCTCATACAAGTATATCGGCTGGAAACCAGGACTTGCATGCTCATCGGCCCAAAGACGCTTCTAATCATTGTAGACCTGGTGTAAACAACGCCACGTACTAATATGAGAATATTAAAACTTCGAGTTAAGTCCATTACTTATTGCATAGAAGTCCTACATCAGTGTGTGATTACATGCATAATATTGTTTATTTTGTAATACAAAAGAAAATTAATAAATTGTATCAACCCAAAAAAAAAAGTTACAAATATTGAGCCCAAAATGCGACATATAAGAGACATAAATGGCCATGATAATGTGTCACACTTTTAACTCAGTATCAGTAGTCCACCGTAAAAATAATCTAACATCAAATATGTAGAAAAATATCATATATTACTAAATTACCCATATAAAATTTACCGACAATAAAACACAGAGTTATTGTTTGCTGAGTCCCATGTTGTTTGGAAAAAGAAAGTTAGAGGCCAAAATTTCAAAAATGCATGACTTAAACCCCTTGTTAGTTAAATTTTATTTCAATCAAGTCCTTGATCTAGATTGATTGCTGCGGAAAAATTAGTCAAAAGGTTAAAATGTAAAATTTGTATATAGTAACACTACGTAGTTGAAATTAATACAAAATTTATATCACAAGCAACAATGTTTTGATCATTTCTAAGCATAAATTGACGACACTTGATTACGTTATACCATATCTCATTCAGTAAACAACTGAAAAGCAAAACAAAGATCAAGTTACATTACTAAGCAAGCTATGGGCTTGAGATTGGCTTTTTGGAACTTTCTTCTACATCTCCTTCTTCTAGTAATTATTTCATTTTGCAAAAATACATGCTCATCTAAGATTGTGATTTTGATAAAAAGCGTCTAATCCTTGAACTTTTTGATGCAAGGTAAGAAATTGAAGAAATCTCAATTATATTGAAATTTATAATATTTAAGAATATTTTAATTAATTTATATTCTAATTTAAATTAGTTTCTTATTTAGTGTCTTATTATTTAAGCATTATTTATTTGAGTAATATTCTTAATGTAGGTAGAAGTCCTATTAAAATAAGTTTTTAATCAAATTATGATAAGTCTTAATTAGTAAAAATAAGTGTTTTTATAACTTTTACAAACACATATTCGATTTCATTAATATTTTCAATTTTCAAATCTCTGTAAGAATATTTGAGTTAGTTAATTTTCAATATTCTGCAGAAACAACAAATTTTAATCACTAAATTCATGAAATTTTTTTGAATCAACGTGAATTTTGCTTATTTTTTACTTTGATATTTTTTAAAATTAACGAAATATTTCAAACTTTAAACTTTACTTTAATATTTTCTAAAATCAACGAAATATTTCAAATTTTAAACTTTACTCTAATATTTTCTAAAATCAACAAAATATTTCAAATTTTAAACTTTCGCTGCATCAATTTTGTTTTTGTATCAGAGCCAAAAGCTTGATTCTCGACTTACCCTTTTTTTTCTTTTTTTTTCTTTTTTGCCCTTTTAGCTCTTCAGCTTTAAAAAAAAAAGAATTAAAAAAACTGAAGCAGAAACGACAGCCCCCTCAGCCACCGTCCACGCCTGCCGTCGTTGATTTTCGGTCGCCGTTGCGACGATCAGCCAACACCATCAGAGTCAGAGGACGCCGCCCATCAAGAACCAACCTTAAACGCCGCCATTCGACCCTGAAATCGCCGGAATCTGCCAAAACTCTTTCGACGCCGCCGCTGACCGATCGCCAAATTCAGCTGCGTGTCGCAGCACCACCATCATCAATCCACTCCTCGCCATCAGTTCAACCTTTCTCGCCCCTTCCCGCCGCCGATCGACGAACCGGTCGCGGGAATCGAAACCGACACAAAACCGCAACTTATATCTCTAATTTCCGGCAAAAAAATTAACTTTTCCCACAAAACACCAGCACCACCATACTCACCGACCATCAATATTTCAGATCCGTCCATCCTTGTCCAATTTTCCGACCAATGTCGTCGGAAACCCATCTTTTACTTATTTATACTTTTGGCCCAGTACTTTCTTTAATTTCAGTATTTTCCTTTGATTTTCTGTTCTAATCAAAACACCCAAACACAAAAAAAGGAGAAAAAAACAGATTAACAAAGAGACAGAGAGAAAATAGATAAAAGAAAGAAAAAAATTGAATCATGAAACCACAACATTGTCGTGACAACATCATCTTGAAGGAAGCTGTTTTAATTAGAATGTTGAGGATTTTGCGTTCAATTATTCAAGATTTAGAGAAATTTCAAAATAGAAAATTTTTACACATAAAGCACATATATGGATTTGACGAAATTGTTCATGATGATGCATGTTATGAAGAAAATGAGGAAGATGGTAACCTTGTTTCATTTGACAATATCATTCATGTCTACAACAAATTCTTCACACAAAGGCATTGATTTAGATCATCCACTGAAATTTGATGACTATCTTGACATTACAGAACAAGAAGAGTTAATTGTTCATACATCTTTTAATCTTGTTGAGCAAAAAGAGATAGTTGTTGATACAGTCTCTTATTGTTCTCTGGATTTGCCAAAAGAAGACAAAAATAGTTATGATATTTTTCAATAGTTAGTGGATTATGAGAAGAAATAATTTTTCCTCAACTGTGTTGGAGTTCAACGCGAGCAATACGAGAAGGCATTATTAGAGAAATTGTTCATAGAAGAATTTATTTTACGCCATTGGAGTGATTGGATGGACATTATTACAAAAGTTGGAAAATTTAAAGTTTGTTGTCTACGACAAAGCTCTATTTTGAAAATTAATCCTTATACACATGAAGATGTTCTTGAAGACTACAACATACAAAATTCCAGGACAAATTTTCTCCACCCTAACGGAAATGATGCAGAGCAAGAAATTGAAGAAATCCCAACTCCATTGAAATTTATCATATTTAGGAATATTTTAATTAATTTGTATTTTAGTTTAATTTATATTTCTATTTAGAGTCTTATTATTTAGGCATTACATATTTGGGTAATATTCTTAATTTAGGTATAAGTCTTATTAAAATATGTTTTCTAATCAAATTAGGATAAATCTTAATTAGTATAAATAAGTCTCTTTTGTAGTTTTTACAAGCAGAGATTCGATTTCAATAATATTTTCAATTTTCAAATTTTCTGCGTGAGTATTTGAGTTAGTTAGTTCTTGTTATTTTGCGAAATCAGTGAGTCTTAATCCCCAAATTCGCGAAATTCTTTTGAATCAACGTGAATTTAGCTTGTTCTTTATTTAAGTATTCTTTAAAATCAACGGAATATTTTGAACTTCAAACTTCTGTTGCATCACTTTTATTCAACTATTTTTTGTGGGCTTGCAGAATTAGTGGAAGAGAATTGAAAGAGAAGCCTCTGTTTCAAACGGATGTTCATATTCATGCTCATCATGTTCGTACATCCCACATGAACCCTCAAGCAATGATTTTCTTCCACTTCAATGATTTAAAGGTAGGGAATATAATGCCCATCTATGTTGCAAAGATTAATCGTTCAACAACTACTTACTTCTCCCCTAGGGAAGAAGTTGACTCCATTCCATTTTCATTGAAACAACTCCCTTCACTTCTTGAATTCTTCTCCATCTCCCCTGTCTCAATCCAAGCTAAAGCCATGGAAGACGCACTCAAGCTGCGTGAATCTGAACCTATCAAAGGAGAAATCAAATTCTGTGCTAGCTCTTGATTTTGCCCGCACCATTGTTGGTCTGCAGACAAATTTTAAAGCTTTAACCACTGTCCAACTCACAAAGTCTAGCACCAGTACTTGTTTGCAAAATTATAAAATCCTGGAGGTGCCTGAAAAAATCCCTGCTCCCAAGATGGTAGCATGCCATTACATGCCCTATCCGTATGCAGTTTTCGGATGCCACAGTCAAATGACCGAGAAGATCAACAAAGTATTCAGAGTTTCACGGCGCAATGATAGTGGAGACTGAGTAAGTGCGATTGCAGTTTGTCACATGGATACTTCTAAATGGAATCCTAATCATGTATCATTTCAGATACTTGGTATTAAGCCCGGGACCTCCCCAGTCTGCCATTACATCCCTACAAATGATCTAGTATTTGTTCCTACTAGTAAAGAGTAAAGCTCCTGATGAGTATATGTAATTTGTAAAATTATAATGTCTGATCTAGATAATACAATTGTTATGTCTAATCGTGCTACTCTTTCCTCATATACCCCAATAAATAAATTGTGATTTTTATTTAATTGACCTGTTCTTTGCATCTTGGCAACCTTGTGATCACGGCATTACTAATCTCTGTTATTTCCCTCTCTTTTTTTTTCTTTCTGTTTTCATTAATTTCTTCAATTTCTAGATAATTTCCTTCCAAATGAGTATCACAACAACGACAAACAAATTTTTTTAAGAATTCTCTATCGATTGCTCAAATACATATAATACATATGAGCAGCCCAATATCATGCATCCGCAGCTAGCATGGAGGGATGATAAGTTTTCAGAGTTAATTAGTCAGTTATGATATATCCCCATAATCCATCCAATGCTGATTTGAATTGTACCGATTTTTTTATAATCATTGTCACATGCACAAATAAGATTTAATCTCACACGTGTTGCTATCAAACAACTATTAATCACAAATCTTGTAAAAGAATCAGTATACAACACTGAATGAACTATAGATCGAAAAAGATTTTTTGGTGGATAATTTTATTGCTTTAGTTTTATATATTTTTTGCTGATGTTTTTCCTTGCTCCATAACAATTAGAATTCTACATTTACACATAGCATAATTGTCAAATATCGTTGCAAGTTTGAACTATGTTGCTAAAAGTTGAGTGACAATTCGTGAAAAATTGTGAAATTTTTTTTTACTTCTATTAGAAATTGAGAGTAACAATTTGTTGTGGGTGCATTGATCTATGACTCTGAGCACTTAAAAGTTATGGCTCTTTTTGTGATGTTAAGCGAAGCTGCTTCTCGGCTCGCAGGTATTAATTTATATGCCTTTCCTATTACTTGAATGGCAAGCATTATGTCGGACTCATCACTCACGGCGAGTAAAATGAAACTATCAATAGTTGGTCAACAACTTCGTATTTTCATTTCGTCAACTCTTAAATTATTGTATTGAATTGCTTGATGGGTCTTTTAGTTGTAAGTTGTAACATCTTTCGAATAATTTACTGTTCTTTTTAATAAATTTTTTTAGACTTATCCGAAAAGACCTCCAAAAATAATTAATATATACATAGACATGGCCAATGGGTCGGGCTAACACCTAAGCAAGGCTCATACCTGCTCGTACACGTGCTGTGCCGAGCCTAAAAATAAAAGTCCAATAAGTTTTTTTTTAAATTTTTTAAGAGCGCATGCCTAGTTGATGACATACTTTTTATTTAAGTTTATATTTTTTTTAGGTCTATGTCTTTTTAATAGAATCAAAAATTCAAAACTCAAGTCCATATTCAATAATAATAAACTAATAATAGTAAGAGAATGTAATATTAATTACTAAGTTTGATTTTATAGTATTAAGATTTTTTTTAATACTTAACAACAACACCAATAATAATAATAATAAATTTTTCTTAAGAATTAACTTAATTGTTAACTTAGACTTATATAGCGTCATAGATCATAGTTCACAATAATAGTAATGCATATTTATAAAGTCATGATATTTATAATTTTATTCATTAAAATCATATATCAATTATTTATTTAATAAATTATAAATATAAATCAATAATAGTATTTTTTTAAACTAAGAATTAAATGAATTTAAAAAATTTCAATTTCAAGTTATTTCTAAAATTATAAAATTTTAAGTTTACTTTTATTAAAAAATAAAACATGCTTATTGTGGGCCTTTTCATCGTGTCGTGCTTAACCCAACTCTAATCGTGCCGTGCCTTTAAAGCCCGCGTGTTTAAAATTCTAAGCCTGGCCCAATCCACACCCGTGCCGTGCCGTGCCCGTGCCCGTGCCCTTGCCGGTGCGCGTCTTTGTGCCGTGCGGCGTCCCGTGCGCGCGTGCGTGCCGCCGTCGTGCGGCGTGCCCTTGCCCCGTGCCGTCGCGGCGTGCCGTGCGCGTCGCGCTTGCCCGTCGGCGTCTGGCGTGCCGTCTTGCGTCGGCGTCGCAGCGTGCCGTGCGATGCGTGCGGTGCGGTGCGGTGCGGTGCGGTGCGGTGCGGTGCCGGTGCCGTACCATTGCCCGTGCCGGTGCCGTGCCGTGCCCGTGCGCGTGCGCGTGCCCGTGCCCGTGCCATTGTCGTGCCACGTGCTGTCCGATCCATTAACCATCTTTATATATACTTATTTTTATTTTTATTTCAAATATAACTTGACTACAACTCAATTTCTTTCCCATTTATACGTGTGGGATGAAACTCCATATGTTTTCTTTTCACTAAACAGATGTAGGAAGTAAATTAGTTGGATAACCATATTTCATCAACTCTGCTTCGTAATCATACCTTATCTTTTACATACGGATTTTTTTGGGACAAAGATCTTTTATAGATAGTTAGATACAGTATTTAAGTATATGTTAATATTTAAGTATCAGGAAACAATTTTAACCTTTGACTATTAAAATTAGGGTTCCTCTACGATGTTGTAATTTTTTTACAACATCAATAATGTTTTAATTGTGTACCATTGAATTTAATCAATGGTATATAATATTTTTATTAAAGAAAAAAAAATAATTTAAAAATAATGGTAAACAATTTAACTAACCAGTGGAGAATTTTTGTAAAATAACTGTGACTGACCTTATGGTTTGAAGCACTTTCACTTAAATAACATATTTTATTTAAAATTACTTTTTAACCCTCCTTTAAATTTGTATTGTGATAATATTTTTTTAATAAATCTTCTAAAATCTATTACCATTGAGTATAAAATATAATGTCAAGTAGGTTATTTAACACAAATCAAACAAATAAATTGCAATTGTAAAATTTATATATAATATAACACTACTAAATAACACAACTAAGGACATATACTTAAGTAAACGTCATAGTTACATCAATAAACTCATTGGTGAGATTACTTGTATTCTAAAAAATACTTGATCACACATGTTTTAATAAAATTTAAAATCGTATATTAAAATGCTCATTATTTTATATAATATTAAGGACCGTTGTATAATTGATTATGAAATATATATTATTTTTAACACCAATTTAATGTACATATTCTTTGAACTTTTTGTTTATCTTACAATTAATATTCTTACATGGTAGGAATTTTATGTTTTACAAGCCTATGTATTTTCATTTTATTTTTAAATATAACTTTGTTAATTTCATAAAAGTTAAATCTAATAAATATTCCTAATGAGCTTTAGTTTATGAATCATGAAAGATTATTTTATTGATATCCTTTTATTGTATTTGTAAAATTTTGTATTAGTAAGAGTCATTACTTTTATTACAGTAATTAATAGTGACGATAAATAAAATATTGCCTCCAATAATATTTACGTGGGGAAAAAATGTGAAAGAAAATCTTTTTATATTTTTATTTATATGGTAGAAAAATTTTCACGCCTTATAAAATTTATCTTTCACAAGCTTATTTTCATTTTATTTTCAAATGCCCTTTTATTAATTTCATAAAAGTTAAATCTAACACATAATCCTAATTAACTTTAATTTATGAATCATGAAAGATTATTTTATTGTTATCCTTTGATTGTAATTATAAAATTTTTATGTTATTAAGAGTCATTACTTTTATTATGATAAGTAATAGTAACAATAAATAAAATATTACATCCAATAATACGTAATGCACGAAATGAGAAAAAAAAAACTCATTGTATGCTTTTATTTTTCCATTATAAAGACATGGTTTGTGATACTTTAACTTAAAATTTTGACAAAATATTTGAGGCATTAATATCTCGTAGTCTAATGGTCAATATTGAAAGTCAAAGCAACATTTCATAATGTTATATCCTTCACCATTGAATTGCATGAAATTGATAGTTCAAATTTTTGTTAAAAATTTAAATCAAAATATTTCTCACTATATAGTTATATAGACATATTTTTCAATAATAATTGGTGAATAAAATATTTCTCATTTTTTGTGACTCATATAGTATTATTAATAAAACATAAAAACAATGTTTTATTACAATGCTTCCATTATTATTATTGTTTAGGTATTAATGGTTTGTAATTAAATTCATACAATACAAATTATTATAAGACTTTATTTAATATCTTTATATAAAGCATGATTGAAATAACATTACTTGTTAATTACATTTATTTTAATACTATTAAATATATTTCTAATACTAAATGTAAAAGTAAAAAAAAAGGTAATTAATACATAATAATTTTAATACCAAAAACATTTGTATTTCTTTCATTTTTTGGTGATTTAAAATATTTATCAGTTGATTAGATAAAAAAATAATTTAAAGTATGAAGAAATATCACAATTTGTAGATTACTTGTTACATAATTACTTATTCATTAAAATTAAATTAAGGGTGAAGATTCTAATATTAAATCCAATGATCCCATTATTGAATGTGGGATTTTTATCCATTATAATATAAAATTTCTTCTATCAATTAATTAAAAAAAATCTATAGTTACTTGCGACCTGAAGATTACTTGTTATGATTTAAATAGTTAACTTTTTATTCACTATTAGGGTTTAGTGTAGATATGAAAACACTAACATCCAAGAGTCCACAACAATCTCATTCTCAATGCTGTAAAAACTCAGAGAATAGGTATGCTAAACGGGTGTAAAAAATACTATATACTTCATAATCAATTATACAATGATCCTTAATATTATATCAAATAATGAGTATTTTAATATACGATATTAAATTTTATTAAAAGATGTGTGATCAAGTATTTTCTAGGTTACAAGCAATCTCACCAGTGAGTTTATTTATGTAACAATGACATGTACTTAATTATACGTACTTAGTTATGTTATTTATTAGTGTTATTTATGTAACTATGACATTTACTTAATTATACGTACTTAGTTATGTTATTTATTAGTGTTATATAATATATAAATTTTACAATTGTGACTTATTTATTTGATTTGTGTTAAATAACGTACTTGATATTATATTTTATATTTAATGGTAATAGATTTTGGAAGATTTATTTAAAAAAGATTATCACATTACAAATTTAAAGGGGGTTTGAAAAGATATTTTAAATAAACTATGGTATTTAAGTGAAATTACTTTAAACTCTAAGGGTGGTCACAATTATTTTATAAAATTACTATTTACCATTATTTTTAAAAAAATTTTTCTTTAGTACAAATATTGTATACCATTGATTAAATCCAATGGTATACAATTAAAACATTATTGATGCTAACCAATAAAGTGTTAGGCTCTATTGGCAAGAGAGTCCCCTTAAGTGGCTTGACTAGGTTTCTTTCTCAGGTTAAGTCGCAGGAAATCGCGCTGTTGGGGGAGAACCTGTGCCTCCCGATTCAAGCGGGAATTTATAGGCCTGGGCAGGCAGACGAGGCCAGCGCGTCCTCTCGGTTGGGGCCCTCCACAAGATATCTCGTGGTTAAGACAAAAAAAAAAAACATTATTGATGCTGTAAAAAAAATTACAAAATCAAAGAGGAACCCTTAAAATTAATATTTAAATATATATATATATTAATTTTAAATAAACCAAACTTGCCATCGCTTGGGAAGATTCAAACTCTTCGCCTAAAAAATGAACTAAGAAAATACCCACCATTCAACCAAAGAGCAATTTGTGATAAAAAGATCCTAACCCCTTTAACTCTTCCCTGTACAGATTTAATATTTCTATGTAACACAACAGAATAATTGATTATCAATTGCCTCTCTAGAAAAAATCAGTCAATACCTCAAAGTCATAGGCAAGTACTTTGTCGCAGTAATGCTCAACAAAAAGAAGGGCATCTTCTTTCATCCGATTTTGAGAAGATCCGAAAATTCTTCATTGCCTGTCAAACGACAATGCAATGCTTAAAACACAGAATGTAGCAATTAATTGTTGGAATACTTTTGATCTGTAAATAAGAATAATATGTAAGCTCTAACATGTTCTCTCAAATGTAATACAAAATTTAATCGATAGCGGTGGTGAACATCAGTAATATTTTAAAAAGAAAAATTATAATATAATCACTGATATTGACCTCGACCATTCCAATGGAGATTATAAAATCATAGGATCTTTCCAAGCCGAATGATGAGCTGATATCTGCGGAAATAATCTCCACATTCTGAAGCCCAAGAACTCTACAAGCCAATAGAAATTAAATGGTTTAAATCATTTATATTTGAATGCGTATCAGTTGTAATGGTTTAAATTAAATGCTTTAAAAAATATATGAAAAGTATAATCATTATGCAAGCAGCAACAACAGTAGCACTCAAGAGATATACAACATCATTTAAAGAAATCGAAGCCTCTGTAGATTCTAAAAAATCAGATTCTAACCTATAGAATGTAATCAGGAGAGCAGCCACCACAAAGCATAGAAGCTTCTTCGTATAATGGTACAACAATCAAAACCTGAAATTAGGATTAATTCATTATAATTTATCTACAGTAAATATAAGAGTAAAAAAGAATAAAATCGAAGGCCAATAGTAGAGAACCTAAACTCTACAACTTGCTTGAACTACTATCAACATAATACCACATAACCAAAGAAAGATTAATTAACATGTAACTAGTATAATAGTTTTTTGCACAAAATTAGTATAATAATTTAATATGTTATTGGTATTGACTGACAAAATCAAATTATAAATCCAATATGTTAAAATATTGTAATAAAAACAATTCATAAAATTATTTAGTGATCACTATACATTCTAGAAATGCCAGCTTTAAGGTTACTATCAACAGACTGTCCTTGGAAAGGCTAATCATACTTTTCATGCTTATCCGACAGCTCTTTTTTATCTTTAAAAAAGGTGTTTATCACTAACATGCGGCCCACAACGTGCCGTGCCCACTTTTTTTTCAGCTGAGCCCAGCACGGCTCACGGCATGAGCTTTTTTCTTGCCGTACTTAAAAAAAAGTCCATCAATTTTTTTTTTCCCACATATCTAGCGTGTTTTAAAAAGCCCACATGTCTAGTATGTTTTTTAAGCCTATCAGCTTACTAAAATAATAATAATAATAATAATAATAATAATAATAATAATAATAATAATAAATTCATAATCATATTAATTTTTATTAAGAGAGCAATTAACATTTTATTATCAGTTTATCACAATTTCACAACTATATATTTAATTTCAAAATAACCAATAATTCATAACACAACAATACATGATTTTTTATTTATCATTTATAAATTTATGATGTTTATAATTTTATTTATTAAAATCTTGATATTTACTTATTCATTTAATAAATTATAAACATAAAAAAATTAATTAATTAAATATTATAAATAAAATTATGATATTTATAATTTTATTTATTAAAATCATGATATTTACTCATTCATTTAATAAATTATAAACATAAAAAATTAGAATATTTATTTAAACTAAGATTTAAATTAATTTTTAAAAGTCTATGCTAAAAAATATATTAAAAATATAATTTCAAGATATTTTACTTTAATTTCATAAAATTTTATATTTACTTTTTATTAAAAAAAATTACTTTGATATATTTTGGCGTGCGTCTTATTGATTACCAAAGGCGCGCGTGTTCAAACAAAAAGCGTCTTATTACGTGTTTTTTCGTCGTCACCGCTTTAAATTTCATCTCTAAACTCCGCCGTCTTTTAAAGTCGCGTCTTTAAGTCGTGGCGTGGCGGCATGGCCCACGTACATGCCGTGCCGTGCCCGTGCCATACCTTGTACCGCCCGGCCAATTCGCCATCTCTATTTTTCACCAAGGGTAAACAAGAAAATCAGAAATATCTCCTTGGTAAAACTACTTTTTGTTGTGGTGAATTTAGCAAGATTCGCTTGTATGTCTGATGAAGAGGCTTTAATTCTGTTAGCGGAATTCAAGTTAAATGATACCAATAGTTGTACGGAAATGGCATGCTTCTTATCTTCTTCACAAAAGATTAAATTCTTTTGACAAGGTTTGTTACAGAATTTCATATTATATTTTATCCATAATCTCTATCACCATAGGGATCTAGAGCTTCTCCTAATTTAATCTCTCATATAATACTATATAATTTCTATCACTAGACAGATCAGGATCTTCTTCCGACCAAACATTGCGAAAGTTTTGTATGAAAATATGTAACGCGTCATTTGAAATTTTCTAAAACCAAGATTTAATTTACTTCAGACTTTCCTTAGTAAACCTCAAAACCCATAATTTTCTTGGCCAACTAAAACTCTGAAATTCAAGTGTGCCCGCTTTCTTACCAAACTGCTGCTTCTTTCTCTACTTCTTTTATCACAAACTTTAAACTTTGGTATAAACTTGAGTAAAGAAGAATTATTGGCGATTAAATCATTTATATTTGAATGCGTATCAGTTGTAGTGGTTTAAATCAAATGGTTTAAAAAATATATGAAAAACATAATCATTATGCAAGCAACAGAAACAGTGACCCTCAAGAGATAAACAACATCATTTAAAGAAATCCAAGCCTCTGTAGATTCTAAAGAATCAGATTTTGACCCATATAATGTAATTAGGATAGCAGCCACCACAAAGAACAGAAGCATCTTCGTATAGCGGTGCAGCAATCAAAACCTGAAACACGTGCATTAGTATTCATTTATTATAACTTATTTGCAGTAAATATAAGAATAAAAGAGAATAAAATCGAAGGCCAATAACAGAGAACCTAAACTCTACAACTTGCTTGAACTACTTTCAACATAATACCACATAACCAAATAGACAAAAATGACCAGAAAAAAATATAGATTAATTAACATGTAACTAGTATAATAGTTTTTTGGACATAATTAGTATAATAGTTTAATATATAATTGGTATTGACCGACAAAATCAAATTATAAATTAAATATGTTAAATATATTACCACATAAAAATATCGTAATAAGAATAATTCATAAAATTGTTAAGTTTTTTTTTTTGATAATCCACCAAGAAGGTGGGGGGTTAGGCCGGACCCCTACATATAAATAAATCAATCAATGAAAGGATATAAGGAGGGGGACATAAACCAAAACCTCTCAGGAAAAGTAAATAATTTAGTGATAAAATAAAACCAATACAAATCAAGGTGATTAATGCCGAATGTATGGAATTCCAAGAGTATCTAAATGAAGAATGCCTGATAAACCGGTTGGAAGATCACTAGGATTGAAAAATCATTGACAAGTCTGATGAGTACAAGCCCAATTGGCCATAAAGTCAACAACAAATGTAGCTTCTCGAAAAACATGCTTAATAATAATGGATGACCTAGAAGCCGAATGCCCGAACACACCCAAGGAGGTAAGTAAAATCCCATTGCATGAAACTACTTGAAATGGCCCAATAAATTACAGTGGCTGAATCAGATTCTACCTCAAGATCAGAAAACCAAGCTGAATTTAACAAGATCTAAAACTTCTAACAAAGCCATTAATTCAGCAAAAAGAATAGATTGGTGCCCCAAAAAGGCACCAAAAGCAGCTAAAATCACGCCTTGATGATCTCATAAAATACCATCAGTAGCAGCCATACCTAGGTTTCCCCTAGAACAACTATCTACACTCAACTTCACCACCCCCGATGGCGGTTTCATCCAAGAAACCAATTGAGGTGGTCTACGGGGAGGTCATAAAATTGTTAAGTGATCACAATGCATTCTAGAAATGTCAGCTTTAAGGCTACTATCAACAGACTACCTTTGGAAAAGCTAATCATATTTTTATACTTATCCGACTCTTTTTAATCTTTAAAAAAGGTGTTTATGATCACCAAGAGTAAATGAGGCCCTCGAAAATATCTCGTCGGTAAAACTACTTTTTGTTGTAGTTGAAACTTTTTTTTTTTTTTATGGATTAAGAACAAAAGGTTAAAGGATAATATACGCGGACATGATAATGCAGAAAGAGAAAATGAAAAGAGTACAAGTTTCAAATGCTAGACAAATGAAAGAAACATGTGACTGCTGGTCCATTTTCTTCCCATCACCG
The DNA here is from genome assembly GCA_030444775.1 of Atalantia buxifolia. NCBI lineage: Eukaryota > Viridiplantae > Streptophyta > Magnoliopsida > Sapindales > Rutaceae > Atalantia > Atalantia buxifolia. The sequence goes on from CM059838.1 coordinate 22,512,142, forward strand.
GCCACAAGCAGATATCCCCTTATTCAATCAAAAATCTTTTTCAATATTATATATTATAGGTAGTGGTCCAGCTTCAATTATTTAATTACGTTGTCTTTTTCAGTCCCTACAACAGATGATTCATGCAGGATCGGTGAATAATTGTCCCCCAATGTTTCTCTTCTATCATAATTTTGCAAGTTTCGTTTATATGTCTGATGAAGAGGCTTTAGTTTTGTTTGTGGAATTCAAGTTGAAACGTCCTAGTCAATAAGAAAATGACAAGTGTATTCATAAATTTCTGCCAGAAATTTGAAAAAAAAAAGAACCAATAATTGTACGTAAATGGCATGCTTCTTATCCTCTTCACAGAAGATTAAATTCTTTTGACAAGGTTTGTTACAGAATTTCATATTATAATATATCAATAATCTCTATCACCATAGGGATTTAGAGCTTCTCCTATTTTAATCCTTCATATAATACTATACCAATAATTTCTATCACTAGACAGATCAGGATCTTCTTCCAACCAATCATTTCGTAAGTTTTGTATAAAAATATGTAACACGTCATTTAAAATTTTTTAAAACTAAGATTTAATTTACTTCATACTTTCCTTAGTAAACCCCAAAACCCATAATTTTCTTGGGTTATGGCCAACATTGTTTACGTATAATAAATCCTTGATCATCATTCATGGACACAATATATATAACTAGAAAAAGCATTAAACGGCAGCTAATGGCTTGTTTATATCTCTCAACTCATTAATCGCAAATCTCTATGAAAAATATGCTATGAAACAGATGTATAACAAATCGGAGGTGCTAAGAAATTAATTTACTTAATTTTAATGCTATTCCGAGCCTTCCATGAGAATAAGTACTGCCTTCAGTTTTGTCCAATATATTAGGTCATATATTATTACTTAAACCTTGTCTGGTATCTCTCCACTTGTTATGGTTTAGCCATTTAGGTCTCGTGCCTTTGTCCACGATCTTAAAATAATAAAAGTCCAAAAGAATTATCACTATCACATATCCTTTTATGACTGACTTCTTTATTATTCATCAATGACATATTATCAATAAAATTTGTTTTTTATTTATTACTTTTCGTGTATATAAAGAGCAAGAGACATAAGGCTTCCATATAACTGGCCAATATCATAATTCATAAAGGTTGTATTGAAAACATGAGGCCACTATTTGTTCTCTGCACACTCTCAGTACTTCTCTTGGTATGTGTTGATGCCGAAATCCGGATGGGTTGGTTAGTGATTCGATCTCAAATCCCTGCATCAGCATAAAATTTGTTTGGTGGGAAGCTGCTGGTTGATCTCCATGAGCAGATTTTCTACGAGCAGATAACCCATGAGCAGACTATCCGCGAGCGGAGAACCTGTGAACCTGTGAGCACAAATAACAGTCAGGAGGCGTCGGAAGTTTTTTCGGCGTAAACCCTCCGACGCTCAAGTCAGTGATTTGGGTCTACTTAGGAAAAACCCATACCACAATTCATGTGGCTTAACTATGAATGCTTTAAACAAAAAGCTTTAAGTAAATTTATGGTAAAACAATGGAAAAATAATCAATCTTGAAGAGAAAGAAATCCTGAGAGATGTTTTCCAGTGGTAGAGAGAGAGAGGGAATCTCCCCCTCCCGGGAGAGGAAAAAAAGAGAGCCCCTATGCATGATGTTCTTGGGGTTTTTATAAACACCCCACACCCACGACCTTAGATCGTGATCATAACCATTAACTGATCAAATTCGTGCTCTGATTTTTCGGAGGAGGTTCGTGGTAGTTTATTTGACTGAGTCTTGTTTTCTAGTCATCGCCTGATCAAAGTGGTCTGCTCGAGGTCATCAAGATTACCACTTGGTCGAGGTGGTCTGCTCGTCAAGTGGTCTGCTCACTAGGTTGTCTGCTCACCAGGTGGTCTATTCACCAGGTTGTCTGCTCACCATGTGGTCTGTTCACCAGGTTGTAATCGCTCACGGGTGGTCTTCACCGGGTTGTCTGCTCGCGGGTGGTGGTCTGTTCACCAGGTTGTCTGTTCACCAGGTTGTCTGCTCACCAGGTGGTGGTCTCACATTCCTGTGGTGGTCACTGGGTTGTCTCGCTCACTAGGTGGTCGCTCACCAGGGTGGTCATTCACAGGTGGTCTACGTTCACTGAGGTTGTCTGCTCAAAGGGTGATCTGTTCACAGGTGTCTGTCACCTGCGGGTGGTCTGTTCACCAGGTTGTCTGTTCACCAGGTGGTCTGTTCATTAAGTGGTCTGCTCATCAAGAGATCTGATCACTTGGTCTAGGTGTTGCTTATATTTTACTTAGAGGAGAGCACGATAATGTATGAGCAAACACCTTATCTTGGTCACCTCATTCTATTCCCCAAACACCAGTCCCCCAGTTTCTAGTGTTGAGAGTGAAGTGAATCAATACTAGAAACTATAAAGTCTATAGTTTTTACAAACTTAAAACGCTACGCAACTCATTTGCTTCCTTTGCTGACCGCACCATAGGTGAGTATGCATTGTATGTCTAATGACTTATCTAGGGTAAGTTTCAAAACTGTTAACCTTTTACTGACTTAAGCAATTTGGCTTAATCTTGGTTGGGCAAGAGCAGGCAAACTTTGACTACGTCTCGCTATGAGGAGGTTTGGAGACTTTAAGTCTTTTACTTCCCTTAGAAACTTTTTTAAATTTTGTGGTCTGCTCACCTTCACATGGTCGAGCAGGTTCTGGCGAGCTTGGCTTCCTATCTCGCCATCGAGGAGGCTTTGAGACTTTGGAGCCTTTGCTTGCGTTTGCTCAACTTCACATGGTTGAGCAGGTTCTGGCGAGTTTGACTTCCTGTCTCGCCATAAAACAGGCTTTGAGACTTTGGAGCCTTTACTTGCGTCTGCTCACCTTCACATGGTCGAGCAGGTTCTGGCGAGCTTGTCTTCCTGTCTCGCCATAAAACAGGCTTTAAGACTTTGGAGCCTTTGCTTGCGTCTGCTCACCTTCACATGGTCGAGCAGGTTCTGGCGAGCTTGGCTTCCTGTCTCGCCATAAAACAGGCTTTGAGACTTTGGAGCCTTTGCTTGCGTCTGCTCACCTTCACATGGTCGAGCAGGTTCTGGCGAGCTTGGCCTCCTGTCTCGCCATAAAACAGGCTTTGAGACTTTGGAGCCTTTGCTTGCGTCTGCTCACCTTCACATGGTAGAGCAGGTTCTGGCGAGTTTGGCTTCCTGTCTCGCCATAAAACAGGCTTTGAGGCTTTGGAGCCTTTACTTGTGTCTGCTCACCTTCACATGTGAAATACAAGTGTGCAACCCAAGAAGGGGGGTGAATTGGTATTAAAAAAAAATTCTTCTAACAAAACCACACAACAATCCAATCTAAAGCCTTAATAAATTCAAAAGCAATAAGTTCAATCCAAGCACAATAATAAATAAATAAGAGAGAAGAGAAATAAACACACGAAATTTTACGTGGTTCGGCAATCCCCGCCTACGTCCATGCCTCCAAGCGATCTAAGCTTGAGGTCTTCACTATCCAAGCCTTCCAAGGTTTAAAATGCTTACAATTGACTTCAAGGTGTCAATGAACCTTTACAACAATGAGATTATATCTCAATCTCTTCACTCAAGTGTTTCACACACTCAAACACTCACAATTTGAATGAGGAAATGAAAATTACAATGAAAACTCTCTTAAAGAGTAGATGAACAAATTCAAGAATAAGAATGATTCAAATAATAAAGATTTGTGAATTGATAGCTCAAGATATGTTGTATGCTTTTTGTTTGTGCTTGCTAGTGAACTTGAAAAAGAATTGGATTTGAGTTTTTATAGTTACAGCCAAAAAACTAGCTGTTATGAGTATTTTACTCATAACCGGATTACTATTTATGGTATCCGAAATTCCGCTTGTATGTTACCGTTAAGGCAAAAATTTGAATTTTTGAGTATCCGGAATGCCGCTTGTGATATCCGGATTGCCGTTTATGCTCCAGAACCTTTCTGCCCCGTAACCGGAATTCCGTTTAGCATATCCAGATTGTCGTTTGCTACAGTAACAGTACAGTGCACTGTTTGCAAAAATTACATTTTGACCCCAAAACTTTCTATAACTGTACTATGGCCCAAAAAGTTATAAAAATTTACAATTTAAGTCCAATTTCTGAATTTCTTAATAATACTATGTGAATCCCAAAACTTTTTAAAATTATGAACAAGCCCAAACTTTGTGAAATTTTAGAATGGCCCATAATATTTAAATATTTTCAAATAAGTCCAAATCCGAAATTCAAAAATAATATTTATTAAAAACAAAGATTTTAAAATTCTTTCACTTTAGTTCACAACTTTGAAGAATAACTTAACTCCATAAAATCATTTTCTTGTTTTAAAAGCACAATATATAAAACTTTATTTTTAACTACTCTCAATTTTCTTTAATCAACACATGTGGTTTGTTATCATCAAAATCAATATTTATAGCAATATAGGCTAACAATCTCCCCCTTTTTGATGATGACAAAACACATTAAAGAAAATTGATTTGGTTATGAAAAGCTCCCCCTTAATCAATGTAAGGTTAAGAAATAATTTCAAAAAGATTTAAAAGCTCCCCCTGCATACATGCATATCAATTTTCATAACACATAGACATATTATATCTCCCCCTTCATCATAAAAAAGAACAAGAGCTCCCCTTATCAATCATCAAAATCTCAATACAAGTACATTAGTTCAAAAAAATCCAAAGCATGAAAAGATATTATAACCAACAAATAAAATAAATCCATAGCATCCAAAACTAAATTAAAGAACATAATACATATGCAAAGCAAATGCATATAATCCAAATCAAATACATAATCCATAGTCATAACAACCATCCATATAATCGAAAATGGAAAATACATAAAGTAGTAAATAACATGTAGGTGTGTCCGATACAAGCATAAAAGACTACTGAGGTAGTGAGGATGGTGGTGATGGAGGTGGATACGGATATGGAATACCGAAGTGCTCAAAGAGAAGGCGTTGGCCGTGAATGAGCTGCTGCTGCTGCTGAAACTCAGTTTGCCGCACGGAGAGCATCCTCACCTCATCCATAATCTGCTGAAGTGTAACCTCATCGGAAATAGGATGTTCGGGAGGTGGTAATGCAGGTGCAGAGGCAGTAGGAGCAGAGGTAGACACCGGAGAATCTCGATGACGACGCTGGCCTCGAAACGGAAGGGAGAAATCAGGGAGTTGATCAGCAGGAATCACATCGTTGAGTTGCCGATCATCACTCGGAGCAAGGAAAATGTACTTGTTTTCAGTGACTTTAACCCAAGTGCGATCACGCCACTCAAAACCTAAGCCAATAACAGCATTATCCCCCATACCCTTAGAAGTTTTAAACGAAGGTTCATTAATCGGAACCTTAAAGAATTTAAGGATTCGGGTAATAAAGTGACCATATGGAAGGGAGCGAGAAATCAAGGAAGGTATGGTCAACATGGTTCGGATGATGATATAACCTAAGTTAACCGGACGACGATTAAGGATACAGTCAATCAAAGCAACGTCCATGTGAGAAACCTCATCTAAATGCCCTGATCTAGGAAGAACAATGGACTGAATAAAGCGAAGTAAAATACGAGTTTGAAGACAAAGACAGCGAGTACGGAAATGAATGGTACAATCTTCAATAGAAAGATCATTACGCCGACAAATATTTCGAACGGCGTCAACATGAACATATCTATCAATTTTGGGAGATTTCCTAGGCAAAAAAATTTCTAGACCAAAATCGGATGATCCTAGGATAGAGTTCAACAACGAAACATTAAAATCAATCATAACTCCTCCAACATTGGTGATTACTCGAGTTCTTTTCTCTTCGGAAACGTCCATATTCGAGTAAAACGCTTTCACCAAGTCGGGATAAACATGTTCGTCAATCATAAAAGCACCATTCCAACCAACATCACCAAGCAATTGAAATAAATTTCTATGACTAATATGAAGACTATGAAGCCAATTGGGTTCGGAAATATAAAACGTATTGAGTACCTTTCGAGTCCAGAAATTTTGCTGAAACCGGTTGATCAAATGCTTGTTCTGAAGGTGTGAGGACTCAAAAATGGATTGAGTGGTGGTGTCGCCAGCTTGCCGTGACCGCTTGGGGGGTTGAACCGGTTCTTTGCCTTTTCTTCGAACCGGCCGTGAGCTTGACATTGTGAGGTTGAATGATTTGATGTGAAATGAGTTAAGGAAAATGAAGATAATGAAGATTGAAACCAATTTTGAGAAACAATTTGGCTCAAAAACAACTTGAGAGGAAGAAATTTAGAGAGAGAGAAAATTTCGAAAAACCCTAGGTTGATTTCGGATCTAGATGTTTTTGAGGTTGAAAATGAATTTTAAAGATGATTTTGGACACAAGAACGGATGGGGAACAAGTTTGATGGTTTGATTTGCATCAAAAACACATGAAAAATGATAGATTTTGAAGGGAAAATGAGAGAGGAGGAAGCGGCTTTAGAGAGAGAGGAGAACCGGTTTGCCGAATGAGAAGAAGATGAAGAACAAAGACAAAAACTTGCGAATCCGGCATTCTGGATGCGAACAACCGGACATCCGGTTGCGTTCCAGAATGCATCTTTGAGAATCCGGTTTACCGGATATCAGAACCGGTTATCCGGTTTGAAGGCAGTAAGCTCCATCGCGAATTCAGTTTACTGGATGTTTGAAATCGGCAATCCGGTTACATTCCAGAATCTAGTAATGTGAATTCGGAATTCCGAATTTTGGTAACCGGTTATCCGAATCATTTCCAGAAAGCTCCCTAGTGCATTCGGTTTACCGGTTTACGTATCCGGTTGGCCGAAAGATGTCCAGAATGTGAGCTATGAAATCCGGTTTACCGAATGTTATAACCGGTTATCCGGATACAGTCCAGTAACTACTTAAGCATATCCGGATTTCCGGATTTCCTTATCCGGTTGTCCAGATAATTCCCAGAAATGTTTCAGAAACAATTCGGTTTACCGGTTTGATGAACCGGATTTCCGGATGTGAGGCAGAGAGTGATTTTTCAAATCCGGTTTACCGGTTTGGTAAATCCGGTTAGCCGAATATTGACCCGAGAGCAACAAGAAGAAAAACGGATTTCCGGTTAAAAGGAAGTGGTATTCCGGTTTAGACTTAGAAAATTTTTTACCACATATTGAAAATTAGCAAGCTCTTATACTTGTATTATACACACCATTTTATTTTTGGCTTAAAATTTGATCAATTTTAAATCATTTTGAGATTCAAAATTTTTCAATAAGCCATTTAATTCATGAAACATAAAATAATAAACATATCAAGCTATTTAATTCATGAAGTATAAATCCATACAATAACAAACATAGCAACAATTCATAACTCAAGATGCAACATTCAACATTCCAAGCTTATGTCTTATCTTTATAAAAATCTCTTCACTAAGAGGTTTTAATCACAACATGTCCTTTTTGAACATGATCTCTAAGGAAGTGATGCCTAATTTCTATATGCTTTGTCCTAGAATGTTGAATTGGGTTCTTGGATAGATTAATAACACTAGTATTGTCACACAAGATAGATATTTGATCGAGTTTAATGCCATAGTCTCTAAGGGTTTGTTTCATCCAAAGAATTTGTGCACAACAACTACCTGTGGCTATATATTCGGCCTCGGTGGTTGAAAGCGCAACTGAGTTTTGTTTCTTACTAAACTAAGAGACAAGTGAATGACCTAGGAAGTGACATGTTCCACTAGTGCTTTTTCTATCAACCTTATAACCAGCAAAATCAGCATCCGAATAACAAGTTAAGTCAATATGTGTTCCCCTAGGATACCAAAGACCAAGATTAATGGTGCCAATCAAATAACGAAAAATTCGTTTAACAGCAAGCAAGTGTGACTTTTTAGGACAAGATTGAAATCTAGCACACAAGCATACACTAAACATAATACCAGGCCTACTAGCAGTTAAATAGAGTAAGGATCCGATTATACCTCGATATGTCTTGATATCAACTTCCTTACTTTTCTCATCTTTGTCCAGCTTGATTGTAGTACTCATTGGAGTGCTTTTTGTCGTTCCATTTTCATAGCCGAATCTTTTGAGTAGATCTTTCACGTACTTGGCTTGATTTATGAAAATTCCTTCCTCGTTTTGTTTGATTTGGAGTCCAAGGAAGTACTTCAACTCTCCCATCATACTCATCTCAAATTCTTTGCTCATACAAGATGAAAAATCTTTATACAACAACTCATTAGTAGAACCAAAAATAATATCATCAACATAAATTTGAACAATAAGTATATCTTGGCTTTTATGCTTAACAAATAAAGTTGTGTCCGCTTTTCCCATCGAAAAATCGTTATCTAACAAGAAGTTTTTAAGTCTATCATACCATGCTCTAGGTGCTTGTTTAAGACCATACAAAGCCTTAGATAACTTATACACATGGTCTGGAAATTTTTCATTTTCAAAACCAGGAGGTTGTTTCACATAAACTTCCTCCATAATATAACCATTTAAGAAAGCACTTTTGACATCCATTTGATATAAAATGAAATCCTTATGACATGCATAAGCTAACAGCATCCTAATGGATTCTAATCTAGCTACAGGTGCAAATGTTTCATCAAAATCAATTCCTTCTTCTTGGTTGTAACCTTGAGCCACTAATCTAGCTTTGTTTCTTACAACCACACCGGATTCATCCGTTTTGTTTCTAAATACCCATTTAGTACCTATAACGGATTGATGTTCCGGATTAGGGACTAATTCCCACACATTGTTTCTCTCAAATTGATTCAACTCCTCTTGCATTGCCATAATCCAAGACTTATCATTTTCCGCATCCGCAAAGGATTTTGGTTCAATTTGAGAAATAAATGCAGCATGTTCACATGTGTTCCTAAGTGATGATCTAGTTGTAACACCTCGTGATGGATCTCCTAAAATTACATCCTTTGGGTGAGAAGAAACATACCTCCACTCCTTGGGAGTGTTTGAGAAGTACCTTCATTTTGCTCTGCATTTGTTTTTTCATGATGCTCTTCTTGAATTCCATGAGGTGCATCCTTTTGGTTGTCATTTGATGCTTCTTCTTGATGTTCTTCTTCTGCATTATCATCAACAACTCCTTTTTCCGCAGAGGAGGGATTAGACTCATCAAATGTGACATGCATAGATTCTTCCACAACCAAAGTTCTTTTATTATACACTCTATAAGCTTTGCTTGAGTTTGAATAACCAAGAAAAACCACACAACAATCCAATCTAAAGCCTTAATAAATTTAAAAGCAATAAGTTCAATCCAAGCACAATAATAAATAAGTAAGAGAGAAGAGAAATAAACACACGAAATTTTACGTGGTTCAGCAATCCCCGCCTACGTCCACGCTTCCAAGCGATCCAAGCTTGAGGTTTTCACTATCCAAGCCTTCCAAGGCTTAAAATGCTTACAATTGACTTCAAGGTGTCAATGAACCTTTACAACAATGAGATTATATCTCAATCTCTTCACTCAAGTGTTTCACACACTCAAACACTCACAATTTGAATGAGGAAATGAAAATTACAATGAAAACTCTCTTAAAGAGTAGATGAACAAATTCAAGAATAAGAATGATTCAAATAATAAAGATTTGCGAATTGAGAGCTCAAGATATGTTGTATGCTTTTTGTTTGTGCTTGCTAGTGAACTTGAAAAAGAATTGGATTTGAATTTTTATAGTTAGAGCCAAAAAACTAGCCAATATGAGTATTTTACTCATAACCGGATTACCGTTTATGGTATCCGGAATTCCACTTGCATTTTACCGTTAAGGCAAAAATTTGAATTTTTGAGTATCCGGAATGCCGCTTGTGATATCTGGATTGCCTTTTATACTCCAGAACCTTTCTGCCCCGTAACCGGAATTCCATTTAGCATATCCGGATTGCCGCTTGCTACAGTAATGGTACAGTGCACTGTTTGCAAAAATTACAGTTTGACCCCAAAACTTTCCATAACTATACTATGGCCCAAAAAGTTATAAAAATTTGCAATTTAAGTCCAATTTCTGAATTTCTTAATAATACTATGTGAATTCCAAAACTTTCTAAAATTATGAACAAGCCCAAACTTTGTGAAATTTTAGAATGGCCCATAATATTTAAATATTTTCAAATAAGTCCAAATCCGAAATTCAAAAATAATATTTATTAAAAATAAAGATTGTAAAATTCTTTCACTTTAGTTCACAACTTTGAAGAATAACTTAACTCCATAAAATCATTTTCTTGTTTTAAAAGCACAATATATAAAACTTTATTTTTAACTACTCTCAATTTTCTTTAATCAACACATGTGGTTTGTTATCATCAAAATCAATATTTATAGCCATATAGGCTAACAACATGGTCGAGCAGATCCTGGCAAGCTTGACTTCTTGTCTCGCCATAAAACAGGCTTTGAGACTTTGGAGCCTTTGCATGCCTTAGAAAATATTAATAAACTTCATTTATAAACTTTGTTTAGCCTCTTAGTGCTAGCTTATAGCTCTCCTTTTATAAATTATTCTCATATTGAGCAAGTTTCAAGAAATCAAGCTGATTTAGTTATACCGTCAGCCCTAATATGAGCACAATCAATTTAATGAATATAAGGTATCCTCATCTCACACAGCAGGACTTAGAGAAATAATTAAATTTTCATAGAAAAAACTGCTTGTACATATAACTTCTGACATGTGTGCCTTTAATGCTCTTATTTAAGGTTTTTGCTTCCTTTTTTAAGCATGCTCATCTATTTATGCGCTGTAAAATTTGCTTCGATTAGATGAAAATTGATAGAGACAAAAAATTGGCTTATCGTACCGGTCCCCACAGACGGCGCCAAATGTTGATGCCGAAATCCGGATGGGTTGGTTAGTGACTCGATCTCAGATCCCTGCATCAGCATAAAATTTGTTTGGTGGGAAGCTGCTGGTTGATCTCCATGAGCAGATTTTCTACGAGCAGATAACCCATGAGCAGAGAATCCGCGAGCAGAGAACCTGTGAACCTGTGAGCACAAATAACAGTCAGGAGGCGCCGGAAGTTTTTCCGGCGTAAACCCTCCGACGCTCAAGTCAGTGATTTGGGTCTACTTGGGAAAAACCCATACCACAATTCATGTGGCTTAACTATGAATGCTTTAAACAAAAAGCTTTAAGTAAATTTATGGTAAAACAATGGAAAAATAATCAATCTTCAAGAGAAAAAAATCCTGAGAGATGTTTTCCAGTGGTAGAGAGAGAAAGGGAATCTCCCCCTCCCGGGAGAGGAAAAACAGAGAGCCCCTATGCATGATGTTTTTGGGGTTTTTATAAACACCCCACACCCACGACCTTAGATCGTGGTCATAACCATTAACTGATCAAATTCGTGCTCTGATTTTTCGGAGGAGGTTCGTGGTAGTTTATTTGACTGAGTCTTGTTTTCTGGTCATCACCTGATCAAAGTGGTCTGGTCGAGGTGATCAAGATTACCACTTGGTCGAGGTGGTCTGCTCGTCAAGTGGTCTGCTCACTAGGTTGTCCGCTCACCAGGTGGTCTGTTCACCAGGTTGTCTGCTCACCATGTGGTCTGTTCACCAGGTTGTCTGCTCACCAGGTTGTCTGCTCACCAGGTGGTCTGTTCACCAGGTTGTCTGCTCACCAGGTGGTCTGTTCACCAGGTTGTCTGCTCACCAGGTGGTCTGTTCACCAGGTTGTCGCACACGGGTTGTCTCGCTCACGGGTGGTCATTCACCAGGTTGTCGCTCACCGGGTGGTACATTCACCAGGTTGTACATTCACGTAGGGTGGTCTGTTCATTAAGTGGTCTGCTCATCAAGAGGTCTGTTCACCAGGTGGTCTGTTCATTAAGTGGTCTGCTCATCAAGAGGTCTGCTCACTTGGTCTAGGTGTTGCTTATATTTTACTTAGAGGAGAGCACGATAATGTATGAGCAAACACCTTATCTTGGTCACCTCATTCTATTCCCCAAACAGTATGAATTCAAATTTTGAAGTCTAACTTCTACAAAGACAGTAGAACTAGCAATTTCTAATCTTTTAATTAGTTTTTGTATTAATTGCTGCTTTTGTTTTGCTTTTCTTACTCTTTCATTTCAGTTTGCCACCACAATTATTGCAAGGAAAGACCTGGAGGAATACTGAAGAAGTGTCATGCAAAGACAGCCCATGCCAGAATCGATTCAAGAACTACTTCTGGAGGATCCTTCCGAAGAATCAATCTGACCGTCTGAGGTGAAATACTTATCCAAGGATTTATCCAAAAAAGAATTATTTTATAAAATATAATAGTCATAGTGGCCAACCCTCCGACATGAAATCCTTATCCAAGAATTTTAATCCAAAAAAGAATTTTTTTAGCTTAAAATTCTTAGATAAAGATTTCGTGTTGGATAGTTGGCCATTATGGCTGTTGTATATTTTATAAAAGAATTCTTCACATTGATCTCGTAACGCGACGCAAATTTCAAGGGGTTGGCAAGAAGCAAAGCACATTACAGGACCAGTTCCACAATCTACCGTCAATTAAAATTAACCATATGTATACGTGGACGGTGAAGATAAATTCTCAGCAAAATTTATTTACAAAAGCATCATCTTACTTTCAACGCTACTTTTGACATCAAGCTACATAAATAAAGTTGTTACAGCTCAAAGACAAAGACCTTATTCACTTCTGAGAAACCTTGGCTTCATCTCTTATCGCTCTCACACAAGAGAGAGAGAGAGAGAAACTTTTTGCCTCTTTTCACTGTTCTGAAAAATGGCAGGGGACAGGAAGATCGGAGTGGCGCTGGACTTTTCGCCGAGCAGCAAATTTGCTCTATCATGGGCTGTTGATAACTTGCTTGATAAAGGTGACACTTTGTATGTCATCCACATCAGCCACAATTCTCTTGACGAGTCTCGTAACCTCATGTGGGCTAAATCTGGTTCCCGTAAGTATCTTTCTTTTTGCTTATTTTCTGACTAATATCAGTTTCTTTGATCTTTGGCCTTTTTTAGCTGGCTACTTATGATTTGATCTGGGAATTTTTTTTTTTTGGCTAGCTCTTATTCCTCTGACTGAGTTCAGAGAGCCTGAGACTATGGAGAAGTACAATGTTAAAACCGACATTGATGTGCTTGATTTGCTTGACACTGCTTCTAGACAGAAAGAGGTAAATCTTTGACTTTTAGTTTTATTGGCCTTGGACATTAATTAATTAAATCGATACTTTGTTATGGTTGGATCGAATGTTTAGAATTGTAATGATGTGATTTTGCAGGCGAAAATTGTTCATGGACACAATATATATAACTAGAAAAAGCATTAAACGGCAGCTAATGGCTTGTTTATATCTCTCAACTCATTAATCGCAAATCTCTATGAAAAATATGCTATGAAACAGATGAATAACAAATCGTAGGTGCTAAGAAATTAATTTACTTAATTTTAATGCTATTCCGCGTCTTCCATGAGAATAACTGCCTTCAGTTTTGTCCAATATATTCTTCAGTTGATATGATTTGGGTGGTAGGTCATGCATTATTACTTAAACCTTGTCTAGTATCTCTCCACTTGTTATGGTTTAGCCATTTAGGTCTCGTGCCTTTGTCCAGGATCTTAAAATAATAAAAGTCCAAAAGAATTATCACTATCACATATCCTTTTATGACTGACTTCTTTATTATTCATCAATGACATATTATCAATAAAATTTGCTTTTTATTTATTATTTTTCGTGTATATAAAGAGCAAGAGACATAAGGCTTCCATATAACTGGCCAATATCATAATTCATAAAGGTTGTATTGAAAACATGAGGCCACTCTTTGTTCTCTGCACGCTCTCAGTACTTCTCTTGGTGTGAATTCAAATTTTGAAGTTTAACTTCTACAAAGACAGTAGAACTAGCAATTTCTAATCTTTTAATTAGTTTTTGTATTAATTGCTGCTTTTGTTTTGCTTTTCTTACTCTTTCATTTCAGTATGCCACCACAATTATTGCAAGGAAAGACCTGGAGGAATACTGAAGAAATGTCATGCAAGGACAGCCCATGCCAGGATCGATTCAAGAACTACTTCCGGAGTATCCTTCCGAAGAATCAAACCGACCGTCTGAGGTGAAATACTTATCCAAGGATTTATCCAAAGAAGAATTATTTTATAAAATACAATAGTCATAATGGCCAACCCTCCGACATGAAATTCTTATCCAAGAATTTTAATCCAAAGAAGAATTCTTTTGGCTTAAAATTCTTGGATAAAGATTTCGTGTTGGAGGGTTGGTCATTATGGCTGTTGTATATTTTATAAAAGAATTCTTCTTTGGGATAAAATCCTTGGATAAGGATTTCACCTCAGATGGTCGGATTGATTCTACAGAAGGATCCTCCGGAAGTAGTTCTTGAATTGACCAATCCTCGGACATAAATCCCTATCCAATGATTTTAACCCAGAGAAAAATGCTTTTGTCTATGATGCTTAGACGGAACTCATCTGTCTTGAATCTCGTGATAATAAGCGTTTGTGTTATGTTTTTTATTTAAATAAGTGGTCGAGACTCAGTGCTCAGGCTATGTTATTGTGTGTGTGTGATCATTATCTTTTACTGTACATGTGAAGAAGTTGATGCAGTTGAAGGATGTGATCACTGAAAATAAGTTATTAAATTGTAAGTTTTTGTTTTATTTATTTACCTTCATAAAAGGAGTCAACTGAATTTTCTTATTGATGAATGATACAAACCTTGCACTGGGAAAAACTAAGAAAAAGATTGAAAAGGAAAGCTAAGGCTTTCTTTGCTCGCAAGAAGAAAACGTGAAAGGATGATGTGAATCTTGGCAACTCCATTAATGGCAGCTAATAGCTTTTTTATATCTCTCAAATTACAATAATTCACCTAACATAAATGATCTCTATTATTAAACACTTTTTGGGATGTGTTCAATCACATCCGCAAGCAGTGTAGCAGAAAGGCAAGTGTTCAATATAATTTAAACACTTTTCTTATAAGAAAAGCATTATACAGCAAGTGGTCAATATAATTTAAAAAGTGTTTACTTGTAACGCATCGGGTTTAGCTTCGGCTGGAGGATTAATTAGAGATGCTCATGGGCGGTGGATAGAAGGTTTTGGCATGAATATTGGGATGTGTTCAATCACAAATGCTCAGATTCGGGGCATGTATCAGGGACTCATTCTGGCTTGGAACAAGGGCATTCCGCTGTTGATTGTGGAGATTGATAGTTTATGTGTTACACAGCTTATCCAAAGTCAGACTCTGTCCACTAATGCTCATCAACGGCATCCGGGAGCTCCTCTCTTGCTCTCTCGCAATTGGCAAGTTTCAGTGCATTACATTTATCGTGAGGCCAATTTCACAGCAGATTTCCTTGCTACTTTCGCACTGTCACTCCCTCTTGGGCTCCATGTTTCACCTACCCCTACCCCCGGTGTTGATGTTTACTTGTGCAGTGATAGTTTGGGGGCTGCGTTCCCTCATTTTGTTAAGCTTTAGCTTTTGCTAGACCCGTTCTTTCCTTTACCAAAAAAAAAAAAAAAAAAGAACAGAAAAGAAAAAGTGTTTAATGTGAGGGGAAAAATCGTTACATAAGCGGGTCTAGCTAAAGTCCATGTGATCGTGTTTCAGGCGTCACAAAAGATTTTTGAGACGGTTAAGGCGCTTCAGGCGTGACAAATTATGTATGGAGGTTTTAATTGATTAATTGTGAAAATTATTGAACAATAAGAACATAACTGTAAATTTGTATATTATTAGTAGGGTGTGATTACAGACAAAGTGGGATGGGGTCAGTGGGGGAATGTCATCACCCTTTGTCTTAATGCCAAAAGGCCCATAACCCATGCATATCCTTAAGCTAATACACAATCGAAAACACACTTTCGATAATAGACCGATGGAAAAAAAATTAAATTGATTAATTATTTAGATTTTTTTTCTTTTTGAATATTTTAAATACAACATATAAATAAAATAGGCTTTTTAAACAATTTTAGAAATTATATTAATATTTCCTCATATTTATATATTTATTCCAAGATCTAAATATTCTCTAAAGAATTGGGCTACTTCCGTAATATTTTTGTCATCTCTATTCACACATAGATACGTAATTACAATCATATATGAACCCTGTTCAGAATGAAAACTTCATCAGATATAATATTAGTGCAGAATTAACCCCGCAATCCCATGTTCATGCATGAGACTATTATTATTAATGACACCTCTGCGGTATATTATACAACGCAAGTCATCAACAAGCTCGAGTTTGACACCTCTGCAGTATCTCTGCAGTATATTATTAATGACACCTCTGCAGTATAAATGATGTAGCTTGGGTTCGAGTTTGATCAGGCTAACCTTTTTATCATCCATCGATTCTATATATATATATATATATATAACGGGGCGGACTCAGAACTTTACAGTACGCTGGGCTAAATTAAAAAAATAATAAATTTGTACTAAGAGAACATAACATTGCATACATATACAATTATATATATATATACATATATATATATATATACACACACCTGAATGCCCAAAGAGAGATACTCCTCTCCTCCTCTAAGATCGATAACATGTCAGTTTCTTCTAGGCTGACATCAGCATGTACAAAGCAAACCTGCAACTGAGAAGCTACTGTAGTAGAAAGGCATTTGCCATTGGAGTTTTCTGCACTAGGCGCCTCTGCTGCCGATTCAATTATATTGACCACTTGCTGCTTCAAAGACTTAATAGCATTGTCATTTCTTAAATTTTCTTTAGAATCAAGCCAAACACTCTGCTCATCCGCATCATATTTTAAGCCCTTTTCATATCCCTTATTCTGGCAAAACTGCACAATCACGGATTCCACTCTTGCAACCTCATCTTCAGTCAACTTGAATCTTTCTGGTATAATTTCTGGAGAAAGTGTAGGAGAAAAAGAGTGTGAACGATTGACAGTTTCATGTGGAGTAAGAAGAGCATTTCTGGCCTGACCAAAACACCAAGATGCATATGAAATCCATGACTTACCCATTATGGGACAAAGATGCGTAGACAATTTAGTAGCTGTTCCCACTATTTCCTCAATAATAAACCCCGCATTCAATCTAGAGCCTAAGCTTTCATCATTGAAGGAAGTATCACTGGCAAGCAAAGATACATCTGCCGTTTTAATATCTGCATGCATTTTGAGAACAATATTTTCCAAATTCAAGTCAGGCTAATCCCGTCTGAGCCAACTTGAGAGTTTTAAGCAAGCCTCGGCCTTCAAAAAACCATCATTATAATTAGTAACTATTGATTCAGAAGAAAGCATCAAAGGATGCACAAATGACCAGAGATTTGTAAAAGCATCTTCGTACTTGTTTTCAGCATACATAAGCAGGATTTCCTCGTACTTCAAATTTGAAATTAGGAGCTTATGGCATCTCTTGTCGGAGCAACTGGATATGTGATCTCTTAGATAGTTGCTCAGACGATTTGCCATCATCACGCTTCTTTGTTTACAAGCCAAACTTGAAAGATTCATACAGAGCTTGAAAGTAACAGGAGAAGATGGTGCAATAGCTCTATAAACACGGAGAACTTTTAGCCATGGATTACAATCTTGATGAGCACTATTAATTACACTCTGCATTGATTGGATATACGAACTTAAAATTGAATGATGTTGTTTGTGTTTGGCTTGATTGCCTCTTAGCTTCTGGCTTTCTTCAAAAGCAAAGATGCAGTGTAACTGGGTGGCATGTGCCCCTGCATCTGATAACCCATCAAGAGGCGATGCAGATGATATTTCATCCAGCATTGCCTTAGCTTCTGCAGTTCAAGCGGCACTTTGCCTACCTTCCCCTGATTCAGTGGTAGCAATGCCTGTAAAAGCATTTGATCACTCCTTTGCAAGGCTAGTTTGGGATCAAGTGTTAGTTCACAGCTACTTTTTGGAGTCAGATCAAGGAATGCCCAAGCTGCCTGAAAATCACCCTCATCAAAACGAGCCAAGGCATGAATTGCATTTATTTCATTCCGGCCCGCCGTTAAAACACTGGAATAATTCTTCCCAGCATGCTTGGCACGAAGTGTTTGCAACTCCAATAGCCAAACCTCTAGAGACTTCTAATCAGTTACAGCAGTATAACTTTCAATTATATGAACAATAGCAAATTGCACACCATCAGATCCCATAGTACTAAGCGACTCCTCAGTCTGTAATAAGTGAGCAAAGTGAGCAGCTGCCTTTTCATACTGGCCTTCTGCCTGATATACAAGCCCAGTGATCCATGAAAAAGGACCCAGGATTCCATTTTGATTTAGAGACTGGTGCTCATCCACAAGCAAGGAAGAGAAAGTCATTGAAACCCATTTTTGTAGCCCAATCAAAGCCTCTGATTGGTAACACTTGCACAGAGCCAATGCAATATGACATATAACCTTCAAGATGTGTCCTGAATATCTACCCCTTCCTGTGCCCTAGACTTGTCCTTCAAAGCCGAAGACAAAAGATTTCTAAGTTCCTGCAGACGCAAAGTACAGTACTGAATTGTACCGTGGCATTGTAGAGCCCATCCCGCATTCATCATCGGATCACATATGCGGGAAAACCACTCCTCGCAGACTTTCTTGTTAGCCCCCAAAAACAGTGAACTTGGGTGATTAGCTGGTGGTAAAATGGCAGATCCCTCATAGGCATTGTATACATTTTTCTTTACAGCCTCAACAAAGTCCAATAGTAATCTCATTGGTAGCAAGTGCGTACCAGAAGAACCTATTATACTAAAGTTTCCATCGATTTGCTCACTATCAAGCTGTAATGCATGCGCAATATCCACAAGCATTCGCTCCAGTGCTGTAAAAGTTTGTGTGGGCCCACCTAGATTGGTTCGAAGACGCATAGCAATGCAATATCTAGCTGCCTTCTGTGCAGCCCACCAGGCACCAGCCAGATTATTAACTGAGAACATTCTTTCCAGAATATCATCATCCACTTTTACATCCAACCAGAGGTCATTTATACCTATTTTTCCAGTTTCCTTAAGCTGACTCAAAACATAGTTTGAAACCCTGCAGCTATGAATAACTGCATAACATCTTAAAAACTTAGATTGCTCTATATTTATGCATTAACTTTCAGAAGAATTTTTTTTTTTGTCTTGATCATCTCAAAGAAAAGAATATCTCCTTCATATTAGTTGCCTTGAAAAGTTCAGCCCATCCTGTCAAAGAACACTTGCCACGGTTAAGTTTCAAGGCAACAGGCAATTTGCTTTCATCAGAATCCTGAACTATGATGCATTCGTCCCCAATCAAGTACTTTCGAGCAAATGTGCCCAGTGCATAATGCACAAGCAAAAGGAGTAACTTAAGAATAAATCAGAAGGAAATTCTAAGACAAATTACATTAACAGACAATAGCCCCAAAAAAAAGAAAAAAACATTGACAAACTCACCACATGATGCATCTGCAAATTGCTCACCTGCAAGACAACAGAGAATGAAGGCTTTCTAGGACTGAAGAGTCTGGGAGCATTAATTGCCAGCCGTCTTTCTTCCACTGAAAGTGATTTCCATGATGTACAAATATCAATTCCTATGTCTCAAGCAAAGCAATCAACTCATTTCTATCTGCAACTTTGAAAGTTAGTAATGAAAGAGATTAATTTTGTAAACACGTGGCTACACAAAACACGTACCTTCAACGTCTGCTCAGTGCTCATCCTTCACACAATGTTCGGGTTTATTGAATCTGGTGCTATCAATCTTAAGGTCCGGATGCTCAATCTCACAGTCGTCTGTACCAAATATAACCAATTGGAAATTTCAATTCTTCCTATACTGGAAAAGTATTTTGTATCCAAAGCAGATTGAATGATATTCCACAAATTCATTCCAACCATCTCCAAACCCAATATTTCCCTCATCCTTTATAATACCTACTTGTGAAACATAACCATCAGGATTTTGTCATTGTAGCAACAAATGACAGTTCATACTAAAAAATTTTCACAAACCTTGGCGGAAGCATATGCATTTAGGCAAACAAAGTTGGTTATCTATGTATTAGAAAACAAGAAAAAGTGCTTCCATAGCTAGCTATCATAAGGTTACAGTCACCAGATAAAGGTTATAAAAACAAGAAGATTTGTCCCATTGTGAACACACCAAAGAAGAATAATTTGAAATAAGCTTCTGATGCACAAGACCATCACGAACTTATCATTCAGAGTGAAAGCTGACTTGAAGTTGGTAATATATGAAAGGTCTAGCAACTTAAAATTCAAAATTAAGCACACAATTTTTTTTAAAAAAATGGAACACTTTCACGTACAGGACATAATATTTCAATGTTTTTCAATGAACATTTCAACAAAACATGGCATTAACATCAGTTGTTTGTTTCCTCAGGTGCCAACATCAATATGACAGGTTTGTTTGCTAAAATATAGTTAACAACCAAAAACACAACACAAGGCCCATAATTTTTATTCTTTATATTTTTGTTTAAAAAGAAAAAAGCTGTCAGCAAAAATTTATAATTTGGAAAGCAAGAGTTAATATATTGAAGTTACGAAAATTTACCAGCTTTTTATCATCAATGGTGGAGGCAAGGATCTCCCTGAAAAAATGAAAAGGTTCCTTCCCCATGGAACTGGACATCATGAGTCCTCCTCAACTTCTAAGATCTTTTGTAATAAAGAAAGCAAACCATTACATTAATTCAGATATTAAACATAAAATTTAGGATAAAAGTTATGAATTTTGCAAATTAACCTCCGAGAACTCCTTTGTCTTGTTGACTTTGAAAATGTAGCTTTACGTCTGAATTGTCAAGCAGGCCTTGCCATTTTGGGCATCTGGGGTTGTTGAAGGCGGCTGAAACTAAGCAGCAGGAGAGCAGCAAAGGCAAAGCCCGTTCAAGTGCTTTTTTTTTTTTTTTTTGTTCGAAAAGAAGGGCTTTTTTAAAAGCAATTAAATGCTTTTCGAAAAACTAAAAGCACATTCGTGGGAAAGTATTTTTATCATGTGCTTTTTTTCTAAAGCTTTTATAATTAGTTAATTAATTGTTTTTAATCTAAAAATAAGTTGTGACAACTTCTATTTGTAAGGTGATTTTTTACTCGCAAGTAGAGTTTGTGAAAATTGTTACATTGCAGAAAGGAATTCCATTTGCAAAAGACATTGGGCTGGCTCTAACTACAATTGAGTCAGATTCTTTCAATGTAGTTAATCTCATTGGTAACAAAATTACAAGCAAGTGTGAAGTAGGGTGAGTAATCTCTGAAATTCAAGAAATTCTGTCTTCTTCTAACAGCTCTTTTAAGGTGGTAAAATGACTCTTTTAAAGTGGTATAATTCTATCGAGAATGTTTGGATAAAGAAAGCTCCAAGTGAGATTTATGTTTATGTATATAAGGATAAATATATGTAATAGTTTTAATCAATGAAGCTTCAATTTCAATGAAAAGAAAACTGTAAAAAAATATGATGATTCTTAGAATGGTCTGGCTTATTAATGGAAGATAATGGAAAGCACTTATTATTAAGCAAATAATTAAATACGTCTACAATTGGGCCAACCTCGCTCTGACTTGGCTTGCAAATGGGCTAGACTGAGCCTACCTGACTAATTTAGTAGAACCCAACTATACAAACCCCAACCCGAAATTGCAGTTTTCTCATTAGTGAAAATTACAATAATAGACAAAATTACAACAATAGGCAAAATAAAAATCTGATTTCTCCAAAAAAAAAATTCTTTTTTTCCTTTTTAATTATTATTTGGCTGTATACCAAAAATAAAAATCTGATTTCTCTATAAAAAAATTATTTTTTCTTTTTAATTAATATTTGCCTGTATACCTTTCTTTTTTTCTTATCTTTTCTTTCCCTTTTCATTTTTTTTTTTGAAAGATACTTGGCATGGCTTTTGTTATCAAAGAAACAATTTTCAGTGGTCGCTAGCATTTCACATAGATTCATAGCTTTCATGTGTTATGTTGAATAACCTCAGCATCTTGGGTCATACTGAATTGCATGCTTAGACATAGCTCAAATCCAAATCATCTAATCTTATGAGCCACCTCTGTAATGCACCCTTGAAAATTTTTTTATGAGCAGAAGCAGACCGTCTACAACTGATGAGAAAAATAGTAATCACCACCAAAAGAAAAGATTATGACAGCAGCTCATTTATACCTCTTCAACTAGTGTTCTTGCTCTTGTGGTAAGTAGTAACCGTTCAGCAGAAGCTTTAAAAAAGAACATGTCTAATTCTTTGGAATTTCTGAACTATACTGAGACTATGAACCGCCATCCATTCACTAGAAAAATGCATAGATATTTTAAGGCAGGAAGCAGTAAATGAGCGCATAATGAATGTCGGAACCGATACGAATAAAGTATCAGTAACAGATCATGTAAATATGATCCATGATAAAGTAGTCCGAAAAATATAGCAGTGTAAACATAACCATTAAATTTAAAACCTCCAACAAAGCACAAAAGCTAATGTATTACACCTCTAACATAAGGGTCAAATTATTAGAAGCTTGTGACATATAGCATATATGTCTAACATGCCATTCCCATCCTAGTATATATAGATCTGCTTCTTACAGGCAACAGTAACTCCATAATGTCTTGTAAACTTAGATACATCTTTATGCATTAAATACTGAAACTTCCAGAAGAATGTTCTTCATCTGGATCATCTCAAAGAAAAGAATATCTCCTTCCTCACATTAGTCTTCTTGAAAAATTTACCCGGTCTGGTCAATAAGCATTTGCTGCAACTCACTTTTACTTTCACGGCCAACTTCCTTCCGTCAGAATCCTGTATGGTGACACATTCTTCTCCATTCAGATACTTCCGAGCAAATGAATTTGGCACATACTACACAAGCAAAAGCAGCAACATAAGTATATATAAGAAGGAAAATCTGAACCAGATTGTAATAAAAAGTATGCATATATAATTTAAAGTAAAGCTCGCCACACAATTTTACTGCATGTTACTTGCCCTCAAGAAAACAAGGGATGAAGGTTTTTCAGGCTTGAGGAGTCTAGCAACATTAATTGCTTCCTGTTTCTCTTCCAATGTCATCCTTGATTCACAATCATAGCTTATCCATGTCCTCAAGCAAAGCAATCGACTTAATTTGATCTGCAATTTATCAGAGTTAGTGATGAAAGGGAGAAATTATGTAAACACTGAGCTGAATAAAACAACATTATCAACAGATTAGTTTTTCCTTACCTACAGTGTCTGCTCGGAGCTCATATTTCAAATTATGTTTGGCTTTCTTGAATTTGGTACTATCAATCTTAAGGTCAGTCTCTTGAACCGATAGACATTGTGTTTCACTGAGGTGTATTTTGGCGTGAACAGATCCTTCTGAATTGGACGTTCCAATTATGTCTTGCATCGAATCATTAACATTATCCGATTCATCTTTCACCTCCAGCTCTTCCATTCTGTAAGTCTTGCTTTGCATCTTGCAACCATTCTTAGATTTTGAACTGTTAACTGTAGCTTGGTTCTGCCTTGAAGGAGGGAACATTTTTCTGGATGGATACTGAATCTCACAGGTAGTTGTATTAAAAACGAAAACTTGAAACTTTGTGTTCTTTCTGTATTGGAAAACCACAAAGTACCCAACACCTGTTGAAAGATATTCCACAAATTCATTCCAACCTATCATCAAACCAAATCTTTCCATCCTTTTTTGTAATACCTACTCGCATGACATAACCCTTAGGATTTGTAAGTGTAGCGACATATGAGAGTTCATCCTCAAATCTTCCCACAAAATTTTGTGGAACCTTCTGCATTTTGGCAAATGAAGTTAGATGATCACGTATCTGTAAACAAGAAAATGTGCTTCCCTTGCAGAGCGATTATGGGGTTGCTATCACTGTAGATAAGACTATCACTGTAGATGAGGGCTACAAAAACAAGATGGGTCCCATTGCCAGTATAAGAGAAAAGAAGGGTTTGAAGTAATCTTCTGAGATACAAGACCACGACAAACTTATCATTCAGTTTGGAAGCTGACAAAAAGTTTGTAATTGATGCTAATTAAAATGGAAACAATGCTTTTCAATAAGGAATGAGCCTCAATGCGACTCAATTAAAAGTGTTCACCCTGAAGCAAAGGCTTGCTGAACAGTTTTGCTAGATTTCGCCATATATAACTCTTCACAATGCAATTTATAACTTATAACAATAATATTTGCTACAAACAGATGAGAAAATGTCATATCTAGCATAATTTGACACTAGCGCATATGGAAGTGATACCCTCAGTGAAAAGTCTGGCAATAAAATTTCAAAATCAAGCACGCAATTACTTCTTAACTTTCTTGAGGAATCTAATAAACTTGTAAGCACTTAAGTGACAAACCATTTTCATCAGGCTAAAATGGAGCCTTTAACAACATAATAGAGCAAGAGAAACTAATGGAATCCAAAAAAACCATATATTATACACAAATTCAACCAGATTAGCTAATATATTTAGATGAAAACAAAAACTGCCTAATCTACTTGAAATATAGAAGTTTCTTATCACTCGAATGATAACACGACTTAAAAGTGTTTAATTTACTTCTAAGTATAAGAGTATCTAGTTACATTATAGCTTGGTGAGTCCGAGGTCAATGATTTAATTTGTTTATTTAAGTTTATCTAAAAAATAAAAATAAAATTTAAATATATGCAATTTAATTTGAGAAAAACTATGAAATTAAATTAGTTAGGGTTATGGATGCACTCTTAGTAATAAATGCAATTTAATAAATTTTTTTATTTTTATTTTATTGCCCAAAAGATTAATTGTATAAATTACAATTATTTTCTCATTAATTTTATTATGGATTAAATACTTAATGTGCCAAAACTTAACTTGTCTACAATAAGTTAAAAGTTCAAAATATAAAATATGGATAAATTAAATATAAAATAATTTAATTTATATAATTAAAAATAGAATTTGATTAAATTATATTTTTTTACTAAGAGTTTCACCTTCCGCTAACTATTAGTATTTAGCTAAACATAATTGAAATAAAAGGAATTATTAAAATTAAAAAATATAATTAAAAAATATTTAAAAATTGAAAATAAAACTAATTTTATTTATTGAAAATATATTACAAAGAGAGAGAAGAAGAATTAGAGGAGAAAGAAGAGAAGGAAAGTTGTGGAGAGGTGTGTTCACCCCCTCTCTATTTATACTAATACATGATTAATTCACCTATACAAATAAATAAAGCTAATTACGACTTATCCATATATTTGTCCCACTAACAAAACATAAACCTAACTTAATTTACTCAAGTAAATCCAACACATTCCACTAGCAATTATACCAAACATAGTAAAAACTTATAATTTCACAATTACTACATTTATTGCCGTAAAAACTTATAAATTTACAACAAAAGTGGCGGATCCTCCTCAACAATGACCTAATTTTTTGAACTTTCGGAATCCAAATTTGACTTCCGTACATGTGTTTGGAGCCGCAAATTGCGTGAAATTATTAGTTTTACCTAATAAATACAAAAAAATACAAAATTAAATATTTAGAAAAAATAATTAGAAATTCATAATATATCACATAATTACAAATGTAAATTATATTATAAACACAAAATAACATTTTTACCCCTTAATAAAGATACAATTTTTAATACTAATCAAATGATATAACATTACAGGATAGAGCTTGCATAGGATGTAACAGTCTCTTAAACTTTCACGGGCATAATATGGCATCACGATCCTTTTTTTTTTTTTTTGGATTTACAGTTAACAACCAAAAAGATAACATAAGATCCATAATTTTGTTTTTATTTTTTAATGAAAATTTATCAAACAAGAAGTCTTTAAAAAGCAAGAGTTAATGTAAAAGTTTTGAGAATATTACCGTCTTTTTATCTTCAATGGTGAAGGCAAGAATGACCCGGAAGAAAATTGAATTTGTCTTCTTCATGGAACTGGCCACCTTGGGCTCTGCTCTTCTTCTAAAAGCCATTCGTTTCCTTTAGCTTTTGTGGAATCTAGCACTTTTATTTTTATTTTTCTCTCATCTGTAGTAAAGGAAGCAAACGCACTACATTTTTTCATATATTGAAGATAAAAATTGAAACTATAAGTGATGATTTTGGAAATTACCCTTTAACATGCATGGTCTATTTTGTATTTTGAGAATGAAGCATTGATGGGAATCTCTGAATTCTGAAGCATTTCTTGAGATGCTGAAAATGCTTTGTTGGTTTGAGGAAACTGCATTTTTTGCTGAGTTTTGTGTTTGAGCTGGCCTTGCCATTTCGTCATATGGCGTAATGCTGTTCAACTTCAAGACAGCTAACACTCTTTACTACTCAAGCAGCAGGGGAAAAGTTTTGAAGTGCTTTTAGTAAAAGCACTTTCTTTGGGAGCATATGAATTTACTCTCATTATTCAACTGGTGGACATCTCCGTTTGACTAGTATTAGCGTGTGGCCCTGTGCCTTCAACTTTTAGAAATAACCTACAATGACCCTTTACCAATTTTCAATTTGAAATCAATTAGGAATTCAAATATATAAATTTACTTATTTTGTAGTATAATGAAGAAATCTATTGAGACTAACTCAGAAATTCATTCACAAAACTATTTAAGAAAATATATCCCTACTCACATTTTATAGATTTGAGTCCCCATAAAACTCGAATTTATAACCTCAACAACTAACCTACTACTAGCTGAGCTGCTGTTTGTTTTTTAATTTAAAGTCTGAATTTAATTTTTTTAAATTTTCTTTATTTTAAGTTGTTTTTTTTAAACTTATCACTTATTGTTATACAATTTTATCTGAATAGAAAAAGTAGAAAAAATTCATTTTTATCTGAAGTCTAAAGTTTAAATAGAAAATTTTAATTTCAAATCTCAAAAATACCCTTATCAATTCACGTATTTCTAATATTATGTATAAACCTAATATTTTTATATTATTCTTGAAGTTATTTTTTTAAATTGCTTTAAATTTTTATTTACATGATAACATTAACTAAATTGAAATGTTGAACTAATCAAATTATGTCGATTGTGATGAATCAAAAATAAAATAACATTATTGACTTTATAATAAAATTTGATGTTATAATTACATCTTTTATTAAATATTAAATTAAGATCAACAATGATAGTATTTTTTTAATGCTACCAAACTAATCAACCCGTGAAAATTATAAATTGTGAAGAATAAATTTATGCACCATTTAAAAAGGATATTTATGTCAAACTACTAACTTTTAAGTTTTTCTCTCAGATGTTGAAAAACAAAAAACAAACATGTCATTCAGACTTATTCAGACTTTAGCTAAATTCAGACATATTCAGATTTCAGATCAAAACAAAAAAAAGCAACCTAAGGCTTAAGTGGCTACACTATCCATACAAAAAATAAAGTTTCAAAAGAAAGTAATTCCTCCTTACAAGTTACATGCTCGAAGATACAAATATCTCCTTTGTTTTTGAGCTGACCTTGCCATTTCAGTCGTATGGTGTAATCTTGTTCAACTTCAAGCCAACTAACACTCTTTACTACTCAAGCAGCAGGGGAGCAATTTTTAAGTGCTTTTACTAAAAGCACTTTCTTTGAAAGCATATTGTTGATGTCGAAATCTGATCTACTCGCTTAGTGACTTAATATCAGACTCCAACATCAGCATTAAATTTATTTGGTAGATAATTGGCTTGCCAATCGGCAAGATGTCCTGTGACCACTAGCGATTGACCTGCGAATACCTAAAATCACAGAAGACGATAAGAGGTGTCAGAAGTTTTTTCTACGATAATCCTTCAATGCTCAAGTCAGTTTTATGGGCTTACGGAAAAAAAATAATAATTTATGTTTAAACAATAAAGCAGGGTGTTTAGGAAATCAAAAATTGATAAAAAAAGAAAACCAAATACTCATATAACAGTGGATTTAATCGGCTTGCTATAATCTTTTTATAGAAACAAAAGAAAAGCCGGCAGCCATGTTGACTTAGGCCCCTGCAAATTGCCATCCCCTCTTTTAATCCCAGAGGGCCCCTTTTTATTTTCCTTACCTTTTATGATTTGTCCTCATCTCTCTAAAATGGCCTTTGAATATACAAGCAGTGTCTTGGCTTTGGTAAGGGTAGTTAGGCCATTGCATCTTGCCAATAAAATTAGCGGTTGAGAAAAATGAGGAGTGCTCGTCCTCTTTGGCCCCATTTTCCTTCTTTTTCTCCTTTTTCCATTACCAAACACATATAAATTTGAGCCGTGCTATTTGAGCAAAAAAATTAAACAAAAGGAATACAAAATAAATTATAACACCATGTAATGTAAGAAGAGAAAAAACAAAATAACACTTAACATTATAAAACCACATGATATTATAGTTCAATCATTCTTCCTTAAATATCTTTAATGTTTTCTATAATTTACTCTCTGGACATCTCCATTTAACTAGTATTAGTGTGTGGCCTTGTGCCCCCTTACTTTTAGAATTAACATATAAAGACTTTTTACTGATATTCATTTAAAAATATAGATTTACTCATTTGCAATATAGTTAAGAGTTCTATCAGACTAATTCAAGAATTCATTCACAAAAATATTTAAAAAAATATTTATTCCTACTCACATTTGCAGATCTGAGTCCTTGTGAGACTTGAATTTATGACATCAATAACCAAGCCACCACTAGGCTAAGGCCTTAGTGGCTTAATTAGTTAGATTTAATATCATTAAAGATTTGCATTTGCTACTCTATTTATCCAGAAAATACTAAAAGTTTCAAAAGAAAGTCATTCTTTTGGTACAATCTCAAAGATACAAATATCTCCTTTCTGCAAGCTATTGTTCCTCATAAGTTTTGCCCATAATAGGACAAAATCCCCATTACATCTCCAATTATTTGACAGA
Organism: Atalantia buxifolia; assembly: GCA_030444775.1. Classification (NCBI taxonomy): domain Eukaryota; kingdom Viridiplantae; phylum Streptophyta; class Magnoliopsida; order Sapindales; family Rutaceae; genus Atalantia; species Atalantia buxifolia. The sequence goes on from CM059838.1 coordinate 22,541,141, forward strand.
GTATGCTCTCTTTTCTTATCATCTTTAATTTTGATGGATTTGACATCTCTACTCCAAAATTTATTAGCGAATTTTCTTAGAACATACTGCATAAATAAAATAAAATGAAAAAAAATTGCAACTAATTAAGAAAATCAAAAGTTATTAATATTTGTTATCACATTTAATTGGAAAAAAAAACAACAAACTCACCAGAGCATTATGAGTAATGTCACTTGATTGCAAGATAACCATGAATGAAGGAATTTTTTGCCTCAATGATCCGACAATAATTTACTACTCTCTTGCTTTCTTCTTTAGTAGCAATTTTTTCTTTTCTTGCAATAGACATTCCCATTTCTTCAACTGAAGCCCACAAGTCAAATTCATTATAATCATCTGATTCATTTTTCTCCACCATCAACTCTTCATTTTTTAATTCATCACTCTCATATGGATAATTAATCTCGCAAGCAGTTAAAACAAATATGAGAACATGAAAAGTTGTGTTCTTCACGTACTTGAAGATCACAAAGTATCTAGCAGAGATTGAATAAGATATGATGAAGTCAACAAACCTTGATGAAGCCAAATATTACTTGTCCCATTTTTTCTCAAATGAATTTTCAAAATACGTGTTGGAAAATTGATTTGGTGAAGTAGGTATACGACTAAAGTGAAATTGAAAAATAATAAGACAATAGAATCACTCAGGGACACCAAAAATTACGTGGCTCGACTTTTAGCTTGCATCCATTGGCGAAGACAGAAAGAAAATATTTTATTAGTGAAAAGGAGTTACAAATATTGTGATATTTTAGCTCACTACCCAAAACCCGAATACACCCAATCTCTCAAATCACTATAACAAAAGCTTATAATTTCAAGCTCTTTAAACTCTCTCTCTAAAATGCTAAATTGCTTCTCTCTCAATGGAATGCTTCAGCTCTTCATCTACACTTCTATTTGTAGCAAAATAATGGCCAAGAAATTAATGATTAGAGCCCAACAATTATGGCTTCAATTTCATCAATCTGTGTGGCTTCAATTTTGTCAATCTTAGCTTTCCAAATTTGTGAGCTATGATCTCTATTTTCTTTGATTTGCTGGCACCAAAGTTAAGTACCAAATTCGATGCTGACTTTTAGGTGCTTTCTTTGACATTCTCCCACTTGGAGATTAGGTTGAGAATCAATCAATCTCCACACCATCTTTTTTATTTCGCCGCAGCCATGTTGCTTACGTTTCTACTAGGCCACAAGAGGATCTACTCCAGATAAACTTGTCTGTATTGATCGACTTGGTCAAAACATCTGTTAGGTTCTCCTTAGTATGGATTTTCTACAAATTTACATTTTCATCTTCCATTACTTCACGAATGAAGTGATACTGTACCCCTATATGTTTTGTCCAAGAATGAAAGGCCGGATTCCTTACAATATGCAGGGCACTCTGACTGTCATAAAATACAAGAATTTTTTGTTTTGTACCCGAGCTCCTCCAATAACCTTTGTATCCAAATAGGTTCCTTACAAGCTTGTGTAGCAGCCATGTACTCTGCTTCTGTTGTAGGTAAAGCCACAACAGTCTGCAGTTTCGAAACCCAGCTTACAGCTCCTCCTGCATGTGTAAACATATAACTAGTAATTGATTTTCTTTTATTAAGATCTCCTGCAAAATCTGAATCTACATAGCCCTTGATAGTAAACTCTAATCCTCCATAATATATTGCAACATCTGAGGTTCCTCTAATATATCTCAGAATCCTCTTCACAGTTATCCAATGCTCTTCACTAAGATTTGCCATGTATTGACTGATTGATCCTATTATTTTTGCAATGTCTGGTCTAATACATATCATAGCGAACATCAAACTTCCCACTGCTGATGCATATGGTACTCGAGACATCTCCTTCCTCCCTGCTTCATTGCTAGGGCATATACTTAAGGATAATTTAAAATTAACAGGAAGTGGGTTAGAGATTAGCTTACAATTGTGAATGTTGAAGTGTCGCAAGATTTTCTTCAAGTAGTTCTTCTTTAAAAGACAAATCTTCCTATTATTTTTGTCTCGGTGAATTTACATCCTTAGAATCTTGTGTGCTGGTCCCAAGTCCTTCATTTCAAATTCCCTAGCCAGTTGTGCCTTCAATTCTTAGACTCGATCTTTATTGGAGTCTGCTACCAACATGTCATCCACGTACAACAGTGAAATGATGAAATCATTATCTTCAAATCTCTTGTAATTTGCATAACAGTCTGAACTGAGTTTGTTGTATCTAAGGCTTTTGATGAAGGAATCAAATTTCTTATGTTTAAGACTGTATAGAGATTTGTTCAACTTGAGAACCAAGTTCTTTTTTTCATTTTCAACAAAACCTTCTGGTTGGAGCATAGAAATTTATTCTTTAAGTTCTCTATGAAAAAATGCATTTTTTACATCTAACTACTCTAAATGTAGGTCAAATATAGCATAGATCATCAAGACTATTCTGACTGTCATAAGTCGAATCACCGGAGAAAATATTTCGTTGAATTCAATACATTTTTTCTAAGCATATCCTTTCACCACCAATCTTTGCACGATACTACTCCACTTGGTCATTGCCATTATATTTGATCTTATAGACCCATTTGTTTCTAATGGCTTTTCTTCCATGTGGTAGTGGTACAAGTTCTCATGTCTTGTTCTTGTGTAGATCCTTAATTTTTTTCTACATTGATGTCATCTACAAATCAACAACTAAGCTGTTTAATGCTTCATGGAAAGTTGATGGCTCTTTATTCTCTGTTAGAAGAAAATATGCAACATTGATCTCTGTGACATAGTCTAAATGCTACACTGACAGTCGTCTCTCACGAGTTGACCGATGAACTTTTGAAGCCTCGAACTCGACTGATTTTTGTTTCTCGTACTTTGGTGCTACTTGAGAAGAATCTGAATTTTTTGAATTATTTTCCACATATATCGGCACAGGCTCTGACTTTTCTTTTACAGTATTATCATCCCTATCTCTCCTTTGTAGTTAATCTTTTACAAAAATAATATTTCTACTGATGACGATCTTGTGGGCAGTGAAGTCCCACAGACGATGTCCTTTTACTCCATCAGCATATCCCAAGAAGATATATCTTTTAGATTTTAGATCCAGCTTTACTCTTTCTTGGGCATTGTACATCACGTACACAATACATCCGAATGCATATAGGTGAAAGTAATTTGCTAGCTTTCCAGTCCATATCTCTATCGGAGTCTTCAACCCAATTACTGTGGATGACGATCGATTAACTACATAACAAGTAGTTTTGGCTGCTTTTGCCCAGATTGAATTAGGTAAACCCACCGTCCTCAACATAGCTTTTATTCTTTCTACAAGAGTCATGTTTATCCGCTCCACCACTCTATTTTATTGAGAAATGTATGCCACCGTGAATTGCCTTTGAATACCTTCTTGCTTACAGAAAGTAAGAAACTCACCGTCTGTATAATCTCCACTGTTATCTGTCCTCAAGCGCTTGATTCTTTTCTTGGATTCAAGTTCAATCTACGCTTTGTACTATTGAACACATCTGACTTTTTTTTTTATTGGATACGCTCAGCATTTCCTAGAATAATCATCATTGAAAGTTACCAAGTACTTTGTACCTCTCATAGACATATCTGGTGATTCCTAAACATCAGAATAAATCAAGTTTAAAATGTATTTACTTCTAACAGTGGATCTGCTGAACTTTAATCTATGTTGTTTACTTGTAACACAATGCTCGTAAAACGGTAAGCTCATCGATTTAAGCACTAAAAGTAATTTTCGCTCAGAGAGAATCTTTAAACCTTATTCTGACATGTGACCGAGTTTGAAATACCATATCATAGTTGATTTTTCTTTATTTGATGCGACACATACATCAGTTTCTTGTAGTGTTTCCCCTTTAAGCATAAACAAATTAGCACCGATCTTTTCTGCTTTCATCATACAAGCATGCCTCTAGTAATCTTCATAATCCCATTTTCAACATGACTTTTGCACTCCTAACTATCTATTTATCCCAAAGACAATGATTTTTCCTTAGGCCGTTGACATGTCGTACCTCCCTAATTATGCGAATTGTACCATCAAATATTTTTATTTAGATAGTACCAATGCTAGCGATCTCCAAGGCATGATCATCTCTCATATATACAGATCTTCCTGATATAGGTTCATATGTGTGGAATCATTCTCTCCAAGAGGTCATGTGCCAAGTAGCTCCTGGGTCTTGAGTCAGACATCAGATAGTTGTTTTCTGCCTTCTGAAATAGTTATTTTCTCGCTGTAAAAAATTTCACCATCATTCAAGGTACTTGTTACACAACCTTGAGCATTTGATAACTCAAGTTCTTTGTCTTATTTTATCTTCTGGTTGTTCAAACACTCTTTCTTGACGCGCCCTTTCTTACCACGGTTGTAGTATTTAACTTTTTTTTTTTTACTTCTGGATTTTGATCTACCATGATTGTAACTTCCACTAAGGCCATATTCCATTGTTCTCCCTCTCGTCATCGATAACGCTTCTACATGTTATAAACTTACCTGTCTGTTTTTCCTACTTTTCTACCTGCTCTCCTAATTTAATACAGAGGCCGTAACATCGTCGAAAACTAGACTGTTTGTTGGATTATTGTTCGTCAAATTGATGATAATTTGATCATACGAATCTGGTACACTTTGAAGTAGAAGCTTTTCACGTTCATTTCTCTATTTTATGACCCAACATTGTGAGTTGTAAAAATAAAGTCTTCAAAGTATTGATGTGGTCGGTCACTGATGTAGATTCTGTTATTTAAAGAGCATAGAGTCTCTTTTTTAAGAAGATCTTATTGTGCATCGACTTGGCCTCGTATAGTTTTGTAAGGGTATCTCATATTTCCTTTTGCCTTTTTCTCCGCCACACTAGATAACACCCCATCTACAAGTGCTAGGTGTAGATCAGTAATGGCATTACCGTGTATCTCATTTTGCTTGTCATCATCAGTTATCTCCATGGGCTTTTCTCCAATTGCTGCCAAGCAATTATTTTTCCTCAAAATTACCTGCATCTTCATTTTCTACAACGAGAAGTTATTCTCATTGAACTTTTCAATTTTATACTTTGCTGCCATTTTGTTGATAAATACCGCACACAAGCTAGTGTACCACTTTGAATAGTTATAGCATTTTTTTATAATACTTATTTTAATTTATTATTTCGGCTGACCACCTATTTAATGATACTAGCTAAGAAAGAGACACAAAAAAAGACTATCTTAGTGGAATATATCAGAGTAATAATTAGTTTTAGATTGAGTTTCTTGAGTTAAGTTTTACTTAATTCCAAAAGAGTCATGCTCAATTTAAAATTAGTGATCAACTAGATATAGGGATTCACCTTGTAGGTTAATTAGAAGCTAAGCGTGTAATGTTATATCTTATGTTGGCATAACAATTTATCACTGTTAGGTTGCATACAAATATAAGCCATCCAACATGCGACAGCTGATGATACAATAGGATTATGCCTAATGTTGTATCAGATGTTGTAGCAACCGAGCCTAAAATTAGAAGAAACAGTCAAAACCATTGAGAGAGTTTAATCACTCAACTCTCAACTATTATATTCCCATTGGCTTTGTTCTTGTGTTTGACGTGAGAATTTATTTATTGCATTTTTAATTATTGCATTTTATACTTTAATTAGTTATTTAGTCTCATTAATTATCTTGTCTTAATGTAGTAATTATGATAACATTAATTCTCATGGAGATGGTCTTGAATACTTATCATTATATCACTTATTGTGTACACTTGCACATTAGCACCAATAGTGTAAGAAACAGTACAACAAGTTTTTTACGCCGTTGCCGGGGATTGATTATTCATCGTGATTTATGAAATTAATCTTAACAGTGCTCATTTTTTATTTATTTTATTTACAGGAAACCTTTGCATGCGTAAATACAAACCTGTTGAATTCCAATTTGATCTAGAAATTAAAAGAACCATAAGGAGATTAAGAAGAAAGCAAAGACAATCAAAAGCTGTTGTAGCAATAGATGATTTGCAAGATATGAGAAACTTAAACCCTCTTGGAAAAATACAACCAGTCGATTGTCAAGAAGGTCAGAACGAGCAAAATAATCAGGGACAACTAGGGAACAACAATATTATCTACATGACAGATGATAGGAAAGTGCTATTAGAGATTATATCATGTTGACTCTTTAATTTATACATCCTGGAATAGTTAGATTTGAGGTGCAAGCTACTAATTTCTATTTCAAACCAGTGATGTTTCAAATGTTGCAAATAGTAGGGCAATTCAATAGATTGCCATCAGAAAATTCTCATCTCCACTTTAAATTGTTCTTAGAGGTGAGTGATGCTTTCAAAATTGCTAGAGCATCACATGATGCATTGAGACCCAAACTTTTTTCCATATTCTTTAAGAGATCGAGTACGGGCATGGTTAAACTCGTTACCACCAGATTCCATCACAACATCGAATGACTTAGTTGATAAATTTTTAATGAAATACTTTCCGCCAACCAAGAATGAAAAATTGAGGAATGAAATCATATTTTTTCATCAACTTGAAGATGAGAGTTTATATGACAAAACTAGAAACCTTTTATAATGGTCTTAACCTCAGTATTAGATTAATGGTGGATGCTTCAGCAAATGAGACTTTATTGTCTAAATCTTACAATGAGGCTTATGAGATTTTGGAGAGGATAGCCAACAATAACTACCATAGTAGTCATAACTACTGGCCAGTGGCCATCAACTAGACAAGCCACAACAAGAGGAACAACAGAAGTACATAATATAGATACGTTTACAGTATTATCAGCCCAAGTAACTTCATTGACAAATATAGTAAAGGCTATGACCACAGCTTCAGCATTTGTCAACGAAGTTATCGAAGTCTCATGTGTTTATTGTGGAGTGGGATATTTATTTTATAATTTTCCTGGGAATCCATCTTCAGTCAATTACATGGGCAACTTCAATGACAAAATCAGAGCAATCAGTATTCAAATACCTATAATCTTAGATGGAGGCAGGACCTAAATTTTTCATGGAGCAATCAGAATTAGCCTGCTGCAGCATCCAGTGGACAGAACAGACCTGCACAGCTATTAAGATTTCATCAGCCAAATCAAGGGCAAAGAAACACAAGTAATGATCAACTCAGTTCTTTTGAATATTTGCTTAAGGAATATATTGTAAAAATAAAATAGTTGTCCAAAGCTAGGCTGTGTCATTGAGAAATTTAGAAAATCAGATTGGACAGCTAGCTACAATATTGAGTAACAGATCTTACGGTAGTTTACCCAGTAAAATAGAAAATCTAAGGAGGGAAGAAAAAGATCATTGCAATATGATTAACTTAAGGTCTAGACAGGGTGTTGATATTCTTGTTGGTATACCAAAAAGAAAAATGGAACTTGTTTCAACCCAAAAGGAAACAAAAATTGAAGAGGAGCCACAACGACTTATTTTCTACATACTGATGAAAGTAGTCAAGCTACAGTAACTGTAGAAAGACATGATTCAATGTCTGTTAAAGAAGAAACTGCAGCACCAACAGTAACAAACCAAAGTATATAAACAGAGAAACAACTTGCACAGGCTGCTGCAGCACATCAGTTTAAGCACCCACCATCTTTCCCACAAAGATTTTAGAAGCATAAACAAGACAAGCAATTCAGCAAATTCTTAGAAGTGCTGAAATAGTTGCATATGAACATTCCTTTTGTGGAAGCATTAGAACAAATGCCCAATTATGTGAAGTTTTTTAAGGATATTTTAACAAGAAAAAAAAGGTTTGAAGAATTTGAAGCTGCTGCTTTAACACAAGAATGTAGCCATATACTTCAAAATAAAATCCTTCAAACGTTGAAAGATCTAGGGAGCTTTACAATTCCATGTTCTATCCGAACTTGGTATAATGGTAGAGCACTTTGTGATTTTGGGGCAAACATCAATCCCATACCTTTATTAGTATTCAAGCAATTGGTAAATATAGACTAACACCAGTGACTTTATAGCTTGCTAACAGATCTTATGCATATCCTGAGGGCAAGATTGAAGATGTGTTGGTGAAGGTGAATAAATTTATTTTTCTAGTTGATTTTATTGTATTGGACTTTGAAGTAGACAAAGAAGTACCAATTATTGTTGGTATACCTTTCTTAGCCACGGGAAAGACTCTAATTGATGTGTAAAAAGGAGAGTTAACTATGCAGGTGAATGACCAATAAGTCATATTCAATGTGCTGGATGCTATAAAAAGCCCCGATGAAGATGAAGACTGTAATTTCATCAATGTTGTGGATTTTACTGTGACAGAGAGTTTAAACAGTTATTGTAGCAAAAAAGAGATCAAGGCTTCTACTTTTGAAGAACATGAAGAAGAAGATGCTGCAGTAGCCCACATAGCATGGTTAAGAGAAAAACAACTAGTAAGACAAGACAGACTTTTGAATCTTTAGACCTCTCAAACAGGGAAGTAAAACCATTTGTTCCATTTATTGAATCATCTCCTATTTTAGAATTGAAACTTTTACCCTTACATCTAAAATATGTTCATATTGGAAAAAATAATACACTTCATGTAATCATTTTATCTTCCTTAAATGCAGATCAAGAGAAGAGCTTGGTGGATGTACTGGGGAGATACAAAAAGACTATTGGATGAACCATGGTAGATATAACGGGAATCAACCCATCCATATGCATGCACATGATTTTGTTGGAAAACTACTACAACAATTCAATAGAGCAACAAAGGAGATTAAACCCCATCATGAAGGAAGTTATGAAGGAGATCATCAAATACTTGATGCTGGGATTATTTACCCAATATCTGACAGCTCTTAGGTAAGTCTAGTATAATTTGTTCCAAAGAAGGATGGTGTGACAATTGTAGCAAATGAGAAAAACGAACTCATTCCCACAAGAACAGTAACTGGAAGGAGAGTTTGCATAAACTATAGGAAGCTAAACAAAGCCATAAGGAAGGATTATTTCCCATTGCCATTTATATATTAGATGATGGATAGACTCGCAGGGAAGAAATACTATTATTTCTTATTTGAGTATTCAGACTACAATCAGATTGCTATAGCACTGCAGGATCATGAGAAGACAACATTCACTTGTCCTTATGGATCTTTTGCTTTCAGAAGAATGCCATTCGGTTTGTGCAATACTTCAGCAACTTTCCAAAGGTGTAAAATATCCATTTTTTCAGATATGGTCGAGCAAACATTAAAGGTGTTCATAGATGACTCTCGGTTTTTGGGGAAATATATGATGATTGTTTGTACAACTTGGAAAATGTGCTTAAGAGGTGTGCGGAAACCAACTTGGTGCTCAAATGGGAAAAATGTCACTTTATGGTACAAGAAGATATAGTCTTGGGCCATAGAGTCTCTAAAAAGAGGATAAAGGTGGACAAGGCAAAAATAGAGGTGATAGATAAACTTCCACCTCCAACTTCAATCAAAGTTATTAGGAGTTTTCTAGGACATGCCGGATTCTACAGAAGGTTCATTAAAGACTTTTCCAAAATAGCCAAACCCTAATGCATGCTACTAGAACATAACAGACCTTTCAACTTTGATAATGATTGCTTAAATGCTTTTTTTGAATTAAAAAAAAACTCTTATTACAGCACATGTTGTTATAGCACCAGATTAGAGTTTGCCTTTTAAATTGATGTGTGATGCCAGTGACCACTCTGTTGGAACAGTGCTAGGGTAGAAGAAGAACATGATTTTTCACTTCATTTATTATGCTAGAAAAACCCTTGCTGACACTCAGATAAATTATATCACCAATAAAAAGGAGTTGTTAGCAGTTGTTTTGACAAATTCAGAGCATATTTGGTTGACACCAAAGTGACAGTTTACACAGACCATGCAGCAATAAAATATTTGATTGTAAAGAAAGATGTCAAACCAAGATTGATAAGATGGATCCTCCTACTACAAGAGTTTAACTTGGAGATGAAAGATAGAAAAGAGTCTGAGAATCAAGTAACCGATCATATCAAGACTAGAAGTAGATGCAAGCACCTTGACCAAATAGGACATCACATAAACATTACTTGATGAGCAACTACTAATGCTACAACATGCATAGATTTTGTAGCAGTCTAGACTCCCATGGTATGTAGATTTTGCTAATTACTTGGTGAGTAGACTGTTACTACCTGATTTGAATTATCAGCAGAAGAAGAGATTTTTCCATAATGTTAGAAGCTATCAGTGGGATAAGCTATACTTGTACAATATGTGCTCAAACCATGTGATTAGAAGATGTGTCCCTGATGAAGAAATTCTACACATACTGCATTCATGCCATGCTGCAGCATATAGAGGACATTTTAGAGGTTAAAATACAGCTGCTAAAGTTTTATAATCAGGTTATTACTGGCCCTCTATTTTTCAAGATGTTTATGAGTTTGTTAAATTTTATGACAGGTGCCAAAGAACATGGAACATATCTCAAAAGCATGAAATGTCATTAACAAACATTTTGAAGGTTGAGCTCTCTAATGTATGAGGGATAGACTTCATGGGAGCCTTCCCACCATCTTTTCGAAACTTATATATTCCAGTTGCTGTAGATTATATGTCCAAATGGGTGGAAGCTATAGTATTACCAATAAATGATGCCAAAGCCACGGTGAAATTCCTTTAAAAGAATATTTTCTCAAGGTTTGGGACTCCGTGAGCTATCATTAGTGATGAAGGCACTCATTTTTGTAATAAAATATTTGCTACAACACTGGTTAAGTATGGAATTAAGCATAAGATTGCTACAGTATATCACCCATAATCTAATGGTCAGGCAGAAGTGTCCAACTGAGAGATCAAAAAGATTTTAGAGAAAGTAGTGAATATACTAGAGAAGATTGGTTACTTAAATTACATGACTCCTTATGGGCCTACCGTACAACATAAAGACACCACTTGGCATGTCTCTATACAGAATTGTCTATGGTAAAGTTTGCCATTTTCCATTAGAGTTAGAGCATAAAGTATATTGGGCATTAAAACAACTAAACATGGACATGCATGCTACAGCAGAGCATCGAAAATTCTAACTTTGTAAGCTTAACAAGTTAAGATTGTTCTCTTTTGAAAAGGTAAGGATTTACAAAGAAAAAATAAAAAAATGGCATAACAAGCACATTCAGTAAAGAAATTTAGTTCGGGGCCAGCAAGTTTTACTCTACAATTTAAAATTAAAGCTTTTCCCTGGAAAACTAAAATCTAGATGGTCCGAACCTTTTAGACTTATCAACATTTATCCTCATGGTATTGTGGAACTCAGGGATGAAAAAACTGGTTAGGAATTTATGGTAAATGGTCAACGAATCAAATATTACATTGACGATGTCTCGCTTGACTTAAGGGAGGATGTAAGCCTCATCGATCTAGTTTGAGTATTTAGGGAAGGTCAAGTTGAATGACCTAAAATCAAGCGCTAATTCGGTGACAACCCAATAATTATGGAGGTTATTTGATTTTCATTTCCTTAAATTTAATTTTGCATGTTTTTCTTTATGGTTATCTCATTTTGATTAATTACTTTCTTTTCATGTTTCATTGCCTTTAATTATAAAAAAAAAATTGGGCCAAGAAACTGACACAAGTTGCTGCAACATTACACCTCACAGGACAGTGGACAATTCTTCTCATCAAACGAGAAACTTTACTGCAGAGTGCCACAACACAAGATTATCTACTACTTCAGCAATTCTTACCATTACAATGTCACAATTATGGAAAATTTTCTTTTACTGAGTGGGAATAAATTTTCGACTGTTGGCTTAGCAAATCACGAAAATGATAAGAAGGGATTACATAATCCCTAGATTCCCGAACCGATATCTTTTCTTTATTTAAATTAGATATGTTTTAAATTCAAAATCTTATTTCCAACTTCATCTCTTTAAATTAATTTTTCTTTTATTTCTATTTTATCGTCACTTATATATTAAGGTTTCATTATACCGATTGGAAGTTAACTCGAATTTTTCTCCTCTCTTAGCAACAGTCCTCAAATTTCACGATTCCTTTTACAGCTTAAACCTTCATTATCCAACAAATACATTCCAACTGCTCTAGCAATGACAAAATACAAGAAGATGGCAAGCGGTCTAAAAAATCCATCATGCTTCCAAGGCTACAAAGCTGAAGAAAAGTTTGAAGAATTTATCGAACCATGAAAGATTTTAGAAGAAAAGGGTTTCCGATTCCCGTCACAACCTTCTGGAATAATCTACATTATCCACGTTGCTATAACAAGAAGGGGGTGGTTGGAATTTTGCCAACATCCAAGGGATCTTGTGCTGCCGATTGTCAAGGAATTTTAAGCCAACATGTTGGGGCAAGATCAACGAACAGTATGGGTAAGGAACACTCAAGTCCCCTTAGACCCAAGAGTAATCAATGCTTTTTACAATTTACCTTCTGATGTTGACTATGAGTACTAAAAAATGCTCAGAAGCATGACCGCTAAGAAATGGAATAGTGTGCTAAAATCTCTTACTGTAGACGAGAGTTCATGGGCTAATGAGAAAAGTAAAGTAATAAATGGGATCGATTTGAAACCAATTGCCAAAGTTTGGGTAAAGTTTTTAAAATCTAAATTGATGCCCACAATACACACCTCTACCGTGCCCCAAGGCTAATTCTTTTATATGTCGTCGTTAAAGGATTGCCAATTAATGTTGGGGCAATTATCGAGAGGGAGATTAGAGAATGCGCTGCCTTGTTGTTTCCTTCCCTTATCACCAGCATAGGTCTTGTGTCTGGAGTGAGCATATCTGTTGAGGATGAATGCATTAAGAATAAAGGAGCTCTCATTGCTCAAACCATAGAAAGAATTACTAGAGAATCTACTGTAGCCATACTAGAGCATGCTGCTTTAATAGGAGCGAGGAGAGTTATTGGGGTCGAAAGGAGGTTGCAAGAGCCGAGTGATAGAATCACACAATATGTAGAGGCACATCGAAGAGAAAATAATAGATTCTGGAACTACTTGATGCATCTTGAAGACCACTTGCATCAATTTGCCGTTTACGTGAAAAGCAAAAACAGAGACTTTCCTGACACTCTACTCTGCTCCAGCAATTTAACTTCCACACAGCAAAAGAAGAAGCTCCAACCACTCAAGCAGCAACCAGTGAAGAGGAATCAGAGTCAGGAGACGAAGACCAACAAGCGTCAAAAGAAACAGAGGGTGCTGAATCAAAAACAGACAGCTCACTAGGAGAAGAAGAAGAATGAGGCCTAGAAGAGGAGAAAGAGGAGGCACCTCAAATGGTGCCTCCCAAACAAAGGCAAAAACATATCATCAGAGATGATGAAGACGACTTAGAAGAGGATCTAGAGGACATTGATGCAGAACTTGAAGCAACTGCCACAAGGGTTACTCGAACAGCTGCGGAGAAGAAGAGTCTGCTAGAAGAAGAGCTTGAAACAGCCAAGCACATGAGGCTGTATTGTGCCACGTGACACCCAACCTATTGGCCATCTCTGCCATTGGTATAACCATTCAATCAAAGCTCATAAGTAACAGATAACGATCAGAGGTCTGGTGGTGAGCACCATAATGGGGATGCTCTTCTACATCATCACGCACAAGCTTAATCTGATAGTCGGAATCATTAGGTCTCTGAAAAGTGTTTGGTTAAATTTGAAGCTCTTCACCGGAGGGTAGGGGGACTTAGAAGAGTTCGTTTGTACTTGTGCTTTCGTTATTTGTAAATTTGTCTACTTCTTGAGTTTAATGTTATTATTAATATGCGACGGTCTTCAGGGGTTTTTGGTTCACCTTCCTTGTAATGGATGAGAGGACATATAAACTAATTGGTACCGATTACCCTGGTAATTGGGCAGAAAATATTAAGAACCTTGGCTTTGGGTGGATGATTGTTTTCCTATTTGTTGTCAGTTCCCTTGGTCTTTTCAGTTATGTTTGCACTACGGAAGCTAGCTTTTACTATCTTGTTTGTAGAAATCATTTTTATACATGCTAAGATTAGTTTCAATTGAAGTAAAGTCCATTACTGGATAATTTTTCAATCATTTTATTGCAGTGTTTAACTTAATACAGTTTATTTTATTTTTTATTTTTTGTTGTGTATGTTGATAAAAGTCGCCTTTTTAATCCCCCGGGTATTGATTTCTCATTCTTTCCCTCTGTGTTGTATCAGGTTATGATGTTGGATAGTAAACTTACATATCCCAATGCAACAGTCATGGCAGTATTGACTAATAATTCTCAATACCGATGCTGGAGCAAACCTTGCAGGGTAATCGTTACTGATATGAAGCTCTTTATTGTTTTCCAGGTCTTGACATACTTATTTATTTATTTATTTATTTTTTACATAAAACTATGGGGGACAGTCACTAAAATAATTATGCTGATGAGGAAAGAAGAACAATATCAGCGAATAAATGAAGGATGTCAGATCAAATGAAATATTCACATTTTATCGATGGCATCTAAGAAATTCTATATATTGTTATACATGTTACACATCATTTTAAACCAACATAAACCAACATAATAGGATAGACTAGATATAAAATTAAATTATAATTTTAAAGTCAGGTGGATTATTTGAATCTATAATTTTACTCCATTTTTCTTTATGCACCCATCATTAAAATTGAAAATATCCAATTCTACTTAACAAACCCTTATATATTCCAAAAGTAACCCCTTCTTCTCTCATTCACGCTTTTGTTTCTATGTGAAATATAAAACTCAAATTTCAGCAGGTAAGAAATTTGCCCAACTTTGGAAGGAAAAAGTAAGAAAAATGACTCATCCTTCAATCAAACCCCCCAAAGAGTAATAAATATAGGAGGTTATTTTCTCAAAATGCTACAATGCTACGAGAATTCTTATAAAGGCAGTGAATTGATTTTTTTTTTCGGATACAAAAGCTAATGAATCGATTTTAATAATTAATATATGTTTGAAAAATAACATTAAGTGGCTATTTTGAGGCCAATTTTGAGCAAGATGAATATTGGAAATAGATACTTACATAGATGGTTCACAATCTCCTTGATTAGCTCTTTGCAATAAATCATATCAAATTGGTGCATGATTAAATAAGAAATTGGATCCCAAAGAGCACTCATTGGTGTGAAAAATTGAAGAAAAAATCTCACATGAAATTTTAACTAATTGATGCCTCCTCTTGAAACATATATATATTGGTTTCCACGTTCATTTGCAAAAGACATCAAAATCCAAGCGATTTTTGCTATTCTCTTTTAAGTAAATACCTATAGTTTTAGGCTTTAATGTGATAGAATTTAAACATCTGTTTGAAATTCTCTCAAATAGAGAGTTTGTGTTGCCATCACTATTTAAGCACCATGGTGAAGGTGGCGTATATGTTTTAAGGATATTTTATCTTTACAAGTCTCGAGTTAGTGGTTTTTGTATTATTATATATTATTGATTTATCTGTTATATTTTTGTTATTTTAATTTATTTTTATTATTATTATGAACCTTTGATAAGTGTGTAAGATATTTATTAGAAAGTTGAAGTACACTAGAAAATTTTTGTCACTAAGGCTATAAATATATTATTTAAGGAGTCTGAATTTTAAACAAAACCATTATAAACCCTTCGATCTTTCTTGGAAATCTAATTAATGTGTTTTTACGTGAAAAGTGTGTAGTCTTATATCACTTACTAATTAATGATAATATACACAAGAACATAAAATATGAACTTGGGCTTTTAAAAAAAAAAAAATTAGTTCACGTGCAAATATTGGAGCTTATTACCGAAAAGATCTACGGTAGTTTATGATTGTCTTTTAGAAAACAAATTATCTTTTAATCAATGATAAATAAGAGACCATTCAACTTGTGTAAACATAGTTGAATTAGCTATTGATAGATTGTATAATTTCACTCAATAATTTTCTTCTATCTTAAAAAAATTAAGTTAAGAAAATAAATAAATGAAAAATAGATATTTGATTTGTGGATTAGTAATTTCGGAATATAGATATAAAAGAGAGAGAGATAACACCAGAGGTCAAAGCATAAAAGAGAACGATTTTGTAATTTTATATAAAAATAGTCTTATGATATAAATTTTTAATAAAAATAAGTGCAAAGAGTATTACGTCGGGTTTAAAATAGCCCGACCCTTTAAGGAAAGAACCATCTCGTCAATTGACTCATCGCATCCACAACACAAATCTGTAGCAACAAATTAGGAAAATTACTTTATACAACAGAGACAAACATACGACTTGTTACTTTGTTTATTGTCTGTGAGTTGCAAAGTTGCAAAATGGAAACGGCTTTTTCGGCTTCCATGGGAACCGAAGTGGAAGTATCGGAGCCGTTGATTGAGAAAACCACGGCGGAGGAGGATCAGCTGATTCCGGAATGGAAGGATCAGATAACAATCAGAGGACTGGCGGTGAGCGCGATAATGGGGACGCTCTTCTGCATCATCACGCACAGGCTTAATCTGACGGTCGGAATCATTCCCTCTCTCAACATTGCGGCGGGACTCTTAGGATTCTTATCCGTGAAGTCGTGGACAAGCTTCTTGTCGAAGCTCAGGTTCTCGACTAAGCCTTTTACAAGACAAGAGAACACCGTCATTCAAACCTGTGTTGTGGCTTGTTATGGCCTCGCTGCTAGCGGTGATGATTAATTATTGAGCCTTTTTATGTTCATTTCTTTTAGGTATAAAATTTTCTTGTAAGTGTTTGGTTAAATTTGAAGCTAGGGGAAAAAAAAAAAGGAAAAACTTGAAGAGTGTTTGTTTGTAGTTGTGTTTTTGTTGTTCGTAAATTTGTTTACTTCTTCAGTTTGATGTTATTATTAATATGCAACTCTCCACAGGGGGATTTGGTTCGTCGTTCCTTGCAATGGACGAGAGGACATATAAACTAATTGGTACCGGGTACCCTGGTAATCGGGCAGAAGATGTCAAGAACCCTGGATTGGGGTGGATGATTGTTTTCATGTTTGTTGTCAGTTTCCTTGGTCTCTTCAGTCTTGTTGCACTTCGGAAGGTAGCTTTTACCGTCTTTGTTTATAAAAATGCATTTTTATACACGCTAAGATAAATTTCAACTGAAGTTGAGTCCATTATTGGATAACTTTTCAATCATTTAATTGTTGTGTTTGACTTAATACAGTTTATTTTCTTGTTTCTTGTTGTGTGTGCTGATAGTAGTTGCATTTCTAATCCTTTCCCTCTTTGTTGTATCAGGTTATGATCTTGGATGGCAAACTTACATATCCCAGTGGAACAGCCACGGCAGTGTTGATTAATGGCTTTCATACCAATGCTGGTGCAGAGCTTGCAGGGTAATTGTTACTAATATGAATCTCTTTATTTTTTGGTAGGTCCTGATGTACTTATTTTTTTTACATAAAACCATGGAGGAAGGTAACTAAAATAATATGTCGACGAGGAAAGATGAACAAATTCAGAGAGTGAATGAAGAATGTGGGCTCTGTCTATCTGCATGTATTGTTGACTGAGCTTGTAGGTTTTAGTTAAGAAGAATATTTTTAATGTGTCATAATCCTTGCTTACATGAAGTCTGTGGTATTTATCAATTTTCACAGTTGTGCCCTTCTACTTATTGGATGGTTTTCACTTTCCCCTGAATTGTATTTATTATATTCTTTAATAATATTAATTAGAAAATTCGTTAATGATTGTTTAAGAAAGCAGAGCTTGAGCATTCTAGGGCCACCTACCACCTTCCTCCTGAAAAGAAAGCAAAAAAAAAATAAAATGATAGATTTCTTGCTAATTACTTATCTGTTGTTATTGCAGGAAGCAAGTGAGGTGCGTTGGAAAATATTTGAGTATAAGTTTTTTATGGAGCAGCTTTAAGTGGTTCTTCAGTGGCGTTGGGGATTCATGTGGATTTGATAATTTTCCCAGCTTTGGTTTGATTCTATTTGAAAACACGTAAGGCTCTTTTCGATTTACTATTCGTATGTCTCTTTGTCTCTCTGTTTTATTTGTGCCGTTATCATATATTCATATTATCTGTGTTCTTCCTTCTTTGGCCTTTTCCCTCAAGTTTTACTCCATTTTGTTTTATTAGAGCAAAGTAACCCGGCCTAAATGTCCATTTGTTGTCGTATGGAATATCTGTTTTCCTATATGGGGTAGCATAATAATTAGAAAGCGTTCTATTGTAGAATAAATAAGAGAGTGAGTGTATGTGCACTCTATCCTAAAGTTTTGTTTGTATTTTCTTTCAAATTTCACCACATTGGTTTGTTTGCCAGAATTGGTGTATTCATTATTTACTTACATTGGTGGTGTCCCTGGAATTCTAATTTTCTTTCTTTTCTTTTCTTTTTTTTTGTAATACTTCCTACAGATTTTATTTTGATTTCAGTCCAACTTATGTGGGATGCGGTCTTATTTGTCCTCGCATTGTCAACTGTTCTGTTCTTCTTG
Organism: Atalantia buxifolia; assembly: GCA_030444775.1. Taxonomy (NCBI): domain Eukaryota; kingdom Viridiplantae; phylum Streptophyta; class Magnoliopsida; order Sapindales; family Rutaceae; genus Atalantia; species Atalantia buxifolia. Next base: position 22,559,644 of record CM059838.1, read on the forward strand.
GCGCTATTGTATCATGGGGTTTTCTCTGGCCCTATATCTCCCAACATGCTGGTGACTGGTATCCAGCTGACCTTGGTAGTAGTGATTTTAAAGGTCTTTATGGATATAAGGTATGGTGAATCACACTCCTACGATGCCTCTAAGACAATTCCATTACAGTTTACGTGTTTCGGACTTTTTCCTATCTTACGTGTTGAGGCATGCCTATGAGCTAGACATTTACTCTGTTTCTGATCTCTCTTTTTCTTGCACTTCTGAATTGGTGAAGCTGTATCCTCTTGTTTCTCTGCTGTGAAGCGACTGTTCCTCCAATTGCCTTTTGCAGGTCTTCATAGCTATTTCCCTTATCCTTGGGGATGGTCTTTACAATCTGATAAAGATAATCTCTGTAACTTTCAAGGAATTGTGCAACAAAAGAACCAAAGATAGCAAACTTCCAATTGTTAATGAGATTCAAGGTGCAAATGAATGTTCCTCTGTTGCCTATGAAAACTTGACCAAATTATTTTGTCTGGAATATTGATTGAAAGTTCTGCTCTTCATGTGCCCTCAGTATAGTTGCTTGTGATAGCCAGGTTGTTATTTTTTTAGCACAAAATTTCTACTTGATTTGACCTATTTGATTGTTTTAATTGCGAAACACTTCCGTTGTTGGTATGCCTTTAGAAGCTAATACAGTCAATAATCATGCTCACTTGTACTTAAGCAGATACTGAGAGTTCCAGATTGCTAATAGAGCAGAAAAAACGAGAGAATGTATTTCTAAAAGATGGGATACCCACCTGGTTTGCTGCTTCTGGATATGTGGGCCTGGCAGCTATATCAACAGCAACAATTCCCAACATCTTTCCATCTCTCAAGTGGTACTTAGTTCTCTTGTTATACCTTATTGCCCCAGCCCTAGCCTTCTGCAACTCTTATGGGGCGGGACTTACAGACTGCAACTTATCTTTAACCTATGCAAAAATTGGGCTTTTCATCATTGCATCTTTGGTTGGAACCGATGGTGGGGTTATTGCTGGGTTAGCAGCTTGTGGGGTTATGATGTCCATTGTCTCTACTTCAGCTGATCTCATGCAGGATTTTAAGACAGGTTACCTTACTCTATCATCAGCCAAGTCTATGTTTGTAAGCCAGTTACTTGGAACAGCCATGGGTTGTGTCTTTGCCCCACTCACATTCTGGATGTACTGGACCGCTTTTGACATTGGGTCACCTGATGGTCCATACAAAGCGCCATATGCTGTGATATTAAGAGAGATGGCCATTCTAGGTATCGAAGGCTTTTCGGAGCTTCCCAAGCACTGTCTGGCCTTATGTTGTGGGTTTTTTGTGGCTGCTCTGGTTATAAACCTTCTAAGGGATGTGACTCCAGAGAAAATCTCGAAGTTCATTCCTATTCCCATGGCTATGGCAATTCCATTTTTTGTTGGAGCATACTTTGCAATTGACTTGTTTGTTGGGACAGTGATATTATTCATATGGGAGCGAATCAATCGAAAGGATTCGGAGGATTATGCAGGGGCAGTTGCATCCGGTCTAATTTGTGGGGACGGAATTTGGACTATGCCATCTGCAGTCCTGTCTATTTTTAGTATCAATCCGCCCATTTGCATGTATTTTGGGCCTACTGTGAGTAGCTGAGCAGGAAAACTGGGAAACTCTCTGGCTGTGTTGTACTTGTCCCATAGGTTGTATGAACTGGATTGTTTTTGTAAATTTGTTTGTTATATATGTTGAGGATGGATTTTTAGAATATCTTTTATTTCTTTATCATACTTGTGCACATATTTGCACGATGGCAAGATTGAATAATAGGCGTCAAGCAATATCAGTAATAGTTGAACTTGGCTTAGATGGATGGGATCAATATCTGCAGATTTCCATCAAATTATTGCCTAACTTCATAATCGATAGGTGATTATTGCTGCAGATTGTGAAGACCTTTGAAGATTTGAAAGGATCCACATACAATGTAACGTACATCCCAATTTCACTGATGAAACCACAGCAGTGAAACTAAAGGCTAGCTCTAGCTGGAATTTTCCTATTTGTGAGTTTTTAAAAACTTTTAACATGAGCTTTTATCTTTATATATGATCAATAATCAGCTCATGCTTACTGACATGACATCTCGTAACTTAGCTTTATATTGATAATTTTTTTTTTGGCTTGTACAATAATCAATGGTTTATATCGACAATAATTTTCAAACCATTGATAAAATTTCTTAACCAAAATGCTTGCATATTTCTTTCATAGCATGTAACAAATTTATGCTTTCATATTGGATAAAGTCATTCACTTTATGCATAACAACCTTTAACTTTATTGCAAAATTATCATGTATATGTGAAACTAAAACTTCATATCTCCCATTAGCCTTAAGATTTATACTTTGATCAACAATGTTCTTTATAAACCAAATGAGATAACATTGTAACTATTATAAATCATAAATGAGAGACTTACATTTAGTTCATCTTTATAATTTGCAAGTGAACTTAGGGTTATGGCCAATACCTTATGAGAAGTTACAAATTATTTTTTTCATAACCTTCATAAAAATTTTTACCCCTACTCAACAGAAGTACAATCAATTTTTCGCAGCATGAGATTTAAGCTCAATAGATTTAGTTGTCCCAGTGTTCAAATCCATCTTAATGTTAATTTACATTGGTTAAATTGCATGAGATTTTATTGCATCTCATGCTATGTAATCAAAAACTTAATTTTAATTTAACCAATGTTAAGTTAACAGTAAATTCAAACCTCTTGCCGGTAGAGGTTACAAAATGCATTGAAATACTATATCTTTACTCACATATGAGATATATATGAGTCTTTAATAATAAGACTAGCAAATATGGTCATAACATAGAAAATTCTGTTCTAGGAAAATTCTCATAAATTGATGCCCAATTCGCTATCTTATTCCAATTAAATCATTAAAATAATTATCTCCCTGTGGAGCCAAATAACTATTTACTGAACAACTACAAACATTTGATGCCATATATCATTTTATTCATCTTTATATGATATTATAATAATTATATACTTCATCAAATATATATTATCATACTTGAAATGTTATGCGTACTTTCAAGATACAACAATATTTTAAAACTTTATTGGCATCACAAAAATAATTGGGCACAAATAATAGGCTAGAAGTTGATGCCAATATTCTCTTTAACACAACCAAACCTTTAGTGTAGATAAAATATGGATTCCATTTATGTAGCGTTAATAACAAAATTATAATTCATAATAATAATAATGTCGTTTTATATCTTACTCATGATATCTTATATCAAAATACCTTAAGATGCTCTGACTATTCTCAAGATATATGATATTTGTTTTGTCCCCAATAAATCAAATAATGCAATAATGACATTAAATATTTACCATGGTTCACTTACAGCAAACAAAATTTGGATTCATTAATTATATGTCTAACCTTATGTTATCAAATGAGACATTTACCAACATTCAAATCTTATACCTCATGCGTAATCATTTATTCCAAAAGAATTATTCAGATCCACATATTACAAACTCGAAAGCCAAAAATGATATTAATTAATCTAGTCAGGTTTCAATTCAAATTATTACTGTAAAAATTATAGAATATAATTCATGATAATGGTAAATAATCAAAATAAAACTACATGATCATTCTCATCTATTATTGTAAGACATATAATGTATGAACTTTAGAAACAATTGCAAAAAACAAAACGCAACAACTACATGGATGTTTCGATCATAATAAAATAGATATATAAAAATTTCTCTAACTGAGTTTATGATTATTATCATGTATTATATATCAAATTAAAATGCATGTACTTAATAAATCCATGAAAATTTATTCATGCCTAACCTCTGTAATCATACTATCATATGATGTAATATGTAATTCCATGCAATTTTTTATATATTATAAATGCAATCTGTATCAAAAACTTAACTACAATCAGATACACTCCGATATGATTTCAGCATATAAATAAAATGATATATATACCGAATAACAAGAATTGAAGGTGGCTCTGATACCATATATAAAAAAATTAGATCTAGGTAACGATATAGGTTTTTCAATGATAATGATATCACATAGTAATCATATTCCATTAATCCTCAAACTACTATTTTGTCAATTGGCTTAGGTGAATAATTATTGATTCTTAATGAATCAAATGTTTAATTAAAAGCTTCTTAGATCGTTCATAATGACATCGCATAGTAACCATAGTCCATAACTCCACAAACCATATCCTTTTCCTTTTCTTTTTCTGATTAAGATAAATGGAGAATCGTATGTGAGATTGATTTTCCTCTAGTTCAGTAGTTAAGATAAGATAGCGGAAGTCCACTAGTTCATAAATTTGGCTAATATCATATAGAACTAACTCAAGATGTAATTGAGAATTCTTAATTTTCTATTCTTAGTCCATGAACTATTCTCAACTGAGCTATGGAATATTATTATCAATAAATAAAAAAGGTATTTATGTATGCTAAAAGAAACAACTGTGAGATCAAGAAATGAAAGCAAAGAAGCATGGATATACTTTTTTTCCCTTAATTAATGATATGCAAGGAGTTACGATTCAAATCACAGTTAATTTACAAACATCAAACTTATTTATGAGGATGAAAAAATCCGTACATATTTTAATAAAACAGCCACATTATTCTTTCAAGCTAGGCTGAACACAATATACAAACAAAGCCTCTTAAACATTACTGACACCAAACATTACTAGGCTGAATACAATCAGACATTACATAAACTCATCTTTAGCTGCTGGAACGAAGACAAGATGATCTGTTGGAAAGTAGTGGCAGACGGGGATAGTTCCCGGCTTAATACCAAGTATCTGAAATGATAGATGGTCAGGATTCCACTGAGAGGTATCCAGATGACAAGCTGAAATAGCGTCAGCTATATCTCCATTGTCACCGACCAGAGAAACCCTGAATACTTTGTTGATGTTCTCTGTCATATGGCTATGGCAGCCGTAAATTGCATAAGGATAGGACATGTAATGACAAGCTACCATCTTGGAAGCAGGGATCTCTTGCACCTCTAGGATTGTATAATTTTGGAAAGTATTACTGGTAGACTTTGTGGTCACAGTTTTAAAACCTGTCTCCGAGCCAAAGATGCTGTCGGCAAAATCAAGCATGGATTCTAAAGAGGTAGCACAAGTTTTGATTTCATCTTTGATGGGATCGGTTTCACAGATCCTGAGAGTGTCTTCCATGGCTTTGGCTTGCGGTGAGACGCGTGGGATGGAGGTTAATTCAAGAATATAAGGAAGTTGTTTCAATGAAAATGGAAAGGAATCAGCTTCTTCTCTAGGCAAAAAGTGAGCAGAATTTGAATGATCTTCAATTGGAAGATAGAGGGCCATTTTATTCCCAACCTTTAGATCCCTCAAGGTGAAGAATATCTTGACCTCGCTTGAGTTTACGTCCACATGGGATGAATGATGAGCTATATGCATATGATGAAGTTGAACATCCATTTGAGGCAGAGACTCCTCTCTCAATTCTCTGGCACCGCTTCTGTATGCGCACTGAAAAAAGTCCAACAGTAAATAAACAGCATGAACTTTGAAGGGTCGTATCAACTCAAGAATTAATGAACAAATTAAAATGAAAAGCTTATTTTGCAAAAGGAAAGATTAATCACAGTTGAAGACTACCAGGAGGAGGAGCTGTAGAAGGATGTTCCAAGAAGCTAATCCCAAACCCATCTTGCTCTGGATAACTCGTTTGTTTTTTGGCTACTGAGTGAGGTATGTTGTATAACTCGATCGAGTGTCGACAAGTTGTAAAAGAAAAATTTTACAGAGGCTGCCTCAGTCCTCAGGTGAAATAGATTAAAATTCGGAACTGTGACGATGGAAGTAATTGTTTCTTTTTTAATTGGGGCTATTTTACAATTTAAAAAACACTTCGAACACTCTTTTTCCCTTTTTAAATGGATGGGACCTACCAAACTACTCTACAATCCGTTTTTAATAATAATTTTAATTTCTAAATTATCCTTCTCGTAATTTACTAATAAATACGAAAACAATATAAATATATAGAAATAATTTTAAAAAATTATCACCGTTCACCCTATAATGGATTTACATCACTAACATTCAACAATTTTTCCCTTAAGAAATGATTAAATAAATTTAAAATAAAAATTGCTTCGATCTATTTCTTTATAATGTCGAGTCGAAGATCAAGATCAAGTTTTATGCATGAAACCTATTCTGGAAACATAATTCATAAAAGAGAAAATGAAAACAAAAAAATGAATAATTTTGAATAAAAAAATGAATAACAATATCCCATTATTTTACTCACTCCCATCGATTTATCCATTATGGTTAGAGTTTCAATTTCTTTTATAGAGTTCCCCCTCCCCCAAAAAAAAAAGCTCTTTTATAACTATTACAGTTTGACTTTTGTAGATAAAAATAAATAAATAAAAATTTGTTACTGATCCTTGCACTAACAGTGGAAAAGAATGTTGTCAAAATTATTGGTTTTGCTAACAAATGGTTCCATTGGCCAGGTTGAGGAAAAGAAAAGAGAAAAATGGGAACGAAACCTTTGAGCGACGGTTGGTTAGCGAGAGAAATTTCTTTCCAGGGGTAATTTTAGGCCATGTTTGGTTTGTAGAAAGGGGAGAAACGGAAAAGAGTGGAATGGAGGGAAAGGAAAAAGAAAGGAGTGGAGGAGAATAGTGAAATTAAATTTTATTTTTTGGTTTGATATAAAATTTGATAAGGAAAGTAATTACAATTTTTTCTTTGGACAAATTTATCATCTATCTTAAATATTAAATTATCTATATTAGTAATTAAATATAATTTAATATCAATATCAAATTTTTTAAATTTCAAAAAGTCCTAAAACAATTCATGATTTATTTGAATTATATATATAAAACGGCGGTCCAGCAGAGTTTCAACGACCTTCTGATAACGACCGATGGTTGTCTAGTGGAGTTCCGACGATTGTCCGTAGGGATGGCAATGTGTTGGGGTGGGGGTGGGGAGGCCTACCCCATTCCCCACCCCATTAAAAATTTTTGCATCCATTCTCTACCCCATTCCCTAATAAATTTATGCTGCGTTTACTAAACTGGAATCGGAATGGACAGGAATGGGAATGAGCTGGAATGGGAATAAGGAATGAGAATCAAATTAAGTTGTTTACTTGAACTGTAGGAATCGAAATCAGAATGAGCTGGATTGCTATTAATGTGTTTACTTTGTCTTGAATCGGAATCAGAATGAGTTAGATTGTAACAAATTACTAAAAAGTACTTAATGGATTATTGTCATAATTATTATTATCAACTAATACATTAATTAATTGTAAAATTTTATTAATTAATTATTATAATTATATTAACATTTATTATAAAAATATGCTAACTAATAATATTAATATTAATTAATTAATAATATATTAATTATTGTGATTATTCATTAAAAATTTATAATTATTAATAATTATTGTTAAAAATATATTAATATATTAATTACTAGTAATAATTCTATTAATTAATTAATTAATTATAATATATGAATTAATTATAATAATATATTAATTAATTAAAATAATAATATATCAATTATTGTGATTATTTACTCGAGAACTATAATTATTAATATATTATTGTTAATAACATATTATTATATTAATAATTATTATTATATTAATTAATAATAATATATTAATTAATTATAATAATTATATTAATAATTATTATAACAGTATATTAATTAATTAATTATAATAACAATAACAATAGATTAATTATTGTGATTGTTTATTCAAAAACTATAATTATTGTTTAATATGTTAATATATTAATTAATAGTAATAATAATATTAATTAATTAATAATAATAAATGAATTAATTATAATAATTATATTAATAATTATTATAACAGTTAATTAATTAATTATAATAACAATAACAATAAATTAATTATTGTGATTATTTATTCAAAAATTATAATTATTAATAATTATATGTTAATATATTAATTAAAAGTAATAATTATATTAATTAATTAATAATAATATATGAATTAATTATAGTAATAATATTAATAATTACTATAATAGCATATTAATTAATAAACCATAATAATATATTAATTATTGTGATTATTTATTCAAGAACTATAATTATTAGTAATTATAGTTAATAATATATTAACATATTAATTAATCATAATAAATAAATAATTAATTATAATAATATATTAATTAATTATAACTTAGAACAAAATAGGTATTTTTAGTTTTGGAGGAGGGTAAAATGGGAATTCTCGAGAATGGGAGATTGATTCCCACCTCCCCCTTGGGAATCAATCTCTCATTCCCCATTCCCAAATAGTTGTGGGCTCCACCATTCCGATTCTGATTCCTGCTTCATTTTTGCGAAGTAAACGCGTCAATTATTCCGATTCCGGATTCCAATTCCCCAATCTGGTAAGTAAACGCACAATTAGTCGAGTGGGGTGGGGATGGGGAATCCCCATGTGGGGAATGATTTCCCCATCCCCACCTCCTTCCCTATTTGCCTATTTTATAGTAAATATATATACATGATTTTAATAAATTAAAAATTAGAGACTTAAAATAAAATCATTACCATATTACAAAGTATTTAAATTATTTTTAAAAAATCTCTAAAATTTTGAAACAATATCTTAAAATGTTATCAAAACTAAAAAAGTTCGAAAAGAGCAGCACCTTAAAAGAGAAAAGAAAATATAACAATGTTTTAGAGTTGAAAAAAAATTATATTGTAGGATTTTCTTTTATTCATATCATGTTTATATTACATAAAAATAAAAAAATTATTAATTGACATTATAGTTGATAAAATAAAAATTATTAAATAAGAATTAAAAATATATTTATATATAATGGGAATTAGGGTGGGGGTGGGGGTGGGGTGGGGTGAGGAGTACAAAATCAAACCCCACCCCGTTAAGAATTTGGGGATTATTTTTGTCCCACTCCCCACCCCATTCTCCAAAAATTATTCAAAATTTTTCCCATTTAGGGTGGGGCTCCATGGGGCCCCCAAATTCGTGGAGGATTTTGTCATCCCTAATTGTCCGGCGGAGTTCTGGCGACAGTCGACGGCCTTCCGGTGGTTTCCGACAAAGTTCCGACAACTGTCCGGTAGAGTTTCGGCGAAGCTGTGGGGATTCACACAAATAATCAAAGTTATTATTGAGATCTTAACTATAATTATTTCTGTCGCCATTAATCATAATCAGTAAATATAAGGTTAATTTTAGATTATCCTCTTGTGAATTAATTATTTTCAAATAATTCTGATACTTTCAAAAACCACAGTTTACCCATATTTTTGTTAACACCCAAAATATTAGGCCCATCTCATTTGGGTGCCCCAAACTTAAAGTTTAATAAGGTTGGGTAATTAAAAAATTAATAAAAACTTGAATGGGACAATGAAAATTGCCATGAAATTGGCCTTTAAAAGCAAGCGGCAGCCCCAGTGTTCTTATTGCAAAAAATAGTAATAATAATAACGAGTGGGGAAGAAAAAGCGGCAAGAGAGAGAGAAAAGTCCAAGAAGTTCCAATTTGAGAATCATAATTGTAATATTTGATTGGATGATTGGAAAGCGATTTTAACTTTATTTTTTCTTAAATTTTAAGGGTATGTTCTTGATATCGCCCTCTATAATTCTACTTGTCTTAATTTTTATTTTATTCTCTCTTTAGCTATTATTTGAGATATCCACTTATTAGAAAGACAATTATTAAACTATTACTGTAAACATTAAGAATAACGAGATTCTTAATGTTGGTAGCCTCTAGTATTATCTAGAGAAGAATTTATGTTGTAATCTCATTAATATAGTAGAAGATTATATCAGACTACGGTCCCATAGTTTTTTTCGCTTTGGATTTTTCACGTAAAAATTTGTATCTCTTGTGGTTGGTTTTTTACTTTGGATTTATTGGTTTGTTTTTCGGCCTATTTATTTGTGGTATACATCATATTTAAATCACAGAAAGAGGGAAAATGTTTTGTTTTCACGTAATTTACAACTGCTTGCTAGTCCCTTTCCCAACACAAAAAAAAAAAAAATTATCAACCTATCTCCATTTCTTCCTTATCTTTTTAACAAAAATTAAAATAACTTAAGATTTTCTTTTAATAAAAATAAAAGTAACTTGAGATTTTTGAAAGAAAAAAAACAAAGAAAAGGAAGAAGAAGAAGAATGAACATAGCAATAAAAATTGTTTCTTCAGAATTTTATCTTTATTCAATTAATTGAATTGAATTTATTTTCTTCACCGTAAGCCATTTTCTTTAATTTAATCGAATATGTACCCGTTAATGCTAGTAAATATGCTACAGTCGCGTGTTTAATTAACTTTTCTTATACCATAATGAACTTTTTGAAGTTTTATTCAGGCTAATAAATATTAATGCCTCAGAACTCATGAGCACGGTAGTTGTGGTTGAAAAGATTTTATAGAGGGTGGGGTTATTTACACTCGGGATAAATTTTCTATTAAACACCCATTTATTCAAGGCACCAATTTCATAAATTTTAAAATTTTGACTTTTTTAACTGGACTCTGAACATACAAAAATTATCCTCAAATTAAATCCCTGCCAGTATACATTTCTTTTTTCCATTCTAATTCATAAAAATAAAATTAGTTCAAGTTATTGCTAAGCTTGTTGTTATAAGAATAAACGCATATTTTTTCTTTTAGAAAATAGCTAAACATATTTATATGAATGAATTCGTATTCTTTTTTCAGCTTATTCCATGTAAATACAGAGAGCTATTTAGTCAAAGATTTTTTTTTTTTACAATAATCTACCCTCATTAATGTATTGGCTCAGATATAAAGGTTGACAATCAGAGACCAAAAGAAAACATTAATAAAAATAAAACTTCATTGAAGGTATAAGTTTGAGTCGTATTCCTATTCCTAAAAATATTAAGGGGAAGAGTAGAGATTTAGACTTTACAGTAAATTGTTTATTATAAATATCGATAGATTATATTTCTCATCGACCATTATTTTAAGACTATATTTTAAGGGCCGTATAATTTCCCACGTTACCATTGTAATCTGGGGCGGCGGAGCTTTTAGTCTTTTAGCCTTGTTAGTCGTGCGTATTTTGGACTTAAGATAAAAGATTAAAAGAAAGAAAAATCTAAGCAAATTTTCGAGAAACCGTGTACCACAAGACCAAAACACAAAAATTGAGCCGCTGACTGTACAAGGCATCAAATCCAGTGGTCTATACTTTTTTAAAATATTTTATTACATGCGACCTATCAACAGATGTAATACACGGTAGTCTTAGCCACAATAATTAATTCTAATATTCTCAGGCAGATAAGAGTTTGACCATTCAATGTCCGCCGTGGAATGGATAGTGCACTATTCAACTGTCTCTATTTTTGTATCATTAATTACAATTTAAAAGTTAATGTAAGTTTTTTCTTTTAGGGAAAGTGCAATTTCATTATCAGTTAATGTAAGTTAATTACAATTTAAAAGTTAATGTAAGTTATACTATAACGTAACTTAATAATGTCCCATGGGATTGATAAAAATTTCTGTTTTCCCTTTTTTTTCTTTTTTTTTTTCCACGTTTTAACACCGTGCGAATCTCTGCCGTAAGCCAATAACGTGATGATTTTAGACGATAAAGTTTACGATGACGTAGAACATCTAAGTAAAGCATATATGGACCGGTTCCATCAAAGGCAGAGTTGTTTACTTCAATCTTACAATAATTTACATGGTGGGTCATATAACTTATAATGTTTTGTTTCTGCTATCCATCTTTATGACTTTGAGGACTCAATAAGTGGGTGCAATTATTTTAAGAGATGTTGAGAGTTGTTTGGACTTTCTCTTTTCATGTCGAGAGTTCCTTTATTTTAGGTATAATTATTGTGCTTGTTGCTGATAAAAGTTTTTGCGATCCTTAGTAAACTTGTGACTTTTAGTTTATTAATTAGTTCCTTAAACTTGTGACATAGAATCAATTGCTTATGCACTAATAAAAAAGCTTAGCTCATAGTAAACTTATGACATTACCTTTATTACTTGAAACAATAACAAATATACTTGAAAAAATAGTATTTTCTATGACTTGTGACATAAAAAACTAATAACTAAAAAAAAAAGGCACACATACTAAGAAAGTTGTGATTCCAAAAAAAGCTAGCGTATCTGGAAAAAAAAATGAAATTTTGAACAAACTTGTGACTTTTTTTTTTTATTACATGAGACTATTGGTCAAACTACAACTCATAGTATATGAGACTATAACTTATATTTACAAATTAGACTATTACTAAGACCAACTTATATCAATGTTTATGGAACTCTGCCTAGATTTTAACTCTCACTAATATTTGAGGGATGTCTACTCCATTCACACTTAGGTAAGAAAAAAGACTATCTTCATTCAATTATACAATATAATTAAAGAAGGAAATACCCCTACATTGCGCTTGTGGGGGTTAGAACTGTTGCGCTCAGAAACAACCAAACTTGTGACTTAAAATCATCAACTTCGAACATAGCGTAGTGGAAGAGTTGAGACTTAAACCAGGTAATCGTTCAATTATCAAAAGGTAATAATCAGTTCTCAATTGATTTATGGCTGCATGGAAAATCTAAGTAAACCATATATGCACCGGTTCCATCAAAGGCAGAGTTGTTTACTTCAATCTAACAATAATTTACATGGTGGGTCATATGACTTATAATGTTTTGTTTCTGCTATCCATCTTTATGACTTTGAGGACTCAATAAGTGGGTGCAATTATTTTAAGAGATGTTGAGAGTTGTTTGGACTTTCTCTTTCCATGTCGAGAGTTCCTTTATTCTAGGTATAATTATTGTCCTTGTTGCTGATAAAAGTTTTTGCGATCCTTAATAAACTTGTGACTTCTAGTTTATTAATTAGTTCCTTAAACTTATGACATAGAATGAATTGTTTGTGCACTAATAAAAAAACTTAGCTCATAGTAAACTTATGACATTACCTTTATTACTTGAAACAAAAGCAAATATACATGAAAAAATAGTATTTTCTATGACTTGTGACATAAAAAACTAATAACTAAAAAAAAAAGGCACACATACTAAGAAAGTTGTGATTCCAAAAAAAGCTAGCATATCTGGAAAAAAAAAATGAAATTTTGAACAAACTTGTAACTTTTTTTTTATTACATGAGACTATTGGTCAAACTACAACTCATAGTATATGAGACTATAACTGATATTTACAAATCAAACTATTACTAAGACCAACTTATATCAATGCTTATGGAACTCTGCCTAGATTTTAACTCTCACTAATATTTGAGGGATGTCTACTCCATTCACACTTAGGTAAGGGAAAAGACTATCTTCATTATATTATACAATATAATTAAGGAAGGAAATACCCCTACATTGCGCTCGTGGGGGTTGGAACTGTTGCCCTCTAAAAAACAGCCAAACTTGTGACTTAAAATCATCAACTTCGAACATAGCGTAGTGGAAGAGTTGAGACTTAAACCAGGTAATCGTTCAATTATCAAAAGGTAATAATCAGTTCTCAATTGATTTATGGCTGCATGGAAAATCTAAGTAAAGCATATATGCACCGGTTCCATCAAAGGCAGAGTTGTTTACTTCAATCTTACAATAATTTACATAGTGGGTCATATGACTTGTAATGTTTTGTTTCTGCTATCCATCTTTATGACTTTGAGGACTCAATAAGTGGGTGTAATTATTTTAAGAGATGTTGAGAGTTGTTTGGACTTTCTCTTTCCATGTCGAGAGTTCCTTTATTCTAGGTATAATTATTGTCCTTGTTGCTGATAAAAGTTTTTGCGATCCTTAATAAACTTGTGACTTTTAGTTTATTAATTAGTTCCTTAAACTTGTGACATAGAATGAATTGCTTGTGCACTAATAAAAAAGCTTAGCTCATAGTAAACTTATGACATTACCTTTATTACTTGAAACAATAACAAATATACTTGAAAAAATAGTATTTTCTATGACTTGTGACATAAAAAACTAATAACTAAAAAAAAAAGGCACACATACTAAGAAATTTGTGATTCCAAAAAAAGTTAGCGTATCTGGAAAAAAAAATGAAATTTTGAACAAACTTGTGACTTTTTTTTTTTATTACATGAGACTATTGGTCAAATTACAACTCATAGTATATGAGACTATAACTGATATTTACAAATCAGACTATTACTAAGACCAATTTATATCAATGCTTATGGAACTCTGCCTAGATTTTAACTCTCACTAATATTTGAGGGATGTCTACTCCATTCACACTTAGGTAAGGGAAAAGACTATCTTCATTCAATTATACAATATAATTAAGGAAGGAAATACCCCTTCATTGCGCTCGTGGGGGTTGGAACTGTTGCCCTCTAAAAAACAGCCAAACTTGTGACTTAAAATCATCAACTTCGAACATAGCGTAGTGGAAGAGTTGAGACTTAAACCAGGTAATCGTTCAATTATCAAAAGGTAATAATCAGTTCTCAATTGATTTATGGCTGCATGGAAAATCTAAGTAAACCATATATGCACCGGTTCCATCAAAGGCAGAGTTGTTTACTTCAATCTTACAATAATTTACATGGTGGGTCATATGACTTGTAATGTTTTGTTTCTGCTATCCATCTTTATGACTTTGAGGACTCAATAAGTGGGTGCAATTATTTTAAGAGATGTTGAGAGTTGTTTGGAATTTCTCTTTCCATGTCGAGAGTTCCTTTATTCTAAGTATAATTATTGTCCTTGTTGCTGATAAAAGTTTTTGCGATCCTTAATAAACTTGTGACTTTTAGTTTATTAATTAGTTCCTTAAACTTGTGACATAGAATGAATTGCTTGTGCACTAATAAAAAAGCTTAGCTCATAGTAAACTTATGACATTACCTTTATTACTTGAAACAATAACAAATATACTTGAAAAAATAGTATTTTCTATGACTTGTGACATAAAAAAATAATAACTAAAAAAAAAAAGGCACACATACTAAGAAAGTTGTGATTCCAAAAAAAGTTAGCGTATCTGGAAAAAAAAATGAAATTTTGAACAAACTTGTGACTTTTTTTTTTATTACATGAGACTATTGGTCAAACTACAACTCATAGTATATGAGACTATAACTGATATTTACAAATCAAACTATTACTAAGACCCACTTATATCAATGCTTATGGAACTCTGCCTAGATTTTAACTCTCACTAATATTTGAGGGATGTCTACTCCATTCACACTTAGGTAAGGGAAAAGACTATCTTCATTCAATTATACAATATAATTAAGGAAGGAAATACCCCTTCATTGCGCTCGTGGGGGTTGGAACTGTTGCCCTCTAAAAAACAGCCAAACTTGTGACTTAAAATCATCAACTTCGAACATAGCGTAGTGGAAGAGTTGAGACTTAAACCAGGTAATCGTTCAATTATCAAAAGGTAATAATCAGTTCTCAATTGATTTATGGCTGCATGGAAAATCTAAGTAAACCATATATGCACCGGTTCCATCAAAGGCAGAGTTGTTTACTTCAATCTTACAATAATTTACATGGTGGGTCATATGACTTGTAATGTTTTGTTTCTGCTATCCATCTTTATGACTTTGAGGACTCAATAAGTGGGTGCAATTATTTTAAGAGATGTTGAGAGTTGTTTGGAATTTCTCTTTCCATGTCGAGAGTTCCTTTATTCTAAGTATAATTATTGTCCTTGTTGCTGATAAAAGTTTTTGCAATCCTTAATAAACTTGTGACTTCTAGTTTATTAATTAGTTCCTTAAACTTGTGACATAGAATGAATTGCTTGTGCACTAATAAAAAAGCTTAGCTCATAGTAAACTTATGATATTACCTTTATTACTTGAAACAATAGCAAATATACTTGAAAAAATAGTATTTTTTTATAACTTGTGACCTAATAAACTAATAACTATAAAAAAAAAAAATTGGCATACATACTAAGAAAGTTGTGATTCTAATAAAAGTTAACGTACTTGAAAAGAATGGAGTTTTGTACAAACTTGTGGCTTAAAATCACCAACTTGGGGCATAGTGTTGTGAAAGAGTTGAGACTTCAACTGAGTAATCTTTCAGTTATCAAAAAATAATGACCACTTGTCAATTGATTTATGACATGGCAAATCTAAATAAAGCTTATATGCATTAGTTCCATCAAAGGTAGAGCCGTTTACTCAATCTTACAATATTTTACATGGTGGGTCATATAAGTTGTAACGTGTAAAACGTTTTGTTTCTACTGTCCATCTTTATGATCTTGAAGACTTAGTAAGTGGGTGGAATTATTTTGAGAGATGTTGAGAGTTGTTTGGACTTTATATTTTCATGTCAAGAGTTACTTTATTTTAGGTATAATTATTGTCCTTGTTGCTTATAAAAGTTTTTGGGATCCTTAATAAACTTGTGACTTTTCGTTTATTAGTTAGTTCCTTAAACTTGTGACATAGAAAGAATTGCTTGTGCACTAATGAAAAAGCTTAGTTCATATTAAACTTGTGACATTACTTTATTACTTGAAATAATAGCAAATATACTTGAAAAAGAGTGCATTTTTTATAATTTGTGACCTAAAAAACCAATAACTAGAAAAAAAAAATGGCATACATTCTAAAAAATTTGTGATTCCAAAAAAAGCTAACGTACTTGAAAAAAATAGAATTTTGTATAAACTTGTGACTTGAAATCATCAACTTAGAACATAGCGTAGAGGAAGGGTTGAACTTGAAAAAAAATAGAATTTTGTATAAACTTGTGACTTGAAATCATCAACTTAGAACGTAGCATAGTAGAAAAGTTGAGACTTCAACCAAGTAATCGTTTAGTTATCAAAAAGTAACGACTACTTGTCATTGAAATCATCAACTCTTAGAGGTTGTTTGTTAAATGTCTGAAGTCTGAAATTTTGTTAATTTCAGCCATTTTCTAAAATATGTTTGTTTGTTTTTTGGAACTTATGTTTGATTTTCAGACATTTACGTCTAAATAGAAAAAGTAAACTTTTGTGACTTTTATCTGAATGAAAAAATGTCTGAATAACAACTAAATATTATATTCCAAAAACATCTCTGTAAAATAATTTATTTCCTAAACTATAAAATCTAATCTTCCTTTTTTGTTTTAATTTATAAGGACATAAATGTCAAATAACCAAATTTAAGATGTTTTTTATTGTAAAAACAAACAAGATGCCACTTAAATTCAGGTATTTAAAAAAGAAAAACAAACATGTCATTTAAATTTTCGTATTCAGACCCATTCAGACTTTAGAAAAATTCAGACCCATTTAAATTTCAGATAAAAAAACAAACGCTACCTAAGTAAATCATATATGCACCAATTCCATCAAAAGCAGAGTTGTTTATTTTAATCTTACAATAATTTACATGGTGGATCAAATAAGTTGTATGTTTTGTTTCTGCTGTCCATTTTTATGCCTTTGAGGACTTAATAAGTGGCTGGAATTATTTTCACAGATGTTGAGAGTTATTTAGACTTTCTCTTTTCACGTCGAGAGTTGCTTTACTCTAGGGATAATTATTGTCTCTGTTCCTTATAAAAGAAAAGAGAATAATTATTGTCTCCACTTCTGAATTGATTATATTTAAATGATGTTTTTTTATTTTAATCTTAAATTACTTTATTTTTATTCAAAAAATAAGAAAAAATAGAGCTAGGTTAATGAATTAATTTTTTAATCTTCTCAATAAAAATAAGAGTAAATTAAGATTTTTACAAACAAAAAATTATTTAAAAATAATCAATTCACGATAAGTGATAGCAAAAGAAATAATCATAAAATTATATAATATTTAACATATTTTTTCAATTAATTATAATATTATATAGTGCTAACATATTCTTTTACTATTTTTTCAATTAATTGTAATATTATATGATGTTAGTATGCATTATTATCAAGGCAATGGTTTTGTTAGAGATACTCTCCTGTGGCGTACTTCTTCATAAGTACACAATTAAATAATATAGAATAAAAACCACGATATAATTTTAACCGGACCTTATTATCAATCATGAAAGAAAACAAAAGAACCTTTCCTGTTTTCCAAAATCGAAGGGATAAGGCAAAAATTTAGTCCTCGTAGACTTTGCGGTCTAAAATCATCACGTTATTTGCTTGCAGCAAAGACTCAGATGGTGTCAAAGAAGTAAAAACTCAAAACAGAAATTTCTACCATGCATTATGATAGGTCGCGTGTAATAAAATATTTTAAAAAAATATTGACCGCTGGATTTGATGCCTCACACAATCAGCGGCTTGAAGTTGTCTTGAAATATAATTGGGAGTTTTCACAGTATACCTAAAAAAAGGAGAAAGTCAATGTACTGCTCTTAGAAATTGGTTACTATTGTTTCTCTTTCTTTTTCGGGTCTGCCTTCAATGGAAGCGATGCATATACGTAGATTTGACATGCAGCCATAAATCAATTAATACGTCGTCATTACTTTTTGATAAATAAACGATTATTCGGTTAAAGTCTCATCTCTTCCGCTACTTTATGTAAGCACCTTCACTAATATTTAAAATATATCTATTTCACACACATTTTATTAAAAAAAATTATTTATACTTAATTATATAAGATAATTGAGGAAAAAATTATCCCATAATATTTTTGTGGAGATTCGAAAACAACTCTTACCATTTGACCAAAGGCCAAGTAACTTAACTTTTGTTGGAATCACAACTTTCTTAATCTATATGTCTTTTTTTTTTTTTTCTCAAGTTAATTAGTTTTAGATCACAAGCTATAAAAAAAATTATGTTTTTAAAGTATGTTTGTTATTGTTTCAAGTAATAAAGGTAAGTAACAAGTTTACTATGAGTTAAGGTTTTTCGCTAGTACGCGAGCAATTCATTTTACGTCACAAGTATAGATAAACTAACTAATGAACAAAAAGTCACAATTTGACAATTTTATTAAGGAGCCCACTCAATATTTGCAGAAGATTTTTTTTTTTCATTTATAATAACTTAAGATTATTATAACATCAAATCGTGATCAATGTATGAAATATATTGTTAATTAGAAACAATGATGATTATACTGTACAGTCAATTAGGGATTAAATTTAATTATTTAATGACTAAATTATTTAACAGCTATTTCTGAAAGTCTGTTCCTCTATTTTCCGAGTAATATATATGAAGTCACAACTTACACTAATAATCGTAATTCCTCTTGCTAGTGAGACTGTAAAAAAAAAATTGAGATTTTTTTTTCGTTTCCTTTTTTGTTTCATCCTTGTTGCCCCAACTCTTTATGTGCTTCTCACAACTATATTATTCAATGATCCAATTTCTTATATATCTATCCCACTAAAACTTATTTTTCACAGATCTCTCTATTAAAACCTAAGTTCCAAAGTTTGTTTCATTTTTATATCAATTAAAAGTTGTGTCACAGGTTATAAAAGGAACAAATTTTCCGAAGTTTGTCTCTCATTGTTTCAACTAGAAAATTTTATGTCACTAAGTTATCAAAACAGGATCAAGTTTTTTATCACTTAGTTTCATATTAAAACCTAATATTAGGCAGGCATTTTGCCGCTATTTTACAGCATAAACTTTAGGCGGCTATTATGCATACTTTATAAATATGAGGTGATCATTTTGCCGCTATTATACAACTCCTATCGAGGTATAATTTCTTTTTTTTTTCTTTTTAATTTTTTTTCTGTGTTAGGCTTACTAGGCTTATCTTTATCGGGATTTAGTTGAATATTTCTGTGGGTTTATATGCAAATTGTGTTATATACAATATTTAATTATTAGTGTATTTTTGTAATTGAGTTAAAAATAATGGAAAAAAAGTTCCAATTGCTATGAATAGAGAGATGACAAACTAAGAAGCACTACTTTTTTTTTTCTTCTGACGTATCGCGAATAGAGGGTTTCAGTTCTCATAAAATCATAAATGAATTTGATTTATAAGAATTTATCGTTAATCCATAGCAATTTAGAATGTAAATGAACAGATAATAAAATTTATTTCTTTCTGAAAAAATTGAAGAGAAGTGTTAAAGTAGTCAATGAAGAAAGAGGGAGAAGATATGATTCATCACGAAAATGGAGTGGGAAAATACCTTTTATTTTTTAATTAAATTCTATTGTCCTCGCACGTAGTTGTGTTTAAGGATAAATTAGTAATTAAATAAGTTATTAAATAATTGGTTGACAGGGTAAAGTCATAGCCTCAAATAACTCCTTCCTTAAAACAAATTGTAATTATAATTGATATTCTAATTATTGTTACAATTACAAGTTTACTATAGCTATTGTTTCAGTAATCTTAATTAAATATTATTATTATAACAATTGTAACTGTTGATGGAATTAAGATTAAAATTGTTATTACTATAATTCTTATAGTAATTACGGTTATAGTTGTAATTAAAATTATTATTGTAACTATAATCATATTGTAATTGGAATTACAATTGAAATAAAAGTTGTAATCGTTGTTCTAATTGAATTTGGAATTAATATAAAAAATTCATATTAGAATTATTGTTGTAGGATACATAATTGTAATTGCAATTATAATTTCAATTGCAGCTGCAATTGAAATTTATATTGCAACTCAAATTATAAATTGTAAATATAATTAGAATTGTTCAACAAACAATTGCTCGAAAAAGGTGTCCGCGCCATTTTTCATC
Source organism: Atalantia buxifolia (assembly GCA_030444775.1). NCBI lineage: Eukaryota > Viridiplantae > Streptophyta > Magnoliopsida > Sapindales > Rutaceae > Atalantia > Atalantia buxifolia. Next base: position 22,580,480 of record CM059838.1, read on the forward strand.
GATGAAAAAGAAAGATAAACAACAGTAACCAATTTCTGAGAGCCGTACATTGACTTTCTTGTTTTTTCGGTATGTTGTTGCTGCCGGTTTCCCGCAAACTCTCAATTATATTTCAAAACAACTTCAACCGCTGATTGTATAAGATATCAGATCCAACGGTCTATATTTTGTTAAAATATTTTATTACATGCGACCGCACGGTAGAAATTTCTGTTTTTCTGTTTTTGTCTTTTTTCAAGCCATCTGAGTCTTTGCGGAAAGTCTCTGTCTACAATGACAAGACAAAGACTTTTGCCTTATCCCTTCGTTAACAGGAAAGGCTCTTTCTTTTTCCTTCATAATTGATAGCAATGCATGTTAACATCATATAATATTACAATTAATTGAAAAAATAGTAAAAGAATATGTAAACACTAGATAATATTATAATTAATGGAAAAAATATGTTAATACTATATAATTTTATGATTATTTCCATTACTCTTAATCCTTATGAATAAATATAAGGTTAAATTCGAATTCAAATTCTCGTGTGAATTGTTTATCTTAAAATAATTTCTTATTTTTAAAAATCTTAATTTACTCCTATTTTTATTAAGAAGACAAAAAAAAATCCATTAACCTACCTTTATTTTTTCTTTATCTTTTGAATAAAAATAAAAATATTTTGAGATTTTTAAAAGTAAAAGACCAATTTAAATTTAGTCAATTCAAAAAAAATTAATCTAAAATTTATCCATAAATATATATTTCGTTTTATAAATGCATGGGTTCCAAAGTATGACCGGAGAGAAAGTCACGGGCATTGATCTTCCTCCGGTTCCACGGATCCTTGAAAATATTATATTGCCTAATATATCCCCGCGCTATTATTAGTTGAATGTTTATATTCAAAAAGAGTATTTTACTCTCTACCTAACGATGAGTTATTATTAATAATGATAATAATGGGGGATAACTTTTTATATTGAATTATTTGGTATTTAAAGATTACATTAGGCCTAACTAATTTAAATTCAAATTAAATAAGACTACTAGAGCAGTAAATTTCTCACAATAAATATTTAACGCAGCTGCATTCTCAAGCTTTAAACCAAGGATTTTAATTAAGTTAGAACAACCTCATGTCAACTGATCTACGCACTTATTGGTAAAAGACTTTAGTCAAATAAATGGTTGGGAATTATTTTAATGTTCGATATTGTTATTATTATTATTAATACTAGAGATGAGCCAATCATTTTTCACTATTACAATCGACTTTTGTTAATGTCTAAAATAGTGTTACCATCGATGTGTCAATTCTCTAATTTAACTGATATTAAATATATCATTTAATTAAATGCAAGGAAAGATTAATAATTCCTTTTTCACTAATGCAAACATCTTTTTTTTTGGTATACCTAATGCAAACATCTTTAATTAATAAGATTATTTTTCTAATGATTCTTTTGTTAGAGAAAAAAAAAAAGGGTTGGACGTGGATGAAAAATGTTTATTTATTAAACACTAACTCTTGTCCTTTATTATTACTTTAAACCATATAACTATAGGTGCAGAGCGCAATCACGACTATCTGAGCAAAGCCTATGGCACTATTATGATTGATAAAGCAAGGGATAGGTTATTTTTTGATGGACAAACAGTCACACTTTTTTTAAATTAAAAATATATATATATATCTTTCTACAGTTTGTTTGTAGACTTTTCATACCTAGATTTTCTTTGTAGACATAATAGTAAACGACGAACAAATAATACCATAATTTTTCAGAAAATGAAAATAAAATATAAAAACATAATAATTTGTTATTGACTGTACCTCCATATGGTATTATCATGTCTTTATCATTATATTTTTCAATTTACTGTAACTCCATGAAGTATTAACTTATATTTTATTGTTACTGTGAAAAATTTTCTGAATTTTGATAATTTTGAGGACCCAAGCATCATGATAAATAAACTTGCACTGTTAATTCAGTACACTTTATCTCGTCTATATAAAAGAGTGACAGATGTAAGCCTTCTCATACAACTCAATATCTCACAAAGGTTACCTCTGAGGAATCTTGGTTTTATTGACAACATGAGACCACTCTTTGTTCTCTGCATACTTTCGGTGCTTCTCTTGGTATGATTTTTAAGTTGAATCTTATCATTCATTTAGAAGTTAATTTCTGCAGAAATATTAGAACTGGCAATTTCTAATCTTTTTATTAGTTTTTGCATTAATATAGTGCTTGGTCTAATTGCTGTCTTTGTTTTTCTTTTCGTATTTCAGCTTGCAAGCACAATTGATGCAAGGAAAAACCTGGAGGAATATTGGAGAATTGTCATGAAAGGACAGCCCATGCCCGAATCAGTCCAAGACCTACTTGCCGTGGATCGTGCCGCTTCTACCACCGATGAGAATGCTGATCAAAATTCAAATCCTTTAATTTTATCCTATATTGTTCATCCGTTCGAGGTGGAATCCTTGGCCAAGAATTTTAATCAGAGGCCGAATACTCTTATCTACGGTTTCCACAACAGTCATAATGACCAACCGTCCGAAATGAATTTTAACTCGAGGCCGAATTTCCTTCAGCGTGATTCCGAGGTGAAATCATTTTCTAAGAATTTTAACCCCAGGCCGAATCTTTTTCCCTACAATTACCACAAAAGTCATAATGACCAGCCATCCGAGGTGAAATCCTTTGATAAAGACGTATTGAAACCTGATAATAAAGTTGACGCTAATGCTTAAATGAAAATCATGTTTTCATCAACGGAGAGAATTAGCCCCTAATGATGTTAAGCAACTGGTCTACTCTCGTCTGTCGTCATAATAAGCGTTTGTATTATGTTTTTCATTTAAATAAGTGGCCGGCGGCCTAGTGCTCTGGCTATGTTATTGTGTGTGTGGTCGTTACTTTTGCATGATAATGCGAAAGAGGTATGCAAATAAGTTGATGCAGTTGAAGGATGTGATCAGTGTAAAATATTATCGGATAAAAGCGTATGTTTAAGTTCTTCTTTTCTTTAATTATTTTTGTAAATGGGCCCAATTGAATTTTCTTACTGATGAATGATATACATAACCCTTATCACCGCAACGGGAAAATTAGCAAAAGCAATGAAATTAAACTAGCAAAAGATTTAAAAATTTTGATGAAATTTTTGTTTATTATATTATAGATGGTAAATTGATTGATGAGCACCGACCCTCCATTTATATAGAGATTCATAAGATACAAAAGGAAATAATGATACAACTATAATTTTGAGAATTTAATTTATTGATAATGGTTGAGTCAATTGTGGGCTTAACTCTGTGCCTTTGCTATTGGCAACAGCCCATCCCAAAGCAGTCGTCCTGCGATCTCTAAAATTAAATCCCAAAACTCATTGTATATAAACCACTCAAGTCTTAGATTCCTTTCACATATGATATCAGTTATTTTTCTTTAATTTTCCAACTATAGGAGAGTACTTTGAGTGCCAATTTATTCTTTACACGAAAGCGCCAATATTCATTTAATTTTTATATTTTAATTTAACTGTCCATTTAGTTCTTATATTTTAAAAAATATCTCAAAATACCGGTGCTGTTAAATATATTATACTCATACCCTTACTTTTTTTTTTCTTTTATAATAATACAACTGTAAGAATTTTTTTTCCTTCTTGAGGATATATATTAATGAGAAAAAAATGTTAATTTAGCAAATTAGCCTTGTGAGTAATATAAAAATTTCCACAAAATGTTATTGTTTTACTTTTAGGATTAAGTTAGAAAATTAATTTTTTATAAAATATGTATTAGTAAAATTGTAACAAGGATACTGAACATTTCTTTAAGTTGGCTAATTTTAATTTATTTATAAATAAATTATTAACAAGGTTATTTCACAGGTACAATAAATACTAGTTTTTTATATTGATATTTATTGGTTAATTTTCTAATAAATAGTTATTGGTCAAGAATATTATTGCAAGGGTATTATTGTAAAAGTAAAGAACACTTAAAAGCAAGAATGTAACATATTTAATTACAACAGTAATTTTAAGACATTTTTAAAATATTGAGAGTAAATGGACACTTAACTCAAAATATATGAATTAAACGAACACTTACTCCCAAAACATCATTTTGAGCATATAAATATATCATTTCAAAAAGTTCTTATAGAGATAACTCATAATCTTTCACTTATAACTAGGACCACCCTTATAATTTGAAATAATTTCATTTGAATAGCATGTTTTATTTGCAAATGACTTTTCAACCTCCTTTAAATTTGCTATATTGTTATTTTTCTTAGAGTTGGACTATTGGCACCCCTTCATTGATCTTATAAAACTCCTGTGATATTATAATTATATTTAAGGACAAATATAAATATAATTAATCCCATTTATATTTTCTTTCTCTCTTCAATTTCATTTTGCTTGCACAATATAAATTTTTGTAGTCATTAAAATAATTTGAATTTAAGAAGCAATCTATAAATTTTTTTTAATCATTAAGATAATCTAAATTTAAGAAGCAATTTTTTAAGCCAAAATAATACTCTTGTAATATATGTAGCAATAAAATTAGGATACAACATTGTGGGAAAATAAATTAAATAAAATTTTATCTCACTACAAATAATTTTTTAAGGATTCTCAAATTAATTGTTGCATCCAAAATTTATATGTATGATAAAATTGTATTGGACTCATAAAATATTCAATATTTTATAAGATTTTTCTTACTTTTTCTTTTAAATTTTTTTTAGAAATTAAATAATAAAGAAAGTTTGAAGAGAGGAATGCAATTATTAAGACTGAAAGAGTGAAAAAAATTATTAGAAATTGTAAGATTTATAAATGAAAATAATGTTTATTTAGAAAAATGGTACTTTTGGCATTAAATGGAATATAATTGAAAAAGGAGTTTCAAAAGAATTTTGGAGGGATACAAATAGTCCGACTCTTTTTCTTAACATAAATCTTTAAGAATCTATTTCTAGTAAGTGTAAGATATGATATCTAATAGACTATCTAACACAAATTAAAGAAATAAGTTGTCATTTATTAAAAAATTTATTGCTTTTATGATGGTAATTAATGGTGACAATAAAAAAATATTCAACTCAATACTAAGAAAATTCTATAATGGAGTGACTAAAATTATAGTATCCATGACGAGACAAACATAAATTTTATAAATTACATATAAGTCTAGTAAATAGAAGATATATATAATAAGTAAATTAATATAAGAGTGTTAAATTAGTTTTTTAAAATCACAAACAAAACAAACACTTAGTAAAAATAATACAAAACTTGTAAATCAACATTAAACTTTAATTAAGTAAAAACAGTTCATCCATTTAATTTAATTAAAAAAATTAACTCATCATTTGGAAAAAAAATTCTATTGGAAACAACTGGAATAAGTTTTATTGAATTGATTTAACTATAAATTCTATATTAATTCTAGGACATTTATAAATTTCTTTTCATTTTCTATAATAGTATTTATTTACTACACATGTTAATTACATGAAATTATTTTGCTTCATGTGGATCAAGCCAAAACAAAATAAAAAGATATTCTTAGATTACTAGACATAGGTGATATATTAATAAAATTGGATCTAATTTTCAATTTAACATATATTTTATGTAGTTTTAAACTCCGCTTCTTAATTGTACTTAAAGATAATTCAGGTTTTCTGTCAATAAGGTTTAGAATAATGCAAAATCACATTGTCTTACAAATAGCTAGCTTTCAAAAACATGAAAAGAGTAATTTTTTAAATTTTAATTTTGAGAATTAGTTATATCCTTAATAGAATTTTACGTATATTATTACATATATTACATGAACTGATAAACCCAAGACTATCATTTTTTTTTTAATTTTAAAACGAAAACCAGTAAATATATAAGGTAATTATTATTATAAAGTTACACATTTTGACATTTGTAGTAAGAACATGAGAGAATACCTGCAGTGTATTGGGACTTGGGCGGAAGAGAAAGGAGCCCTTGGAATTGGAAACAAATGAAATTATCTGCATGGTCCTTGTACTCATGGACGGACTGTAACTTCTGAACCAACAATGCTGAAAATGCAGGGTCAAAAATCAACATTAACTTGATGAATGATTGTTTGAAAAAAAAATAAAAGGAAGAAAACTTGATTAATATAAAAGAGAGCAAAGTAGCACAACCATACAGAAGTTGTATAAAGGAATATTAATCAAGCTTGATTAATATTCTTCTTCCATCCAACACCACAAGATGATACCCAGTATGCCTGTTGCAGTGTATGGTGAGAACTGTGAAGTGCAAGAAGTAGTTTCCTAAGAGAGATGATTGAATGCTCTTAATTTCTTTTTTTTCAGAAAATTGTTTTATTTTTAATAAAAGTTTAATTTTCTTAATAAAAAAATTCATTTGTTTTTATTAAGTTGTGTTTCATATTTACTAATAAAAGGAAGTTATTTGGGTATATAATTAGGATACCTCATCTAATATGCTAGTAGGATAAATCTCTCATCTAATATGCTAGTATTTTGAGTTAAATATCTATAAATTCTAAGCCGAGTCCACAACAGTCCCCAGATAACTGGATTTAAGTCCTAGCTACACCAGTAGATTGAATAGAAGTGCAAATAAGTTTAACTCTTTTGTCATTCATTTTAGTGTCTTTTTTTTTTTTTTTTCACATACATTGAAAAAGATAACTTTGTCGTGATTGCCATTGCAGAGCCTATTTCAAACGGTGGTGTATGCTAAAGGAAATTATATGAGATGAGTGATAAACCATACAATCAGAAGCTACAGCCCACCGTTAATCAGCCACATGACCGCAAATATTATTGGCGGCAAATATCTCAACAAAATCACAATAAAGATGAGCATCCTCGAAGATTTGTCGTCAACGATCCCTTATTCTAGACACCATCTTTATTTTGAGCAAGTATCCTTAGTATTCCTAATGTACAAATGATTCCATTCCTTAATGTAAATAGGATAGCCTGTCTAGCCATTACTCCAAGAGATTTGGCTGGCGTTGACACTTTTATGTAAGCTTGTAACCCTGTCCTTCTTTACAAGAAATAAGATAATATTTTCAGCATAATATTTCTTTTCAATGAGATCAAAGAAATGAAAAGAGATATAGTCTATTAGGTTGGCAAATCTGCTGAAACAATATTGTTTTCAATCAACTCCGAAATACAACCTATTGAACAACGTTCAGAAATCGAAAAACATTTATTACCATTAAGATTTATTATTATACGCTAGACATATGGCCTTAACAGTCACATTACCAATACATTTTTAATCATGGTAGGTGGGTGCTGGAATGTATACAATATTATCAGCCTGGAAGAAATGGCAGACATGGGAGCTCCCTGGCTCGATCCCAAGCACACGAAACGATGCATGATCTCGACTCCAATGAGACGTATCCATGTGGCAAACTGCTACAGCTTCCACTCTATCTCCATTATCACCACCTAATGAAACACCGAATAACTTGTTCTCAGTCATTTGGCTGTGGCAGTAGAAGATTGCATAAGGGTAAGGCATGATATGACATGCCACCATCTTGGGAGCAAACATTGGTTTAGGCACTTGTAAAATAGTGTAATTTTGGAAAATGGTAGTTGATTTTGTGAGAAATTTTGTGCTTAGAACTTGGAATTTGGTCTCCAATCCGAAAGTTCTGTGTACAAATTCAAGCATGGATTCCAAAGAGGTAGCACAAATTTTGGTTTCTCCTTCGATGGGAGGAACTTCGCAATGATTCAGGGTCCCTTCGATGGCTTTGGCTGGGGGTGAATCATCTGAGAACGAGAAGAATTGAAGAAGGTAAGGCAGTTGTTTCAATGAAAATGGAATGGAATCTGCTTCTTCTCTAGGCAAAGCCTGAGGATAAGCTGAAGGATCTCTCTTGCGAAAATAAATCGGCATCGTTTCGCCAATCTTTAGATCCTCCAAGGTGAAGAACACCATCGTTGAAGGGTCCATGTGATTCATGTGGGATAGTATTGAATGAGAATCATGAAGATTCTCCGAAAGCACCTGAGCACACTGTAAAACAGTTCAGCAATTCAATATCACAACATAGATGAAAAATCAATAACACAAGTTCTATAAAGTGCAAAAATGAAGGAACAAAATATATCTTTTTGAGTTATTGCTTTAAGACAACACTTATGTACATGTATTGCAAAGTAAGCCACTTAATTAGCACACATTGAGGATTATTACCAGAAAGAGTAGAGAAAGAAGGAGGTTCCAAGCTGAAAATCTTAACCCCATCTCTTTTCTCTTATCGAAGTTTCTTATTTATTTTAGTAATCTTTTATTTTTTTCAGGGAGAAGAAACACAGATAACAAGTGAAGCAGAAAGAGAAGAGATTGTGTAACTGTATATGTCAACAACCAAATGATGTGTGTTAATTTTCAAGTGGAAATTTATAGCCTGCATAAGCTGAACTTGTTCTACTGTGCTGATTAATTGAATCACAACACAGGTTGAATAATGACCTTAATAGTCCAATCCAGCAAAGAATTCAGCACTCCAATCATATGGGGACTCACGTATTGCACCTTCATCATGTCCGCGGATTTTAATAGTTTTGACTGAGTGAATGATTACTTCAATTGATAACATTGCAATTAGATTACTGGATTTAAAATTGATTTCTTATTAAAAAATTTACTTGCAATTTGGGAACTCTCTTTGGCACATTAATTACAGACTCGAAATCTGTATCAGTATTCCCCATACATAGACAGAACTGAGCAGAAAAAGTGGGAAGGCAGATCGTAAACAAATTCGACATGGTAGTTTCCAAGGATGAATAGCATTTTTTTAATTCGAAAATGGGATAATATATCTTTGAGTCACGTAATGTACACTAAAGCTCTTCTCAACCCAGTATGCGTCTGATATGTGTACGTCGGGGCTCCAGTCTCCCGTACAATCTTTAAAATTTTTTTCAGTCAAATTAACAGGCTGCACGGTGCACTCACTGTATTTCCATGGATCACACTACTTCAACTAAAAGATAAGATAATAAGTATCTTTAGGATTTTACTAAATGATTTTTAAGTAGTTTTTATTAATTAATTAATTATTCAAATTCGAATTAAAAAAAAGACTAAAAAATTAATCTGATTTTTTCTCACTCCCAATCTTTAAAAATATAACAAATAATAAGTCATATAAAAAATGTTTTAAACGCAATTTTCACTTCACACATCTTTCATTTGAAGTTTAATTATACTCTCCGGTGGGACCTGGATAAGTTGAAACAAAATTTTATTAATAAAAAAAATGTACATCTAATTGTCTTACGGTGGATCAAGAACAAAAGGTTAAAGGATAATATACGTGGACATGATAATGCAGAAACCGAAAATCAAAAGGGCACGAGTTTCAAATGCTAGACAAACGAAAGAGACCTGTGATTGCAGGTCGATTTTCTTCTCATCACTAGCCACTAGCACACATCCCCTTAATCAAAATCGTTTTAAATATTGTTTATTATTGTTCATATGTGAACAACTAGCATGATGATTATGTATTTGTCCTGGCCATGCTTCATTACTTAATTTATGCTCACACTGAGAGCGATGTTATTGTCATTATCGCCAAGTCAATATCTTATCAAGTTTTTTCACTCATTATTTTGGTTAGGTGGCATAGTTTTATTTTAAGTTCAACCTAATACCTGTAACCAATGATACACACACAATTCCAAATTTACTACAGCAATTTAATGGTCCATAAGTGCTTCCATTATTGGAATTTGCAACTATTGTTAATTTTGACTAAGTACCTACTGCATACTTTAAATTTTAAAATGAGAGACAGATTGCATCTAGTCTACACATCTCCATCATTTAGTGTTAGGAAATTGAGCTTCCTCCCAAGATCACTTCAAGCAATTTGTCAAGCAACAAATTAACAAAAAAAATTAAATGGAGAATACACCAATCACACAACACAAGATTTACGTGGAAAACTCCAAATCCGGAGAAAAACCACGGCCGTTGTCAATAGACAACCAGAGAAAAATATTCACTATGTGGAAAATTATTACAACCACATTCTCAGAAATAATTTTCTCTCACCCAATCCCCAAATACATGATTCTTATAAATATTCCCTAACAAATCAAATCCGAATATCATATTGAGTCAAATACTCCTTCAATATAACTACATGCTTAAGAACATTTCTCTCCCATGTTAGAAGTGCTTAATGTTTTTCTAGCATTCACCAATTGAATGCTCTCAATTGGATTGTTTCTCTGGAATTTTTGGATGCAAAGCTCTCAAATGAGAGCTTCCTTTTATAGGCAAAACTTTGCCTAAAATCAAGCCCACCAATTTTGATCAACAAAATTGGTCAACAAATTTGGTGGTTAAGCCACCAAATTTGAAGTCTTTTTTTTTTTAATCAATTTTCAACAATCTCCACCATGATTAAAAAAAACAAATTCATAGCCACTGGTACAAAACACTGTCTTCACCAACAGTCATAATTCTCAACATAAAGAATTATCATACTCCACCATAAAAATTATACCACTTAAAATTAACTATTCTAAGATTTTTCTTGGCACATGTCAAAATATCCTGTTGAAATTTATGGTGCAATTCTCATGCTTGGTTTTCCTGAGAATTTTTCAGCCATAACATAACTTTTCCACCACACACCTTGCATTTATACCAAGCCAATGCCTGCGTGCAAACTTGTGGACCCCACTGATAATAACATGTTCTCTTTCATGGCAACATGAAGATCTACATGCCAAAAAGAACTAACCCAGTGTCTTATAAAAAGAAACTCACCATTTGCGAGAATATCAGTATCTCCTTTACTGATTCTGGAGCAATTTGCTGAGCCTGCTCCACCTTTTTGACAATTTCATTAAGGTGCCAAATTACCCACACCTTCAAATCCTTGTGCATACCAGATTGGACACATCTTGGACTTGATTTCTCTATAAGCCAAAAAATCATTCTCCCATTAATTTTTTCAACAACATCAAACTCCACTAAGTTTGAAAAACACCAGCTGCTGACATATTTGCTTTACAGAACAGACTTTGCTCTTCACCATGGACTATTTGGATTGGCTCCACTGCTTCACGTGAACAGTACCGTATATATGAACAGTACCATTTACGTGAACAGTGCCCCGACACCAAAACTTTAATCAATGGCTCTGATACCACTGTTAGGAAATTGAGCTTCCTCCCAAGATCACTTCAAGCAATTTGTCAAGTAACAAAGTAACAAAAAAAATTAAATGGAGAATACACCAATCACACAACACAAGATTTACGTGGAAAACTCCAAATCCGGAGAGAGAAAAACCACGGCCGTTGTCAATAGACAACCAGAGAAAAATATTCACTATGTGGAAAATTATTACAACCACATTCTCAGAAATAATTTTCTCTCACCTAATCCCCAAATACATGATTCTTAGAAATATTCCCTAACAAAGCAAATCCGTAATACCCATATTGAGGAGTCAAATACTCCTTCAATATAACTACATGCGTAAGAACATTTCTCTCCCATGTTAGAAGCGCTCAATGCTTTTCTAGCATTCACCAATTGAATGCTCTCAATTGGATTGTTTCTCTGGGATTTTTGGATGCAAAGCTCTTAAATGAGAGTTTCCTTTTATAGGCAAAACTTTGCCTAGAATCAAGCCCACCAATCTTGATCAAATTTGATGGCTAAGCCATCAAATTTGATCAACAAAATTGGTCAACAAATTTGGTGGTTAAGCCACCAAATTTGAAGCATTTTTTTTTAATCAATTTTCAACATTTAGCAGAAGAAAATAAGTCAAGAACTTATCACTTATTTATGTATATGATAGAGAAGAGTTTTGGCTCTCTCGCAACAATTAAGTCTTTAATTTCCAATAGTCTTTGATTCAAAAATCTCATCTTTAACACAATTTTCTATGACTTAAGAGATATACTATTATAAATCTCAAGTCACCCGGAACATCTATATCAAACATTTGATAAACAAAAATATTATTATATGTAACCAATGAAAATGTCATCAGAATAAGGAATAAATTATTATGAAATTCAACCATGCAGACCCTTATGTAAGGTAAGGACACGTGGAACAATAAAAGCAATGCCACCAGACCACAACAGTATCAGTTTCAGAAACATTTTCTCCTGCATTTCGTACCAATTTTCTCATCAACCGAACAAAATAATAAACACGGAACAGCATGAATCATCATCCATGCAGAAAGTTTGATAAAAATAAAAAATGAATTGATATATTTTTCTTTAGCTCTGTTGAATATCAGCAGAAATATTTTATTTATAATTTATAAGTCTCATTGTCCACGTCAATTCCTCGCATCTCATTGTCCACGTCAATTCCTAGCATTTTATCATACTTTGCATTAATTTACATACAAAGTGAGTTGTTCACATATGTCTGATGAAGAAGTTTTAATTTTGCAAGTGGAATTCAAGTTGATAAGACCTTGCCGACTTGCTTCTGCTGAAGAATCTTAAATAATCATGCCAAATTCAAAAAGTGGCAAAAGCAAAAGGCTAACTTCTTAATGAATTCAATATTATTATGAATTTGGTGCTAGCTCAATCTTGAAAATGATCCAAAAATTAAAAAGTAAACATATATAATCACATCTACAAATGTACATTATTAGTGAGTCATTGATGATATATCACGAATTCATTAGCTGATTAATTAAACATACCACGAAAATATTATATCATTAGCCGGTCTAAAAAAGTACTCAATAAGAAAATGAAAGGTAAATTCATAAATTTCAGCCGGAAATTTTTTTTTAAAAAAAAAGGAGCAATAATTGTATGAAATGGCCGGCTTCTTATCCTCTTCACAAAAGATTAAATTCTTTTGAAAAGGTTTGTTACTGAAATACATATCATCTTACACCAACAATCTCTATTACCATATGAATTTAGAGCTTCCCCTAACTTAATATTTCATATAATGTTGTAGGAATAATCTTCATCACCAGAGATTAGGCTCTTCTCTCAACTTAATATCTCATAAGTGTTGTATGAGATTATTTAGCACATGTCATTATATTTTTCTAAAGCTAGGATTTAATTTACTTTATACTTTCCTTATTAAACATTAAAACTGATAATTTTCTAGGCTAAGTAAAACCCTGAAATTCAAGTTTGCCGCTTTCTAACCAAACTGCTGCTTCTTTCTCTACTGTTTTTTTTTTTTTTTTTTGACAAACTTTAAACTTTGGTATATATAAACTTGAGCAAAGATGCATTATTGGCAATTAATTCTTGTAAGAATTGTTTATGTAATGGAATCAGACTAGAACAGAATGCATTATTGTTCAATATACGCAGTCTACAATAACAATTGAAGACAACTGAAGATAATATCAATTATAGACAATTGTTATTGCAATATATTCAATGCATTGTTGCTATCGCTTGTCTGCAATTAATTTTATATAAATTAAGCTGATATGTCTCATTTCAGTGTACTAATAATTAAGTTGAACGTTGATGCAGCCACTGGAGCAGGAATACAGCTTTTCTAGGAGCCATTATTCATAATATGAGAGGGGAGATTAATTATGGCAGTAGCTATCTAAAGAAAAATTTTGGAGAGATTGAATTCGCTGAAGCAGAAGCAATAAGATTTGGGATCGAAATACGCAAACGGCACAGGTCTATTTCCATTAATTATTGAACCAGATACTAAGAATGTTGTCAATCTTGCTGCAGCACTTGAAAGTACTAGAAAAGAGATTCTTTGAGTGATCTCTGAAATTTAATTGTTGACTAGTCAACCGGCAATTTCAAATTTGTATTCATTCCTAGAATACGTAACGTGGGAGTTCATAGATTAGCTAAACTTGCAGTTAGCGATCAGAAAGCCGTATTGTTTGGATTGAGAATATTCCTATAGATGTAAAATCTTATCATTTTTGAAGAATTTTTTACTTTGAAAAAAAAAAATTAAGGGCCATCTCCATCGTTGCGAATTGTAATTCTGATAGACTTTGCGGTCCACATTATGAATTTAAAATTCTTGCATGATTAATCACCCACATGAGCAAGCTACACCAACCTGCCACATCATGTTACCACTTCTTCCAATCTGTGTATATATATACACACACACACACCAGTATGGCCTCCATGCAAATTACAAACGCAGTATCTAATATTGTTTGTCACTGGCCAGAAACATGAATATTAAAGCCTTCTTTGTTCTCGCCACAGTGCTCTCATTGCTTCTCTTGGTATGTATCATTTGATCAGTAATAATGTTATGTTAATCACAAATTCATTATATAAAATATTTTGTACAAAATTAATAACACATAATGTACAGTATCGATGTGATGAAAACAGCACACTACCCAGTCATTATTTTGTATTTCCATTCAACCAATACTATTTTATCACATCAGCTTTAAGAGTAGCTTAATTATAGCTAGCTCTAGCATTACTCGTTTTGATTCAAATGATTTTCGAATTTTTATCATTTGCATGGTCAATATATAATTCCTCTCTCTTTTTCTTTCCTTTTTTCCCCTCTTAATTGTTTTCCTTGTGTGCAGTTTGCCAACATGATAGATGCGAGAAAAGACCTGAGAGATTATTGGAGAATTGTCGTGAAAAATCAAGACATGCCTGGGGAATCAACTCAAGGCCTCATTCCTGAAGATCAAACCTCGACCATCTCTAAAACCACAGCCTATTGCCATAAACATGAAGATTCTGAGCAAACCATGGAGAAGCCTTTTGTCAATAAGAACTTTGAGCTGATGCCTGATGTTACAATCTATGACAACGGCATTAAGCCGACGAAACACAAGGCTTTTGTCAAGGACCTCGAGCTATTGCCCGATGTTTCAATTTATGACAACGGTATTAAACCAAAGGATAAGCAGAGATCCTTCGCCAAGAACTTCGAGTTCATGCCTGATGTTTCAATTTACGACAACGGTATTAAGTCAACCAAACAAAAGGCTTTTGCCAAGCACTTCGAGTTCTTGCCTGATGTTACAATTTACGACAACGGTATTAAGCCAACCAAACAAAAGTTCATCGCCAAGGACTTCGAGCTCATGCCTGATGTTTCTATTTATGACAATGGTGTAAAGCTAGCCAAACAAAGGTTCTCTGCCAAGGACTTCGAACTCATGCCTGATGTTTCAATTTATAACAATGGTGTAAGGCTAGCCAAACAAAAGGCATTCGCCAAAGACTTCGAGCTCATGCCTGATGTCTCCATTTATGACAATGATATTAAACCAACGAAGAAGAGTTCATATGCCAAGGACTTTGAGCTGAAGGCTGATATTCCAATTCATGAAATGACCGAACAAAAATAGGATATTAGCAGTACGGATCGCAGCCACATGCTACAATTTATCATAATTAAATAGATGATCATGCTTGCAATCAGACGCAGGATGGAGTGTCTTACCATATTTAATGTTCTAGAAGAGTAGGCACATATATGTAATACTGCTTTCCTTGTTTGTGTAATAAGTGCTGAAATAACCTATGCAATAAAATCATAAAATCATGTCATGCGTCTTTAATTTTCTCTCTCTCTCTCTTAAACAATCTTATGATAGATTATTTACAAGTTATAATTTATAAAGGGAGAAACTATATTAAAATAATGCTATTTACATAAATATTCTATCCATTAATCTCGTATAGCTAACTAAGTTTGTATTTTTTTTTATATTTACAACGACATGCTTAAATGTTTAAATTGTTTTTTTTCTTTTTAAAGTTAAGAGGGTTGGGTCAGTCAAAATTAATTTTTTGACCCAGACCTCTCTAAGATTCAAACTTAGGTGGCTAGCTAACTGAGACTACTTGAAACCATTCGGTTGGGTCTCTAGGGGCCTTGGATCTTTAAAAATTGTATTTTGAATTGTTATTCAGATGGAACAATATAATTAACTTTAGTTTCAAAGACAATTTGGCTCTATTTGGTTTTGAGATGTTGTCACTTTTAAACTAGCTGCTTGGGAAAATAAAAGTTGTAACCTTAAAATAAAAATTGATAGTGTGTGGAAAATATGATTTTTAAATAATAATTTTGACAAAATGTAAAGAAATATTATTTAAATTATTATTACAAAAATAGGCTTTTTATTATACAAATGCAAGATTAAATCAACTTAATTTTTGAGTTAAACAACTAGTACTTACTAAACACTTTAATGTCAATACCAAAAAGGCCTCTTTTTTTCTCTCCCTCTCTAATTTGTAAGACTACCCAACCATATTTTATATACTATTCAATTATTATATTAACTAGTTCTATTTTCTTATGATCACATGATATCTATTTTTTTTTTCAAGAATCTGAATAGATAATGGTTTTAAAGCTCAAAAGTAGATCTGATTCTAAATATTTGGAAATTGAAAAAAAAAAAACTGATTCACATTTGCAGAAGAAGGTATATAGTTGAACGCCATGATGGTATATAATTAAATTTAACTATTGTTATATTTTTATTTATTAATCACTAATTATTCACGATGAATTTTATTTGAATAAGTTCAGATCGATAATGATAGAATCTTAATTCACATACATATGAAAAAAAAATCTATGACTGCACTAATAAGATATTCCATTTAGGGCCAGTTTGGGAATGTTGTAGCTTTTAAAATAATTGCTGTTAGTTGTGCTGTAGAAATAATCAACTATGAAGAGAATCAGTTAAGCGTTTGGTAAATTTTGTTTTAAGAAGTACTGTGAGTTTTGAAAGCAATAATTGTCGTTTGGTAAATTTTACTGTTAAACTGCTGAGAGAAAATAAATGACTAACATATACATAATATAAGATAAAATTTACTTATACATATAAAAACATATACATATAATATTTTTAATTGTATATCGTAATAATTTTTACTAAAAATAAATTTTTTTAAATATATAGATTTTTTTTTATCTTAAAACATTTGATAATTAAATTAATAATATAATAAAACAAATTTAATAATAATTCAACCAACAAATTGATATTAATAAATTTATATTGATGAATTATAATACAAATTTATTAAAATATATATTTTGTTTCCAATTTGAATAAGTATAATTTTGGATTTAGGTAATAATTTTAAGGATATTTATGAAATTGTATTAAAGGATAAAATTGATTCTCAAAATCAGAATCTAAAAGCTACTCATTTCCTGCTTTTCAAAATCAGCTGTAGGAGGAGTTAATTTTGACAAAAGTGATTTTGATTTTTTTTTATCAAACACTAAAACTAGCTTTTAGATTTTGAAAATCACTTTTAAGCCTTCTAAAAGCAATCCCAAACGGACCCTTAATCATGTGATAATAAAATGAAAATTATGATAGATAAACTTAAATTTTCCATTTTCCCCCTTTATCATCTCACATCGGCCGCTTCAATTCGTTGAAATCCTAATGATTCGGCCTCCAAATGTAAAAGAACATATGAGTCACATATAGTATTGGTAGATGCATGAATGGATCACATCTCACTCAACCAACAAATTGCATGTCATCTGGAAAATAATTTAAATAAATGAATAAATACTTGTTTAGTCCTTTATTTTAACTTAAGTGTTTGTTTATTCTTTATATTTTGAAAATATCTCAAAATAAGTTGCAGTTAAATATATTACATCCTTAATCTTGATTTTGCTTTGCGTTTATAATAATGCCCTTGTAATAATATTCTTGACATTAATTAATTTATCGTAATAATATTCTTGACATTAATTAATTGATCTATAAAAGTTTAATTAGAAAATTAACCAATAATTATTTAGTAGTAAATTAACTAATAAATATTAGTATAACAGAACTAGTATTTTTTGTACTTGTGCGACAATCGTGGTAATAATTTATTTATAAATAAAAATTAATATTAGCCAACTTAAAGTAATGTTTATCATCCTTGCAATAATTTTATTAATAATTATTTTATTAAAAAGTAATTTACCAAATTAATCATAAGAGTAAAATAATAACATAAAAAAATTTACTGTAAAAAATCTTATGCTACTTTTAAGGGTAATTTGATTAAAAAAAAAATGGAACTACTAGCACTGCTTCAAAATCTTTTTAAGACCCCTTTTTAAATACACCCAATCAAATAAATGAAAAATTATATCACCTCTAAAAACACCCATCTTTATTCCACAATTGCCCTTCAATCTTATCTCTCATAAAATGATAAAATGATAAAATTACAAAAATAAAAATCTTTTTGTGGATACTATTGCAATAATCATTGGCAATCTTCACAAATTTGATTAACAAGTATGGAATGGTATGTAACTTTAGATTTCTAAATTTTAACTTTTCTTTATGTTTTGCAACAAATATACCTTCTATTTGAATATATGATACCTATTAATTTAATTTTTTCAAATATCAAAACTCACTTGTTCAAACAAACAATGAGACCAAAAAAAGCAAGGGAAAAAAAGTGAACAAATAAAAGGTAGAACTACTTGGCACACAAAAACTTTAAAAAGAAATGAAAAAGAAGAGATCTAGTAAAAGAAGCATGAGTATAAAATAAGCCACGCAATGAAAGAATCATAGCTTTTCGACAAATTCCATGTCAATGTCCTTTTGGACAAAATTTTTAATGTTATCTATTTGAATAATGATGGTAGTTGAGTTTCCATTATGCATCTCGAATGTAACTATGTAAGCTTCTGATGCGTCTTCTAAAATAATTCTAGATAATTTATTTTAATTTGTAAGTTACCCTTTTAATTGTGGTTATCATGTAAACAATTGTTGCCAAATCATAAACAAAAGCCTGCGTAGGGCGATAATGGGACGGTTTTGATCCATGATCCACTTAATCTAAATCTAAATTTATCATATTTGGATCAGTATAAAATAAATTCAGAGTGGGTACATATGAATCTAGATGAGTAAATTCAAAACAAATTTAAAGCAGGTATACAAATCTAACTTAAAATTTGGATCCGTATCCATATCTAACTAGAAATCTTTATTTAATTTTATTTTTAAAAGTATTAAACTATCGATGGTTTAATACTTTTACAATCAAATTAAACTTATACCTAGCTTATTGAAATCAATACCACATTTATAAGATACAATATATTATCGATTTTATATGAAATTCAAAGTATTCTTTTTAATTTTATTTAAGATGAATTATGTGTTTTAGTTGATGGTAAGACGTTTTTTCTCAAATATCTTTGTGCTCTTATTATTCTTATCAGGCTTTAAAGTTTAATAAGATAAGTTTATTAATATTCTGTTTAATATATAAAATTTTAAAATTAAAATTGATAAATCCAAGATGGATTTGGAGCATATCTGAACCTTTATTTTAAATTTGAATTTAGATATGGAGTAAAAATCATAAATCCATAATGAATCTAGAGTAGATACAAATCTTAATTTTTATTTTAATAAAAAATTAGAACATAATAGATCCACTTGATATATGCCCCATTATCATCCCTGTGACTAATGCAAAGATATAGGAAAATAAGCATGAGTTTAATAAGCTAGACAATAAAAGAATCATATATAGCAATGATTGATTCTTTCTTCCTATCCTTATGAAATCTTTCTCAATGTCTTTTCTACGAAATCCTTTTCAATGTCCTTTTCGAAAATATCACCCTTCAGCCAATGACTTTGAGCTGAAGGCTGATATTTCAATTCATGAACCAACCGAACAAAAATCGTTTGTCAACAATATGGATCTGCAGCCAGAAGCTACAATTTATCATTATTAAATAGGTGATCATGCTTGCAATCAGGCGCAGGACAGAGTCTCTTACCATATTTAATGTTCTAGAAGCGTAGCCATATATATGAAGCGTTTTACTTTGTTTTTGTATGTTGCCAAAGGCTCAGTTTTAAAAGTAATATTGTAGTAAGTGTTGAAGTGTCCCATGCAATAAAATCGAAGTGTCCCATGCAACAAAATCATGTCATGTGTCTCAAATTTTTTTTGCCCTCTTACTTATCCTAGATGGTAAATACTGTTATGATAGATTATTTAAAAGGTTATAAGGGGAGAAGCTAAGTTTTGTTTTTGTTTTTTTTTTAAAAACATTTCCTTGCTGATAGAGCGCTATGTTCCTAGAATGCCAAATAGACCATGTAATCACACAAAAGATGGGTAGTCCTCTTTTGACAGCGAAGATTCCAAATTCTTTGCAAAAAGAGCAAAATCCATATGAGGGCTATTCGTTACATAAGCAGCGAAAGTTGACAACTTCCACACCTTCATCGCAAACTTATAGCCAACTAACACATGAAAGGTACCCTCAATAGCACTAAAACATCGATGACAATTTGGAGAATCCACTACCTTTTGTTTCAAAAAATTATTTGATGTAGAGAGTATATTACGTAGAGCTCTCCAAAAAAAAAAAAGATCTTGACTTTAGATGGAATGGTAAAAGCCAAGCGGGATACCCCAATTAGCATAGCCAAATGAACTTGAGGGGGAATTAGGATAAGTATGACTAAGGACCACTTGGAAATCACTCTTAAAGATTTACAAATTTATTTTGTATAAACTGATTTCACATTAATTTATTAATTAAATAAAAATACAACAACATGTTTTTATATTTAACAAAAAAATTCACATCTGCAAACAAATGTATATACTTGAACAATATGAGTAATACATGTAAATTAAGATAATCTCCTAATCTAAGCTCTATTAATTAAATTTTTAAAAATCTTGTGTCACATGTTTTTAGCATAGTGTATAATTTATCATTATGTTTTTATTTATTAATGACCAATTACCCGGTATGTATCTTACTCAAAGATGTTTTGATTATGAGAGAATTTTAATTCAAATACATATGGAAAAAAAAAAAAAGAAATCTGAGACCATACTAATAAGAGATTTCCTTTCATGTGATTTTAAGATAAAAATTATGATAGATATGCAAACTTGGTTGCGTTTAGTATTCTTCTTTAAATGATGTTTTTGGGTATTTGTTTTATAATATAGACATGATTAATATTTGATGAATTTGAAATTTTGTTTGGTATATAGTATATAGTGTGAATTCGACCACTAAATACGGAATAATTATATTTATATACAAAATATTAAAAAAATAAAAGAAAGAGAGAGGCAACAGAGCATAATACAGAGCCGGAGTGCCGGACCCATATCTTCATAAAACTATGTCATAAAAGCAGTGGTAGTTCCTAACTTCCTATGAACAAAGTGAAGAATAAAGATTTTATGTTGTCTAATTATCTTCGTTAACATTGTAAAATAGATATGGTTTGCTTTCATAATAATAAAAAATGTCACTGTTACTGAGGCTTACCAAACACTTTTTTTTAATTCTTATAAAATAGAAAATAAGTGATGAAAAACAATACCAAACAACCCAAATATTTTTTCATTTTTACCTCTTTAATCATAGCCTATCGGCCTCTCCAATTGGTTGAAATCCTGATGATAAAAAAATTAAACAAATAAAAGGTAGAACCAGTTGACAGTCAAAATTTTATAAACATTTTGAAACGACCAACATTGAAAAGAAAAAAAAAAAAAAAGAAGAGATCTAGTAAAAGAAACATGAGTTTAATACGCTAGAAAATGAAAGAATCTTGGTAAGCTTTTCAATGTCCTTTTCGACAAAATCTTTATTGTCAATATATTGAATAATGATGGTGGTTGAGTTGTCACTATGTATCTCGAATTGAAGCTTCTGATACGGTCTTTTAAAATAATTCTGGATATTTTTTTTTAAATTGCAACTTTTCCTTTTAATTGTGGTTAACTTGTAAACAATTGTTGCCAAATCATAAACAAAATCTTATTGTCTCATGGAAAGATACTCGAAAATAAGCATGAGTTTAATAAGCTAGAGAATGAAAGAATAATTTATACCGGCGCTAAAATATTGATCACCGGCGGGTCTTCCACGAAAAGACACTTCTATTGGAGAATTACCAAATTAAACACTAAAAAAACCTACAATTTTATTTCTTCAACAACATTTCTCACCAATTACAACTCTTTTTTTCCACTCTCTATACCTTAGAGATTTTATTACTTCACTTGATGCATAAACCAAAGGGGGAGATGGGTATTTATACATGAAGCAAACTGATCACAACCATTCAAATAAGAAATTACAAAAAATTAATAACCATTCATCTTCACCTACCAAACCTACCACACCTAACACAAATAATTCAAACCTCACCAACCATATCTACTCATGGAACCTTCCATGAATTGGACTTGAATTTATTCATCTTGGATCAAGTTTATGATCCAACACCCCCCCTTAAACTTGATCATGTGACACCAAGCAAACTTCTGAATCTTACGAAGTCTTCTTGCTTGAGCGGCTTGGTGAAGATATCAGCTGCTTGATCTTGTGATTTTACATACTTGATTTGCACTTCTTTTCTTGTAATACATTCTCTTATGAAATGATAGCAAGTATCTATATGTTTGCTTCGATCATGAAAGACTGGATTCTTGGATAGGGCAATTGCTGATTTGTTATCAACATAAATCTCGCTTGGCTCCTTCAGCAAATTTCTAAGCCAAATTGCATGACAAACACTTGATGTGGCAGCTACATACTCAGCTTCACAGGTGGATAGCGTGACAATTTGTTGCTTTTTTGACATCCATGTGAAAGCAGTGTCTCCCATGAAGAACACAAATCCTGTGGTACTCTTTCGATCATCTACGTCTCCACCCCAATCACTATCGCTATATCCAACAAGCTTGTAGTCATTAGAAAATGAGTATAACAAGCCGAAATTAATTGTACCTTTAATGTAGCGAAGGATTCTTTTTGCAGCTTTAAAATAAGTGGTCTTTGGATTCTCCACATATCGACTCACAAGTCCAACAGCATAAAGGATATATGGTCTTGTGCATGTCAAATAACGTAGGCTTCCGACCAAGCTTTTAAAGAGTGTTGGATCTATATCTTCGCCTTCATCATGTTTGGATAACTTGACTCCGCATTCCACTGGCGTGCTTATAGGCTTGCAATCATTCATTTTGAACTTATTAAGAATCTCCTTTGCATAGCTTTCTTGGGAGATAAATATGCCTTCTTCCTTTTGCTTGACTTCAATGCCAAGGTAAAATGCCATCAGTCCGATGTCAGTCATCTCCAACTCTTTGATCATCACTCTCTTGAACTCTTCAAATAAGCTTGGATTACTTCCAGTGAAGATGAGATCATCCACATACAGGCACACAATCAAAATATCTCCATCTTTTTCTTTGACATAGAGAGCATGTTCATATGGGCATTTGGTAAAGCCGTTCTCTTGAAAATACTTGTCAATTCTACTATTCCATGCCCTTGGTGCTTGCTTTAACCCATAAAGAGCTTTTTTCAACCTCAAAACTTTGTCTTCATGTCCTTTCACCACATAGCCCAATGGTTGTTTGATGTAAACTTCTTCTTCAAGGAATTCATTCAAGAAAGCAAACTTCACATCCATTTGAAAAATCCTCCATTTGTTCTGAGTAGCCAAAGAAACAATAAGTCTAATAGTTTCAAGTCGAGCTACAGGAGCAAATATCTCATCGTAGTCTATGCCAGCTGTTAAGTGTTAGAAAGTGTATATTTATAAAGGAAAAATTCATCATTTTATACTTCAAATCTCACTAACATCTCTAATTTTATTTATTTAAGTCCCTTGTTATTTAATTATATATGTTTTGTTTTAATTAAGTATTTTGTGTATTTTAGGGGTATTATGGTCATTTCACAATGAACGAGATTTCGGATAGCAAAACGGACGTCACTTTTGAACTCAGGACAGTCAAAAACCTTAAGAGGAGTATAAAAGGAAAAATGACACTGTTCACACGTACGACACTATTAACATGTACTATGCATCGTTTCATGGATCGCATTCACGACATTGTTCGGCATCACAGCGTTCTCGTTCAAACCGTGTGCAAACCGTGTTACTGTTCAAACCGTGTGCAAACCGTGTTACTGTTCAAACCGCGTGGTCAAACCCGTGGTCAAACCGTGACATCGTTCATCGATGACGTGGCGCAATCATGTGCATCCAAACTATTTTTAATCCGATGGCCATGATTCACTCAATGTATCTATAAAAAGGGGGCCTCCCCCCCTAATTTGAGACCCCTGAATCCATTTTTGAGCTTAGTTTTCTGTAATTCTTTCTCCATCTTGTATTTTCTACGTATTTTAATAAAATTCCCATTTTACCCCTAGTTCAATAATGAGTAGCTAATTTTCTTTCAAGCTTGGGTTGAAGGTGAAGTCTCAACATGTGTCATGGGCTTTATTTGGTAAATTTATTTTCTCTTCCCCTCTAATTTCTGTGGAGGTTTTGACTTTTAAATCGACAAATAATAATAATCTTGTCTAGTTACCGCCCTGGTTTTACCGGCACCCTATTATAAGGTTATTATTATTTGGCACGATAAGCCGTTGACACCATATTGATTAGAGCGTGGTTCATGAGGTGTGGAAATCCCCCTCATGATTTAATTGGTATTAATAAGGAATATTTAGCCCATGGTGCATGTTGATACAGATCCAGATACCCAAGCACTTTATTATAATAGTTTCCAGTTTAATTATTTCTGCCAATCCAATTTAAATTCCAGCATAATCTAAATCACTTCCACACAAATCCAACCACCCATTTACATAATTAATTCTACATATAATTAAAATCCACCTCCTCGTGGGATCGACACTCAACACTATTAATCTATTCTACAATAGATTCGTGCGTTTGCGAGTTCAACAAAATTTGCACAACACCAGCCTTTTGACTGTAGCCTTTTGCAACTAACCTCGCCTTGTGCTTTTCAATTTCTCCCTTTGCATTTCTTTTTGTTTTGTACACCCATTTGACACCGTTCGCCTTGTGACCTTTGGAAAGAGTAGTAAGTTCCCAAGTATCATTCTTCACAATGGCTTTAATTTCTTCATCCATTGCAATTCTCCACTTCTCATCTAATGCAGCTTCTTGAAAGTTGACTGGCTCACAATTAGCAAAGAGGCAAAAGAGAGTGAGATTATTATATCTCTCAGTTACCTCATAGAGATCTTGAAGACTCCTTGTACGTTCATCAATTCTTTCAATTAAGAAAGATGGCGGTGAATCTCCGCATGTGGTTGATACTGGTGAGATAGGTGGAGTAACTGGCTCTTGTTGTTCATCTACTTGTTTTGTATGATCATCTTCTTCAATGGGAAAGAAGTTGAAGTCATCCACACCAGAGCAAAAATCTCATTCTCCTTCTTCATCAAAAACTACATCTCGACTGATCACGATCTTCCCGTTGTTTGGATTATAAAGCTTGTATCCTTTGGAGTTATTGTCATAGCCGATAAAGATGAACTTCTCGCTTTTGTCATCCAGCTTGGCTCTACTTTCGTCTGGTACATGTACATGGGCAATGCTTCCGAAAACTCTTAGATGGGTGATGCCAGGCTTTCTTCCACTCCAAGCTTCTTGTGGTGTCTTGCCTCACACACTTCTTGTTGGAGATCGATTTGATAAGTAGACTGCACATGCAACAGCTTCAGCCCAAAATTCCTTAGGTAGCCTTTTACTCTTGAGCATGCTTCTTGCCATGTCGAGGATAGTTCTGTTCTTTCTTTCTACAACACCATTTTGTTGGGGTGATCTTGAAACTGTCAAAGGTCGTCGAATTCCATTTGCTTCACAAAACTCTACGAACTCTTTGGAAGTGAACTCTCCACCTCGATCAGATCTCATGGCTTTAATCTGGTATCCACTTTCTTTTTCAACTGCAGCTTTAAACTTCTTGAAAGCTTCAAAAACTTCTGATTTCTGCTTCAAAAAATACACCCAAGTTTTTCTTGAAAAGTCATCTATGAAGAGAATGAAGTAGTTATTTTTACCAAGGGAGCTTGGCTTGAATGGACCGCACACATCAGTATGAATGAGCTCAAGTGGCTTCTGAGCTCTTGAGTTTGACTCCTTTGGAAAGCTCTTTCTGAACTACTTGCCAAGTAAACATCCTTCACAAAGTTGATCAGGGTGATTAATATATGGTAAGCCTTTTACTATGTTCTTCTTGGATAGTAGCTCCAATCCTCCAAAGTTGAGATGCCCATATCGAAGATGCCAAATCCATTATGGATCTTTGTGACAGGCTTTGAGACATTTTGCAACATCATTTTGAATATTTAAAGGAAACATTATATTTTTTGACATTTTTACCTTTGTGATTAGATTTCCTTTGTCATCTCTTAGGAAAAGACTACAATCTTTTAAGTGAATATCATAGCCTTTTTCTAAGAGTTGACCCAAACTAAGGATGTTGCTTTTCATATTGGATACATAGTAAATATTCGAAATTATTTGGTGGCTACCATCTTTTGCACGAAAAAGAATGTTACCTCTACCCTTCACTGGTACTTTTGAGTCATCTCTAAAAGCAACACTGCCATTCACAGATTCACTTAGTTGCACGAACATGCTTCTGTTTCCACTCATATGATTGCTAGCACCTGTGTCAATATACCATGTATTTTCTTGACCTCCACTTGTGTCATTGCGTGCTAGTAAAAGGGTGCCATCTTCACCATTTTTCTCTTCAACATAATTCACTTTCTCATTAACTTTGGTACTTAGAGCTCTACATTCTGAAGCATAGTGCCCAAACTTTTGACAATTATAGCATTGTACTTGAGATTTGTCATACCTCGATCTTGGATTGCCTCTGCCTCGTCCTTTGGTTGAGCTTTCTCCTTTGGTATAATTGGAGTTGTTATTGTTGAAATTCCAACCTCGTCCATGACCACAACCTCTACCTCGTCCTCCACCTCCACCTCGAACATAATGCCTTATCTCGTTGTTGGAGCTTTCTTCTCTTTTCTTTGGATTAACTTCCATCTTGAGAAGTTGTTCTTCGATTCCTTGCTTCTTTTTTAGTTTTTCTTCATGGGCTTGCAACCTTCCTTGAAGTTGTTCGATTGTCATATCCTCCAGATCTCTTGTTTCCTCAATTGTCACAACAATATGGTCAAACTTCGAGTCTACTGATCGAAGTATCTTTTCAATAATCCTTACCTCTTTTAACTCCTCGCCATTTCTTTTTAATTCATTGGAAACAGTCACAACCCGAGTAAAGTAGTCAAAAATTAACTCCGACGCCTTCATGTGTAACGACTCAAATTCTCCTCGTAATGTTTGGAGACGAACCTTCTTAACTTGCTCCGCTCCTTTGTAAGAGGTCTCTAGTTTCTTCCATATTTCTTTTAAAGAGGTTGTACCAGCAATCTTTTCAAAAGCATCTTCATCTAATGATTGAAAGATGAGATACTTTGTTTTATTCTCTTTCTTCTTCAAGTCTTTGAAATCTCCATCTGTGCTGCAGTTAAAGTGGCTTCATTTTCTAGCACAATAAAGCCTTTCTCCACAACATCTCATACGTCATGTGCATCTAATAGAGCCTTCATTTTAATACTTCAATTGTCAAACTTACTTCCCTTTAATTGTGGAACTTGAAATGATATCATACCACCATTTGCCATAACTCACAAATTGAAAGAGAATTTAGAGATTCCGAATGCATGAATGGATCCGGCACGTCGAAAAACCTTGGGAGAGACTCAGGTCAACTTTCGGTCAATGGTCAATGTGGGTCAACGGTGAACATTGGATTGTTGACTTGGTTCGCTTCGGCTTGGTTCGGCTCCAGTGGCTCGGTTTGACTTGATTCGGTTCAGATCGGCTCGGCTTGATCTGGTTCAGTTCAGCTTGGTTTAACTCGGGGAGTCGACTCAGCTCCTGGACAGAAAACTTCCGGCAGTAAGTGTAGGCGCGTTCGGTCTCTGATCGGGATGAAATTTGCTGCGTCACGTTCCTCTCGTCGAGCTCTTCGATTTGATATGCTATATCACTATATATAGCATCTAACACTAGCTCTGATACCACTTTGTTGGAGAATTACCAAATTAAACACTAAAAAAACCCACAATTTTATTTCTTCAACAACACTTCTCACCAATTACAACTCTTATTTTCAACCTGTATAAAGGAATTATGGATCTATTGGTCACCTCCAGTGTGGCCATGGTGCAAATTAAATTCGGACGGCTCTTGCAAAAAATCTGGTTTAGCTACTGCAGAAGGGATTATTAGAGATCATAACGGTCTTTGGCTTCGAGGATTCGGCCTCAATATAGGGTGTTGCTCGATTACTCTTGCTAAACTTGGGGTCTTTATCAAGGCTTAGTATTGGCCTGGGATTTTGGTATTCAGTGGCTGTTGGTGGAAGTGGATAGTTTATGTGTTTATGACTTGGTTGGCAACGGTAATACCGCTCCTAATGCTTATTTTCAGCTTCTCTTGTCTATCTAAGAGCTGATGAGACGAGAATGGAGGGTGGAACTCAAGCATCTCTATCGCGAGGCGAATTACGCTACTAATGCTCTTGCTAATTATGCTCGTTCTTTATCCTTGGGCCTCCATATTTTTAGCTCCTCACTAGTTTTTATTAATTCTATTGTCAGGCATGATATGTATGGGGTTGCCTATTCACGACTTGTTTCTTGTTTCGTCTTAGCCGTATCTGAGGGTTTCCTTTGTACCAAAAAAAAAAAAAGAATAATATATGTGTTATATAGTAATGATTGATTAATTTTTCTTACCGTTAAGAAATCTTTTTCTATGCCTTTTTCGACAAAATCTTTAATATTATATATTGAATAATGATGGTGATTAAGTCTCCATTATGCATCTCTCATGTAAGCCTCAGTCCCTGGAATTAACTAGCTCTCAGGATTCCTGCATTAGTTAACTATAGCTTCCAGGTTTATCAATAATTATGGTATACCATCCTCCAAATATCTGTGCATATATAATTTTTTAAACAGGAATTTTGGAGTTTGGATCATATTAAAATAAAAGATAAATTAAAAAATAAGACAAATACATACTCTTAACATATTTTATTTTATCATATAATATATTGAATTTCATATTTTTCTGTCTTTCAGCTTGTTATAACGATCCTTTTTAAGAAATTAACTGTATCTTGATTCTCTCCCACACTAACTTTAGAAGAGAAAATTATTTAATTTGCTTTATTCTTTTACTACTACTACGTCAAAATAACCAACAATCGACTACAACAATTATTGAATATGCAACAATTTTACATCCATTGACGACATCTTTTACTTGTTTGTGTTGGCATCCTTATTGGCAAATTACAACATCGTTTAGTCTTCTTATAATTAAGCAATTTGTCTAGGTAACATAAATTATGTGTTTCACCACAAGCAGAGCTGTCAAAAAAAACTGGGCCAACCTAGTATTAAGGACATCAATATGGCGTGGAGCATAGCGCACAGAGGAGAAGAAGTAAAGTCTTAGGCGTCTACTACATGTGGGAAACATGGGATTATCACAAAGAGAGATTTATAGATTATAACAAAAGAGAGATTTTAACTAACTTGTTATGGAGGGATGAGAAAACGATCAAGTTGGCATAATCTGTGGAGATAACGACGAGTTTGTGTCAAAGTTGCAGCATCTTCTAGATGGTCAAAAGCAGCAAATTTGAAAAAGGAAAAAAATTGGTTGGTGGCATATGACTTTTTAAGCACCAAATCCGTGTGCTTAGCTGGTGGAGGAAAAGCTTACTAGCTGGTGGTTTGAATTTTTGGCACGTTTGCTGACTTTCTTGGCCATGATTTTGCTATAAATAGAAGTGCAAAATGAAGAGCTTGTGCATTCCAATTTGTGCTCAATTCCTGCATTTAAGAGAGCAGAGAATTTTGTAGAGCTTAAATAATAAAGCTCTAGTTATAGTGATTTGAGAGTTGGGTGTATTGGGGTTTTGGGTAGTGAGCTAAAATACTACAATACTTGTAACTCCTTTTCACTAGTAAAATATTTTCCTTCTGTCTTCGCCCGTGGACGTAGGCTAAAAGCCGAACCACGTAATTCCTGGTGTCCCTGTGTGATTTTATTGTCTCATTATTTTCAATTTTACTTTAGCTGCGTGTCTGCTTCACCCACCAATTTCCTAACAGTGGTATCAGAGCTATTGGTTGTATTTTTTGGAGTCGGGTACTGTTCACGTAAAGTCTTGTTCACGATATCTTTATCTTGTTCACGTATACGGCACTGTTCACATATACGGTACTGTTCACGAGAAACGGTGGGAGCGATCCAAGAATTTTGCGGTGCAAAGCAGGGAGTAGTGGTGTGAGTAAAGCAACTGTGTGGTTTTGTACATGTCTAGGAAAGTTCTGTCACAAAGGCGATAAGAGCCTAAGGAGTCTGGGTTTTAAGTGGGACCGTTTGTGACCCCTCCAGTCTTTCCTGGGAACTTTCCTGGTGTGCATTCTCACACATACTCACAACTATTCAGGGTGGTACACTAATTTGTGTGCGGTATTTATCAACAAAATGGCGGCAAAGTATGAAATTGAGAAGTTCAACGGGAACAATTTCTCATTGTGGAAAATGAAGATGAGGGCAATTCTGAGGAAAAATAATTGCTTGGCAAAGAATTGGAGAAAGGCCTATGGAGATAACTGACGACAAGTGGAACGAGATAGATGGCAACGCCATTTCTGATCTACACTTGGCACTTGCGGACGGGGTGTTATCCAGTATAGAGGAGAAAAATACAGCGAAGGAAATATGGGATACTCTCACAAATTTGTACGAGGCCAAGTCACTACACAACAAAATCTTCTTGAAGAGGAAACTCTATACTCTTCGAATGGCGGAATCTACAACGGTGACTGACCATATCAACACCTTGAAGACTCTATTTTCACAACTCACATCGTTGGGTCATAAAATAGAGGAAAATGAACGTGCAGAGCTTCTACTTCAAAGTTTACCAGATTCGTATGATCAACTCATCATCAACCTGACGAACAACAATCCAGCGGACAGTCTAGTTTTCGACGATGTTGCAGCCTCTGTATTAAATGAGGAGAGCAGGCGAAAAAATAAGGAAAACAGACAAGCAAGTTCGCAGCAAGCGGAGGCGCTATCGGCGACAAGAGGGAGATCAACAGAACGTGGCCCCAGTGGGAGTCACAATCATGGTAGGTCAAAATCCAGAAGTAAGAAGAATATTAAATGCTACAACTGTGGCAAGAAAGGGCACATCAAGAAAGAGTGTTGGAACAACCAGAAGAGAAGAGAGGGCAAAGAACCTGAGTCATCAAATGCTCAGGGATGTGTAGCAAGTACCTCAGATGATGGCGAAATACTCTACAGCGAGGCAATAACTGTTTCAGAAGGCAGAAAACGACTATCTGACGTCTGGCTTATAGACTCAGGAGCCACCTGGCACATGACCTCTCAGAGAGAATGGTTCCACACATACGAACCTATCTCAGGAGGATCTGTTTATATGGGAAATGATCATGCCTTGGAGATCGCTGGTATTGGTACTATCAAAATTAAAATGTTTGATGGTACAATTCGCACAATTGGGGAGGTACGACATGTCAACGGCCTGAAGAAAAATCTATTGTCCTTGGGACAAATAGATAGTCATGGGTGCAAAACTCATGTTGAAAATGGGATCATGAAGATTACTAGAGGCGCGCTTGTATTGATGAAGGCAGAAAAGATCGGTGCTAATCTGTTCATGCTTAAAGGGGAAACACTACAGGAAGCAGATGCGTGTGTTGCATCAAACGGAGAAGAGTCAACGATGATGTGGCATCTCAAACTCGGCCACATGTCGGAACAAGGTTTGAAGATTCTCTCTGAGCGAAAATTACTTCCAGGGCTCAAATCGGTAAGTTTACCATTTTGCGAGCATTGTGTTACAAGTAAACATAGATTAAAGTTCAGTAGATCTGTTGCTAGAAGTAAATGCATTCTAGACTTAGTACACTCTGATGTTTGGGAATCACCAGACATATCCATGGGAGGTGCAAAGTACATGGTGACTTTCATTGATGATTATTCCAGGAGATGTTGGGTGTATCCAATTAAGAAAAAGTCGATGTATTTTTAGTGTTTAAACAGTACAAAGCGCGGGTTGAACTTGAATCTGGGAAAAGGATCAAGTGCTTGAGGACGGATAATGGTGGAGAGTATACAGATGGTGAATTTCTTGCTTTCTGTAAGCAAGAAGGTATTGAGGCGATTCACGGTGGCATACACTCCTCAACAAAATGGGGTGGCAGAGCGGATGAAGAACTCTTACGAAAGGATAAGAGCTATGTTGAGTATCGCAGTCTACCTAATTCATTTTGGGCGTAAGACCAAAAGCGCCTGTTATATAGTAAATCGGTCGCCATCCACAAGAATTGGGTCAAGACAAAGAATGGAGATGTGGACCGGAAAGCCACTGATTACTCCTACCTACACATGCGTTCGGATGTCGTGTATGCGTGATGTACAATGCCTAAGAAAGAACAAAGTTAGATCCAAAATCTAGGAATGTATCTTCTTGGGATATCTTTGATGGAGTTAAGGGGGGGTATCGTCGTGGGACCCCACCGCCCACAAGATCGTCATCGCAGAGATGTGATCTTTGCAGAAGATCAACCGCAGGAAAGATGGAGATGATGGCACTTTGTAAAAGAAAAGTCGAGACTGTCCCGTATTTGTAGAAAATAATCCGAAGATTGATTCTTGAAGCACTGCGAGCACGAGGAACAAGAACCGCCGAGTCCGAGGCTCCGAAGTTCGTCGATCAACTCGTGAGAGACGACCACCGGCCGTGGCTTTTCGGAATATGTCACGAGAGATCAATGTTGCATACTGTCTTCTAACAGAGGATGGAGAGCCATCAACTTTCCATGAAGCTTTAAACAGCTCAGATGTTGCTTTGTGGATGACAAAGAATGCAGAAGAATTGAAGCTCTACACAAGAACAAGACATGGGAACTTGTACCATTACCACATGGAAGAAAAGCCATTGGTAACAAATGGGTCTACAAGATCAAGCGTGATGGCAATGACCAAGTGGAGCGGTATCGTGCAAGATTGGTGGTGAAAGGATATGCTCAGAAAGAAGGTATTGACTTCAACGAGATATTTTCTCCGGTGGTTCGACTCACAACAGTCAGAATAGTCTTGGCAATGTGTGCTACATTTGACTTACATCTTGAGCAGTTAGATGTGAAAACTGCATTTCTTCATGGAGAACTTGAAGAAGAAATTTATATGCTCCAACCAGAAGGTTTTTTGAAAAGGGTAAGGAGAACTTGGTTTGCGGAGTTGAACAAATCTTTATACGGTCTCAAACAGGCGCCGAGGTGTTGGTATAAGAGATTTGATTCCTTCATCATGAGCCTTGGATACAACAGACTCAATTCAGACCATTGTGCATATTACAAGAGGTTTGAAGATAATGATTTCATCATTCTGCTGTTGTACGTGGATGACATGTTGGTAGCAGGCCCCAACAAAGATCGAGTCCAAGAATTGAAGGCACAATTGGCTAGGGAGTTCGAAATGAAGGACTTGGGACTAGCAAACAAGATTCTAGGGATGCAAATTCACCGAGACAGAAATAACAGGAAGATTTGGCTTTCACAGAAGAATTACTTGAAGAAAATCTTGCGGCGCTTCAACATGCAAGATTGTAAGTCAATTTCTACCCCACTTCCTGTTAATTTCAAATTATCCTCAAGTATGTGTCCTAGCAATGAAGCAGAGAGGAAAGAGATGTCTCGAGTACCGTATGCATCAGCAGTGGGAAGTTTAATGTTCGCTATGATATGTACAAGACCAGACATTGCACAAGCAGTGGGAGCGGTCAGTCGATACATGGCGAATCCTGGTGGAGAGCATTGGATAGCTGTGAAGAGGATTCTGAGATACATCAGAGGAACCTCAGATGTTGCATTATGTTATGAAGGATCAGAGTTTACTGTCAGGGGTTATGTGGATTCAGATTTTGCAGGAGACCTTGATAAAAGAAAATCCACTACTGGCTATGTGTTTACACTTGCGGGAGCAGCTGTAAGCTGGGTTTCGAAACTGCAGACCGTTGTGGCCTTATCTACAACAGAGGCAGAGTACATGGCAGCTACACAAGCTTGCAAGGAAGCTATTTGGATACAAAGATTATTGGAAGAGCTCGGGCACAAACAACAGAAAATTTCTGTGTTTTGTGACAGTCAGAGTGCCTTGCATATTGCAAGGAATCCAGCATTTCATTCCAGGACAAAGCACATAGGAGTTCAGTATCACTTCGTTCGAGAAGTAGTGGAAGATGGAAGTGTCGATTTGCAGAAAATCCATACCAAGGATAACCTAGCAGATGTTTTGACCAAGCCGATCAATGCTGACAAATTTATCTGGAGTAGATCCTCTTCTGGCCTAGCAGAAACGTAGGCGACATGATTATGGCGAAGCAGAAAGCATGGTGTGGAGATTGATTGGTTTTCAATCTAATCTCCAAGTGGGAGAATGTCAAAGTTGCAGCATCTTCTAGATGGTCAAAAGCAGCAAATTTGAAAAAGGAAAAAAATTGGTTGGTGGCATATGACTTTTTAAGCACCAAATCCGTGTGCTTAGCTGGTGGAGGAAAAGCTTACTAGCTGGTGGTTTGAATTTTTGGCACGTTTGCTGACTTTCTTGGCCATGATTTTGCTATAAATAGAAGTGCAAAATGAAGAGCTTGTGCATTCCAATTTGTGCTCAATTCCTGCATTTAAGAGAGCAGAGAATTTTGTAGAGCTTAAATAATAAAGCTCTAGTTATAGTGATTTGAGAGTTGGGTGTATTGGGGTTTTGGGTAGTGAGCTAAAATACTACAATACTTGTAACTCCTTTTCACTAGTAAAATATTTTCCTTCTGTCTTCGCCCGTGGACGTAGGCTAAAAGCCGAACCACGTAATTCCTGGTGTCCCTGTGTGATTTTATTGTCTCATTATTTTCAATTTTACTTTAGCTGCGTGTCTGCTTCACCCACCAATTTCCTAACAGTTTGGAATAATCATGTGGTGATAATATTATGATATTCTGCCTTTTGATCAACTGAGCACGGTCGCTCTCACAACACAACTCTCTTCATAAGAATTGGCCAACATGGATTGTCACTTTTCATGTTATTATGATATTACCTTGAATGGCATATTAATTTGATTTGAAGAAATGAAACAAGTAAGAGGAAAAAAAGAGAAGGAAAAGAAATAAGAAGAAAAATGATGAATTCCATATCAAACCAAATAATGAAATTGAGATCGATTCTCTTTTTTTCCTCATTTTTCTCTAATAAAAATACAACAGATTAATAACCAAGTATTGATATTTGATGCTCTCAGTTTCTCTCTTTATCTCCCACTTTTCTCATTTTAATTTGGAAAGTCTAAAATACCAACCAAAATAACTTAAAATTTTAAATTTTACCATTTCTTTTTTCTCTCCTCTCCCTTGTTCTCCCGACTTTCCTTCATCTTCACCTTGTTTAAAAATTGAAGGGTAGTACACTTTCCTTCATTTTTTGATTTTTCTGTATCGATGAGAGCAATAATTCACATCATTAAACAAAACCTTTTCTACCCAAATCATGATTATAAATAAAAGTAACAATAGCAAAATCATGATATGGAATCTTGATCATATCTCATGATCCCTCTTCAGCTTCTATGTTAACCAAAGAGAAAAAACTACAAACGATAAAAGAATAAATTTTAAAATGATGTCCTTTTTTTTTCCGGGGGGAGGAATAAAAAAGAGTTTGAGATCAAGATGAAAGTGTTGCATAAATAATAATAATTATAATAATTAAAGAAAAGGGCTTGCATCTCCAGTACTGATTGCTGAGAAGAGAAGTCGTTTGTGCCGGCCGGTTCCAGGAAGACAAGTGGTGGGTGTCAGTGCATGGTTAGTAATTGCTGGGGACTAGAACTGATTGCCAAGAGTGAATCTTGTTCAACAAGCAACAGATTCAGCACCGATGAGAAAAGAACAAATATTAATTTTATTTTTTTTTAATGGGGGCAATTCTGAATAGGGGTGGGCGCGATTCGGTTCGGTTCGGTTTTTTACTAATTTTTTCATAATCGTTCGATTACGATTATTTTAAAATCATAATCGCGATTAATCAAATTACCGAAATAATCAAATACTCGATTAATTGAAATAATTCGATTCGATTCGGTTCGATTATTTCGATTATGGGCCTATTGGACCTATTTTGGGTTTTTTTTAAAATTAGAAACTTAAATTAATAAATCTACCACAAACATAAAAAGTTAAAAAACAAAAAATCAAAATATGTCTCAAAGTAAGTTCAAGAACACATAAAATGTTCAATAACAAAGTGGAGGAAATTCTTTCTAGTTGCATAAACGCCAAGAAATGAAAAAAAGAAAAAAAAGAAAAGAAGAATGGATCCACTAGTACCCAAAATGGAAGGCAAAAAAAAAAAAAGGTAAATAATTTCTTCATGGCCGGCTGTGAAATTTATTAGCATGTAATCGGTAAATGTTGCCATCTGTTAAAGAGAAATGCATAAATCTCAATATCTCATTAGCTGTCGAGGAAACAAAACCTTGATGATGCAACTTTCATGGAGGGGACACGGAAACGACACAATAATTTTCTTGACTTGCCGTAAAATTTTGCGACGAGTGGGATCAGCAGAAAGGCGGCGGCGGAGCGACAAAAGAGCAGCGGAGTGAAGAAGCGGCAGTGGCGGCGGTGGAGCAGGTGAAGAAGCAGCAGCCAGAAGAGCCTTGGAGCGGAAAGCGGCAGAAGAAAGAAGAGCAGAAAGAGCCGAGAGCGGCAGCAGCGAACGAGAACGGCGAGCGGGAGAGGGAGCGACACAGCAGAAGAAATAGCCTACGAGCTGAGCAAGAGCTTGGGAGCGAGAGCAAGAAGAAGAAAGAATAAATGGGGAGCAAAGAAGAATAAATGAGCAAGGAAGAAGAACGACTTGGAGCGGATCGATAAAGATTTAGCGGAGCGGAGTTAAAGAAGAAAGCAGATTTAGCCGAAGATTTAGTGAGCAAAGAAGAAGAAGAAGAAGCGGAGCAAAGAGAAGAAGAATGAAGGAGCGGAGCAAAGCAGAAGAAATGATTTAGCGGCAAAGAAATAAAGAAATGGCGGCGGCAGCAGCTTTGTACGCTGCATTATGGATTGTTAGCCTTTAGGGATTGCACAGAATTATGGATTGTTATTCGGTGTTTTTTATATCCGGTTCGATTTTTCGGTTTTTTTTTTCAAACCGAAAACCGAACCGATTTATTCAATTATTTTTTAACTTTATTTATTCGGTTTTTTTATGTAAAAAAACCGCAAAAAAACCGAACCGAACCGTTCGGTTCGGTTCGGTTTTTGATTAATCAACTCTTTTTGCCCACCCCTAATTCTGAATACAATTATAACTAGTAAAATGGAAGCTAATGAGATAAATTGAGAGGTTAAATATCTTCACTCTTAATGATAAAAATAACCACATCGAAGTGCACTGTTAATAAATAAGTGCCATCACTATTTATGCAATTTACATGATATTATAATTAATATTGCATATGATTATTTATTAATCGCAAATGTGTAACAGGTGCTAGCACATACTATTATCAGAACGCTCTAAAGTTCTTATGCTACATTTTTTCCTATAAAAAGAAAGAGGCACACGTCTTCCATGCAAATCACACAAGTAAGACTTAGTATAATTACAAACATGAATCTCAAAGCTTTCTTTGTTATCTCCGCAGTGCTCTCTCTGCTTCTCTTGGTATATATGCATCTCTTTTTAAGGAAAATTTAACATAAAGGATACCTAATTAAGTTAGTTTTGATGAGATTCTCTTTATCATTTGTTTTATCTAATTTTTTTTTCCCTCTTGTTCAGTTTGCTAACAGAACAGAGGCCAGAAAAGATCAGGGAGAATATTGGAGAAGCTTCGTCAAAGATAGCGACGTGCCAGAATCAATTCAAATTCATGTTCGCCAGGATCCTGTCTCAACTGCCTCTAATGCCAAAGCCCACTGCAAAGAACCTGAAGATTTAGAGCACAAGAGAGAAAAGACTTATGTCAAGGATTCTGAGGCAACGATTGATATCTTAGTTTATCACAACAGTATTAAACCAACTGAACAAAAGTTATTTGACAACCACTTCGAGTCAAGGCCGGACGCTACAATTTACCACAATGATATTAAATCAAGAGAACACAAGTTATTTGGCAACCACTTCGAGTCAAGCCCGGATGCTACAATTTACCACAACGATATTAAACCAACTGAACAGAAGTTATTTGGCAACCACTTCGAGTCAAGCCCTGATGTTACAATTTACCACAACGATATTAAACCAACTGAACAGAAGTTATTTGGCAACCACTTCGAGTCAAGCCCTGATGTTATAATTTACCACAACGATATTAAACCAACTGAACAGAAGTTATTTGGCAACCACTTCGAGTCAAGCCCGGATGCTACAAAGCCTACAATTTACCACAACGATATTAAAACAATTGAAGTGATTAAATCTTTTGTTAGCAATTTCTTGTCAAACCCTGATGCTACAATTTATCATGAGTAACCGGACTCTGCTTTCAATCGTGCGGAGAGAGCCCGTTATCAACCGTAATATTTGTGCGTACGTGTGATTCTCTCTTTCTTTGAATAAGTTTTGAGGAGTGGGGTTGTTTAATGCTCTAAGGCATAAGCTTTGTTGGAAATAAGTGTGTTTTTATTTTAAAATTGAATAAAAATTTGTGCCAAGTTAATTAATTACCCCTTTTCAAGTTGTTTTTTTTTTTTAAAGCTTTGATTATTTCCACAAAATCTTTTCGTAAGGAAAGGGAAGGAAAGGGCCTAGCTACTTGATTCAGTTTTCTCCATATCAACGTTATTAGTATAATAATAATAATAATACAAAAAATCATTAATCTCAGTAATTCATAAACGATATTCTTTGCTATTATATTGAGAATTGATTCCTAATCTGAGAAAATAAATTAACATTAAACAACCGCACGAGTTGAACCACTTAGTTTTATGGCCCTCTTACATATCGATGGTACTTTACATAATTAGAAGCCTTTTTATTGATTTTAACAGACACCGTTCAATCAAATTTCGTGACATGCTGATAATTGATGCAAAATTCTATTTGGGGGAGAGAAAAAAAAGCACTCCTGTTTTAGCTCTTAAATCTTAATTTTCCAAATTTTAGAAGGATTAATGATCAACATTATTTAGCCCATTTTATTTAATTTATAACTATAGAAATCCTAAAGTTGATGGAATGTACTTAATACCTTATTTTCCGCAATCATAACCGTCTAAATTCCTGAAACATTTCATTTCTTAAATTTCAACGGTACAGGTTAATTATCTTACGAAAACTCACCGACTTATCCTGGACCGCCGCTACTAAAATACATAAGAGTAAAATACTATAGTATTCCGGGGACAAATTTATTTCTTCCACGACGCAATAAAATGCTGCGTCCAATAACATTCGGTTTCCTAAAGTTTACCCAAATCGCAAATAGGAACATGGTTTGCAATAATTTTTCTAACAGATCCTGCTGTCAAATTCGTTGAAAACTGGTTTAATTTTTATTAAATAATTTTAGTAAATTAAATAAGATAAAAAAATTTAAAAAGTTATTATTTTATAATAAAAAAGCTAGATCATCTATACATAATAAAAAATAGTACGGATTCACAACTTAATGTAATATAGTCTAGACAGCCAAATTTATTTTATATATTTTTTACAAATTACTTTTAGTATAAGTAAATGAGGCGGTTGTCTAAACATTCATATTTTTAGAAGGTCTCAATTTTTAGTATTTTTTAATAATTCTTTAATTAATAAAGATATTTTTTTAACTTATTTATTGTAGAAAAGCCTATTAGACATTTTTATAATTAACAACTATACTACAATTAAGATTTTTTTTTTATAGAAAATCAATATTTGGTAACCTTATTGATAAAGAGAAATGATTAATAATATTGTTTAA
Organism: Atalantia buxifolia; assembly: GCA_030444775.1. Taxonomy (NCBI): domain Eukaryota; kingdom Viridiplantae; phylum Streptophyta; class Magnoliopsida; order Sapindales; family Rutaceae; genus Atalantia; species Atalantia buxifolia. The sequence continues at coordinate 22,620,486 of CM059838.1, forward strand.
CCATTAATTCATTCATTATTAGTTTTCTCAAGAAAAAAAGTTAAATTCTTTACCTTTTCATTTTCCTAAAAGAACTTGATTATTTAACATTAAAATCTTTGACTTTTAGTATTCCTTTAGTTTCTATTAGAACCTTATAATATAAAAAATCAATAGATAAAAAAATTTGTTGCTCCTTTCTTTACAAAGAAAATTATTATATTTATTGGTTAATTTAAAAAAGAAAAAGTTAGTTTCTTGAGGCATGAAGTCCATATCTATTATCTGATAATCAATTCATTGTCTCAACTTTTTAGTTATCTACGGCTATTCTAAATATTTTATTTGAAAATAATATTGTTCTTAGTTATTTGTTTGTTTTATTTTTTAAGAGTTCTGATTGAAGTAAAAAAAAAAAAAAGAATATATCTTTTTGACTAATTTTTTAGGTTTTGTTTTTAAAAATTTTTAAGATATTTTTTATTACTGTTAAAATTTAAGAATTAAAGATAGAATGAATTTTTGAATATTTTTATATTTCTTTGAATATTGAAATTTCATAATAAAATGAGGCCTTACAAAAAAAATTCGCATAAGACCCCATATACTCTAATGCCTACTCTGGGTGAAATTATTGATTTTATTAATAATAATATGATGTACATTAACCAATGTACAAAACAATAGTGGGTGACATAAATTAGAATTGCATTGCAAAAACAAGAGGTTTGAGTGAAAACGAATTTACAAACTCACATTACAATGTTGTACAGTTGCCATATGTCTCACATTTTCAAATGAACAAAATATAATAAATGCAGTATAATCTTTATAACTGAACATTCAATAGATTAATAATCTCTACTGAGTAATAATTTTTTATGGTCATGACTTAGGGCAATAGATTGAATTAATAATTGCGATAAATAAATAAGATGATACTTGTTGTGAAAATCCTTATATAACTCCGTGGCTCCATTCATATCAAAATTAATATTTTGTTAAAATTATAAATATAATTGACTATAATATTTTATTTATTAAAATGTGAGTCCCTTATTATCTTTTTCCCTTATTACTTCTTTTTCGTGAAATATAAATCTAGTTAAATCTCGTATATAATTTTTTCTTATTACATCTAAAAGTTTTGGGATTGAATTCCTGAATTGTAATAAAAAAAATTATGAAGTGCTTTCTTACGCATAACTGGCTCCAAAGCAATTGTATCATTCTAAACTTTATCATCGACATGATTTTAAGTGATGGCAGCAGTGGTCTAATTCCTTCTAAACTTAAAATCTCTCAACTTACAGCATTTTTATTATGGTAATCCAAGAGATAATTAAGTAGATAAATACAATGTAGTTATTGTTTTGGTTTATCTAATATCTATTTAATGGATTGATTCATATCCAATAAATTAGATTAGTAAAATATAACGAAATTTTAGTTAATTAATGTATGCTTATTGAACTATAAATGCACTCTAGAAATTAATAAATTATTAATTTATTATTTAAATCATAAATCTTTTAATTAATAAATTTTATATAGTCCCAATGTTATTAATTCATAGAAGTTTTATGAAATATGTGTCAACAATATAATATCATAGTTTGCAAACAAAACATAACTCTTTTGTTAATTGAATACTAGCGTAATACGGTAGAAATAACATATGTGACCAGTTTGCACAAATGTATAATCTCTGTATCTTATTACAAATTCTTTACAAATCAGTGACTCAGATGTTATTATCTAACCCCGTGGAAGCAGTACTTTTGTATAAAATTTAAAATTAGTTGTTGTGCGTTCACATTCACCAGGATTGCATAAGCAAAACATAGACTGAACCCAAGAGCTTCGAAACTCGAAACTGAACCAAATCATTCTAATGGAAGAGAAACGCCGGGAAGCCGGAGCGCAACCGGCGGCTACCAGCTCGGCCGCAGCTGGAGCCGAGTCAGCGGCATCCGAGCCGGCTTCGTCTCGGCGCCGAGCCGGAGCGCACAAAAGAAAAGCCTCGGCGCTCTCAGCGACTAACGCTTCATCTACGCCGTCGAAACGCATGACTCGCGAGAAGAATTTGGTTGCTCACACTCCGATCTACAACCATAACGGGCCGTTGACGAGGGCTCGCCAGGGTCCCACCACTCTGGCAGCCGCCGCCGCGGCGTTTGGTGGAGCTCGGGGTTCGGCTGGCGGGAAGCTGGAGGCGGCGCGTGATGACTCGAAGTTTGAGGCGGTTGAGGAGCTAAACAAAGCGAGGGAAGAGTGGGAAGCATTGGAGGCGAAAATAGAAGCGGATTTTGAGGCGATTAGATCTCGTGATAGTAATGTTCATGTTGTGCCTACACATTGTGGTGAGTTTTTCTTTCTTCTTTTTTTAAACAACAAAAAAAGATTTTTTTTTTTAATAAATCTTTATCTTTGTCCGTGTTGAACTAAATTTGATTTTTTCTTTTTTTGGGTTTTCTTGCTGACATATAGTCGTAGGAGTAATGGGAGTTGAAAATTACAAATTTTTTGCCGGTATACTTTCGTTTGGTAACTTATCTTAGATAAATTTATTGCTTTGTAGAAATTTAGAAATATGAGGTTTCTATTTAAGAGCTCCTGCTGTGCAAATTAAGACTTATGATTTTGTAAGGAAGCTTTTATTTTTCTCTTTGGTTGCTTGGAGAATATGTGAGGAGAAGAATCAAGTGGAAATTGCAGACATGTGTTGCTTCTGTAGTTCAATTAGGCTAAATTTGTTGTGCATGAGTTCGTGTTAGTACTTTATTGGAGTTTAGTTTTAGTTTATTTCTTCCTGTTGTAATTGCTGTTATGGAAATCATTTCTTTGGTATATTTAATAAGGATGTGGATTTAATAAGGATGTGGATTTATGTTCTGATTGCTGGGAAGAAAGGGTGAAGGAAAGGAAAGAAGTTGAAGTTTTGAATTTTGTTATTTTGTCAACTTAGCTAAATTTATTTTAGTTTATATGTACATGTGGGGAAAGGAACAAAGTTGAACTTTTAATTTTTTGTTGTTTTGTCAACTTATATATGCGTGTGGGGGAAGGAAACAGAGTTGAAATTTGATTTTTTTTTTTTTAACTTTATCAACTTAGTGAGGTTAATTTGTATGTGTAGTGTAGGGAGGTTGGATCAGAAATCTTGAAATTTCTGTTGTCTTGGTTCCTCACTTGAAGTAGATTGTTTTGTGGCTAGTTAAATTTCGTAGGGAGGATATCTCTATTTTTTCCCCCCTCCCTTTCATGAAACCCAAATTTTATCTGTTTTCATTCCATTTCTGAAGGTAGGAAAAAAAAATTCCATTTCTGAAACCCAAATTTTTACTGTTTTCATTCCATTTCTGAAGATAGGAAAAGAAAATTCCAATAGATTGGATTAATGGCACTTGAGTTGATTTATCAAAATGAGGATATGGCCACCAAAAAAAAAAAAAAAATGAAAATTTGAATTTTTGGCAGTTGCGCAATCTAATATCTACTGAAGCCAGATTGCTTTATAGCTGGTTAGGCTTAACACTTTTTCTTTCCCTAGTCTAATATAAAATGCTTTTCTTCATTGCGCAAACCCCATTTCCTACTGCACCTTTGTTTTGTCCGCTTACCATTACTTGGCAGGACAGAATGTCAAGTTTTTCTAATTGGATGCAAATTAGTTTTTGATAGAATGCCTAATTGAAGCTTCTTGTCCCTTGGTTACTTGAAGCATGAGAAAAAAAGTGGAAAAAAAAAAGAAGATTTGGATTCTCTTGTTTGTGAGTGTGTGCGGCAATGAAACCTCTTGCTTTTCGATTTGATATTATCTCCCTCTTTCTTTCCATAGGTTGGTTTTCTTGGACAAAAATTCACCCCCTCGAGGAGCAAGCATTGCCTGCATTTTTCAATGGGAAGTCTCAGGACCAAACTCCTGATATCTATATGGAGATACGCAATTGGATTATGAAGAAATTTCGTTCAAATCCAAACACTCAGATCGAATTGAAAGATTTGTCAGAACTTGAAGTTGGATCCTTGGATGCTAGGCAGGAGGTGATGGAGTTCTTGGACTATTGGGGTTTGATTAATTTCCATCCATTCCCACATGTAGAATCCAGTGTGGCAAATTCTGATGGTGACAGGATGACCGATGCTGATAGTGATGCAGCAGCAAAAAAGGGATCCTTGCTTGAAAAATTGTATCACTTTGAAGAAATTAAAGCATGTCCTCCTGTTGCTCCAATGCCTAACATAACATTTCCTGCTGTGCCATCTGGGTTGTTTCCAGAGTCTGCAATTGCTGAAGAGTTGGCGAAATTAGAGGGACCAGCTGTTGAGTACCATTGCAATTCTTGCTCGGCTGATTGCTCTCGCAAACGCTACCATTGTCAAAAGCAGGTTGGTTGATTCTTGTTATTTGATTATTGAGTCTCCATATATGGAGGAAATTATTATCATTATTTTAAATAAATGAGGGGGTATGCCCATAGTGGAAATCAATAATTCTGATGTCTGATCATCAGTTTCTTTGAGGGCTGTGCTTCATGATCTAAATTTGTTTAGCACATGGTGTGCAAATACTTAAATCCAATATTAACTACAGTAAGGCATTCAATCAGTGGACTTATTTTAGAATGTTTGTCATGTCATGGTGAAAAAACCATATGTTTGATGAAACAAATTTGGATGATTTATTGGTTGATTTTTCATGTTGGTTTTTTTATAATTCATTTTCTGTTTATGTTCTTATGCAGGCAGATTTTGATTTATGTACCGATTGCTTCAATAATGGAAAGTTTGGCTCTGACATGTCATCTTCGGATTTCATTCTCATGGTACCAGGTGAAGCAGCTGGTGTAAGTGGTGGAAAGTGGACAGATCAGGAGACCCTTCTCCTCCTTGAAGCATTGGAACTTTATAAAGAAAACTGGAATGAGATTGCTGAGCATGTTGCCACTAAAACCAAAGCCCAATGTATATTGCATTTTGTTCAAATGCCAATTGAGGATATGTTTCTTGATTGTGATGATGATGTAGATGGCAATTTGAAAGAAACTACAGATGATGCTCCAACAAATGGTGATACTTCTATATCTAAAGATGTTCCTGAAGCATCAGAGAGTAAGACTGGTGCTGTTGAGGGTCAGACCCAGACTTCTCCAATGGAAACTTCAAAACCAGAAGATGCTAGTGAATTGAAAATATGTGAGGACACTTCAAAGCCTAAAGATGAAAGTGACGTTAAAGTTGATGAGCAAATGTTAAAATCAGAAGATACCAGTGAGGGGAAGGTAGGTCAGGAGACTGGTGAAAACATTGCATTGAAGGCTCTTAGGGAAGCATTTGAAGCTGTTGGTTATGGTCCAACACACGAAACCCCTCAATCCTTTGCTGAAGTTGGCAACCCTGTGATGGCATTGGTAAGTTGTGATTTTATATAATTTGTGCAGAAAGTAGCGGTTTTTTTCTTTGATCAAGAAGCGAGGGAAAACCAAAGGCAAATTAATATTTACCAATCTCTTAGGTTTAGATTTGAGGTTTTACAAATGTTATTTAAAAAAGTAATGAGCATGAGCTAGTACTTTCCAGGAAAAAAACTGTAAGGACATGTTTAAACTGTCTAAATGAAAAGGTTGATCTCCTTTCAAATTAAGATTCAGATCTAGGAGTTATGTTCAACATTGATATAGTTATGAAACTGAGGCACTGAGGACCTGCTTTTTGCAAATGGTGTAGAAGTTCATCATCTTGCCGAATATTTGAATAAAACTTTTTAGTGCTTTTGAGAAGCCTTACCTCTGGCAAGGTGATTCTTTGGAACCTTAGGTCATTAATTGGGCATGCATTTTGTTGGGTCCACACCTCAAACATCAAGGTCCTCTTGATAAGTGCTTTCTTTGGCTTCTTATCTTCTGCTATTTAGGTGTATGTATAATTTTATCGAATTTCTCTGCTGTCTCAACCTCTTTACCTCCTTCCAAAATGTAAATCAATTAAAAATGGATGGTGGATATATTTTACCAAATTGGAATAAGATGACATCTTAGAACTGCTGTCGTAGTACTTAAGATGTCTGCTAATTGGGAATTATACTCCTTAACGCTTAAAACCTCTTGCCTTTGCCTCACTTTTGCCAGGAGTTAAAACATCTTAGGTGCTCATTTTCCTTTTAAAAAAAAAATGCGAGTTTACAAGTTCTTATCTTCTGCAGGCAGCATTCTTGGCACTATTGGGGGGACCTGATTTGACTACTGCTTCAGCTCGTAGTTCTTTGAAATCTATATCTGGCAATTCTCCTGCAATGCAGCTGGCTGCGAAGCACTGCTTCATTTTGGAAGATCCACCTGGTGATAAGAAGGAAGTGGCTCGTTCCGAGAGGTATGTAGATTTTCTGTGGATCTTTAATATTGTGACAGAATGTATGTGTTATGTCTGACATCAGTAAGAGGTTCACAGTATTGTTGCTGAAATGGCTGATCGAGATACTCAAAAAGATGAAACCCTGGAAGACATAAATATCAAGGAGTGTAACACTGCCTCAGTGTTGGATGAAAGAGATTTGTCAAATGATCATGGAGACAAGAAAATTGAAGATTCTGTTCCAGAAGAAAAGAGACACTCAGCTTCCTTGAATGAAGAACCCTCGGAGAAATTAAATGGTGCTACAGGACCAGCAAACCAAGAGACTCCTGAGAAAGATGAACCTGGTGATTTGAATGAACTAAGCAATCCAAAATCTCCAAAGGACAATCAACCAAGTATTGTGGAGGAATCAAATGATTTACCATCCAAGGTTCTGCAAAGTTCTCAGAAGGAGTCAGGGGAGGGGAGTTCAGGAGAGCCTACCCCACCTGTAGGTGTAGAAAAGGATAATAGTCTGTTGTCTGATTCTCTTCCTTCAGGAAAGAATGAGCCTGATCAGCCACTTATATCAAATTCAGTTGCAGAGCCATCTCAACCTTCCAAATTAACTAAGGATGTGGATATGGTTTCTGATCCTCAACCCTCAGAGAATAATGAACCTGAGAAACAAATTACGAGTTCCACAGAAAAGCCCTCCGAATCCATGGAGGCACCCAAGGATGTAGAAATGGTGTCTGCTTCACTGCCCTCAGAAATAAATGAACCTCAACGGACAGACTCGGTAACTGGAACTGAAACAGCTAGAGGTCTCCTTCCATTCCTCTTTCTGTCTCTAAACCTGTCATATTATATTCAGAAATTTAAGGCACAAGGAGCCTGTTTTATTGTCAATATTCATTATGATTTTGCGGCAACATCAGAAAAGAACATTTGAGGAAATGTAAAACTGAGGAAGGAGCAATGTGTTTGAATGGGTTTAAGCAAATTCATATTTCAGAAGTATTCTAAGAATGACTTGATTATTTTGAAAATAATTTGAACGCATGTCATATCTGCTTGAGCTGTGAAGTCATGTTTGATAAAAGTTACTAGTAAGATGAACATTTAGTTATTTTGTTAGGAAAGTTCTTTCATCATGGTCTGTGCTTCAGTTACAAACAAATGAATAAAATTTGATTTTATTTTAAGTTTCAGTTTGTTGATGCATGCTATTTTCTGACTGCCTCTTCTTGTTTTTGCATTATTTACAGTTGAGGATCAAAATAGAGATGGCAAAGATGAGAAGCATGACTCTAAAGAGACGAAAAATGACCAATACGTTGATAAATTGAAGCATGCAGCAGTTACGGCACTTTCCGCAGCAGCAGTGAAGGCAAAACTTCTTGCTTGCCAGGAAGAGGATCAAATCCGACAACTTGCTACATCATTGATTGAGAAGCAGGTAATCTTGTAGCCAAGTTGGCTTTCTTAATTTCTTCGGTTGACTTAAGGAATTAGACTAATTGGAGGCCCAATTTTGTTGCAGTTGCAAAAGTTGGAAGCCAAGCTAGCTTTCTTCAATGAGATGGATAATGTGACTCTGAGGGTAAGAGAGCAATTGGAGAGGTCAAGACAGAGGCTGTACCAGGAACGAGCATTTATAATTCAAGCTCGACTTGGCCCATCCAGAGTTATGCAACCATCAGTGCCTGCCAATAGAAATCCAATGACCTTTGCTAACTCAGTTGCAAGACCTCCTATGAGCATGACCTCCCCAAGGCCACCAATTTCAAGGCCAATGGTGCCTCAATCGTCTACCCCATCCAACCCATTTGGATCCACAACGACGGCGGGAAGTTCAATTCGGCCTTCCAGCCAGGACAACCTTTCTTCAGTTGGGATGAAGTAATCTCTTATCAGAATCTGAATAGACTTCCCATCCAGTAATACATGTTACTACTATTTTTACCAAGTGAGTATTCTTTTTTTTCCCCCTACGTAATTTATTTCACAATAATGCTATGGATCCTAACATTTGAGTTCTAACTTGAATTCCAATGCTATGTATCACTTATCTATTGGATAAGGCATGTAAAACTACTACTCTACCATCCAATAGATAAATGTCACATTAGTTTGGACTCAAAGGGAGACTTAAATGTTGGGATCCCCAGCAATACTCTATTTTTTCTCTATTTGTTCACATTAGTATTTAGCATGAAATTTCACTTGATTTTCCTTGATCCATATCACCAAGATTGACTTTTACCATGAAACTTGACAGATCAGGAAATTTTAAACTGGAAAAGTTTCTAAGTAGAAAACATAGCATACTTGGTCATTGAATTTTCCCTGGTTTGTGCAACATGCTGCTACTGTCTACTTAAGAAGTCTTAAGGTTATATGGAAGAATCTTTCAAATTGCCATTGACATAGGATCTGATATTTTGAAGGATCAGAGGCCTGTGAAAAAACATGGCATCTGAATTGATTTTGTTTGATGCTTCCTGTGCTCTCATTGTCTATATTCAGCATTGCATAGTATCTCTTATCAAAAAATATTTTTCACTAGTATTAGATTTTAAAAGGATTAAAATATATTATATCCTTTAAACTAGAATAGATCAGGTTTCAGTGATAAACATCATCTTGTATCTTGTTCAATTTTTTTTATTTTAACACACCTCTTGGACACATTAGCTGAAGCAACAAGTGCAACTTCCTAATTGTCTTGAAGAACAGACTGTTGGTCAAAACTAAAATTTTTCATGTCAACACTGACAAAGCAGCAATGTATTTACATATTTTGCTTTTTGCTTTTGAGCCCATTCTTTTGCTGTCACGTCCATTTTAAATATACATGTTATAACTGCACCTTCTCTAGTCTCCTAATTTACTGGTGCAAAATCATATCCACATGACATAGCCCGTCTTCAAGATGATACTTTAGTTGCTTTTTCTTTTTCTTTTCTATTATCTTGCACATTTTCAGCAACTTAGAATTGTACTGAATTTGATTTTTTGACTATTGCGCTTAAATGAATCTTAATCTCTAACATGTGCGGTTATTGGAAGGTATTCAAGCTTGCACATTGGTTTTACCCAGTAGGATCAAATTTTTCTCATAATTTCAAGAGGGGAAGTTTTAGTTGGGTACTCAGCTAGCAATCTCATCTCTGCATCATCTTGGGATAAACTGAGCGGTTCATTTGGCATCTTCCCAGTCAAACCAACCCCGTTCAAAATAGAAATCGTGAGAAGATTAACAAACAATAGCTTGTTAGGTTTAGGAAAGATTTCGATGATGTTTGTATCTTCATGAGGCTTAGTACAAGGTACTGCGGCATAGTTAATTTGTGAAAAAGATGTATCTTTTTGTATCTTATCTATATGCATTTATCATGATTGCCAAGAGTTGTAGATATCTACGTCAATGGCCAAATGGTTACCCAATTGGTTACCGCAATTTCATCTAGGTAAACGTATCAATGTGGTTTTGGCTTTCTGCCTTGTTCTAGATTTAGCGTGAATTCGAATTTCATAAAACCTTTTAGACATTGTTGCTGGCTATTCAAAGCTATGAACCATACATTATCCCTACAAGCAGTTCTAGTCTTCTTACACCTGCGCTCAGACCTCATAAATCACAAAAATGAGCTTCCACATTTGAAGCATGCGTCCTTGAATGGATTTGATGCCAAGAGCGCAGCTTAAAATACACTCATATCATATTATTTTGATTCCCTTTCACCAAACCCTTTATTTATAGGTTTCCAGAAAATGGGGGAAAAAAAAGTCTCATTTGAGGCCATTTGGACATAACAGCATCCCGTAAAACCCACATCACCAAGAAATAAGCCATGCTAGCAGCTGCGTTATGCATAGTCTATTAATGCCCAATACTAAATTTTTTTTTTACAAAAAAAGATACCTCAGTTGCATTGCAAAAGCTAAATCATTATTGTGCGCAACTTTCAGGAGGAAAAATAATAACGAAATAAATTGCCGGTGAATAAAATTGTCCAGTATCCTGACAGCCAAATGAAATAAATAGAACATTAAGACTAAATCACATCCGGTCATCAAGAAAGGAGGAAGAAAATAGCCCAGTGCGAGAACAAAATATAACACCTCAAGCAGTAGTTACACGGAAGAACACAGACAACTAAAGGCAACTAGTAGGAATGAACCAATTTGTTTCACACAAACAGTAATGTACAGTGTAGCATCATACATACCCATAAAAATGGTTAAAAAGGCGAAATCATTTGTTATACTGCTTATTGCTCCTTGAAAAAATTAGACCATATCTTTAGCACTCGCATCCACTTGACCTTGGCTGGCTGCTGTTACCAACATCAATGGTGTCTGGCAAGTATCTTCAGAGCGAAGAGATTTTCCAACAAGCAAAAGGGCAAATAAAATCAGTATAATTTCAAATTCATCCAAAGGTGAAACACAACATCGGTAGCATGAACTGAACTAAGGATCAAGGTATTTTCAAGACAACCACAGTACATTATCAACAATATCAATTGCGTCCACAAATATCTGCAAAGTGCAATGCATATTATATATAAACAGGAAAACACACAATTTGAAACTGATTAAAAACAGGCACCATGCAGGAGTAATCTACAAAATATTATGGAGCACTAGAAATTAACTTTAATTTGCTATTCAAGTTTTATGACGGGAAGCCACAGTAACTGAATAGTGTCCATAAAACTAACAGAAACCACCAAAATGCATCAATACAACTAAGTTACAAGTTCATGTAAAACACTTTCAAGGGACACCCCAACCCCACCCCCAAAAAAAAGAAAGAAAGAAAGATGACTTAGATGGCTTTGTAGCGAACCACAGAATTCAGCAAAAATCTTGAGTAATTTTGGCTTTTGGGGCTGCCCAATGTCAAGAAAATAAAATCAGTAAGCACAATCAAATACATCTTATTCCTAACTGTACGAGAAAGAGGCAAATATTAAAATGTGTGGGAGAGTGCTACGAGTCAGAACATTCCTAACCGTACAAGAAAGCAGCAAACGTTAAAATGAGAGGACGTGACGTGCGTCAAACTAATCAATGTCAATAAACCCTCAGCCATTCAAGAAATGGACAAAATTGAAAATTGTGCATGTAAATAGAAAGAGTTGATCTTTTCAACTTACATCTCTTCCTCCTCCCCACTCTTCAAAGCATTTTTAGCTATGCACTGGAAAGCTTCCTCCACATTAATGCCTTCTTTTGCAGAGGTTTCAAAGTAAGGAATATTTCCTTTGGAGGCACACCATGCTCGAGCCTTCTTCTCCGAAACCTGGGGGTTTAAATTGACCAGCATGTTGGCTTCAAGCTCAAATACACTGTCAACTTGTTTTTTCTTATAGGGTACTGTGTGTGTTTGTGTGTGTTTGTTTTTGCTTATAGGGTACTGTGTGTGTTTGTGTGTCCATGTGTGTGTTTGTGCGTGCGTGTGTGAGAGTAATGATTGATGAGAAAACATCACAGGATATACATACCACCCTACTGTTTCCACCATCTACATCAATCTTGTTTCCTAAAACAACAAAGGGGAAATTGTCTGGATCCGAAGGGCTAGCCTGCAGGCGGTTTGTCAAATCAATTACCGAATGAATAACGAAACTTTATTCATGTCATTTTTTAGTAAATAGTACAAAAGCATAAAAGCAATACCTGAATGAGGAATTCTTCTCTCCAGTTATTGAGGTTGTCAAACGACTTCATAGAATTTACATCATACACAAGTACACAGCAATCTGCACCTCGGTAGAAAGCAACACCCAGGCTTTGGAATCTTTCCTGACCAGCTGTATCCCAGATCTGTGAAAACAGAAGCATGTTGAAAACACTAATTGTACAAAGAGGACCAATCGGATATTTACACCTATAACTAAACAAGTATAACATCAATTGTCTAATTGAATATAATAGCAGGTGCTCCACTCTTAGGATAGCTATCATCACACTTTCAGTGAAGAAATGCAGTTCAATCATAACAGAGAAGTATTGACAATGAGACAATGAAAGCATTTAACTACTCATAAAACCAACGTAATGAGAAAATCTACTCCCAAGACATAAACAGATGAACAATCTACAAGCTTTGAATAGGGAGAAAAAAATCAAAATTGAGATAATTAAAACAAGCATCTCAGTGCTATCACGGTGCCACTCACCTGTAAGGTGAAGAGCCTATCTTCAAACTGCACTTCCTTTGTCAAGAAATCAGCTCCGATGGTCGCCTTGTACTGATTGCTAAACTTCTTATTTACATATCTTTAAATGTCAAGCCAAAACAACATCAAAACACAGAGAACAATCTGCCATAAATCTTAAAGTAAACACAATTGCTTCAAATAGAAAAATAAAAGAACTCGAAAGGATACTGATTCATCAAAGAGGTCTTGCCCACCCTGCACATCACAGATAAAAAATAAAAAATAAAAAATAACACGAAGTAACCGAATTGTAACAAACAAACTAATCCAATTCCTCAATTAAATCAAATTATACAATAAAGATCCCTTGTATTAACAACTAAAGAATTGCAAGAACGTGAACATATCGAATTATGCTAAAAAAATTCAAATAATTCACCGGATCATATATCGTTCAACTAAGATCCCAAAGGGATCAAACTAATCTGTACGGAAACAGTAAACCTGGGTAGAAAAATACTAAAAATTAGATAAATAAATAACGATGTCATGTAATTGAAAAACTGACCCGCTGTCGCCGAGGATGATGACCTTGAGGAGAGTTCTTCTACGAGACGGCATCGTTCTGGGGCAAAATCGGTCAATCGATCGAACGATCTACCTTCAAACGCAAATCAGTTGATCGTTTTGATGTGCTCCGTAGTTGTTATTGACGCTCTGCGTACGTTGCCCGGTGGATTTTTTTTAAAGAAATATTGTAAAAGGTTTTATTAAGATAGGATTTAATTTTGTATTTCGAAAATTGGACTGTTGTTTTCTTCGGACCTTTCTAGTAAAACTTTTTGCTGCTCACTCGTGGCAAAGCTGGACTGACCTGTAATTTGATTTGGACTCTAATTATTCTCTTTTATTTTTTTTATTTTCTGGGGATCGTCTTCGTGACAGCTGTATCCTCGATGGCTAATTGCATCATTGGCTAGTTTTCATTGATTTGCGGAATTACTTTGAGGCACCTAAGGTCTTATGTTTTCTGAAATAAGGATGGTTGTCAGTGTGTATCTGTTGGGTCCCGCGCCGGTTAGCCCCATTTTTTGGGGTGTAGCGAAGACCGGAAGAGTTTGTTTTTTGAAATTTATATTTAATTTTTATATATTTATATTTAAATAAATAAAAATTTTTTTATAATTTTTATTTGAACGGAAAAAAAGTTTGGACGATAAATAAATATTATATTTTAAAAATATCTTTGTAAAATAATTTCTTTATTAAATTATTAAATTATATTTCTTTTTTATTTTAATTTACAAGAATATAAATGACAAATAATTAAGTTTAAGATGTTTTTTATTATAAAAATAAATAAGATGCCATTTGTATTCAGATATTAAAAAAAATAAACATGTCATTCAAATTTTCGTATTCAAACTTTAGAAAAATTCAGATTCATTCAGATTTCAGATAAAAAAATAAATGTTCCTTGATATTCATTCAATCATGCAACTAATTATGGCCAATGGGCCGTGCCGGCAATCAACAATAGGCCCACGTCGTGCCCATCTTTTTTTAGCTGGGCCCGGCACGAGCCCACTTGTGCCGTGCCCAAAAAAAGCCCACCAAAATTTTTTTCCCTCTCTTAAGCTCACATATTCAGCGTGCTTAAACAAACTCATGTGCTTGGCGTGGTTTATTCAAGCCCACGTGTTTGGCGTACTTTTTTAAACCTATCAGTCTACTAAAATAATAATAATAATAATAATAAATTCATAATCATATTAATTTTTATTAAAAGAACAATTAACATTTTATTATCAGTTTATCACAATTTCACAACTATATATTTAATTTCAAAATAACCAATCATTCATAACACAACAATACATAAATTTAATTTAATTTAATTCCATAGTCCATAGATCATAAATTCATTATAATGATTAATTAAATTTAAAAATACAATCCTCAAATAACAATTACAATAAGTCATAACTCATAACTACAAGATATCAATTTAACAAATCACAGGTCACAACTTACAAGTTACAATATCATAAATAAAATTATTCATTTAATAAATATTATAAATAAAATTATGATTTTATTTATTAAAATCATGATATTTACTAATTCATTTAATAAATTATAAACATAAAAAATTAGAATATTTATTTAAACTAAAATTTAAATTAATTTTTAAAAGTCTATACTAAAAAATATATTAAAAATTTAATTTCAAGATATTTTACTTTAATTTCATAATATTTTATATTTATTTTTTATTAAAAAAATTTATTTTGATATATTTTGGTCCATGTGTTATTGCCGTGTTTTGGCCCATCTCTAATCGTGCCGTGCTTTTAAAACCTGCGTGTCTAATTCTAAGCTCGGCACTTGGGCCGTACCGTGCCGTGCCGCGTGCCGCCCGACCCATTGGGCATCTCTTCATGCAACTACGTATGCTAGCTTTTTAGAGAGCCTATCAAAGTCTTGTATCTTTTGGTGATTTGAGCGTAATTTATTTTTTTCAATCTAAAATTTTAAGGAGCATATTCTCTTCACCCATTTGAATAAGATTAGAACCTTAGAATTTTTATTTTAGTTTAAAAGATTTTTTCAACTAATTATTAAAAGACATTGATTATTCTTTTTAAATTGATTATTCTTTTCGTCTATTAGAGGTGTTCTGGAAATGGTTGCGATCAAGTAATTGGCACCCAATTGTTAAAATCTTGGATGAAATTAAAACTTCACTTTGTTAACCCTTTTTTAAAAAATAAAGATAAAACTACAAATTCTTGTGTAAACATGTTTTGAACAAACTGATATAAGTGGTATAATTTAATTGTTTGGATTAAATAATTCTTGGCATGCCTCGATTTGTATGATTTAAGTTTATTCAAGAACTTGTAGTCCTATTATTACTCTTTTTTAAATATTACAATCAACATAATTCAATGATATTACAATTACAAGTATGTGAAAAGATGTCTTAAGTATTATGATTTATCTTAAACAAAGCTGAAAAATGATTAGCTTATGAAGAGTCCTAATCCTAAACCACTAGAAATTATTACTCCGAAGCCACACTTTGATTTGCTCTTATCTTGACAAATTTTTCCATAAATATTAAAACTTTCTTCGGGGAGCATGTATTAAGTAACGGCTTGTACGAGAAATAGGAAATGTATAATTTGGCTTTGGAAAAGCAATTACTCGTCATCATATTCAACACCATTTCTACAAAATAAATCTGATGTAGGCTGATTGCGCAGAACGAGCAGAAAATAAATCTAATGTACGCTGATTATATAGGACGAGCATATTTCCTTTTGGAAACAAAATTTGAGTTTCAAATATTCATGTTGGGCGTATAATATATATTTTCAAAACTTACAACGAGACGAATTAAACTCAAAATGGATAAAATCGTTCTATGTGTGACTGAGCTAGAAATTCTGTATTTTTCATAGTCGTTTTACGGTTTTTAAATATTTTATTTTTTTTCCTATTGATTATATTTTAGTTATTTCAAAACTTTGTTCCTCTAATTTATCAATCTTTACATTTCTGTCAAAATGTATTAATACTATATTTTTAAAATTACATACTACTTTCAGAGGTACTTCCATTTATATGTATAATAATGTTTTCAACGCAAGTGTCAATTGCATTTGCAAACTACGTGCCTCTTTCAGAAGAAATTTCACTCTATGATGTTTAATTTCTAGGCACTAGGGAGGCATCTGATTGGAATTTTTTAAAATTCTTTTTCCACAGCTTCAGTTGTTCACTGCCGACATTTTTGTACTTTCCGCCCCAAAAGTCTAAGATTTCGACAATTATCCCCAAGGCTTCTAGATTTATTTTAGAATGAGGCTCCCATAACTTTAAGTTTTTGACACTTTGGTCCGCATTTTTTCAATTGTCATTCCGCTTCTTATTTGAAATTTTGAATGGTGCTTAAAACCGTTTTTGCAGGAAAGAATCAACATCTGTTAGGCAGTTTTAAAGATACATAGCTGGAGAACGTTTGTTGATGGCATGGCCATTTATAGGCAAGCATGAATTGGCATTGGCCTTTTCCAAATTACAATGTCATTGGTGTGAGAGCTGAGCCAGAAAAATTTCCTACTTCTTAGGAAGTGATTCTGGCGAAGCATCACACTGTTTGGGGTGTAACATCGAAAGAACTTTTATCATACCGCTTCTTCTTTCTTCCTCCCTTTGAGAATCCTCCCACACATTTCTTCCACAGGTACCCTCTCTCTCTCTCAACACAAACAACAAAACCTGAATTTCATTCAGTGTTTTGGTATTTTATAAGAGTCGAATCATAACATGGACAAGCTTTTTTATTTTTTTATTTTTTAGAGGACAAAAACTCTGTCATTATAGATCTTCATTTGGTCGTGAAAAAGTCACAAAGGAGTCAATCTTTATTTGCTAGCTAGATATGCAAACCTTCACTAAACATCACAAAGAAAACTTTTCTTTGTCCCTCTATATGTTCATATAACATTGTTCTTTATCTCGTGGCTGCACATGATTTCTGAAAGTTAGCTTTCTTTACCATCTCCTTGTTGTATGGTTTGAGGAACGTCCTTTGTCTCTCTTGTGTTCTCCTTCGTTTGGTTAATGCCTATGAATATTTTAAAACAATATAGCTTTCCGTTTTTAGGTTCATAATGTCTCCTGACAAGGTATCCGTTGTTCTTGATTATTAATAAAGCTCCCTTGTATCGCTAAGGTTCAAAAGAAGAAGAAGTAAGGAAATAAAAAAATAAAAATAAAAAAGACCTCATGGATAATTCTTTTCAATTTAATGTATTTTGATTATTTGATTATTAGGGGACATAGGGTCATCATTTGGTGGGGCGGTGAGGTTTCTCCGGCACCGTTAGACTGAAAATCTTGGTCGGAATTACCTCAGCATCAAATGGAAGATAATAACCAATCGCCGGGAGCATCAAATTCATCAGATGCTGCAGAGACGCCGCCGTCACCTTCACGAGCATCATCATCACCACCTCCATCAACCCCACTTCCGGATGAATCACCACCTCCATCATCGCCGCCACCATCATCCCCACCTCCGGACCGCTCACCACCCCCATCATCACCACCTCCATCCCCAGAGTCACCACCGCCATCATCTCCGCCTCCATCCTCACAGTCACCACCGCAATCACCACCTCCTCCAAATTCAAAATCCCCGCCACAATCATCGCCACCTCCAAACCCAAACCCCCCTCCCCAATCCTCGCCACCACCATCCAATTCAAATGCAAGCCCTCCACCGTCCCAAAACAATCCATCCGACCCCCCTCCCGGAGATTCTAATAACGGCTCTTCTCCGCCTGGCAACAATAATAACAGCAATAACGGCGAAGGCAACGGCAACGGCAATGGCAATCACAACAACAATAACAATCACAATAACAATAACAATAACAATAACAATGACAACAAAAATTGGCATCCACCCCCACCTCCATCTTCCTCATCCAACTCACCGAATGGCAACCGGTCGGGAGCTCTGTCGCCGCCAAATAAATCGAATGGCTCAGCCAATTCACCATCAAGCAATAATGGGTCAATGCTGTCCATTCCTCTCGTGGCAGCAGTGGCGGCTGGAGCTGCTTTCTTAATTATTGTAATGCTACTTGTTTTCTTTGCATGCAGAAGAAAAAAGAATAGGGAACGGAATGATCAAATGCCCTATTACAATAATAATCATACAACTGGTACGTAAAATTAAAAAAAAAAAAAGTGTTTTGTACGTTTGAGGTAGCACGAAAATGAAACTACACTGGTCGTATTATCATTATAAATTCTGAGCTAGTGATGATAATTTGCAGCTACTGATTATTATAATAGCGCTGCCACACCGTCACCTCCACCTCGAACAAATTGGCAGCAGCAGACGGATCATGGTAATGATCAGCATCAACTTTATTTTATATAATTTTATTTTTGAGACATTAGTGTGTGATAATAATAATAATAATAATAATAATAATAATAATAACAATATTAATTTTTTCAATAATAAAATTTATTAAATTTTTGGTGAGGGCAGGAGTTGGTGGTGGTGATCCATTTTACAACAGTAATGCACCCAATAATCAAAATCATAATCATAACAATATGCATGCGAATGATCAGATGAATGATTTGCCTCCACCTCCGGCTCCACCTCCGGTTGGCGGCGTATCGAAAGTAGGCTGGCCAACGCCGCCTCCATCTCAGCGCGGAGCAGTGACTGTCACCAGCAGTGACATGAGCCACAACTCGAGTTCTGGCCCCTACGGACCTGTGCTGCCTCCTCCGCCGCCAATAGTGGCTCTAGGGTTCAGTCAAAGTGCCTTTACCTACGAAGAGCTATCGGCTGCTACCGGAGGGTTCTCCCAGTCAAACTTATTGGGTCAAGGTGGATTTGGATATGTTCATAAAGGGGTTTTGCCAAACAGCAAGGAAATCGCAGTGAAGAGTTTGAGATCGGGAAGTGGACAAGGGGAGCGTGAATTTAAGGCTGAGGTTGAGATAATTAGCCGCGTCCATCATCGCCATCTTGTATCACTTGTTGGTTATTGCATTGCAGGAGGCAAGAGACTGCTGGTTTATGAATATGTTCCAAATAACAACCTTGAGTTCCATCTCCATGGTAATACATCTCCAATCATCCTTACCTCTCCTTCAAATATACAACTACTTTGTTTAATTTAATTCATTGTTAATTAACAATGCTATTGTTCAATTTGACAGGTAAGGGTCAGCTAGTCATGGATTGGCCGACGAGGCTCAAAATTGCACTGGGATCTGCTAAAGGGCTTGCTTACTTGCATGAAGATTGTAAGTTAAATAATTCTGTCTTTTGTGCTTTTTTGTCTTTCATTCTTAACATTTATCATTTTGTTATGCTTAATGATACACTTTCAAAATGATAAGAGATGGACCTGTGTTGATGCCGAAGATTTCGCTGATAAAATTGAAAAAAAAATGAAAAAAAATAAAGGTTTTAACTAAAATTTATCTTATTTCTTGAATGTGTTGGCCATCTATTTAGATATTTTAACTCCGACCTTTCTCAAAATTGTAATTTTACTATTTTAAACTCACTGATGACCCAAATTCTGATTTCGCCTACGATGTATAGCACAAACCAAAAGAAACTAATTGTTCGGTGTATATATATGTGCAGGCCACCCTCGCATTATACATCGAGACATCAAGAGTTCCAACATTCTACTTGATTATACTTTTGAAGCTAAGGTATTAATTTGCAACAATATTATGACTTGGATGTTTGATTATGTTTTGCATTTTGTTATTCATGCCTATCAAATAGAAATTTATGTGAAGCTGAAAATGAATTTTGGTTAGCCAGGTGGCGGATTTTGGCTTGGCAAAACTAACTACAGATAACAATACTCATGTTTCAACTCGTGTCATGGGAACGTTTGGGTAACAAACTAACTAACCCTTATATCTTTCCACGTTACAATACAAGGAAATTGATAGTACCATTAATTTGGTAATTAATTTAGCCCATTAAACAAAAAATGTTACAGGTACTTGGCTCCTGAGTATGCCTCAAGTGGCAAATTAACCGAGAAATCAGATGTGTTCTCCTTTGGTGTAATGCTATTGGAACTGATAACCGGCCGGCGTCCTATTGACCCCACCGGCGCCATGGAAGACTGCTTAGTAGACTGGGTACGGATCCTCAAACCTTATTGCATCTTTCACCAACAAAACTTAATTAGCTGATTTTCAAATTGCTTACAAAAATATTAAATTTGTTTGGTTTTTTTATGTCGCATGATCAACAGGCTCGACCTTTGTGTTTGCGTGCACTTGATGATGGAAACTTCGATGAAATAGCAGATCCTTACTTAGAAAAGAACTATCCAACCGAAGAGATGGCACGCATGGTAGCCTGTGCTGCCGCATCTATCAGGCATTCTGCCCGAAGGAGGCCTAAAATCAGCCAGGTAGTTAAAGCTAATTTATAACTCTTGAGTTTAAGCTTTTATTTTAAGCAGTAACTGGACTTATCGTAAATATGAAACAGATTGTACGTGCCCTAGAGGGCGATGTCTCATTAGAGGACTTGAACGATGGTATAAAACCCAGCCCAGCTTCGATCCTCGGTGGCGGCACTGCTAATTCATCAGCTGTTGGCAGTGCGAGTGCTAGATCTTCTGATGTGGATAATAGCTCGTACACTGAAGACCTGAAGAAGCTGAGGAAAATGGCAGGAGGAAATGCCAGCGGCGCGTATGTTAGTAGTGAATACGGGGCAACGAGCGAGTATGGCCTCAATCCTTCATCCTCAAGCAGCGAATTCGGGAGCCGAGGCCAGAGTCCTAATACTAAAGTAAAGTCGTCGTTTCGAAAATGAGGGAACGTGAGGAACAAATTATTAAGTTGTAACGATAGACATTATGTTATTAAATTTGCATGACATGCATTTTGATGAGGTGTGGCTAGGGTATACTGCAGCCGCTGATAATTAGGTCCTTGTGTGACCTTCCTCCATGCATCAAATGTTGATGAAATTTCAATGAAATTGTGAGGGCACAAAATGTAAAATTTCTATTTGTTGTTTTTGTGTGATTATTTCTACTTGCTAGATTAAAGGTATAATGTATGGTGGATAAGCATAATTGGAAATAAGGAAAATGTTTTTTTTTTCCTTTATAATTTTGTTTCTCTTTATTTTTGGATTAGTATGGTTGGAGGAGTAAAAAATTCTGGTTCTGTTTGTATTTTTTATTGGTCTGTCAATAGCATGGAAAATAATTTTAAAAAGTTGAAATCAATACAATACAATATAAGATTATTATTTTTTTAAAAAGTTCTAATTCTCATATTTTGTTTTAAAAATTTTTCAATGTCATGTAATTTTATGGTGTGGGCTTTAAGAAATTCATGTTTAATTCAGCTACTTTATTGCCTTTGATTATTTGCCTTTGATTATTTAGTTCCATGACTGGCAATGGTAGGTAGAGAAACCTTGAAAGGGTCATAACATTTTTTTTTTTTGATTTTTTAACTTTGGTTTGATGTTATAAAAGTATTCCTTCCTACCAAACCCAATTGAGAGGATTTGATTTAATTGTTCTTTTCATATACTGAAGTATTGAGAGAAACTGATTGATGGAGTTGATTTTAAGTGACATAACCAAGAATAAGTTTCAATTGAGTGGCTCATTTTTTTAAGTTGCTGTTAATTCTTCCACTTTGTATTATATTCTAAAAAAAATTAATTATAGCAAGAATACGTGAACTTTGTAATGGAAACGGCGTAACGGCTTCTTTGGAGCATGAAGAATTAACAAAGGTGCAAGGCTTTGAATTCATAAAGAAATTTCTAGACCCCAAGTTAATCAACATTTCATCTTTTATGTGTGTGTGTTTGTGTGGTGTTTGTGTGTGTGTAGTAACTAAATGATTAATTAGTGGCAACTGGGACAAGGAGAATCAAGCATATAACTAAATTACACTACAAAAAATGGGTTGTTTCTAAGGGCAAACACACTCGGAAATACTCAAAGCCTCTCAGAAAAACTCATTTTCGAGTGGGACATGCCGTTGATTCTCGTCGTATTAAGTCTTATCGGAAATGTTGAATTTTCGATGAGTCGTCAAAGAAAAAAATTATTTCTAAGGGTATCGCCGTCGAAAATGGAATTAAAGCCTTCGAAAATAAAATAAGATAAACTTAGTTGAATTTATTCTCAACTCCAACTTGCCTTCGGAAATAAAATATACACTATCAGAAATAGCCTTATCTTGTTGTTTAATGACCCTTTATTTAATTCAGTAATATTATTTCATTAATTTTTTTATTTTTATCGTAGAAATATCTATAATAGGAAAATAATGTAATAAACATAATAATAATAATATACAAAATATGCTAAATGTAACTTCATTAATCTCAAAAATTCATAAAATCACATTCATCATTCAAAAATACAACAAAAATATCAATTTTAAAGTATCTTTTATGTAAAAAAAATCCCAAATGTATATACAAAATGATATCATCATATCTTGAATATGTTTAATCATCCTCTAAAACAAATTCTTCAGATTTTGAATTGTTTGCCTCAACTTGATCATCCTCATCCCCATCATCATCATCTTTCGTCAAAACAATATCCTAGGTAAAAGAAAGAATTTCAATCATTATTATTACCAAAATAGAAACTGTTATACTATATAACAAAGATGATGGGATTAATGAAAATCAACTAAAAATAGTATAATTAAAAACAACTCTATATATAGATGTATAGTCTCCATTTCAAAAAATGTAATAATTATTCCCTTATCCACCTATATTATAAGCTTGTTCATAATCACTTGAGATCATTTCCTTATCCATAATTCATCAACTAATAGAGCACGACAAGTCTCGAATCATTTTTCATGAGAACTCAAAACAAACTACATATCATTCACATAATCTATTAATGAAATGAAATAAACAACACATACCTTCTGAGATTATGCTTTTATACTTGACTTTCCAAGCACAAGCTTTACTATTCTTTTCAACTTCTTGACTTCTTTCTCTAAATCTTTTACTTTTTTTTTCCAAATCAGTACATTGATACTTGCTACCTCCCTGACTTGGAGAACCATACACATCCTTGCCTTTGATGCCTACTCCCCAACCAACAACACGACCATGTGCTGGTTCTCATATCACTTCTCGATATATTTTCCATTCATCCACTGGCAAGCCTTGATCTACAATAGTTGATCTCATTGATTCCATTGTTTCATATAATAAATACAAACATTTGTGTGAGTGCATATAGTAATGAAACCATGCAAATAGGAATCCTAAAAATTTAATATCGAATACACACATGCATTTCCTTTGCATTGTTACTTGCCCATATCTCATTCTTCCTCACGTGAAACAACTTGAATAAATCAAAAGGACTAAGTTCAGTACTTGTTTGTTGCTGCAACAAAGAATTGAAATTTAATAAGATCTTTAACATGTTTTTCAAAGTGTCATCTCATGTCTGCAACTATTTTTGATAACATAAATAACCTCTAAAGTCTAGGTGTAATTGGAAAGTAATGTAGAACCTTCCAAGGAAACTCTTTAGCTTTCCCTTCAACACATTTGCCTTTTGTCTTCGATCTCGAGAGCCCACAAATTGAAATTTATAATTAATTTTTTCATACATATTTGAAATTTAGAAAAGCTATGTCCTGGATGTTTAATCAATTTTTTTTTATAATTATATAAACTAGAAAAGCTATGTACTGGATGTTTAATCGGCAACCGAGATTATTTGGATAATAATTATTATATAAACTAGTAACAAAATGACAAGAGATGCTTTTTTACTTAATTTTCTTGCAAAACCAGCCAGTTGCATTTGTCTTTTTTGAGGTTAAAATCAAATAAAATTTAAGAAGTTTCAAAATAATGAAACCAGAATGCAACTTCTCCCAATTCTAAAGTCAAAATTCAACTTAGAACAAATGTAGCGAGCCATAGCTAAAGTCTAAATCTGGTAGAGGTAAAATAATTAATGTTACAATGACTCATTGAGTTAGCAAAGAATCTTTGTTTAGGGGAGACAATTTAATTTTAACACTATAAATTTTACCATAATTATTTTTATTAATAGCTTCACTACAACAGACAAGAGAAATTAAGTGAGAAATAGACTTGTTTCTAAGTAATTGTATACCAATTATAATCGTCAACTATTGAGCACAATGAAGAAATTCTTAAAACTCATCAGTTGATGGAAGCCAAAACCTAATCCCTAAATTAATTTGAAAAAACAAAGAAATCAATTGCAGAATTAAGAGATTGAATAATTGAGAAATGAGATAATTACCTGCACGCAATCAAAAAGTGATAACAATAGGCATGTGAAAACGTAACATAGTCGGATTGAACGAAAGATCTCTATTCTTTCAAAACATTGTCGGATTAAAAAGTGATTGGAGATTCAGAGGGAGAGCTATTATCATGTGAATGTCTTCTTCACTATTTTGTTCTTAAATGAAATTAATTTTATCTGAGGAGAAGCTTGAGCAATACTAGTAGCGTCAATGGAGGACCAACAGACTGTACGCTTGCTAAATTGTGAAGTCTTTGGAACCTAAATTTTAGGTTCACATTTGAGTGACTCTGGTTTGTAATGTGCCGGTCTAAACATTTCCTTAAATTTTAGTCATGTTGGAGTGACTCCGGTTCACGTTAAATTTTAGGTTCACATTTGATTGTTTATTATTAGTTCACGTTTGATTGTTTATTATTAGTTCACGTTAAATTTTAGTCATTTTAGTTTTCGGTTTACGTTTTCTAGTTATAAAATTTTAGGTTCGCGTTAAATTTTACTTCAATAGGGTGCCAAGTGCTAGCTAAATTTGGATTTTGGTTTAATTAAGGGGAAATGATTGTCATCCAAAAATCAAGACAAAAAATTGCATATATATATATATATATATATATATATATATATATGTATGTATGTATGTATGTATGTATATAAGGACTAAAATCTTTTATTTGGCCAAAGTTTTGATACATTTATGAGCAGATCTCTTCTATTGGGACTAACATAAATGAGTTATTTTTAATTGTTGGAAATATATGTGTTCTTATCTAATTTTTTAAGGAATAAAAAATAAGACATTATTAAAGGTTCAATTTATAATAATTTAATTAGTCAATAAAATTATGTTCTAGCTTTTACTTAGGCAAAGCCCACGCACTCAAGGCCTTTATCTTGCTTTTAACTTTACAACAAAAATGTATTTTCAATATTACTCATGTATTTTCCGACTAATATATTTTTATTAGCGAGGGTAATTTGCCATTGAAAAAACTAATGGCTTTTTTAATGTATATCCGACAGCTCGACTTTGCCTTTGTAAAAAGTACCAAGTATCGAGGGTAAATTAAGTCCTTGGAAATATCTCGTCAGTAATGCTATTATTTGTTGTAGTTAAAGTTTAAAACACTATTGTTAGTTATGCAATATATTAATTAGTAAGTGTGTTCAACTGTTCATATATGTTATATTATTATTTACAATATATTGATTGAATAGCAAAGAACTTAGGATCAGTCTCTTTCAAAAGTGGCACTTTTACTTATGGCACAATTAATTACCCCAACTGACTAGATATAAACTAAGAAGTTCGAGCATTTAAATTTGGAAACTAATTACTTCTACTATTGTTTTGTGTGGTGCCAAGAATTAGTTTTGTTACTGATTTATAAAGAAAACAGCAATTACAAAAATTTTTTTTATTGCTATCATGCTATTGTTTGCAGTTAAAACAACATTTGGAACTTCCAGGTACCGTGTTTAATAGCTGGACAGCACACACAAAATTTTTTGGGAGCTATCATGCTGCTATTTGCTGTTAAAAATATCACTTGGAAGTGATATTGTTTGCTGTTAAAAATAGCATATAGAACTTCTAAGTTTTGTTTTTAATAGTTAGATAAGGCCACAAAATTTTTTGGGTACTGTCATGCTGCTATTTGCTATTAAAAACAGCACTTGAAAGTTTTAGGTGTTGTTTTGACATAATTATGATAACAAGACAGCGTCCAGAAAATTACTAGTGCTGTTTTTTTCTTTGTTTATTTGTTTTGTTATTTGCTCATATGTCCAAACTTATTCCCTTTTATTTTTTAGTAATAAATAGGTTCAATTTTTGCATTGGAACACCCAAGCACATTTAATTATGAGGTAGTAACCGAAACTCCGGGCTTCAATTTATTGTTTTTATATTTACAATAGATAAGTCTTGGATTTCATTAGATAGAAGATCACAGGATTATAGAGAGAGTGTTAAGAACTTTTTAGATTTTGCTATCTGTCACACTACAAGTCTGGATAATCTATGTTACCTTTGCTTGAAGAGTGGGAATATGCAATATCAAACTCCTTTAGAGATAGAAAATCACTTGACAATCTTTGGAATTGATTAAAGTTATACAAATTGGTTTTTACATGATAAAGAACTTGTTAGAGGGCCTTCTACTAGTAGAAATGCACAGATTAGAAGAGAGGTTGAATATAATCATGTTGATATTACTATTAAGATGGTTTAAGGGGCATATGATAATTTTGGAAGTAACCCCGACACATTCCAAAAATTGCTTGAGGATGCTGAAAAACCATTAGATCCAGGTTGCAGCAACTTCACAAAGTTATCAGCTTATCATTTTTTCATATAATGAATCATGAGTTATACATTCAAAGTGAATAAGATTGTCATGGTATTT
This sequence comes from Atalantia buxifolia, assembly GCA_030444775.1. Classification (NCBI taxonomy): domain Eukaryota; kingdom Viridiplantae; phylum Streptophyta; class Magnoliopsida; order Sapindales; family Rutaceae; genus Atalantia; species Atalantia buxifolia. Next base: position 22,647,270 of record CM059838.1, read on the forward strand.
GGAATTTCCAATGATAAATATTTTGCATGTAGAGCACATTGGATGTTGGTTGCTATTGATTCATATGAAGGTCATTGTTATTTTTTTTTATTCAACTGGCCATGATCTGCGTTAAAACTTAAGAGCTTATTAATTGGTTGGTTAAAAAATTGGGTTTTTTTTTCTTGTATTTTCTTTATATTAGTTTCTAATATATGCTTTTCAATTTTAAAATTAAGTTCAGCAAGAGAATGTTTTGCACGACACATGGAAAAACTTAATCAAAAGAATTGCATGTGGAAAGCAATCAAATTAAAGAACACTAGTCTTAAATTTAAATTCATAATAGTTTTATATAAGATATATAATCCATTATTGCATGAATTTGTTCATTGTATGACTTAAATTTTTTACTTTTTCTTTTATAGTATCGTCGTCAACCCAAAGATGTTGAGCATTGCGGATATTATGTGATGAAATATATGTGGGACATTATGGCTAATACTAATGTATCTATTCTAGAGGTATTGGCAATTTTTTATCTAACGTTTATTTATTTTTCTTAACTAAATAATTTATATATTTTTCACTTTATAGTTTGTTAAGATACAAAGCTACACTCAAGGAGAGATTGACGAGATTAGATGTGAGTGGGCTAGGTATACATGTCAACTTGTTGTTACATATGAAAATTAATTGATTGATAACGCAAGGTTAGTGTCTATTTTGTTCTATAACCTATCATGATTTAACTACAACTTGTAGTAAAATGACTTTGATATATTTATTTTTTCTTTCTTTGTAAATAATGTTGTAGATAGCTAGTGGTGGTATGATTTATTTGAAACTATTTTATGTGAAGACTTTATGTTAATTTAAATGTAATAGCTAGATTACATGTGGAAGAGCTAATATTTTGTTGAAAAAGAAGGATTGTCAAAGTTTTTTTATATTAGAGTATGAGAATTTTGTTGGTTAGCGATGGATTTTGTTAGATTCTAAAGAGCATTTGTGAGAATTTCAACGTATAACATTGCGTTTTAAGATTTTTGTAAAGTAATATTTTGGATATGATATAGCTTGTAAAAAAGTAATTGTAAAAATATGTTAAATAGAAAATTACAATTAAAACCAGTGTTCAGTAATTTTTTTAAAATATTATAAATTTTTGTTGATAATATCAAAGATGATAGTTATATAATAATCGTTATTATTTATAATGTCATCATCCATGATTGATTATTAAAAAAAAGGTCATAAGAATATCACCTTTGTTTTACGTGAAACCGTCATTAAAAAATTACTTAATACAATATAAGATGACTGTTAATAAAATAATCATCATTAAAAAGGCACATTTAAAGATGGTTATTAAAAAAACCATCATTAAAAGTTGATGGAAAAGTGAAATCAATGATTTTTGTTTAAATAGTCATTAAAATAGTCATTAAACCGCACCTTTTAATGACGGTTTTATTCTAACAACTATCATTATAAATGTTCAATTAATGATAGTTATTTTAATAACCGTCATTAAAAAGTTCATTTTAATGACGGTTTTATACAAAAAGCATCATTAAAAACTCATGAAGATATGCAAATAATGATTGTTCAGTAATTTTTTTAAAATATTGTAATTTTTTGTTGATAATATCAAAGATGATAGTTATATAATAATCGTTATTATTTATAATGTCATTATCCATGATTGATTATTAAAAAAAATGTCATAAGAATATCACCTTTGTTTTACATGAAACCATCATTAAAAAATTACTTAATACAATATAAGATGACTGTTAGAAAAATAATTATCATTAAAAAGGCACATTTAAAGATGGTTATTAAAAAAACCGTCATTAAAAGTTGATGGAAAAGTGAAATCAATGATCGTTGTTTAAATAATTATTAAAATAGTCATTAAACCGCACCTTTTAATGACGGTTTTATTCTAACAACTATCATTATAAATGTTCAATTAATGATGGTTATTTTAATAACCGTCATTAAAAGGTTCATTTTAATGACAGTTTTATACAAAAAAATCATTAAAAACTCATGAAGATATGCAAATAATGATTATTTTGAAAAATAAACGTCATTAAAATATATATTTAATGACAGTTATTAAACTATCATAAAAAGTAAATTCTTTTTAATTGTTGCTGCCTAAGATAACAATTTTAAAACCGTCAGCTTATGTCGTTAAAATCGTCATTATTAGTTGTTACTGTACTATAAAAATATGGTATAATATTTAGTATTATACTGTACAATATTAATTTTTAGTTATAATATGTTTAGTATTACATTGGACTGTATTATTTTTTTGTGATTAATTTAAATTATATATTTAAAAAATCATATTTATTAGTACTTAGAAAGATACTAAATAAAAGCCTTAAATTTTAGAAATTTAACAGAATCATGATTCTTCATAAAATATTAAAGCTTATGACTTCATACAGATCGAAGTTTATGACCTTTAAATTTTCTGTGCATGCCAAATATGCAATAAAGATTCGATTCTCTATTGCCATTACAAGATAAAACACAAAGACAAGACTGAATAACCACCAAGAAAGCTCAGCATCTAGAACTCCACAGAATTGTAAAAGGTATTATGAAGCAATTGCAAAATTACAACACGACATCAAGGCATATCACAACGTCAAATTTTTCCAATAAATCTGGAAATTGGGAAATATAATTAAAGTTGAAAACTGCAAGTCAACTTGAAAAGTTTTAACAAATCCTACAAAAGAAAAAAGCCGATGTGCTAAACCAAAAATCCTGGCCCAAGGAGCCAAGACAAAATAGAAAATTTCAACATTTAGTGCAATGGGAGAAACAATACCTATAAAACTAGTGAAGATATTCTCAAGCTATTACTTCAACCAAATTTAAAGCCATTGGGTGGAATGTTCGACTGGCTAGTTGCAAAACTACAACCCTGCTATTGTTTTTCGATACCACCATCTTGGATAATTGCTCTTCCTCCTCTTCCTCACCTAATATCTCTCTAAAATCTTCACAACCTTCTCATAAATTTCATTGTTGTCGTAGATCTGCAGATTCTCAATCTTTTCTAATCCATCACATTCATCAATCATTTGAACATAAACATTAACCCCGTTATTCATTCCTATTTCCTTGTTAGCCTTACCCACCTTCAAAATGTTCTCAAGACCCTCTAGACAAACTATCACGATCCTTTGATCCGAACAAGCTAGAAGATCATAGAGCAATTTAATGCAACCTTGGCTCACCAAGACTTTGCAAGAACATGGTACATAGGTGATTTTATCACATAAACATCATTAAATAAATAAAAGAAATGTCTATCATATGAACATCACTGAGTGAATAAACGAAACATATTGAATTTGTTCATAAGATCCTCCATAAATGGCATTTAAGATAGCTCTTGCAGCCTCGTTCTTAATTTTCAAAATCTACATGTTGAAGAACCACTAGAGGAAGGATGATATTGGCCTAAAAAATAACCTATTGAACAAAAATACAACAAATTATAATTATGAGTATATTTCAGTAGCAATTTCCTCAGCATTAAGTAGACTTGACTTTTAAGGAAGTCACATTCAGAAATATAAAAGACAAGCAGGCAATTGTAATACATGCTATTAAGACCAAAATACTAAGATGCAAGCAAGAAAGAAAAATTAACATACACATTAACCACTATCTTTTAAGTTAATATTTTCTCTCAAGGGCCAAATTAACAACCCTTAAATTAGAGAAATGATTTAGTATTGGAAGAATGATAAGATGGTTCAAGCAAATTCAGTGAACTTCACAAATCACAATAACCTCGATTTAATGAATGTCAACCATTAAAAGTAGACACATAACTTAAAGATCAAGAAGACTAACTGATCAAAATCTTTAACTATATATATATATATATATATGTCAAGCACAATGTAAAAGGATTTATGATAACCAAAAAAAATAAATAAAATAAAGCACCCATGATCTAACATACTAATAACTCTATGAAATGAGAGTTATTATGATAATTTTAGACTTAAATTAAGATTACTTAAAGAATAAATAACATGTTTTTATTGTATTTTACTTTTATATTGCATGAATATGTATTTTAATTTATTTTTAATAAATTACGTTGTTTTAGAAAAACGCACAACATACACACACAAGGAATCTCTTCGCCTCTTTTTCTTTTCGCGCACACGCACAACACAAGAGCAAAGCAACAGTCGATAGCACTCACGATCAGAGATGGCACGGTAGATGTAGGGGCAGCCCGCAATCGCCGACGCAACCTGCAATCGCATTCACTGATGTACCTCGCAACCCACCGACCGATTCTGCTGCTTCTTGATCAGTTTTTCTCCGCCAAATCTTTCTCTCTTCCTTGGTCTGTGATTGTTTTTACATTCTCACTATGAAAACGAACGTAGATACTATAGTTTTGAAATACTGCACTTGCATATCCAAAAAATAAAATCAATTGTACTATAGATATCATGCTCTTGATATAGTACTGTTTATTATTTCTAGCATAAAAGGTATATTGATTTGTAAAAGGCAGACTGCACTTCACTTGCCTGATCTGTTATATCCATTGCTACAAATCTAGCTCCCTTAATCACTAATTACAAAAAAAGTAATATGCCAACTTTGTAGGAAATTTTAATTAAGTTACGCAATATGAAAGGTCTTTAATGCCATGTGCAATAGTCAACCATTTAAGAAATTTAGGGATAAAATATTTATCCTAGATAATCTTAAGTAATAACACTGAGATTGTTGATATTTCATTTTTTGGATAATTATATCTTTTTACCTTAATTTGAGTTCAAGGATAAAATCGTTATTTTATTATAATTTTGTTAACTTACATGGCAGCTAATAAATTAGTGGTTGTTATATAACTTTTGCCAATTTAAAATAGGCGACTGATATATTTTTAAAGTATTATAGAATATTTAATAATAAAATAAATTAATAATATACAAATGATAATTTTCCTTAAAACTATAAGGAGTTTACCATGCAATGAAGAGGGCCAAACATGCCTTAAAAGCAATAAATCTTATTAATTTAAAAAATTACCGCTTTTATTCTACTTTCTTCCGATCAATTCCTCGAACACACTCATCCCTCGAGACCGGGGCAAAGTACGTAATTTAGCTCCCTTCAAACACAAGATTAACTCCTAACGTGGCGCTCTCTCATTAGCTAAAATGACTCAACCGCGCACACTACACACTCTTGCGCTCTCACACTTGATCATCGCCTCACCTTCTTCTAATCTCTCCCCCTTCAAACTTTGGTGCGTTAAATGCACTTACCACAGACACAAACGGACAGCCAGCGCGAGCCCCTTCGTCAAAATTCCAAAGCTACGTCGTTTTAATACGCAAAGCGGGAGAGTGTATCCGCATAGTTAATCGCAGATCTCGAATACCTAAAATCTAGTTATTTGATTTAACGATGGCTCAGCCTCTCGTGAAGAAAGATGACGATCGTGACGACGAAGGTACATTTCTCAATTTCATTTCTATTCTCCGATTCATTTTTCCCTAATTAACTCCTTTTTTTTAAATATTTAATCAACAAATCTTAGGTTTTTTTGTTACATAAGCAAATAGGTCATAGATCTGTGTAGTAGTGTGACTTATGGATCCAGTGCTGATACTCTACGGCGTCCTTTTCCTAGTTTCGGTTTCCTTTTAGTTGATCTGATTAGTTCTCGGTTTCTTTTGCTCCCAATTGCAATGCGGATTGTTTAATTGTTCGGAATTATGTTTAATTTGAGTTGATCTGACGTGGATTGTTCTGTGATTTGGATCTGGGAGCCTTTCCATTGCTTTATCACAAGTGTTTTTTTTTCCCATAATTAAATTTAATCTGTATTGCCTTGTGGAAATTGCATAATTCTTATAGCTTGTAATTATTGTTTTTAACCAGCAGAGTACTCGCCATTCTTGGGAATTGAAAAGGGTGCTGTTTTGCAAGAAGCTAGAGTTTTCAATGACCCTCAGCTTGATCCCAGGAGATGCTCGCAGGTTTTTTTATTAATGCTGTTTTGTTTTGTATTTTCATTTGTGTTTATTAATGTAATAGAAATGGTTGTTTATTGAGTTTTGTTATTTGGTTTTTGTTTCCAGGTCATCACAAAGCTACTCTATCTACTTAACCAAGGAGAAACATTCACGAAGGTAATTCAAATTATTTTTGTTTAATTATTTGAACGTTAGTTACATAGTAGAAAATGTAGATCCGCATTGTTTCTTCTAAAATATTATGCTATTATAATCTTTGTTGGATGATTTGCTTTTATGTTGGATCCGTAGATCAAATGTTATACTAAGCTGATCATCTTATGTTTGTTGTCCTTTTTTCCTCACAATATATAGATTGAAGCCACAGAAGTTTTCTTTGCTGTGACAAAGCTTTTTCAATCAAGAGATATAGGCTTAAGGAGAATGGTGTATTTGATGATAAAGGAACTTTCTCCATCTGCTGATGAGGTTTGATGCCCTAATTGAATTTCCTTTTGCTATAAGTTATATATGTGGTTTTGTTATTTGTGAAAGTATACATTCTGATTGATCAATGGTCTTATTTCAATAAAGGTTATTATTGTGACAAGCTCCCTTATGAAGGACATGACTAGCAAGACCGATATGTATCGGGCTAATGCTATTCGTGTGCTTTGTCGGATAACGGATGGAACACTTCTGACCCAGATTGAGCGGTACTTGAAACAAGCAATTGTTGACAAGAATCCAGTGGTAGCTAGTGCAGCTTTAGTCAGTGGGATCCACTTACTCCAGGTACTTATTGATTATATCTAGTTACAATGGTTTGATTTGTATGTCTAACATAACTTAGGTTTTTTTTTTGGTTTGTTGGGGGGGGGGGGGGGCAGAAACTAATATGACTGTTGACATTTTGACAGACAACCCCGGAAATTGTGAAAAGGTGGAGTAATGAGGTTCAGGAAGCTGTGCAATCAAGGGCAGCCTTGGTTCAGTTTCATGCATTGGCTTTGCTCCATCAGGTATGTTGAATTTCTCGTTTTAGTTCTTTTCGAACCCTCCCTCTTAGAATTTGAAGTTGGTTATCATGTTGGAACCCCATCAATGATGTTATTTGATCTATTTGCCTGCACAAATTTCAGTGTATACTTTTTAACCAATTGCTTTCACCTTGTAGACTGTGCCTGAGTTCAACACCTCCCCTTCCTCTTCCCCTTTAACCAAAAAAAAACAAAATTGTAAATCTTTTTTTATTTACTAATTCGCAGTTTCCTTTGGAAGCCTTTATACTTCCTATCGGAAAATCATACATAGAAAATAATCTAGTTGAAGTTAATAGCTTCTCAGTAAATATCCATGCAAATGTTTGATGGATTAGTAATTTGCTTATTAAGTCAATGCATGGAAATTTTACTTAGGTTTGAGTGTTTCTCCAAATGGCTTAAAGATTGCATATGGCTGAAAGATTAGAAACATTACTAATTCTGAACTGACACCTGCTGTGGCAATGCCGCAGAAGTATAAATCATTGTTGTTTGGGGCTCGAACGTGAAATCCTGTTTTTACACAACTACCACTGAATTGATTTGTAGAGTTCACTAGCAAAACTGAATTGAGTTAACGCATGTAACATCTGCAGATACGGCAAAATGATCGCCTAGCCGTCAGCAAGTTGGTCACCAGTTTGACAAGGGGTACTGTTCGTTCACCTCTAGCTCAATGTCTCTTGATACGTTACACTACTCAGGTATAGGACTCCTGCTGCAATATATTGTTTGTCATAGGGTATATGTTATTGTAGTTTTCATTGTGACTTGATCATTACACAGGTCATTCGCGAGGCTGCAACCACTCAAACTGGGGACCGCCCTTTTTATGATTTTCTTGAGAGCTGTCTGCGCCATAAGGCAGAGATGGTGATCTTTGAGGCTGCTAGGGCAATCACTGAGCTCAATGGCGTCACAAACCGGGAATTGACTCCAGCAATTACTGTTCTCCAGCTCTTTTTAAGTTCTTCTAAGCCAGTGTTAAGATTTGCTGCTGTCCGCACTCTGAACAAGGTTGCTTGATTTTTCACTGTGCTAATATTAATTTGTTAATTGTCAGTGAATTTGTCAGTTTGTTCAGGGTAACAGAGTTTATTTGGGAAATGTGTATGGAGCTGATTATAAATTTAACTGTCAATTAAATTACATTGGAAAGAAACTTAAATCATTTTCATTTGGAATACTCAATTTTTATAGCTCCTATTTTCGTTGGAAAGGAAATAGTTTTCAATCTATGCTGACTACAAGGTTAAACTTTCTACAGGTGGCAATGACTCATCCAATGGCTGTCACTAACTGCAACATTGATATGGAGAGTTTAATATCCGATCAGAACAGAAGCATTGCCACACTTGCTATCACTACACTTCTGAAAACGGGAAATGAGTCAAGTGTGGACCGTCTGATGAAGCAAATAACAAATTTCATGTCAGATATTGCTGATGAGTTCAAGATTGTTGTGGTTGAAGCCATAAGATCATTATGCTTGAAGTTTCCTTTGAAGTACAGATCCCTGTAAGTCAGATGTTGATGCCTTGTTCATTTGTCAAAGCTTTAGTTTTGACTAGATGCATAACTTTTCTGGGACATCAATCACATCATCTCTTTTTGCGTGTGTTCACGCGTTCTATAGATCTTCTGCATCATAGCTAGCTAAACCTGGTTAGCACTTTATTATGTTAGGATGAACTTTTTGAGCAACATTTTGAGAGAAGAAGGTGGATTTGAATACAAAAAGGCTATCGTAGATTCAATAGTGATCCTCATCAGAGATATCCCTGATGCAAAAGAAAATGGGTTGCTTCACCTATGCGAGTTCATTGAAGATTGTGAATTTACTTACCTTTCCACTCAGGTGGCCTTTTCCTCCGTCAATATGATGCATATTTTTTATTGATCTCTTGTAATTTTCCTTTTTCTTCCCTTTCCTAACTTCTGTTTAACTATTCTTCATTTACATATCCCCAGATTCTCCATTTTCTAGGGACAGAAGGCCCAAAAACTTCAGACCCTAGCAAGTATATCCGTTACATTTATAATCGTGTGCATCTTGAGAATGCAACTGTCCGGGCTGCTGCTGTGAGCACATTGGCAAAGTTTGGCGCTATGGTTGATTCATTGAAGGTATTATTAGTGGTTTCCCCTCCCCTTTTGTCCCTTTTCTCTAGCAACTATGATTAGCTAATCAAATACTGACGTAAGTCAAAATTCCCCTACTCTTTGTGCTGCAGCCTCGTGTTTTTGTTCTGTTGAGACGATGCCTGTACGATGGTGATGACGAGGCAAGTTTGTTTTTCATAAATCTTCTTCTGATGTATAAATCTATGTTTTCCATTGTTAGTGTATTAGCTCTTTTTATTTTTGGGTAATTGAGTTTTTTTTTTCTGAGGATCCTATATAAAAGTTTTTCCTGTCCAATGGATTGCTTTTAAGTATGTATCTCCTGCCTTATTTGCAGGTTCGTGACAGGGCAACTTTGTATCTGAATACAGTTGGCAGTGATGGTGAAGTCATTGAAACTGATAAAGATGTGAAAGATTTTCTCTTTGGATCACTGGATATCCCACTTGCCAACATAGAGACAAGTTTGAAAAACTATGTATGTTTCTCTGGTTCTATTATGCAGTTGTGCTATTAATTAAGTCATCATCTTATATGTTTGATGTGGATATAGGAGCCTGCAGAACAACCTTTTGATATTAATTCAGTGCCCAAGGAAGTTAAGACTCAGCCACTTGCTGAGAAGAAAGCTCCAGGTAAAAAGCCAGCTGGTCTTGGTGCTCCTCCAAGTGGCCCGCCATCTACTGTTGATGCATATGAGATGCTGATTTCTTCAATTCCACAGTTTTCTGACTTCGGAAAGCTTTTCAAGGTTCTGTGATGGGATTTCCCTGTTTCTTTCATGGATCATACTTCTGCTTATTATGTTGTTTGCTTTTGTACGGGATTACTAATTTTTTTTTTTTGGGTTTTTCTTCCCCGTATATCAGTCCTCAGCACCTGTAGAGCTGACTGAAGCAGAAACAGAGTATTCTGTTAATGTTGTCAAACATATTTTTGACAGGCATGTTGTGTTCCAGTATAACTGTACTAACACAATACCAGAGCAACTACTGGAAAATGTAAGCACCAATTTTTTGAAGTTGTAGTTTATCTTCTGCAGTCTTTAGTTTTTGCAGCCTCTAAAATATATTTCTATGTCTACCATCAGGTCACTGTTATTGTGGATGATTCTGAAGCTGAGGAATTCGCTGAAGTAGTGTCAAAACCTCTGAGATCTCTTCCTTATGACTCACCCGGACAGACCTTTGTGGCATTTGAAAAACCAGAAGGAGTCCCAGCTATTGGAAAATTTTCTAACATGTTGAGATTCATTGTTAAAGAGGTGAAAGTTCTTGCTTGGTTTGTAGTCAAGAAGATTTCCATTATCACTGTGCTGGATCGTAGTATAGCACCATGATTACTGTTTTTACTTCTGTAACTGCTGCTTAACTTTAGTCAATCGAATCATTTAAACACCAAGCTACAAAGTATTTTTGGTGGTTTCACTTATCAGACATTTGACGGTTTTTACCAGGTCGATCCAACAACTGGTGATGTAGAGGATGATGGTGTTGAAGATGAATATCAGTTGGAGGACCTTGAGGTTGTTGCAGCTGATTACATGATGAAAGTAGGGGTCTCCAATTTCAGGAATGCATGGGAAAGCATAGGCCCAGACTTTGAGCGAGTAGATGAATATGGCCTTGGCCCAAGGGAAAGTCTGGCCGAAGCTGTCAGTGCTGTCATCAGCCTTCTTGGCATGCAGCCTTGTGAGGTAAATTTAGTCATTCCTGTTATTACTTGCATAATTATTTGCCAATCATGGTAAAGGTATTCAAATTGATTACTGTTGCAAATCTGTCTAAGAAAAATATTCTTCCTCAAAATGAGGATCTTAGAAGTTTGTTTGGTCATGTTTTGTCAGAAGCACAATCCTCAAAAGTTTTCTTTTTCTAGATTACTAACAATTTCATCCTAGTCGGGGAATATTTCATTGATATTTATCTACTTTAGTCTGATGTCATTCTCCTTTTCCTTCCCCCTCTTGGTCTTCTCTAGGGCACGGAAGTTGTTGCAAACAATTCAAGGTCACATACATGTCTACTGTCTGGTGTTTTCATTGGCAACGTCAAGGTCCTAGTGCGTTTGCAGTTTGGAATTGATGGTCCAAAGGAGGTCGCAATGAAACTGGCCGTTAGATCTGAGGATGATAATGTCAGTGACATGATTCATGAGATTGTAGCTAGCGGCTGAAACTGAAACCAATCATCATTTTTCCTTTTACCTGTACCCTGGACTTTTTTAAGTTTTTCTTGAATGAGATTAGGTACATGGCTGAGTAAAGACGAGCTTGTAGAAAAAACTTTTGGATTCCTGGATTGAGGGTTATTGGTGCTTTGGGAATTATTTGGGTCCGTCATATGATAATAATATTCTTTGTATAATGCTAGCCAAATTCTATTAGGAAGGAATTTTTTTTTTCCCCCTAATTTTGAAAGCTTTTTAAAGCGGGATTAAGTATGGCTGCCATCAAGCCTGCTTAATTTACTTACGCCCCCATATTCGTATATATGAATTTTAAGTTGTGACCTTGTTTACAGTGACGCTATTTCTAAGCAGAATGAATTTTGGAATGTATTATTCTCGTGCAACAATGTCGATTTTTGTTGGAAATTAAAGCGTGTTTACGTTCCTTAATGGTACTAATCTTCGTCATGCATGCCGATTTCTCGATGTTGTGATTCTCTGATTAATTACTAGAACATCAAACAGATGCATCCAAGCATAATGAAGAGCGTATGAAATAATTGAGAGGCACTCCCTTGGCATATTTGGCATCCAGTGTAGTTATATAAGAATGGGAACTAAGCGCATGCCGTGGCATAATGCTTGAATCTAGAATAATTAGTTTGTTGGAATGATAGGCGACAATGGAATATGACATGATTATGCGACGACACGGATACAGTATGGTTTTTTTCATATTAATGTTAATGTTGATATGTATTAACACAATTAATAAATGAATTGATGAGTAATCATGTCATATCCGTATTAAATCACTTCAATACGATTATATAGTTATAACACAAATATAAATTAATATATAGTAATATTATTGAAAAATAATTTATATACATATAACGATATATTAATTATTGCATCATATTTCATATTATGTAATAAATTTATTCATATCATATTTAGATTATGTTAGCTTGTTCATTACTTATTTTTAATGATAATTTTGACATGTTTTGTTACTTTTTAAATTGATTTTTAATTTTTTTGGTATTAATTATGTTAAACAAATTGTGTCCGTATTTTAATTTCTGAACAAAATTAACAAATGAGCTGTATACGTGTTTGCTTAAATTTGATACGACACAATTACACGAATTATCACCACTGGTTAAGGCACAATAAATAAATAAAAATAATGCTTTTCCACTGGAATGAATGTAGCGGAATGAATGTAGCTCTAAGAGAAAAAGAAAAGAAAACTGAGAAAGGGGAAACAAATGAATTGTTGCTTCTACTAGTTCAGATTCTCGAACAAATTTTTTTTTTTTCTTTCTTTTTTCACCTAGTCAAAACGGTCAGTATTTCACATGGAGATTACAAGAAGCCACAGTAAATGATTACAATTTCTCAAACCACATTAACTAGTTTAAAATACAAAGGAATCTATCGTGGAAGCAAGAAGCAGCAAAATGACGTAAGCCAGAACCTGAGATTTAAGAGAAGATTCACAAGCCTTTCACTCCCCAAGGACTCAGAGCACCCTCCTGTACCCTCCAAAAGCCCAAATCTAACATGAGGAGAAGTAACAAAAATCAAATTTAACAAAGTTGGCAGCTGATTCTCACAGAGACAAAATGTGCTGAGAAACAGGGGGTTGATGACCAGAAGTAAACAGAAAATGGAAAACTATTTATAGACTTAGAGGATATCATAATGATACAATTATTAAAATAAAAATTATGTGGTAACCTTGCCAGTTTTGAGTGGATGACACCAGCATTATTATGTAGAGAATAAAATTGAGCATCAACAGAAATATATTGGCATACTTTCAATTTCATAACCGTAATTAATTCCTGCATCAAAATATCCTATACACAAGTATTTAAAAAAATTTACTTGACACATTACATGTATTAGGCTAACGAATGTCAAGAGAAAACAAGATTGACTAACTTGATAAATAAATAGTTCACAAGGTTAGCAAATTGACAGTTCTTTCTTCGTGTTACTAAGAATAAATGATGCTTGGTTAAGAAACACAAAGAAAGGTCTACTGAATCATTATGTGGAAGCAGCAGTAAAAATACTGATTAGTATTTCATGCTAAAAGATATTTATCCCAAAGAAACTCTGTAAAACCACACCTTTCAACATTTAAACAGCTTTGGTAAACTTTCTAGAATATGCAGAAAGAATTTTCCAAATAATTCCCATCCCTCCAAAGAAGAGAATAATCATGATCGGGGCCCAGGAGTAGATCTCCATAATCCACAGAATTAACAGCAACTCATCATATTTTTGAATCACAGAACCATTTTACACTGGTTAAGATTTCTATTTGTTTTTTCTGTTTCCCAGCTAATATCTTTAGTTTCCAAAAATGGAAATGTATGATATGATACAAATGACATTTTGGTAACTGTCATGAGGCTGAATTCTTCTGTTGAAAGTCTGTTCTCTTGAAAAAAAAAAAAAAACAAAATTCTATCTTAAAGAAATGAATTAGTTTTCGTGTGAGAAGTAGAAATCAAATCAAGAAATAACATTCTTAAATTGTTTCAAAATAAAATAGTAATAGCAATTTTCTTGTTGGTGACATAGAGTAGGCTAAACAAGATTCTTCAGACAATGACATGGCATTAACACAAAAATATAGTAATGCAGACTGACCTTTAGGTTTGTATCCGAACTTCCTGTACATAAGGCACTTCCATCGGCTGACAAACCCAAACAGCTGATCCGGCCCTCATGTGAGTTCTGGAGAGATCCCAAGTTCAATACAACCTGCAAAGGAAAAGGCAAGTGATAAGAGCCAATGCGTCCACTATGATGGCCTACCTGAAATTTTCCAGCAAAAGTACGCATAGATAACCACATTAACAAAGAAGGAGCCAAAAAAGATTGAAATTCTGGGCCCATAAGATCAAGAAAAAATAGTAAACCAGTTCATGTGATTGAATCATTCATTTATAAATATCCTCTTGCTTCAATGGAAAAGGCTATATTTACTAGGCCTAAAACTTGATTTGATGTATTTCTTGCAAGTTGCAACACATGGTGGCCTCACTCAATACGGGGGAATAAGTGACCTCTGTATAATTTCAGTTTATAAATGCTTCTTAAGCATCTATGACAAAAAGCTTGAGTTCAACTCCCAGTTACGGCCATGCAATTCAAACTAAGGCAATGAATGCGAAATACACCAGCATAAATTCTACCAAATAGAAACTGAAAATAATACATCTTTTACATATCAAACGGTACCCAAAAAAAAAAAAAAAGGTTCAACTAAAGCATATATTCTGACAGTACCGAACCAACTAAAGCATATACCTTTGCTAATAATGTGTCCCACACATAGCAATCACCATTTGAGTATCCGGCAAAAAGAAGCCTTCCTGATATGGAGAATGCAATGGACGTCGCGTGTGGGATCTCATTCTCACCATGCTGCTGATAATACACTTGGAGTTGGTGCCCAGTCCTGATATCAAATAATCTGCAAGTTCCATCATCTGAGCCAGTTCCAAACCTATTGCCATCTGGAAAGAACTTCACAGTGTTAACATCTCCCTCATGCCCATGAAATGTGCGCACTGCTCGACTTGCAACACGAGTATCCCACAATCGGGCAGTAGAATCACAGGAACCAGATACAAACAGCCTTGAATTTGAACCACTAATTGAGACACTGAAAAGAATAACCAATGGACAACATGGTAAGTATCCTTGACTTATAGAACCCTCAATGAATAACTCCACTAGATTAAAGTCTTAAAAACTTGAAAATCATTAGCCATTAAAAATCACGAGCCGTCTATGTCACAAAGGTTGCCGTCAAAATTCAAGAGTCGAGAAAAAACCATAAGTGAAAAAAAAAGAAAAGTAATATTGTTATACTAAGTAATCAAACAAATCTTCAAAACAATTAAGAGGTGAATGGTCATAAGCTCCAGTCCATTGACACAAGCTCCATCAAGAACCTGACTGTAGCAGTTAGCTTAATAAGTTAGCAGTACACTAATGATAATGTTAAATTAATAGAAAGTCCTATTGAATTAAGATATTGAGCACATAAACAACAGAATTGAAATTTTCTGCGCTCTACATGAGCAAGACTGTCAGAATTAACTGGTGCCATTATTTGAAATGTCAATTGGACAAACAGAAATTTCTTGGATTATTCAAAAAAATAAAGATAAAAAGTGCATTTAATTGCTAGACTCAAAGATGTTTGACAGTACTAGACGAAGGAATAATTGGGGGAAAAAAAATTGTTTGCTTCATGAACAGGGTGGGAACAAGATCAAACCTGATGGCAACTTGGGAATCATCAAACATACCTTAACACATCAGCCGTGTGCCCAGACTGAAATTCTCCCCCAAAAACAGAAGTTCTAAGGCCTGTAGTAATATCCCACAAAACACAGGTTTGGTCACCCGAACTGGTAATTAGGTGAGTGTCCTCATCCGGAACATACTGACAGCAGGACACATAACCCTTGTGCCCACTAAGCATTCTTGATACTGGTAAATTCCCGTCCTTGTCAGTAGGAGAATTCAGGTTGAAAATGGAGCAAACACTATCAAGACCACCACAGGCAACAGATTGACCAGTTGGAGAGAAGGCACAAGTCATTACCCAAGCACAAGGCAGTTTTATAGCATGAGTTTTCTGGCTTGTAAGAGCATTCCACACTATTAACCTTCCATCTTGAGATGCACTGACAATTCGATTCCTTTCGGAAGTCCAGTCCAATGAATATACCTGAGATTCAAAAAATGAAAATTTTACTTCACCCCAACATATAGAAGAAAAATACAAGTAATTGAAAACTGTCCTGATATTTAGTAACGTTGTCAGCCATAGCCTCGAATTGCTCATTGGTTAACATAATTTGTCTCGACCTACCACCAATAAAGTCCATAATATATTCTGCTTAAAGAGGCTATAGAGCCCCATTCACTTAACTATCGTCATTATCTCTAAAGTTAAACTTCTTTTCTTCCAAATTTGTAAGTGGAAAAGTTAGTAAAACAAAGGTTTCAGCAATACAAAGCTGAATTCACTTCCATTCCCAAAGAATCATACACACCAGAACAGAAGAACCCCTTCTTTTTTCATTTCTCAAGTATCATTAAACTGTAAGATCTGTTAAAGCTGATCACAATTGAAACATCTTAATATCAACATGCAAGGAAGCTGATAAAGAATTCATCCTGAAAAGTAATTATAACAATTGCAGTATTTCCTTCTTTTCAACTACTCCTTGCTATCAAAGTATCCTCAGTTGTTCCATTCTGTCCAACCCAATAACCAAAATTGAAAACTCAAACAATCAAAAGCCATTATTGTATCTCTTATCAGGTCAAACTACAAATATTCCTTCTAATTTTAATATTTAAGTTCTAAATCCTCGTCACATTTTTACTCTTTACACTGAGAATTTCGTATCTCTACTCCATTAGTTACGAAATACATCTACAGATGATCACCTACAATTTCTTCAATTCTTATAAATTTTATTTAAATTAGTCAAAATAAAATCTAAATAAATAAAAATACGCATGTAATTTTCTTTTTTGAAGGGGAAAAAAAGAGACCTTGCCAGCGTGGCCTTGCAAGGTCCTACAACAAACTAGATCGGTCGGACCAAAGCTGACCGGAGCCCGACCCTGCGATCTCGAGTATCCAGCAACTGCCAAAAAGTAACAAATTACAAATTAAAGTCAATCTCAGATCTAAAAACCACACAAAAAAAAAACAAAAAAAAAAAAAACAACATGAACACGAAAACGGTACCGTCTACGTCGAGCAACTGCTGTCGCTTCTGCCTGAGCCGTTCTCTGAGACTGTTAACCGTCTCAATGGCCACCGCGTGTCTCTCTTTCAGCTCCGAGACCGACGACGACATGTTTTATCAATCAATCGAACTTACAAGGAAAAAAAAGGTGGAAAAAATTTAAATTTCTACATCACATGTTTGCTTCAACTTTTAAGCTCGAAAGTATCAAGTGAGCTTCCTCCATTCCAGCCCTAGAGTGGCATGTTATTTTGTAAAATTAAAAAAAAAGAATTTAAATCGAAAAAGAAAAAAATATTGTCTTGAGATAGAAATGAGCAACAGTGAGAAGTTATTAAAATTAAAGTTGTTGATAATCTTGATTCGATGATTTGAGAGAGAGAGAGAGAGCTGACACAGTGTTTAACGTAACGTGAATTGAAGTTGATGGTGGTGATGTTACAATTTGTAAACTTGATTTTTCTTTTCTTAAATTTAATTTCTGAGAAAGACGCAAAGAGTGAGAGGGAGAGAGAAGGTAAATGTTGGGTAAGAGTGACGGGGACTTAATTTTGACTGATGCCGCCGGTCCCACTTTTGCTTACGTGTCATACCGCTTCCATCTTGTGGCTGCTTTGCCTCTTACAAATGATCTCTTTGTTTTGTTACGGGTGGGAGTGTGGGACACATTCTAAAATTTTCTCTCACGGAATATAATAATTCACTGATCTGTGAGATAATATAATTGATTAACTTAAAATTTATAAAAAAAAATATAATCACACATCATGCATGGTATCGTTAATTTGGTTTAAATTATTTTTATTCAAAATAAGTAATAGTCGTTTTTTTACTATTTAAAATTATTTTACCATTATAAATCCGAAAACGATATTTTAAGTTTTATCATAAATGATACAATATATCATGTGAATTAATCAAATAGTTGGCGATTCCTTATAATTTTTTCATTCACTTGATGAATAAAAATGTTGCAAGCCACAACTTTGGAAATAAAATTCTGTAATACAATTTAAAATATTTAAGATTACTCTATTTTAATTATTATCATTACAACCTGAACATCTTCAGGCAATTATATATTCAATAAAATCGAATCATCCAATAACATTAAAGTCATGATATATAATACTCTTAAAGTAACGTAGTTACAACATATTTAGCATTTAGAGAAGGAAAAATATTCACTATTCACCTGTTTTTTTTAATTTTTTTAAAAATACATAATTTTTTTTTTTGCTCGAATCCACCTAAAGTTATATTTTGTTTTATTTTTCCACTTCCGTTTGAAATCCATTAAGAAAACTAACGGAAACTTTCTAAAATGACCATTTTACCCCCAAAACGAAAATTACAATTTCACCCTAAAAATGCCAAAAATAATCAAATTAAGAAATTAATTGCCCCATCGGTCAATAAAGAAATTAATTCCACAACCATCAAATGTAGGGTTTTTTATAATTTTAATTAAAAAAATATTGTAGCCGTTAGCTACAAAAATAATCAGATTTAATCTAATTGTTTTTGGCATTTTTAGGGTGAATTTGTAATTTTTGTTTTATGAATATCATTATTGGTACGTTGATGTAGTACAAAAAAATCTTAAATACTAGAGATTATAACTCAATGAATAATAAAACTCCACTTATCTTAAATTCAATTGATGGTTTGCGAGATTGGGTTATTTCTAATACTACTGTTATAATTTAACATTCTAATTATAGACATATTTTAAAAAAAACCATGCATTTGATGGTTGTGGAATTAATTTCTTTATTGACCGATGGGGGAAATAATCAGATTTAATCTGATTATTTTTGGCATTTTTAGGGTGATTGTAATTTTCATTTTGGAGGGTAAAATAATAATTTCTTTAAGTTTCCGTTAATTTTCTTAACGGATTCCAAATGAAAGTAGAAAAGTGAAACAAAATGTAATTTTAAGTGGATTTCAGTAAAAAAAAATTATGTATTTTTAAAAAAATTAAAAAAAAATGGACGGTGGATATTTTTTTTAAAAAAATAATCTTAATAAATAAATAAATATTTCACTTTTGAGAGAAGGCAAAGCAAAACCATTTAATTGAATATTTGAGTAGGATTGGAAACGTTTGGGTGATGCAGACTTGTTGGAATAGGAGGAGAAAGAAGGCAAAAAGCGACAAAAGGGGTTGACTGTCGACGTTTTCCGAGAAGAGCAAGTCAGAAATTGCTGGACTGGACGCGTTTACATGGACACAATCCCTCGCAGGCCCAAAAGAAGCAAAAATGGAATTTGGAACAACTCTTGATGTCAGTCCCTAAACGTCACGAAAGAAAAATAATTAAGAAGGTCAACTTATTAACAGGTAAATAATTAATAATTTAATAGATTTAGCTTCTTTGTTTTTTTTTTTTATTTGAGAAAAAAAACTGCTAGGAGATGAAAAGACGCTAGACAACAATGACTTATTGCTTCTAGATCCTCGTAATTAAGTGGAACATTAGTCTAAATAACATTAGTTAAAAAATCTGCTCCTAATAAATATTCAAAGACAAATCTATCTCTAATTCTTATCTTTAATAGACAAGAAATGAGATTCTAGATGAGTTCAAATTCTAACCTTCTAAAGAATGAGCATTACATTATATGTAACTTAAATCAACCTAAAAATTATATCAAATAACTCACGTGTTGTTTGATTACTAACATATTCTAAAATATTATATGTATCTTTTAAATTAGATGTAAGTTATATATAATGAACCTTAACCATCCCATTTTATATTGATCCAACAAATCCGACATTTCGCATCAACTCCATATCGTACGCAGGCTAAAAGTCTTAGAGACTATTTTGTGGAAATCTTTATCAACAAACCCGTTTTGGGAAGGGGGTTTACACACAAACAAACCACTCTAAGTATGAATGGAAACCGAGTCCTTTGAACATAATTGCATCACACGCAGCAATTACATCACTTGGAAAACCTCATGACATTATATAATAAGAGAAAATCTCCCACAAGTAAATGCTCCAAGGGCCTGCCTATACTGCATCATCTGCACCGTACATTCACATCTTCTTTTCTTTTTTTTTTTTCAATTACTGGTAATAATTTTTTCATTGTTTATATAAATTATGTATTTTTACCATGTATGCTATGAAAACTTGCTGTATATGACGATGATACAATGATTATAATAAACAAACAATTTATTGTAACGGTGCAGCTCAAGACCCACACTTCATATGTCAGGTCAATAACAAGACAAACCAAAAGCAAATTCTCATCACAAGTTGCAGATTGCAAAAGATTCAGGCTGGGGGATTCTTATACATCACATGCACTGTAATTGCAAAATTAGAGAGGATAATTTTTTTTTAGATAATTCCACTGACGCTTGGGGTGTTAGAGGTATTTATATTTATGCGGCAAGTTTGCTTGTATTCTCATATACCTCTCCTTCTATGAATCGAAAATAAATTCAAATGATTAATCATTGTACGTGTGCAGCTGATGAATGATGATTTTATTATTCAAACGATTAATAGTTGTTAGGAATAAAGGATTTTACCAATTTACTAGCTCACCATAATTTGTTATAGGCTGTTACTGGTTATTCATTTAGCTTAGCTTAAGTCGTGAATGTTGTGTATACGTGAATTGTGTGTGTAAGAGGAATTCAAACAAATGGGTTTAATTACAAATTAGTATTATACTAATTTGCATAGAAAATTGAACTTACTATACATGTTTGAAACACCAAATTGTACTATCGAAAAACCAAGTAAAACTCTTCTTCATAATTTATTCTTTTGAGGGATTGTGTAATTTGTGTGTTATAATTAGTAAAATTACACATGCAATTGGGGCCACAGACACATTGATGGCATGAAATATGAGACTCTCCGAAAAACAAAATTTGGCGTTCGAAACTTTAGATTAGTCCAACATTCATGTTCCCACTATGACATTGCCCATCGGCACTTGTCGAAGTGTCATGAGCCATTACTTTTTGGGTGGGCCTAGTCATTGTTTACGCTCCACTTTCATTAATGGCCTGTTTGGGATGCTCTGATTTATGAAGTAGTCTAGTGAGATTAAAAAAATAATTCAAAATTTAAAATGATGATAGTAGGTATAGCTTTCGCATTGACGGTGAGAGAGCTAGAACAACACATTCAACAGAATTTTCAAAGTTTAAAAAGCAACAAGAGGAGGAAACAATCATATGAAGAAATTAGGTACTCTTGACTTTACGTACCTTACTCGTTTTGATTGCCTTTAATTAGTTATTATTGACTATGGGATAAGATAATTATGAGTTGAGTCAAGAAAGCCAAATTCAATGAAGCAAATCTCTCAACACCTTCAATTATGTCATTGACCACTGACAATTATTTGCTTAACAAAGGGGGAAGAATGGGGGAAAAAAATAGAATGAGATTAATGAGTGGTTGACGATTTAATCCACGTATAATTTAAAAAGAGTTATGATATAGTTATAAATTTTATATAAATTTATTTTGTACAAATTGATTTGACATTAACTCATTGGTTGAATAAACATACAAAATAATAAAAACAAATTATGTGGATCAAAAGATATTTAATTTAACAAATTCAATCAAGCCACATCAGTTTGTATAAAAAAAAATTGTATAAGTGTTTGTAGCTATATTATTATTCATCTAGAAATCATGTCTGCCTAATCATTCAAAACTTAATTGCAATAATCTCCTCCCAAAATAATAATAATAATAATAATAATAATAATAATAATAATAATTGCAAACCCCTCTTCAAAATTACTTACTAGAAAATTGACTTGAAACATTATCATATTATCGACCATACTAGGGAGAAAAAAACAAAAAACACAAAGAGAGCAATGTTCTTAAATTGCCTCAAAATTTGGCAAGCTCAAGTGGCCAACCCATAAATATTTTTTTTTTCACAAAATAATTTTGGCCTCATATTAGAATGCTGAGTTCTGAAACGACTAGCTAAATGCAACCATTAACTTTTCATACATGCTTACGGAATCCACATGAAGTCATGACTCAAAAATACCTTTATTGCAGTTGCATAAGACATAGAATTTAGTCATTGAAACATTAAAAAATTTGCCACATTTTTGGTATTTGGGTTGTCAGTGAATGACAATGGAGGGATTTGAATGGATTAGCAAGAGTGTTGACCAAAAACCTGCTCAATTGCAGCAATGATGGTGTTTTCCTTTGCTTGAAAATAGACGTGCAATGGTGATGGAAGCTCATGCTGGGTGATGGCAATATTTATAAGAAAAGTTGTTGCTAATGTTACCATTGATGAAAACGGTAATATTGGTAACTTTGCTTTTTTTTTTTTTTTAATAAGCAATGTAAAACTTTAATGTGATGGGGGTATTTCAAACTTTTTACTATAGTTGTAAGTTATTTGCCACCAAATCTTGAGTACGAAACTGTCTTGACAATTAGGCTTTTTGGCTTCAATGAGTATTTTGGTTATTTTCTTAGTCCACTAACAGCCAATGTGTATTTATATTAAAGGCAGGGAAGGTATATAGAATACAAGCAAACTAACTATTTAAGTATAAATACCTCAAACCTCTGGGAAGATGTCTAAAAGTTACCCAATTAGAAACTCGGCATAGAAAATATATAAAGAGTTTATTTCAACCACTACTATTGTTCTAATACAGAGTTATTAATAATTTCAATAAATAAGAAAAAAGAGAAAAAGAAATAGCTTCACCAATACACATTTTAATCAAAGGAGGAAACCTTTGCGATTAAAGCTATATATAAAATAGGAACCACTAAAGTTATCATTTTTATTTCACTTAACATTCCATTCTTCAATATCAACTAGGAATTCATCTGGCCGTTTCAAGTACTCCCACCAAGATAGACACGTCCATTGTGACCTACAATCACAAAAGTATCGATTCGGAAAAGTATTAAAATACAACATGTGGTACATCGGCATGCATGCTAAAGCTTCTTTTTATATGCATGTGTTACTATAGACGATTTCTAACATGTATTGTTAAGTGATAACTCTATTAAATGAGAATTATCATGCATTTTTAGACTTAAACCAATATTATTTAAAGAGTAAGTAATGTATTTTTATTGTATTTTTAATTACATTTTGCATGTGTAGTTGTTTAAGTTTATTTTTAATAAATTGGTTATGCTTTAGATTACCCTGTCTCTGATTATGTGCATGATTGTAGGGGACCAAAAAGCTTAAGCTTTATGGATGGAAAGCTGCAGCAATAGACTTGCAGACATGACAACAGAGTTTGGCTACAGAGGAAATAAAATAGGCTTAGAATAGAGAAGATGCCCTAGTCGTTACTAGAGCAATCATGTAACAACTGCAAACAAGATTTCACGCGTGTTAACTGAAAGATTGTGATCCAAGGTTTCCAAAAATGGAAGACACGTGGCCATATGCTTTTGGTTGCCCTAATTCCAAGATATAAAAGGAGGACACATGAAAAGAAAAAAAGAGAAAACTGTCATTTAAGAAAAAATAACAGAGAAAAACAAAAAGAAAATGGAGAATAAAAGAGATTTGAGGACTGCAACAGAGGATTCAAGGATAAAAAAAAGAGAAGGAGAGATTACAAAGGCGTAGTGGAACTAAATCCCTCATCTTATTTTCTTGTTTTTATTTATTTATGGAAATGCATTTGATAGCTAAAATTATTCTTGTTACTGTTTTATCGCAAATCATAAACTAAACTTTGTTGTAGTTGAGTGATAGACAAATTTAATGGTTAATAAACTTATATGTGTATGTTGCTCAGAATCTGCTGTAGCATTTTGTCTTAATTTTATTTATTGCAATTTCCTATTTTGGCTAACCACCCATTTTGTGGTTACGAGCTAAGAATGAGTATAAAAATTTTCTAATTTAGTGAAACAAATTAAGACAATACATGGTTTTAGATTGAGTTTTCCAAGTTGAGTTAATCTCTCATGGCTTAATACTGATTCTGGTCATTAAAATCTTCTTGGACTATAGTACATTCTCTGTTGGTTAAAGTAACTGTGTATGGTTTTGCTTTAAAAATTCTAGATTTTGATCTGGTGATTATCCTCTAGAAAAGTTGTAGAGTAAAATTTCTATTTAGGTTATGTTCTATGTTTTGCTGTCATTGAAAGGCTGTTATGGATCAAGCTGCATTTGAGTCGGTTCTGGAATTTGATAGTGATAATTCTGATAGTGAATGATTGTGTTGCTTTTGTTGATGTAGAGCATCTATATGAGAAGAACATGAAGTTATTTGTTAATGTCTTACTGATTCTGTTGAGTAAGTATCTTCCAAGCTGCTATTAGGTAAGAATAAGGTTGAAAGATAATAGATCTTTTGTGAAAAGAATTTTGATACTAGAGTTTTAAATTCTGTGTTGTTTTCAAATGGAGAAATATCATTATTTGTTGAGTATGGAAATATGGTGTCATAAAAAAATTGTCTAAAAATGTGAACTTGACCTAAATTGGTTAGGCATTTATATCTTTCATAAAAGACTATCCAATAAACATGCACTTACTTACACGAAAATCGAACTTGTGTTTGTTGAAGTTCCTTATGTAAAGATAACAAAGAAAACCAAACCATTTAAGAAAGTTATAATTTAGTTTATGATTAAATAATTTTTCATAGAGAGATATGAGTTTGAGTACATATGTTGGTAGCCTGCTTATGTGATAAATTGCTACATGAACAACATCCCACCAAAATTTAAAAGGAACATTGGCTTAAGCCATAAATGTTAATCCTAGTTCAACTATATGTCTATCCTTTTTTTCAACTAGACAGTTTTGATGATAAGTATATGAGTATGGATGTTTAAAGATGATCTCACTTTAACTCAAGAAATCAGTAAACACTCTACACTGCCCCCAATCAGATTTTAGTATCTTGGCGGTTGCGCTGAATTAGTTTTCTACTTGGAGTTTGACCAATTTAAATACTTCAAAAGCTTTAGATTTAAGTTTGAGAGGGTAAATCCAATTGTATCTACTACAATCATTAACAAAACTGATATAACACTTGTATCTATTTCTAAATATAATAGGTGAAGATCCCCAAAGATTAGTGTGAAACAATTTTAACATCTTTCTAGTTTTGGTTTCAGTTATAGAGAAATGTTATCTATGAGTTTTTTTTTAAACTGACAAGTTTCACAAATAAAATACATAGAAGATGAGACAACTTTATAAGAGACCTTAAATTATTTACAAGTCTTAAGCAAATGCATCAATATTGCTGAGTTTGGATGACCAAACGTCCTATTCAACAAAGTTATTTCATCAGGTTTGTGATTACGATTATTTGAAACAAAAGTGATAGCAAACCTTATTGAAAACATTATAGTTTTGAAAAACAAATGATACATTGAAAATAATAACATAGAGATTGGTTAATTCAACTAAGATAGGTGGAATGCAGGTGATGAGTGTGATGTAGATGATGATGATAGAGGATTAGATTTCAACAGCAGCTTGTAAAGACCTTTATCAACATAGCCCTACAGAATAACTTGACCCTTTATATCTTTTGCAAAATAGATATTTCCACAAAATTCAATAGAGAAAGAGTTATCAAAGTGAGTTTAGAAATGTTTAATAGATTTTAGTGATTAAGGGAACAAGCAACATGTCTTTAAGTCCTATAGTGTTATGTGTATGAATGATTTCAAACTCTAAATAAAGGAAAAATATGTCTAACATGAGAAATGGATAAACCTTGACCATTAGGTTTATGAGACGATTAATACCTTTATATTCCTCTCTAAGCTGCCTATTCTCTATATTATTAGTTAAATAATTAGTTGCTCCATTGTCTAAGTACCAACCATCATCAGCAACTTATTCAAAGTTAGCCATATAAGCTGCTCTATAAGTATAAGCATCAATTTTGAGGTAATAGTTGGTTTCAGAGGTAGAATGAAAGCTTGGTAGCATGTAATAAAATTGTCATAATCATCAAAATTTTAATGTGAAGTAGTAAAACCATCAAAATTAGTCAGATAAGCTAATCTTGATCATTTCCCCTCTGTCAAAACCTCTTGCAACAGGAGCATTATCTTCCACAAATCTATGCCAACAAATATCAACAGTTTGACTAGTTTTGAAGCAAATATGACAGATCAATTCTTCTGTGTTACATGATATTCACTAAGATCCATTCACTCTAGTAAATCTATTTGTAGCATATAGAGATAGATTTCTGGGTGCTTGAAAAGAGTGAAGACTATTCTGACCAAAGGATTGACCCCTAACATATACACTTCTAGGACTACCATTGGATACTTTCTGATGATAGTTCATACCCCCTCTACTAAAAACATTATTTCTTCTCCCAAGATTGCCAAAATTATCACCAATATGTCCTCTTCTTCTAAAATTTCTTTTGGACTAAATATAGAAAGTCTTGGGATAATATGCATTAGTAAATGCATCGTTTGCATTAAACACACCTTTATCATCTTGTTCTTACTCTAATCTGATTTTATGTGTTAGCAGTAGTGCATATGCATCATAAATTCCATTTTAAAACCTGTTATAAATGTAGCAATATCACGATAACTGATCCTAATCCATTGAGTATTGTTAACATAAGATTCTTTACTGTGATAGGGCTCCTAGCACTAGCAAGTTTATTAGCTATAGATTTTATCTTGATACAATAATCTTCAACACTTAATGATTCCTTCCTAAGTGTATTAAGTTCATATCTAAGTTGAAGAACCCTAACCTTAAATTGTACTTCAAATTTCTTTTCCAATGTTCGCCAAACATCAAAAGAACTCACACAATTTATAACAAGGCTTAGAGGAGTACCTTTACTAATTGATGATAACAGCCATCCAAGTAAAGTCTGATCTTGTGATCTCTAATTTTGATACTATGGATTATCAATTTCTTGAATAGATCCATTAGATTTAGCAAGAAGTAGATGTTCATCAGGTGTTGGTTTTGTTCCATTAATGAAACCTTCTAATCGATTATCTCTTTTAGAAGCTCAAACTTGCACATGCTAGAGTAGATAGTTAGATCGATCAAGCTCAATTGGAGTATTGACAGATAAATTGACCTGAGTTTGTTGATTTGTATTTATGGCTATTAAATTTCTAAAAGTTGTTTATTGATTATTAAAGCTTGCTCTATTTGACTCTGATACCATGTTTGAAGGCTTAAAGAAATTGTAAATTTTGTTTGGAAGCTGAGAAAATTAGGATGAATGTTCTGGAATTCTTTTATTTTCATTCTTTTAATTCATTTACAAAATGACAGCTACATAAGTCTTTATTCGACAACTAATTACGATGGAAACAGAATGTAGCAAGCTTAATAATTGAAACAGAACATAATGTGTGCTTAACAAACTTGCCGAGCTGGCATATTCTCTAACTAACTTTGTTGACTGATCTTTGACTTACATGTGCTGAGTATACAACTTTCTTGTATGCATTATGGGCTAACTCAATTTCTCTAATTCTCTAAGTTAACTCATATTCTTATATATATTTTACCTAGATGATGTTTTGGAACTTTGGGAATCCACATATTTATTGAAGTGTTTTAGACTTTTAGTATTTGGGTTGTGAGTATATGGCAATGGAGGGATTTGAATGGATTGACAAGAGTGTTGAGCAAAAACTTGCTTACTTGCTATAATTGTGGTATTTTCCTTTGCTTGAAATTAGATGTGCAATAGTGATGGAAGCTCATGCTAGGTGATGGCAATATTTATAGGAAAAGTTTATGCTAATCTTTCCATTGTCATATGTTGGTAATTTTGCTTCTTCTTTTTTTGGAACATTTCTTCATATTATTAAGCAATGTAAAATTTTAATTTGATAGGGGTATTGTTTAGACTTTTTACTATACTTGTAAGTTAGTTACCGCCAAAATTTGGGTGCGAAATGTTACTTGGCAATTAGCTTTTTTGGCCAATGTGTATTTATTCTAATTGTAGGGAAGGTATATAAGCATACAAGCAAACTCTCTATTAAGTATAAGTAACCCAAGGCTCAAGGAAGGTATCTAAAATTACCCAATTAAAAACTCGGCATAGAAAATATGCAAACAGTTTATTTCAACCACTAATGTTGTTTTCAATATAGGGTTACAAATAATTTTAATAAATAAGAAAAAAGAGAAGAAAAGAAAGTGCATTTTAATCAAAGGAGGAAACCTTTACAATTAAAGCTATATATAAAATAGGAACCATTAGATTCATCACTTTTATTTCACTCAACATTCCATTATTCAACATCAACTGAGAATACGACTGGCCGTTTCAAGTACCCCCACCAGGATAGACACATCCATTGTAACCTACAATCACAAAAGCATTGATTCAGTAGAGCATTAAATTGCAGCACGTGGTACATCGACAAGCATGTTAAAAGCTTCTTTTCATATGCCCACGTTACTATGGACAATTTCTAATATGTATCGTTAAGGCACACGTTTATTTGATTCTTCCAAACCGATATGTAAAAGAAGACAATAACTACAAAGCTAAAGCATAAAGCAAGCAGTTTTCGTATATGGTTGTGGGGACACCAACTTATCAAGAGAATACGATTACAAAAATCGAAAGCCGGGAGGCTTTTAGATACCTAATCATGTATTGTGGAGAAGCTAATGCTGTAAAGAGAATATCATTATCAACTTTAATGTAAAGCTATTATTTCCATTAAATTATTTCACAGAGACTTGTCCCCACCAAAGAAAGATTGGGTACTTTTGTTCCCACTTCTCAGAAGCATTGATTTATGCACTACTGAAGTTGCTTAATGAGCCACAGTTTGCAGACATATGGACCAATATTAATTGATGCGGCGACCAACTTTTCAGGAACAAACAAGTTTCACAAAAGCTGAACACGTAGCTGAAGTAAATAAAAGAAACAATAATGAAAATAAGCTTACTCGGATTTTGGGATGTGAGAGTTGCCGTTTTTGAGAAGTCGCAGTTCCATGGATTTTTTGCAGAAGTCTGGTAGTAGAGATTCATGGCAAAAGCAGCATGTGATACTACTGTATTTGGTTCGAAACAGGCACCTCCTGGCTGGATAGGGCCGCAATCGATGCCTTGGCTGCAGGCATAGTCAAGACTTGCCTGCAGTTGTGCATCGGAGATGCCGGCCTTGGGCACACACCAACCAGTTGCTCTTGGTTTTGGTGATGGAGCCGTTGGAGTTTTTGGAGTTGATGGAGTCACTGGAGTTGATGGAGTCTATAGATAGGAGGAAAAAAAAGTACAAAAGAAAATGAAGAGAACATCATCATCTATAGTATAGACCATTTGAAAGAAATCAAACCAAAAAAGAGAACAACAATTGAGATAGAACATTTCAAATCCTCAACTTATCAATGAAGAGAATGAAGAGAACTTCTAATTTCTTTAATATGAATGTCTGGTTTCCTTTATTTTACAAGAAATTTGATCTCAAAATGGACCATTTTTTTCCATTTATCAATCAAAATCCTCAACTTATCAATGAAAATGGACCATTTTTTTTCCATTTGATCTCAAAATGGACCATTTTTTTACACGCGTATTTTATTATCACTGAAGTCTCACAAAACATGCTAAAGAAAAAGAAATTCCATTATGGTTTTAAGAGTGCAAGGTTGATTGTATCTCACCTGGCTACTCTTTGAAATACCAATATCATATGCTGCTGAAAGGTCTGGCTTGAAGAGCCCGAATGAACGTTCAGATGTAGGGCCAGGCTTCAAGTCCTCATCATAGAGTGCAAAAATATATGTATCCACAGATTTTCCGGGCATCAATGGAGTTCCAACCATTGATCTAAGGTGAGCAATCAAGTTCCCGTTATAGGCCTTGGCATTCTCAACACTAGGTCCAACCTCATTCGGGTCTCCGCGGTAAGGCCACCCTGTCTCTGCAACCACAATCTCGACATCCTTGAACCCCATTGCATTCAAGGCTGAATGTACAGCATCAACCTGCATACACAATCAAGCCAATCAGCAAGTCGCAATACAATTCACATTGCCGCATCTTATCAATTTCTGTATGAACTACTGTTTCAATCATTTGTACAGAAGCAAAGTTATTCGAATTATTGGCAAGTTTGGCCCCACAAGTAATAAAATGCAACGTTAGGTGGTCCCTAGTTCGATATTCACAAGCAAATTTGATGACTTTTTTTACACGATTTATTTTTTCATGTCCAATAATATTCGTTTGGTCGAAAGATTTTATCTAAAATTATAATTATTGCCATGGCCAACCTGACAGCTAGCACAATGGAGTCACATCAGCTTCATTCGAATGCCTTCCATAATTTCATGGGAAAAAAAGGCCAGACGAATCGTCGATTGATTTTAGCCGAGTGCAGATAAAAGCAATGAGATTATCAACAAAATATAGATTTAAGAAAGTTAATTCTACCAACTACCAAATCCATTTGCGTAGCCAAATTATTATTGTTTTTGGGCAAGAAAATTGACATCAACAATTCAAGGAGAATGACTACATACAACGCTCATCCTCATTCCCTGTTAAAAAAAATTCCCTTTTTTTTATTTTTTGGTTAGACCTTTTTTTTTCCGACCGTAAACTAATAATTTATTGTGTACAACATTATTGTACGACTTACCATGTTGGTAAAATAAACTAGAAAATTCAAGGTATACAGAAAAACTAAGAATAATTTTTTATTTTATATTATTAATTATTCACAATTAAATTTAGTAACAAATTTATGCTCAATATAAAATTAATATCTAATTTTGAAAAATACTTAAATTATCCAGCAAAATTGACCAAAGTTTTATTGGAAACTGAATAAATATATGCTATGAACCTAACCTAACCTGAGCCCCACTCAAAGTAAATGTCTTTTGTTCACACTTACCACCGTCATGAAAAGTCCACGTGTATATCAGACCGAAACTCATTTTAAAAAATAAATAAGTAAATAATATAATATTAATTTTATCCAACAAAAGGTTAAAACATTTGTAACGTTAACTTACATAAATTATTTTAAAATATAAATTAAAGGGGTAAATCTTGTGGACACGTGGATAAGTTCGCGTTCGATGATAAACTTGTGTGGAAAGTTTGTCTCTACGGTTTGATTAACTCTGGACTCTTGTCCGTTGACCTGCGGCCTCTGGTCAACAAGTCTTCTAATAAAGTTTTTATTTACAAGAAATTAAAATTTTATTTTTTTGATTCGAGATTTTAAAAATTATTGGTAGACTGACCTGGGCGTCGAACATGTTCATGTATTTGATCCCGGTCCCGGAGTCAACTCGTCCCGCGTTGGCTTGAAACAAACAGAAGGCAAGAGTCTCAGGTCTCGGGTCGCTCTGGTAAGCGAAAAAGGGGTACGGGTTTATGGTAAATGGGGAGCCGTGGTCTTTAAGAAACTGCAAAAGCCCTCTCATAGTGTCTTGGCGGATGAATGACCCGGAAGACGGCGGGTCGGATTGTGCCAACACGGACATTGCGTGAACCGTTGACACCTTAATTTTCCCACCAAGCGAGGCCGCGTTAAGAGCGTTTTGCATATTTGTCATTGCCGGGAGAAGCTGACTGATTAGATTTTGGTCATTTGATATCATCACCTGTCCATATCATACCCAATTTTAAAAACAAATAAAAAATTGAAAACGTATCAATTTTATTTTTATTTTCCTAAGTAAGTAATTAGAAAACGTTACTTCATAAAATAAAAAGCCTTCTTCGGCTCACATTTTTCTATGAAAATTCTCTCTTGTTCCTGCTATAAATAGAAAACTTTATCTTGCAAATTACAATAAAACTTATTCCACTCTGGCATATTTAACTATCATGTGCTACAAAGATCAAAAAGCTTTATAAATTTTACCAAAGAAATAAAGTAATAATAATAATTAAAAATTGAAAAAAAATAAGAATAAAATAAATAACTTCTAATTAACCTCATTCCCAACGGTGATGAGAATGATTTTGCTGGCGGGGTAAAAAGGCAACACGTTTGAGTTGATCCACTGAGTAGCGGCGTTAGGATCAGAAGCGAGAGCCGGAATATCTCCACTGGAAGCACCAATTACAATACCGATCCCAGTGTTTGCTAGTGCTTTGATGATGGCCGGATCTGCACCGTAGAGCCTGACTTTCTGTATAGAAGTCGATTGCAGAAGCTTCGCTGTGGCAGCCGGCGGCGGCAGGTTATCCGCTACTTGGCCGTAGTTCACTCCGATGAATGACTGCGAACCTGTAGAAGAATTAAAAAAACAAAAAATTAAGCAAATTAAGTGTCAAGAGAAAGAATTTTTGCCTCTCATATCAAGCTTAGCTGTTTTCAAAAATTAAAAAACCGACATGAATTCACATGTAATTTGACTGTTGAGTCTGTTGGATTTTATACAAAAAGATGATGACAAAGACTATATAACTTACTTGAGAAGTGAAGAACTTGAAAAAGGAGGAGAGAGACGAAGAGGAAGAGTGAGGAGTCAGAGTTGGCCATGGGGAGAGAGAAATAGATGGAGAAGAAAGTGAAAGTTATTGTGATGTGTTGCTTGTGGCCTTGATTGGGAGAGCTATGGCTTCTTAAAATGATGTTGAGTCGTGAATTATATTTTTAATTTTACCAAGGGAGGGGTCAAGGGAAGTTCATGAGGAGTAAGGGATGCAACTTGCCACGAGACTGTAACGGCAAAAGTTTTGAATGGCAAAGTGGCAGTTTCTGATTAAATTTCAAGATCCCCTCGCGGAATGGACCCCGCCGTGTCTTTTACATTTCCACGTTCGATACATTTCGTGAATAGGAGGGGTAAAAATATCATTAAGGTTCTTTAAAAGAATTTTTTTACGATGGCGTGGGTGGAAGGTGTCCTTCGGATATTTGAGTAGAATTATATTAAAATTAATATAAATAAATTTTAATATTTATATAATTATAAATATCATAAATAATAATTCTCCTAAAAAAAAATGTGCCATGTGTGGAGATTATGCCTTCAGTAAAATCACACAACAAAATTTTATGTGACAATATTTTCAAGACTATTTCACTTACTATAATAAATAAGTCAGATACTAATTGTTTAGTTGATAAGATTTCAAGTTGAGGAGACGATTCAGTATTTCAGTCTCAGTTAACACAAGTTTTAAATACATAACTCTTCTTATATTATCAATGTAAAATCCATTCGTCGTTCCATTGCGGGAAGACCACGCAACCAGAGCATTATACTAATTTTGCATATCCACGTCAATCTTTAAAATAATAATAATACTCAAAAGTTCCGAAGACAAAAAGAGCGGATAGGTGGCGGGTTCCTATTGGGCCAGAAGTTACCGACTGTAGAAGCTAAGCCACAGAGCTCCCCCATTGGAGAGTCGATCCCGGCGACCACCTAGCCCTCTGTGGATTTACAAGAACAGTTGGCCGTACTCGCGCTCGTCAAAAAGTGATAATATTTCACCCCCATCATTAGAGTTCGGTAATTCCACTAACATAAAGAACTAATAACAGACTTTATTGAAACAAAAAGTACCAATAAGAGAGCTTTCTCGTCTACATTTGTTACATGTGTTAACTTAAGTTGCAAGCTAACACTCCATCAAAAAAAAAGTTGCAAGCTAACACGTACAAGGTACAACTTTTACGCGTGCAAAGTCGCCAACCACCAAAATTTAAAACGGGCCATTAATTTGTAAAGAATTTTGTTCAGAGTCGCGTAACACAAGCGTGCTATGGAGCCTACAACTCATTCTCTCTCTCTCTGTTCTTGACATGCGTATAATAACGCAACAGATAATTACAATTACTCTGCTCGAGAGTACAAATTATTTGATACTTCTGAATTACCAATTACTCTAAAAGCCACTTGCAAGAGGTAAGACCGTTTCTCTAGTGATGATCGATCACAGCCTATCTTCTTATTTAATTATTGTTTTGAACGACGACAAATCAATGAACCACAGCTTTTTTATTTTGATTTTTATCCAGACATCAAAGGCTAGAAAGAAACGCACAGTGGACTGCAAAAATTGTTAGAGACAAAGGCACCGATCACATTGCCATGATAACGTGTGCCCCCACCACCATGTGGCCATCTCATCTCCGGCCAAAATGCATAGCATAACGTACAACATTGTCGTCATTAACCCATCGATTGCACCCCATGCCCAAACATTATCATAGGCTACATACTACATGTCAAGCTCAAGCACAAAAAGACTTGAGAACCATTGCATTTGCACATGCGTTTTCTAGTTCTGGTATTACCCTTGAATTGAAGGGCATCCAAAGTTCAAATCCATCTTCAAATAACAA
Organism: Atalantia buxifolia; assembly: GCA_030444775.1. Lineage (NCBI taxonomy): Eukaryota > Viridiplantae > Streptophyta > Magnoliopsida > Sapindales > Rutaceae > Atalantia > Atalantia buxifolia. The sequence goes on from CM059838.1 coordinate 22,681,746, forward strand.
CAATGTTTCCGGAACAACAAGATCTAAAAGTGCAGAGGAGAGTAGAGAGTACAACATCAATATAACTTATAGAAACTATGCAAACAATTACATAAGAGGTACAAGTTCTCATTACAACACAATCGCCAGAAGATAAAAAACCTTGCAAGACATGTCTAAAAGCAAACAAATCAAAATTCTTGAAGAAAATGCCAATAGTTTGGGAAACCAAAGGACACAAGTGATAGATGATGAACATGTCCTCTGATTATATAGACAGCAAATAAATCAAGGGCAAGAAAAAATAGAAGCCACCCTCAAACCATCCAAGGAAATTAATGAAATAAAAGAAGTTGATCCTATATCGACAGCTAAAAGTGTCTATTTCACCCTCCAGAGTGGGAGACTGGAGTTGTTTCAAAATGGCCATCCTTGTATGTGTGAACAAATTGTTGTGGCAAAGCATGCTCCGCCTACAATGAAACAGATGGTAAGGATAATGCCAAGCCAGCCAAAATTATATTACATTCTGGTTTGTTAGTCTGAAAACATAATTCAAGTAGACTCATTTTAAAGCAGATGCTGAAAAAGCAATGCTGATAATGAATCTCCGTAAAACAATCATGTAGAAACATTAATGCCAATTCATGACTCAGTAAATATCTAGAACCACAGTATCCGGCTATTAGAAATAACTTTCCATACTGTTGCAGCCAACAATCCACGTGTGATTCTAGAGTAAATTACCCAAATATGTGATATGATGAGCATTAACTGATTTTAGAAATATTTAGAAGACCTTAAAGCATTGTAAAGGTTAACTGTTAACTATCCATAATAACAAAAGTTCCTGCTTCCCCCTATTCGAATTTTAGGGTAACAAAAATATAAAGTGGAACACAAGAGCATAAAGGAAAGGTCAAATGTTCTATAACACCCCCTAGATTTACATTTTAAAAGAACATTACAGGAAACACTAATTAAGGTGCCAAAAAGAGTAAGGACATCAGTTCTGACACCAAAGTATGCAATTCTAATCAAGGTCGTTCCATATTTTTCCAACTGACATCATTATACACTGAGATAACAAGCCAATTTGACCAAATGTTAAGTAACTTACAAATTAATAGCACATACAAATGTTATATTATCATATGCACAAGGAAAATGGAGAAAAATTATAATTAAAGACACTTTCAGGGGCAGACAAGTAAAATAACAGAATAGTAACACCAAAACATACCCAATCACTGTCAGGCCCAGCACCAGGTACCAACACATTGATTTCGCTAGACTTGGCTGTCGTTATAGATGCCCCAAAAGAATCTTGGCTCAAATATAACTGGCAACCTCCTGTGTTGTCCACTGAAATAGTTGGAGCTGAACCCTACAAGAGCAACAATAAGTGGACATACATTACAACACATTTAATATATTTTAAATGCACGACCATTACCGCTATATTAAAGGTAATACAAGAAATTAAGAGAAACTCAAAGAAAAAATTTAAAAGCATAATACAATTAGACAAAGGGTTAAATAAAATAGATACCTGACATTGGACCTCAACACCATTGCAATTTACAATCTCAAAAGCAGCCACAACATCCTATTCATCCATGCCAAGAACATCAACTCGGTATAAAGCATTTTATAACTCATGCTTCCATAACAAGAAATATAAAGGTTATCTCTTTCTAAAATATTGCAAACTAACCTTAAAAACAACTCCCATCTTCGTGCATTTGTCAATTGTAATATTGTTCACTTTCCCTGCACAATTTGGAATAATATAAATTGCTCATAGCTTTGAATGGGAATCCAAACAATAAAAACTTGAGAACTCTTGGCAGGATAAGTAAACAAACATACAACAAACAACATAAAAGTACGTGAATTTCCTTTTTTAATGTACGCACACTCATGAGGCTCAAACCCATGAACTGAGTCCTAAGGAGCCAGCTCCTTACCAGTAGAGTTAGACCTTGGCCTCAAACATGTAAGTAAATTAACAGATGAAAAATCCAAATTAAAAAAAAAAAAATCGCCAGATTGATCAACAATAATAACCTTGAATCTGCAAAACAGAATCTTTGCATCCAAAAACATATACAGACTGTTTTGCATCACAATCATCGATAACTAAGTTCTTTCTTCCAATTTGATTCTCAACAACCCACCTGCAAGGAAATAATAGAGAAGCATCAAACAAATAAGACTATTGCATCAAATCCATCCTTTAAAAGCAAACCAGAGGTATAGATCATGGTATACTTACTTGCGACCCATTTGAAGCTCTAATTTGGGAGGTCCTGCTTTGGAAAAAGAAGGTGAACTAGTACGACTTTCCTTTTCAGCAGCAGCAACAACACCACTTCTGTCTGCATGGTTTTTGGTCTTCATATCAGCCGTGACCTTTCTTAAACCTAGAAAGCAATCAAGTTAAATTATTTAGCTGTTCAAAGTTCCATGATCAATATTTAACAGAAAGGCAAGATGAGAGAAAATTACCAGCTGTAACGGGCTTCGAACTAATTTCTTGAAAAACAGCAGCCATTCCTTCTTTTGGGCGTGATGAAGACGCCTGAGAAGATTCAAAACTGAAGAGAGAAGAAGGTGGAGGGGGTGGAGGGGCAGGGGCACCTGGTTTATGAGCAGGGGCAGTTGGTGAAGGAGCTTTAGATGGAGCAGATGTCACCATTTTACCAGTAGCACTCCACACTGGGCCCAAAGGATAATGACTCTTAACATAATCCCTCAAACCAGGTAAATACAACTCCTTGAGAGCTCTGGCCCACTCAACATGATTGGGGTCTTTGCTTCTGTACTCAACAAGAATCTGAATATCATGACGCCAAATGTCAACAATAAAATTTTTTTGCTAATCAAAACACTAAATTTTTTGCTAATGAAAACACTGAATAAATCTCAACATGATTGGGTTCCCAGATTATAAAAAATTGAATTGAGAAAATTAGTGCATGTTAATTTTTCCTTTATTTTCACTTGTTTAGAAAATGAATTAAGCACCAGTAAAAGTTTGGCTCATGGAAACATCACATAAAAATATTTCATCATGATCATCATGAGATATATTTGCAAAACAAGATTCATAGATGGGCATCCTTTTTATGATGCCAATACAGTTGTCCTTGCTTGCATACTCTACCACAAAACAATAGAAATCATCAACGCCAACAGACAGCTCTAAAATGTCAACTGCTGGCTTTTACATATACAAATAGTACCTTATTGCTGTAAAATTCAGCCATTTGCCAACTTTCTTCCACGTGTGCAATAGGCATGCTCATACCTTAAAACAAGAAACACCACCAAACTTAAAAGTGAAGAAAATAACAGACTCACTACTGAAACATAATAGTTACTGGACATTTCTCTTACCACAATCTTTGCCCGTATATGCAATCCAAGCTAAAGCTGTGAGACTGTCAGCAGCAGACTTCAAGTGGTTGAAGAAATCAGATCGCCTCCCTTCTGTCATAGCATTTGCTTTCATAATCACTTCATTCAATGGTTTGAGAAATTCAGCCAAACCCGCAAGGTCAGGTTTCTGTAACATAAGAACAGATCCCACACAACACCAAACCAATTCAATTCACAGGAAATGGATTTATGAAGTAGAATCAAACACCAAATGCTTAAGCCCAGTTCTCAATTCAGTCTTCTCCTTTATTCTTAATCAAATCCTCAGAAATTACTCAGAGAACTAATAACAATAAATTTCAAAAAGTCTTGTCCCCATAAAGAGACAATATCACCAACTTATCTTTACACATTGGAATTTTTTTTTTTTTTTTCAATTGCATTTTCACCATCAATTTTTCAATGCATTGACCACTCTCTTTAGCACTCCCCTGGCAATAATTAGCAAGCTTTACATTATCAAGACAATTTTCCCTAGATCAAATGCAATTCAAGTTGATCCACACTAACCGTGTCAGATACAAACATATTATCTAAATCAAATTCTCAAACATCTCAATAAGCATATCCTGAGTTGGTACAGAAATGGGATCTGCAATAGTAGGAGACATGAGATTCAAATGAGAAAACATAAGTAAACGAGCCTCCACTTGAGCCTCTAAAAGACAAGGGCACATGAACAGCCATTTGATCCCCATCAAAGTCTTCATTTAATCGCTTATACATTCGAATATTCAGTAAATGAAATGAAATGCATCAATACCCTTATAATTGAATCCACATTCTAATATTCAATAAGGCAAAAGAAACAAAATGCAACTAATACACATCTATTCGAATCAGAAGCTTACAACTGCAAGCATTCATAAACAAACAAATAAAAACATACCCAAACGACGTCCTATCATCCAATCCAACATTCTTTCTATTCATCTCACATAATTGAATTAACAAATCACCAACCTGAGTTTGTTTGACTTTAACTAGAAGCTCCTTCTGTGCACTGAAAGCTTGCTCAACAATCTTCGTCGCGTCCAGCACTTGTCCTCCGATTTTCTCAGCAGCAGCCGAAACCCTACCCAAATACTGCGACATCAGATCATCATAAGCCTTGATAGACGGATCCGACGCCACGTCAGCACCATCGCCGAAACTCTCCACACCGCTGCCTCCGCGAACCGATATCGCCTCGAGCCGGGACACCGCGGCCTCCAGCCGCTGTATCAGCTTCTCGTCCATGGCTATAAAGCCCAAAGCTTGACTCTCTCACTCTATATTACAAACGGATCTGGTGATGCGTGTGTTAGTGGTTCCAGTGTTTACGTCGAGCTTTGAGATTTTTTTTTCCCCCAACTTTTAATTTTACGCCGAAAGTGCAAGAGATGAGTGGATTTTCGGTTAGTGCTGTTTGGCGCGGGCTTTGGTAAAGAGACGATGAGTTCAAGCGAATCTTGAGTGACACGTGTCGCATAGAGATGGGATATCGGCTGTTCCTGCGTTGTGAAACACCTGTTAACTGATTAGGAGAGTGAATGAAGGGGGATTTAAAGAATGTGTAGAGTAGGGTCCGCGAAGTAGGGAGCACATGAACCGTTGATTCTGCTTGGCCTTGTCTCAGTCGCACGATCAGCATACTCTTGCAATTAGTTAAGCATCGATTTGAATTTTGAAAGGCATAAAGTTTTATTCATTTGGAAAAAAGAAAAAATGTTTACATAAAATCAAAAAAATTATCAGTTTATGCTTTATGGTCAGCCAACTGGGGATTATTACAACTTACAAAGCAATTCGTTGACTACTATTGTCGATGAAATAATCAATTGCACAAATAAACGGCCAAGTGTTACTTAAAAAATTTTATATTTGGTTGATTTCGATCTAATGTTTGTTCAATCCACTTCAGGTTTCATAATTTCATAACTTCCATTCCCTTCTTTTAATTGAAATGAGAGATGTCTCATTAATACATGGTTCCTACTACCATTAGTCACCAAAGTATAATTTTAATATGTTCCAATTCAATACAAAATCATTAAACCTTTACCAATCAATACCTAAAGTAAATATAACATATTAAAAAGTTGGTTTCGTATTACAAATAATTAATATACTTAGATATTTTCGATACAATTTATATAGGGTCCAATTCATGCCACGCTATACAACAATCGTTAAATGAAGCTATTGCATGTTCTAGATGCCGAATTAAGTCAACTAACCATTTAGCTTTATAATTCATTCTCAAATCTCAACTATATGAATCAAAGCACAACTCACAATCATGTCACTTCCTACACGCCTTTTGACAGACATGAACAAAAGAATTAAAGCAATCATGGAGGCGCGGTGACTGGGTACTAGAAGTCTAGGAGGACTAGGGGCATGATTGTCGTGCCGCATAAAGCGGGTCTGAATTGTATTTTAAAACCTGACCCTTGTTTGGTGCAATCCAAATAATACCTGGTCTGATTAAATTCACCAGAACAATCTTTATTACACTGACCCCCACCCACCCCAGGGTTTAAGCGGGTCTGCTCAAATTTTAGATCAAATATTGTTTATATTTGTTTTTGTGATATTTTATTTAAGTTAATTTATTTTTATTAATTAAAACATTTAAATTTCACAGATAACAACAATTGACAATAGCTTTTACCGTCAATCACCAAGTGCTGCCACCGATCATTAGTCATCGGAGTCCGTTGAACTTGAATCTAGTACTATTACAGTCCTCATCACAGCCTCTACGCAGCGCTGCCAACATTACCGGAATCGAACCACGTTTGCCGTAAATACAGAGTCAAAATTTTAGACCTCAAAACTTTAATCGTAGATTTACAGCGAATAGAAGTTCTTTTATTGGAGATATTAGTACCATTGTGCAGAGCTAAAGATGAGGTCAATGGTTCGTAATTGTAAATCACCGACAGTGGCCGTAATGGCAGGGGATAGACAATTACAACAAACATTTGATGCCCTGTAATAAAAACTTCTGTAAAAATAATGCAGGAATATTCCAAGTTCAGTGAAAGCAACACAATACTGCCTTGTATAATAACTATCTATAATTATATTGTTTGGTGACCGAATTTTGAAGCGTTTCCTTAGCTTCAAAACTGAGCTAACAGTGTTCTACAGTAAAATATAGTCGACTGAATCAAATAATAAAAAAAAAGAAATGCCTACACTGCTTTGCTTTTACTTCACCTGTAATCCAACGAAATTGGAGACTTATAGTAACCTCTTGAACAATAATCAGTCTCCAGGAATAATCTGACAAAACATTGCCATATTCAAATATTGAAGTAGTACATATTTACAAGGCTCGTTTAGATGGAAGATAAATGTTGCAACATATCGACAAAAGGTATTAAAAAACCAAAAAAGAAATGAAAGTGAAGCAATATATGCACATCCAAGGCGCTTAATGTCGTGTTTGAAAATTATGCTACTATAGGAATATCTGCAACTTAATCTGACAACAATTATCTCCATCTTGATCTCTCTACATTTCCACCCGTAGCTTGCTTGGTTGGATATGGAACTTTGTCTTGTACAGCTTCGTTCAAGGAATGAGGATCTTTCTCTCGATGTGGTCGGTGTTCCTGCAGAAGACAACAAATAAACTAATGAGTTACTATCCCGAAAGGGGAAATAAATAATAACAGTAGACTAATTGGAATAAGATGAGCAATGAATGATAACTAGCTGGACTTGGCATCTTGGTTGAAACTGACTTCTTAATAAGTATGATGAGAACTGATGCATAAGAGTGTGATAACATGACTTACAGAACGAAAAGGAAAGTCATCTGCCTCAAGCATATGAACAATCTGCCCCATCTTCGGTCGCTTATGTGCATCCATATCTATACAACGAAGACAAACCAGCAATGCCCTTTTTAGTGCTCTTGGAGACGGCTGAACTTCAATTAAAGGATCCACAAGTTCTTCTCCACGGCGGCTCGCTACCATTCCTTTAAACCAGTCAACCAAGTTCATCTGAAACACATAAGATGAGACAGAGATAAGATGATGCCATTGTTTAAAAGTCAATACTGGTGCAGTATGTCAGGTTTTTTTACCTCTCCAGCTGGTCTTGAATAGTCAATTGGGCTCCTTCCTGTAATAATTTCCATGAGTAGAACTCCGAAGCTATACACATCACTTCCCTCATTGAGCATGCCAGTGCTTGCATACTCGGGAGAGACATATCTGCAGCCAAATAACAACAAATAATTAAATAACTCATTCACTTCAGTTTGACTGATTTATTGTTAAAAAATGACATAGGAGTCGAAAAAAGAACAAACCCAAATGTTCCCATCACACGTGTAGTCACATAGCTTGCCTCAGATCCTAAGAGCTTGGCCAATCCAAAGTCTGATACTTTTGGGTTCCATTTTCTATCCAGAAGAATGTTGCTTGACTTCACATCACGGTGTACAACTTTGGGTTCTAAACCTTCATGCAAATATGCTAGCCTGTAAGAGAAATAACCATTAACAGTTATCAAACAATATGAAGAAGATTAGAGCAGAATAGGGACTTCAAACTTGCAGGTGATCATTATAAGCAGCTTCAGATGATAAGGTGATTACCATATTATAAACATACTTCAAAAACATAAACAGTACGCATAATTTGACAAAACAACTGCTAGTTGCAAGCCTAAAACATCAAAATCTTTGGCTTTAGCCATTGCTTTTGAAATTAGAATTGACCAAAGGATAGCCACAAGATTATCAGTTTGCCCATGCACAATTTAGGACTAAAGCAGTCAATCATATATATGTATTCAAGATTGGTAACGAATCAGCAATGAAATGAAGACTAGAAAACTCACCCTTTTGCAGTCCCAATGGCAATCTTCATCCGAATATCCCATGTCAGAGGGCTCACTGATCCTACATCACCATGCAACCATTGCTCCAGATTGCCATTGTTGACATATTCATACACAAGCATCCTAAATGACCAGTAAAAATTGCCGAAATTTTTTTTTTGAGAATTTTCTTTCTACTTTTAGTTAACCATATGATTTTAAAATAAGTGGCACAGGAAAATAAATGTACCTTTGAGCACCATCTGCACAATACCCAATTAGACCCACCAAGTTCTTATGCCTGACTTTACCAATGGCTTCAACTTCCACCTTGAACTCCTTCTCCGCCTGCCCTCTACAAAGAAGAAGACCACAGCATATATAAGCTTCAATCAGGAAACATACTTTACTTACGACAATTCCTATAGATAGCACTTCACATGCTCAAGTCTAACAGGAGATAAAACTAATATTGAAAATTGAAAACAGTGACGAAATTGCTCCTGTAAATTTCCTAGAGCAAATCACAGGCCTTCGCTACCATTAACATAACTTGTTTTTCTTGTTGTCCTAGGTGCCGGCACTGGTGCTGGTGGACAAGTAACAGTACTTAAAACTATAAAATTTCAGACACTATACATGAATCCAATGACATTAATTCCTAATAAATAAATAAACAAACAAAAAGAAAGAAAAGGCAGAAAAATAAAGTTAAAGTAAAAAATCATAGCTACTATTAAAGAAGAACAACAAAAGTCAATTAAAGAACAAAGTAACCATTTACTTTTCCTAGTACTTCGCTACAAAGTGAATCCATCATACCGACAGATATCACCAAACATGTCCCCAGATCGACAATTCATCAGCAATTTCATCATAGTGCAAACTAATAAACAAACAAACAAATAAATTATATAAAAAAAACCAAAAAAATAAAAAAAACAAGACAATCTGAAATCGAAAATTGATACTCGCCGGATAACTCGGATCTGACAGTCATAAAATATTACACATTCTACCTACTACTATCGCTCTGTTTTGACTAAAAATGTTAAGACACAAAACTCTTTGAAAATTTTTCTCGGGAACTATTTTCCTTGGAAACAAACAAAATTTTAAATTAACATCTAACATTTAACATTTAACGTACTTGTTGTTAAGAAGATTCTTGACGGCAACAACAGACCCATCTTGCAAGACACCTCTATAGACAATACCATAGCCACCTTCACCGATCACATTCTCCTCCGCGAATCCACGTGTCGCAATCTCAAGCTCCTCGAGACTGTACCACCGTCCCCACCCCATGTCCACTGCCACGTCACTACTCTTACCCGACACGTCATCGCTCTCTTCTTGTTCTTCTTCTTCACTCTTCTTCTTCTTATTACCCACCTCAACGTTAACAACATTAACGATCTCACCTTCTTTCCCAATTTTACCCGCTTGCTTTTGACAATTTTCGTTCCGACCCAGATCCTTTATCTCCACGATCTCTTTGGAAACCAATGGGATTAAACCCGAGCTGTGTTTCACGCGCATTTTTCGCTTTCGTGAGTTCTTGGTGAAGCAGAAGCATAAGCAGATGGATAAAGAAACTAAAGCAACGCATATGAGGATAATTGCTACGAGAACGTAGAGTTTGAGATTGAGAAACTGTGTTTTTGAGTTCATTTTCTGTGGGAAAGTGTCGCCGCTGTTGCTGCTGCCGCCGGAAGCTGACATGGTTTCCGGCAAGGTGAAATTTTCTCGGGAATGTGAGAGAAATGTTGTGTTTGGCTGATGGGAAAATTTTGTGAAGACTTTATAGACAGCTTTGCTTTGGTGGTCTTAAGAAAGAAAAAAGAGAGAAAGAGGTTACAACGCACAACGGATACAAGAAAAAAGGCAAAAAGCAAAAGAGGGAAGGAGGCAAATGAAAGGGACGAGTTTGAAATAATTTCGGGTTGGGATTTGTTTATTATTACTTAAATGCCACTACGCTTGACTGTTCTTCATTTTCTTTTAATTAGTTGAAAATGGAGGTCAATGATGTTGTGGTGTTAAAATATCCTCTTGGAGGAGACCGATATGACAATTGCTTTATTATGTGAGTACATTTCTAATTTTCTATTCATGACAAAGAATGATATTTTTTATTTATTTTCTGAAAGTGTAAAAATTATTAATTTATTTTTATTTTTGTTTGTAAGGTGAGGATAAATGAGAGGTGCATTGATTTTTTTTCCTTAATAATAAATGAGAATAAATAAATTTTTTTATTTTTTTGAGATTAAATTAAAGATTTTTTTAAATATGAAGTAAATTAAAATTCATCCTCATGTGAATAATAATATATAACCTTTTTTTTTTGTCGAAGTCTAGTGGTACACTCTTATTCTCCTCTCATAATTAGGTAATAATTGATTTAAGCCGATTATTGTAAATTTATAATTATAAATATCAATAAAAGTGTATACCTCTGAATATAAAAATATTAATGACAAAAAAAAGGATGTTATTGGAGACGGAGTTCATTAATAAAATAAGGAGTGCTACATTAACAAACCTCCCAAAAATAATTCAAACTCTCAACATAAGAAAATCATTGTGATTTAAGAAAATGGTAATCACTTTGTAACTAAGTTCCTTAATTTTGGAACAAAGATTTAAGATCCTGATCAGTAAAGCATTAAGCATTTGATGAGACAAATATTTGAGGGGCTAATTTTTACTAATTTTACAAGCTTCAACAACCTTGAAAAATTGTGGGACGTGGCCAAATAGCTCTTTTACTTAGGGATCAATTTATCCAAGTAAATGTCAATTAGATTTGAACAACTTTCACATGTCATTTGTCTTAACCAGGTTGAAGGTGAATGTCTAATGTAACATGCCACCCATAATCTGTCAAGTCAAAAACGCTTGCATAAGCGGCATTTAATTTTTTTTTTATAAGATTTTCCCCATTCACTTTTATATACGTGGAACAATAAAACTTTTTCATAGGATGGTACAAATCTCCCAATCCAGAAACTGAAAATTATGGTACGATCTGTCTCCAACGATGTGTAGGTATGTGAATTGCATCACCACTCAAAATGATGGATATTTAATTTTTAGCTGTACACATACAACTTGACCCTATTGTTATTATGTTATTGTCGCTCCATTTAATTTATCTTTTACTCTTCATTGATAATAAATCACCTTGTTAATAATGTTTCAATGGGGTAGAAGAAACTAAGCGACATGGACTAAGCGATGATGTTAAATTAATAAAGTATAAAACGTGTTAAGCAACTTCTGGCCTATTCACATGAATTTGTTAGAATTATATCTTCGTAGACTTAGTGCTTTTATTTAAATATAATAGTTAATATAATGAGAAAAAACATAATAGTTATCCATCATTTCATTATTTCATTCACCGTGTCTTTGTTATTAATTGATGTTAGATAATATTAAAGTAATAAATTAATATATAAAATTTATATCTCAACTAGTGCATCATACACACAATATTAATACATGTCATAATATAAAAGTAAAATGATAACTAATATAATTTCACTTGCTATAATTATTTCTTACAAAGCTAATTACAAGCCACTTGGAAATGAATGTCACCATCTTACAACACAAAGAGGATCGCTCGTAAAATTGGTCATGGACAAAGATTAAAGAGACCGCATATCGAAACTGGAGAAATAATGGATGGGCTTCTTGTAAATTTTATGAAATTGAGGACGGTTTATGTTCTTACGTTTATACACCCAATTTCAAAAAGGCCAAAAAAAAAAATATATATCTGCGTTTGTACCCAATAGAACGCAACCAACGTGGGCCCCAGCGCAGGGACCATTAATGATTACGTGGAAATTTCGTGAGGTTTAATTACCGAGGCTGAGAATTAATTTTAATTCAATTTTAAAAAAGGAGCGCCATGGGGCACTTTCGCCCATGTTGGCCTGTTGGCCGTTGGCTGCTGCCCTGTCTTTTGCTTCACACACACACACACACACAATTCAATATCTTGCATGCATTGATAAATTTTTGAGTTTGTTATTTATGTGATATTTGAAATTTAAAATATAGAATTTATTAGTTTTCTTACATTTTTTTTAAATTCAAAATATAAATTCTATTTGTTTTTAGTTAAAGCACATAGCTGTGTATATTATAGTGCACATAAAACATGTATTTTTATTTTATTGATAAAATTATGAGGATGGGACGCACACGATGAAGCGCATAATATCAATTCTCTAATATGTAAATAATATAACGTTACAAATTAGTATATAATCAGCACTTCGATTAATTTAAAATTAGCAGATTACAGTAAATAATATCATTAAAATACAATAAAAAACATTGACTTAAAAATCATTGAATTAGAAATGAATTATTTTAGTGTGGCAAGGAGATTGGCGTGAGGGGAAAGCTCTCAAAAGACCCTACCATGAATTCATTATATTGTCGACAATTAGTTATAATATATATATATATACTTCAAAATTATTAAAATTCATATGATGACATCATTAAATAACATCTACTTCGAGGGGGAAAAAAACGGGACGAAAGAAAAGTTATCCAAATATAATTGTTTGTAAAAAAACTGCTCGCTCTACCGAGTTTTATTTTGTTTTGGAAGAGCATGTACAGAACGAAAATGTGCATAAGCTCAAGGGAAATTCATAATTAAAGTTCAACATAGAAATTCATAATTAAAATGTAACACAGAAAATTAATTAAATGAGCTCAAATAACTTTGTTTAAGAAATGTAAAAAGTCAAAATGTGAAAAAGAGGATGTTGTTCTTGAATTCGTGAAATTTAAAAAAAGAAAAAAAAAAGCCTTGGAAAGAGGGGGTTGGTCCAACTGCTGGAGGCCTTAAATCAGTTGTCTGGTTACTTGGGAGCTTAATAGCTGGAAACTTAAGTAAGATAAATAGGTCCAATTGGTTAGGTGCTTAGCAGATGGAAGTTTAAATAAGGCCAACTGCTTGAGAGTTCGGCAGTTGGAAGTTTAAATTAGTCAAAATAAATCTGGTTACTCAAGAGCTCAATAACTAAAAGCTCAGATAAGACACACAAAAGCTTAGATAAGATACGCAAGTCTAACTATTGAGAGCTTGGTAATTGGAAGTTTCATAGAATAAATAAGTCTAGCTATTGGAAAGTACGGCAACTAGAGGCTTGAATAAGTCGAGTGAGCCATCTACTAGAGAGTATGGCAGTTGAAAAGCTTAGATAAGGTAAATAAGTTCAGTTGCTGAAAAGCATGACGGTTAGAAAACTTGAATAAATCAAATAAGCCTAGTTGCTTGCTGGAGAAAACAATTGTTGGAAGATTAAATAAATCAAACAAGCCCAACTGTTAGAATCTCAATTGCTTGAGACTTTTTCTAGGTGTAGGAAGTTTTTATTTATATCTATTAAAATAAGAAGAAACCAAAGCTCAAATTGAGTTTGAGAATGAGATAAGTGCGGTATACTGTCAATTTTTTTAATTAGGTGATAAAAGATTATTACAAGAAGTTGTTATCTATGATTTGGGTTATCCAAATTGTATTACAAATAAAGTGTTCTTTATGCACAAAAGGACATGCAGTAGTGAATATTGAATAATCAATTAAAAAAAAAGAGAGAGTTCAATTGTTATCATTATTCAATAATGAAATTATTTTCTTTGTTAGTATATATATGGCAAATGTTAAATTACGTTAATTTTTCAATCTCTCATTTCTTATATCATCCTACTTATTTGACTAAATTTACGCGTCAATAAATTTTATTTTAAAGATAAAAAGAGGAGGAATATCAACTTAAATAAAGAGTCGTTGATGTCCTACCGAGTTCCATTAAACATTATTTTATTAAATCATAAAAATAGAGAGAGAGAGACAAGAAATTAAAGAGAAAAGAGAACACAAATGTAACGGTTAAAACAATAATCCTCTGTCGTTATCATATAACGGATATATACAATATTCGAACTATATAATAAAATGTCGATTAAAATCTTTCTAAAGGCTCAGATATCTTAACTTTTAATATGATAAGATTGTTGAATGAGAAAAATGATATTGTTTGGTGACAACTTTTTGTTGGGACCCAATTAATCAATCGTTTTTGGGCCAGTAATGCTCAATCGGTTTCCAATGGGGGAGACACTGTAAAGTAAGTTGAAACCACACCATATGCTTACTAAATGGTAATTTTAAAATTGATACGTCCAAGGTCTTTGTGGTTTAAAATATTTTTCTGATATTTCTACTCTTCATTTTACTCACGTGTTAAAATCATTATTTGTGGACTGCAACGAAATATATTCATCATTCCAAATTGATTCTGTCCGTTGTGCAGATGCTATTGATTTATTAATCAAATTGCAGATGATTAGTTATTGAGAATTTGAGATGTGATTAACTTTTTTAAGACAAGATTAAAAAGAACGTGCTTGGTGAAAAAAGATAAAAGAAATTCAAGAAATGGTTTGTCAAATATAAATATTGAAGATAACTCTCATTGTTTTATTTGTTTTGTTTTCATAAAACTTATAAAATAATTGATTTTAAATTTACACTTTCTCATTTCCATTGAGGGTTCAAGTTTTTTCATGTGTGTTGGAAAATTTTAATTTTAATGGATCAAGATAGGTCTCAAAGACTTTTTTTTTTATGTATCTATTAATCAATTTTTATTTTTATTTTGTAATGTAATTTTTTAATATATAAATAATATAATCCTAGTTTTTAAATTTTATTATCTAATTCAAAAATAATAATTTTGAATCGAGAAAAAGTTGGAAATGGCCTAGCCATAACAATGAACTTGTTAAATGTTGCCAATTTTTCTAAATCTCATTTACTAATATCAAACAATGATTCATTCTAATTGTCCCTTATTTAGGAGTATGGACAAAAAAATAGGTGTCTATAAAAAATTTGAAGATTCAAAAAATTATTAAAAACCAATTGGTTCATAAAATAAAAAGTCGAAAATCAAATGAATCTCGAAATACAAAGGAATTATGTAATAGGAAAAATAAAAAGAAACACTAAACTGAAATCGGAATCGAACCAACGTGAAAGGAAAAAGAAAAAGAAAAAACTAAACTGAAAATGGAATCGAACCAATTAGGCTCGGATCGGTTCAGTTGGATAAATAAGTCGGATAAAAACCAAAGGGGCCAACTCCACCCTCATTAAGATGAAGTGCGTAATCAGTTTATGATGGGGTTGATTTAGAATTACTTATAACGCGGACGTTGGATCGAAAAATGATGGGCTAATTCTGGATGAAGAAGCTCAACCCATTAGCCACGTGCAAACTGCACAAAGAAGATATCAATGTCAACGCCTTAAGTAACTTTACTCGCGGAGCGTACATCTCACGCGGGCCTCCTCAATCGTGTACCCAAATTGAGATCCTGGGTGTCCCAGTCAGCACCGTCTAGATAGATCTGATATCAAAATCTTCAATCTTATCCTCTTTCTAAAATATACAATAATTTATAGGACAGAATGGGCAACCGGGGCGTTATTGCCTTGTTGCTCTTCGCAAGATCCATCTTTTGTCTACTCATCGAAACACAAAAAATAAAAATAAATAAATAAATAAATTCAACTATTTTGACGATAATGCCCTTTATTTTTAGTATTAAGAAACTTATGTTTTCTTAATTCTCTCTATGACCATAATTTTATCTTCTTTTGATTATTTAAAACGATTGGACACATAGCACAGTAAATAAATAAATAGGATAAAAATTCATTTAGTCCCAATATTTTAAGATTAATATCTATTTTGTTCTTTTAAAAATGTCTCGAAATATCTTTACCGTTAAAATATTGATACCCTTATCTTTGCTTTTTATTTTTTTGGCTTATTTTTACACTATTATCCTTTTATAATAATTTTTTGTTTGAACATTAATAAAAAGAAAATAATTAAATTATTAATTTAACTTTTAAAAAATTATATTAATTTTTAATTATCAAAAATTATATGCAAACTACCAAGTGTGCAAACGGACTTGCAAAAAAATTAATATAATTTTTTTTTAAGGCTAAATTAATAATTTAATTATTTTTTTATTAATGTCCAAAAAAATTATTATAAAGGGTAATATTATAAATAAGCTAAAAGAAATAAAAAGTAATGGTAGGGGTATCCATACTTTAACGGCAGGAATACTTTAAAGTATTTTTAAAAATACAGAAACTAAATAGATACTAATATTAAAATTAAGAGACTAAATAAACTTTTACCCTAAATAAATATATAGTTTATACTTATATGTACCAAATGTAAACAAAAGAAATATAAAAATTAATATTCCAGAAAAATATCATTATCCTAACGTCAACATTAGATGATCAGAAGAAGAGACATGATAATAACTATGTTTATTACATTAAACTATTAGAAAATAATTACAATTTATATTTTACAAAGTATAAAGAGTGTGATTTAAAAACAAAAAAAAAAACAGCATTTTTATTATTAAGGGATCAAAATTGCCTGAAATAGGATTTTGTGCCCCACGTACATCATTTTGAGTAAAACTAATTTTTAAACTAGAACCAACACTTTGTTCAAACGCTAATCTGAAGCTTATAATACTCGCTCAAGCATATCACCACGTGTCCATTCTCATCCCAAACTGTTCGACTATAAAACCCGTATGATTTCCCTCGCCATTCTCTCGTTTAACGGCTTTGCACCAAAATATCAAATCTCCCTAGCCAAAGATGATCCCTACAAGCTCAAAGAAACGCCAGCGCGTGCCCTACCACACTTCCGCCACGCGCAACTCCTCCGCCGAATCATCCCAAAAAATCCGCCGCTCAACATCCGCCAACTCCTTCAGCGAAGCTTCTGCTGCCTCGGCCGCCGCCGCCGTCGTCCCGCGCTGCTCCACTTCCTTCAACGAATCCTCCACCGCTGACGTCATTCTCCGTCTCTACGTAGACGTCGACGCTCCTTACACCGTCAACTCTACTGCCGGAGACGACGTCCAGATTAACCTCCACTCCAACGTCCTTCGCCGCTCCAAATACTTCGCCGCTCTTCTCTCCGATCGCTGGCTAAACCCTAACCCTGACACCAACAATGCCTTTGATACCGATAACGAACAAAAAATCCTCCGTCTCAATTTTGGCGTGTCTTCGAACAAACCGAACTCAATCGCCGATCACTTAGCAGTCCTTCAACTTCTCTACACCAACGATTTCTCTTCCGTCATCAATTCCGTCTCTGTCGCGCTCGATTTGCTTCCTGTAGCTTTAGAATTACTCTTCGAAGATTGCGTCAAAGCCTGCGTTAAGTTCATCGAAGCCGTGCCGTGGACCGAAGAAGAAGAAACAAGAGTGATTGAAGTAATTCCATTACTACGTGAAGAAGAATCTAAAGAGCTTCTATCTAGGTTTTCGCCGAACGAAAATTGCGGAGAAGATATGCTTCATGGATTGATTTTATCAGCGATTCTTAACCATCCAAACATGGCCTTCGTGAAAGCGTTCGTCGCCAAGTTATTAAGGGACTTCGCGTCGAGAGATTCTGCGAGGCGCGTGTTGGAGAGGGCGTTTGAGGAGAGTTTGAAGGTGGTGAAGGAGAGCTTGGAAGAGTATTCCAGTCCTGATTTTAGAGGGGACCATAACGAGACTGAGGCAATACAGCGGTTGAATTTGCATACTGCGATGACGAATGGGCGGCATTTGTTGTGGTTGGTGGAGAGAATGATTGAGTTGAGGGTTGCGGATTCTGCTGTGAAGGAGTGGAGCGAGCAGTCTGCTTTTACGGCTGATTTGCAGCGTGCTTTTCGGGATGATGCTTGGAGGAATATTGTGCCGGGGCTTCCTGCTGTTATAATGAGGTGCACTTGTAAGCTTGCCAATGCTGTGGCTTCTGGGACTATTTTGGCTGCTAGACAGGTATTTGTTTTAGACTTTCTTATTGCTCTTATGTGTAGAATATGTATAAATTGGTATAATATTTGAGACTAAATATATCGCATGTGGACTGCTCTGGTTGGGAATTTACCCTTGTTTATATTTTTGCTGGTTTGGTTCTTAGGATTAGTTTTTACTTTCTTTGTGAAGTGCTATTCTATGACTTGCAGTAAGTTCTATGAATCAACTATTAATGATCAATTAATTGACTAGACTGAATGCCATGACATAATAGTTCTAAATGAATTTTTTGGGGTTTTGTCTCATTAGGTTGAGTTTCTCCTTGGAGCTTATAGTTCTTGACTAGGGACTTCAGTTGTGATGTAGGGAGCATACAGGCTAGAATAAATTGGGAATTTTAGATTTTGAGTCAATTTAGTATATAGTATTTTATAAGGATTTATCTTATTTTATTAAGTTTAGTTTAGTCATATTTGTAATTCTAGTCTAATTACTTTTTTAGATTATTTCTCATATTTGAGAAGGATTAAGATTAAGTTAGCTACTAGTATAAATAGGGTTGTTATCTTAGTTTATTGTAACACCTTTACCAGCTTTTCATTAATAATATTTTAGATTATTCCCTTTAGGTTTAACTTTTTCGTTAATTCGATATTTTCTCTTTTTGAGAGCTATTCTTTCTTGAGTTTTAAGAATATATGCTAGAACAACATCTAGTATTGCTTCCGCACTGCGCTAGGTGATATTAGAGCTTTTCTCTGTGCTATGCGGAGCTTTTCTGATCATCAACCACCCATCGTACGCAAATCCTTCCCCCATCATCCATTAACCTCTCTGATTTCACCAATTATTAAAAAAAAAAAAATTCAAACCCGAACCATCTTCAAAGCTGCCACATACAGCCGCCATCGCCACCTTTCTCCTCCTCTTGGGGGGAGAGGGGGGGAAAAAAAAGAAAGCAACAATTATTTGTGGATAAAGCAGTACTCTATTTGAAGATTGAATTATAAGGGAAATAGAGCAACGCCAACAATCACAAGTCCATTCATCAAAAGCATTGCGCGAATCAATGAAAGCTTTACAGTTAATGCAAGTCTTAATTACGGCAATGGAAGCAATATTACTTGGTGTAAAACAAAATTTAAAAAAGCTTAGACTTGATCAAAGAAATAACCAAGAAGCAAAGGGTATCGATAACATTAATCAAAGCAATAATTTCAGCGACCAAAGGAAGATCAACAAAGCTAAAGAAATAGGTATTTCTAGTGTTCCACCCCTCTAAGTCCATAGGATTCAGATGGAGAGGAAATAGAAGATGAATGACGAGAAAAGCATCTTGAACGATCATCAAAGGCATTACAATCAATGCAACGCTCAATTGAGGCAATGGAGAGTTCAACGAGAGAATCTCGAGAATCATCATCAGAATGTCGACTCTCAAAGGTATACCTGTGAGCATCATAAGTAATTGAATTCGTGGCCAAAATTACGCAAGATGAGGCTGATCGTAATTTGAGCATTGAGTTGAATAGTACAATTGAAGTTCAAGAAACTCAAGTTGTTTTTCCTTCTATGACTTCGGTGTTTCTGTTGATTTTGGGTTTCAAAGTTTCCAAGGTTAAACACTTATTCAATGCAATGAAAAAGACCTTGCAGATGCAGGTTTACAAAATATATGGAACCATATCCCTTTTATCTTTGGAGCTTGCTAGGCCAACTCAATGTTTTCCCATTGCTGTTGTGGTTGATGATTGTCACCTAAGTTGGGGTTATGATTTCAATTAATATCAATAATTTCAGTAATTTGAAAAAATAATGAGGTTTTTCTTGTTTATTTTTCTTGTTTGTTGTCAGTTTAGTGGCTTTAATAAAGTAAGAAACTTATATTTTTCCGAATTATTTTCCAGGTTAGAATGAAGCTTGTTAAAGACTGGCTTCCTGTTCTGATTGTTTGCAAAGACAATGTCTCCCCTTTGCTGCCCAGCCATAAATCACTATATCTGGAGCTTGAAGATACATTCCTTAGAATCATCTCCACGCTACCCATGTCAGATTCACAAGAGTTGTTGCAACAGTGCCTCAGCTTCTCCACCAAAAATGTTGAAGATTGTCCTCACTTGGTTACAGCATTCAGCACCTGGTTCCGCCGTGCAACTCGACCCGCACGAGTGGATGGATGATCAAAGTTAGCTGCAGGATGATCAAGGTTAGAATGCAGCGGCTGGCTTCCTTCAGACTCTGTTTTAGAGGTCTAGACTTCTCTGTCATATATTGTCCATAAAAATGACTCCTGACTCTGTAAATAAAACATGAAGCTGGATTTTTCCATCTTGCAACCAAAGCAAACCTGAATGCTTTTGATGTTGTTCCTTGTAAAAATTTTATTTGGTATCATCCTTCTGTAATCCAACCGGACTGAATAAGGAAAAACAGTCTTCGATATAATGCACTAGGCTTTATGTATTAGATTGTTATGAATTAGCCATGTTGAGTGTTACGAACGAAATGTGAATTGTGCATGGAGCTTCTGAACACTAGATGCCCCAAGAATATTTAGCTACAGAATATTAACTGAAATAACGCAGTAGATCTCAGTTAACTCAAAAGATAACAAGATAGATATTAAGGAAAATCTTTCATCTATTTAAGAAAATCACAGTAGCCAAGTGTAAGTTTAGCCAACACATCTGCTGCATGATCACAATTCCTTGAGATACGACAAAGGAGACATAGCTCTATCCCTTGCTTGTCTTCTTGTTCGAATGAACCGTAGGGAGCTAAACAACTCATTCCCCTGTCTGTCTTCTTGATCGAATGGACCATGTTCTAAAAGGGGGTGAATGCTTCCTTAACCGTTATGGGCCAGCTGCCATGCAATATATAATTGCTGTTGTTAAGTGTGTGTTACATGATAGGAACAATTCTTTTCATTTCTCTTGCTTAGTCTGGAACGTTGAGGGACAGCGCTAACAAATATAACAGAGGTGACTGCCCTCGTCCCTTGACCCTTGTAATGGCTCTGGAAGGGCATCAAGATCTCTTCAATTTAGCATGCTCAACATACTGGTGAATACATAATGATGGCACATACATATATAGTTAACTGAAAGCATCGATGTAAGCTTGATCAATAACTGGGAAACAAATCCTTCAAAAGCATTATGGAATCTCTTTCTATTAACAAAACTTCAGTTACAATCCAAAACAACATGATGCAAACTTACTGAACTAACTACCTGATGAGGCTTTAAAGTTTAAACTTAGTAATGGTCTTATCTACTGTAAAGTTATAGGCAGGAAATATAAGCAAGATCACTGTTGAGTGGTATGGTACAAGACAACACAGGTATCCTTTTATTGCATATGAAGGGCTCAATAACTCTCAAATAGGCCAACAGAAGCTGGAGTTCATACATCAACTGCAATTAAATTGCCAAGTGTGCAAGCTCCTAGTCCCGCAGCATGATATATCAGAACTGCCATTACATTAGCTTTCTCTGGCTCAGAATCGGAGCAGCACATGGTCTCATAAAAGATGACAACAGAGATAAGTTTGGACTACAATAGTCGCCTTCTAAAGTTCCGAGTGGTGCCTTGGTAAGTTCTAACCAGCATACCCACTCCTATTCCAATCCCTAGACAGATGCTCAGGCCAATGCCAACTCCCACCCTGACACCAGCATTGAACCATGAGAGTTCTTCATCTTCGCCTTCCAAAAAATCAGTCTCCGAGTATAGATGGTTGTAGTATTCACTTTCTGGTTTGCGCTCTGAAAATTCTGATACCTGCAAAGTTATGAAAAATATAAAAAGCAGAACTATTGGAGCAAAACAGGAATGCAAATTGAGTATCAACACAACAGATTACTCGACTGGAAAGTAAAACAGATTCTTGACCATTGGCAGTTCTATAAGATATACCAAACATAAAGTATTAAGAACACCTTAATAAAGTCTAAATTACATGCATGATTTCGAAAGTCAACAATTCTCCAAAGTTAAAATTTACACGTACGAATAGAAATATATATTGCGGCAATTCAGTTTATGAACAGTTAGAGGATGGGTTCAACAAGATAGCAAGTTTAAAAAAGTAGAGAAGAGGCTCAATTGGATCCTCCACATACATACAGAAACATGCTGCAACGATGCAAGTTGGTCATGTGTTTGATATATGAATCTAGAATTCTCTAGCAGCATACAATCATGAGGTCTTAGAAGGTACCCGTAAGAAACTAGATAACACATTAGAGCAGAATATATCCAATCCAAAAGAAAGCTCTACAACCCTTGACAAAAGATTAAACTCAAGGAAGTATTTGTGTGTTTTCCGACTCATTTAATGAGTAGATACTTATCTACCACATTACTAAACAGCTGTGCATAAAGTTCACACAAGTGATCATCAGTACATACTAAAATAATACCTCTCAAGAAGTCACTCAAACATTGTCAAAGAAAACTAGAAGGCAGTCTTGCGTTATTTCATGGTCTAAAAACATGTGACTGAACCAACTTTCTTTATGGAACCCATGACAAGATCAGTTTAGCTGGTTGAAAATCTCATATTTGCTAAAAGTGTCACAAGCCAGGAAAGCATTTGGGATATAACAAACATAAGCGCGATTAAGCAAGGGTGAAACTAATGTTTGAACAGAGAGAAGTCAAACATCTATGCACAACAGAGTTTCCATTAAAATTTCAAGATAAACTAAGAAGTACCTGCAAAGGCAGCTCAGAAGGAGTATCTTTTTGGGACTCTTCACTAGCCTCATACTCTGGTATAGAATCCAACACCCCCCTCCTCGTTTGCTTTTTCCGAGAACTAAGCTGCAAGGTATTGGTTAAGATGATTGGAGTGCCTGAGAAGGTCCCCGCAACATAGACCTCAATTGTAGGCGAAGCAGAGTCTGAACTCACAAATTGTTTTGCCTTAAGGAAGCCAGGTCCTGCAGTAATATCTGATTTACAGTTCATGCACCATCTCTGATCATGGTTTCTTGACTCTGTTGTAAAACCATTACTATTACACGATTCTATAACCCCAGAGAGAACAAGGACATCCTTATCAAAAACCTCAAACTTCACACTTCCTGTCATCCTTATACTATCAGTGCTCACGAATGTAACTTCTTCAGATTTTTTATCCAATCGATCTCTTCTTAGAAGTGTTGAAGCCCCATCAGCATAGATACTAGTTCTAACACCATTTACTTCAAGAAGGGTGTGGGGATGTAATGGAATATGGTTTAGCATGAGGCACTCAGGTGTAGAATCATCACTCTCGAATTTGCTTACTCTAACATAGAAAACTCTTAAATCAAGCCAAGATAGCGATCCCTTGACGCATTGCTGATAAGGAGAGTGCATCATGACTTGGCCATTACGGGTTGGCCCACTACTGTTAGATGTTGCATAAGAATTCTCCATTTCCCTCGACAGTTCAACTTCTCCTCAGGGAAATCTTTCAACCTCAACCTCAATAAAGTTTACGAGGAAAACTCATGCGAGCATACAGACCCTGCAGCTGTGTTAACAAAGTGAGTTCACGCCAATTCATAAAATATGATTTGAACATTTGAAAACCAAAAAAAAAAAAAAAAAAAAAAAAAAACCGGGGAAGTCCAATTGATCAACACGTAAGAGAACTGGTGTGTCAATTTCTATTGAAAGTGATGCAATCCAGATAGTCTACTGATATGAAGAGAGGAACAGATATTAAAAATAGAAATAAAATTCAGGCCAAATAAATCCCCAGCAAGAGTGAATAAAGAAAAGAAGATGAAGACCAAGAAGTCTCAAGCAGAAGAATAGGAACCATAGAGGAAATAATGAATCCGATTGCAATTGAAATAAGAAACTAGCAGTGATTAAGTAACGTTAAAAAATGAAGAAACAAACGATAATGGGAGGATAAGAAGATGGCCAAGAACTGTGGAAAATATAAAAAATCCAACGGTTCAAGCCCACAAGAAAAAAGGTAAAAATAAAAACACGTAACACATTAATACTGCCAAAGCCGAACAAATGGTTACTGCCCAAACTACAACTTCACATACCCATTCGAAAAATCAATTGAAACCAAAAATAAAAAGATCAACAGCGCAACAATTTGATAAACATATGAGATAACTAATTCAATTTATACAGAAGCATACCAGCAACAATGCAGAAATAAGCAAAAAGACTACAAAATGAATCTGCTTATTTCTGACTGAGACTATGGCAGAGTTAAAAATCAATATGAGAGGTTTAAAAAATAATCTCCACAAACTCCAACAGCCGGCATTAGATGACAAATCATAGATGTCATTTTCCATGCCAAGCACTAACTCCTCCATCATTTTCTGTACAAAACACGTAATTTTGTTTACGTGTATAGCTACAATCAAAATAATACAAAAATGAATTTTTCTGATTAATTCAAAGAAAAAAAAACTCACCACAAAAAGATATCTTCAAGAATCAACCATCACCGCTGTAATCCAAACAGATTCCAATTTTAAGCCTCTAGTGAGTGCTGTCTCCTTCCCTCCAACAAAACCAAAACACAGCTTTCCATTTCGCAATCTTGGCCACACAGAGTTTTCCACAAACAAAAATTTGGGTTGCAAAATTACTGAAATACAAAACAGAGAACAACCCAGATCATGAAATTGTACAAAGAATTATGGGTAGTTTTAAAATTTTCATTTTTTTTTAAAATTCAATGTTTGTTAAAGCTGAAAGTTTTAATATACAATTCACAGTTGAATTAATAAAAAAGTAATAATAATAAGAAGTAGGGTCACAAGTTGATCAGATATTCTTCAGATGATCAGATCTTATCCTAGAAATTATAAAGGGAAAAGACAGGTTCACAAGCCGATGTATTGAAAGGGATGTGCGAACATTTTTAATATTTGAAGATTGACGAATTATATACAAACACACTCAGCGTCTCGTTGTCTCTGGAAGAGAAACGTGGTACAGGAAAGACAACTAACAATTCTACAAAATATACAGTGGGCTTTCGCCATTTTTCTTCTTCTTTTTATTTTTTAAATATACGGGCGAATAAGAGAATTTACGAATTTATAGCTCGCCCACCATTATTATTATTGTTATTATGGCTTGACCCCTTTGAATAAGACTTTAAGTCTATGTTTGAGGGTAAGGATGAAGTACATAATTAGACTAATTTTGAAATTAATTATTTATCTTATATTTGACAAGTTTTATTTTGTATTTAATTAGGAGACTGAACTCTAAATCAGAGGACTAACCATTTCAATTTACACATGAGTTTTAGTTAGCATTAATTTTAAGAACAATTGTCAATTTAATTAACTATATCTAATGTAATATTTAATTTAATAATTACTATTTTAAAATTAATCATGAAAATTAATAATACTAGTAATTAGTTGCTTTCATATATATATATATATATATTATTTGCTAATATTTTGATAAAATAAAAAATATTTAAAATATGTAATAAAAATTAAATTAAATATTTAAATAGTTTTTGAATTAAATTTAATCTAATCTAATTTATCTTTTGTTTATTTAGATTATGATTGCTTAATATCTAATTTTCTATATATTTGATTTTTTATTGATTGCCTTTTAAATTAATTTTGATAGTTATTTTATTATTAAATATTCATGAATAGTTAATGTTTATATTTAAATGTCAACTTAAACTTTATTAATATAATTTAATATAGTCCAATCTAAAACTATACCGAACATAAGATAAATTGTATAATCCAATTAATATAATTAAATCTAATCTAGTCTAATTCTAATAATTAGTCTAATCTAATCATGCGTGCTAAACGTAATTTAAGAATAGATTTTTCTCAATATTGAGCTAATAAAATCAAGTCTCAATAAGGCTAAAATTTCAAGTTTTCTGAATGTTTCTAGACTTTATTTAGAGTCCTAATAAATTTCAGATTATAAACATTTGTGTAGATTATAATAATTAAAAAGAAAATATTTAAAAAAGAGTATTATCAGAGTGGGCAAATCCAATCCAACTAAATTGATTTGATCCAACTTAATCTAACTTTGATAGATTGAGTAAATTATTGTAGATTAATTAGGTCAATTTCTTTTAACTCAATTAGTAATTAGATTAGGTTTGATTAATTATAATGAACCCATTTAACCCAACCGAACCCACATAAATAATAATAATAATAATAATAATAATAATAATAATAATAATAATAATAATAATAATAATAATAATATGTTAATCCTCAATTGTAAAATCCTAAAATCCTAAAATCCTAAACAATTAACCTAATTTTTAAATTTTCTTTTTTATAGAAGAGATCATTTTATTCTCATATTTGTTCCTCTAGACTCTAATTCCAAAATTAAAATCACTCTTTTATATAAGTAAAGTTATTATGCGACATGTTTAATTTTGAAAGTAAACAATTAATAATACATAATTATATATCATTTTTTGCATTTTGTTATTGGATATGATACTAGTTAATTATCTAAAAGGTCTGAATTTAAAATTCGAAAAAGAGATGCAAAAGTCGGAATTAAAGTTTAGAAGCTCATTATTAAAATTTTCTTAATTTAAAAATAATTTTACTTTTAGCTTTCTTCTGCCGAACATGAATAAAATTTTTTAAGTTATAATAGAGTTATATTTGATTTTAATAAGTTTCATTTTAATTTTTATATATTTTTTATTTAATTTTAATTTTAATTTGACATTCAATCCAATCAACCTACCTCAACCCAACCTAATGATTTATGAGTGGGATTAAATTGAGTTAAACATATTTATTTAATTAGGTTGAATTTCGACAAACCCTATCCATCCTAACCTATATGCCAATTTCTATTTTATTTTAAGCATACGCCTTGGATCTCCCGCCTCACTTAAGAGGGGTAATCGATAGAACATATTCAAAATCACGATCAATTCAATTTTCAAACCTTCTGCAGCTACACGAGCTCTTCCTGTGTGCCATAAGTGACCTACGAAGAAGAAGAAGCCTAGAACAAAATGAGAAGTAGGTAATCAAGTTCTTAGAGAGACATAATTAACCGCATTGATCTCGGTAGCTACTCCACCCACAAAATTTAAAGAAACTAAAGGAGCATGAGTCATATATTCTGTAGAATGCCGTTCTTGCCAATGTTATATGTCCTTTTTCAACCTACTCAAATCTAAACCGTTGGGACCCCTTAGAGGTTCTAATCATGGAGCACGTAGATCCCAAAAACGTAGAGTTTCTCCCCTCAAAAATGACTTCTCCAGTAAGTGAATGCATTAGATATTTACCTAAATCAATAAGCTGTTGAGCAGATTCCATATTATCCCCTGAGATGTTGGTCTCTAACCAGAAAAGTAAATGTTTGAGCTTGAGAAGTTCCCTCATCACAATTACGATACTCTTGTATAGGTACCATACCTTATTGATTATAGCACCATAAAATAGTCAAAATATCAACAATATTTAATAATTATGATTATTTGACTTAGACGGCATCTGGTTAAACTATAAAGTACAGTACTCTAAAAAGATATCGGAATCACGGTCATTGTCGAAATTTGTAAGGTCGAAGATTTTTCAACGAATCTACAACGTATAAACTCAACCTCTCGTTATTTCTCCACAAGAGATGTGTGAACTACACTAGAAAGAGATTTGACAAGTCTATTTTATGGTGCGCCATTTTTATTTTTAAAATTAGCAAGAACTAAAATAAAAGTAAACAATAATAATGTGCCCTTTAAGTAAAAAGATATTGTTGATTACGGTAGACAATTGCGAATAACCCCATCATACTCACGTGTATTAATTATTCTTGGGCTTCGCTATCAGATTTGGCCAAGAATTTCAATTTTAGCTTTGATCGGGAGAAATTATGGTATATGTTTCAGATCCGAAGACTTAATATATGTTTTCAGAATTTGCAAAATATGATAATCATCAATTCACTAATTTTATTAAAAGTTATTTCATATAGGGTAATATAACCTAACGATGACCTAAATGAAAACGAATAGAAACTTTGTCTTTACTGTGATTTTGATAAAAATTTTAGTCCAAAGTGTTGGTACCTAGTACCCGATTTAGTATTATTCTTAGGTTAGTGGATAGCCTTTTCCTGTTGAATCTTTTATTTTATTTCAAACTAAGGATATTTAATTGGCCCACATGTGGTTATCTTTTTGCCTAATTTTGTTTAAGTCAGATTTGTCGTGTAATTGCGTAAAGATTAATTATTGGCGTCTGTACTGTACGCTGAACCTAACGAAATTTTTTCGGGAGCATCAATCATGGAATCTTTTGAATACATGCCAGAATCCATATTAAAATTTTAAAACATGAAAGCTCACAGTCAACAACAAACCACTCCTTCCAAAACTTTTTTTATTTTTTTTCATTTTTAACATTTGTAATTCACAATATCTTCGCATAAGGAAGGCTCTAAGATTGATTGACGGTCATAGTCTAATAGATGGTGTTATAGAGTTTTCATTTTGAACTACCACGTCAGATTGTTTGGCAAAAACGAGAGTTGCTTGCTCACCGTCCATTTAGTCCAATTCAACATGATTCTTTTCTTTCTTCTTGTTTTTAATGAATTTGGTATTGAGTGGAATGACAAATCTACCCTCATCGCTCACCACTTGAGTGGTCATCGCTCACCACTTGAGTGGTCATCGCTCATCCCTTTGCCCTAAACAGCGGCCAAAGGCATTTCCGTTATCAAGGTCAATAATTCGTAGAGTGAAGAAAAAAATTGACAAAGCGTGTCGATGTTTCTAGGAAAGAGTTTGATAGGAGACGGATGATGATGATGATGGGGTGAATTACCCTTGGCTCTTGGCTCTTGGCTCTTGGGTCATGCGCACTTCAGCCCAAATGGTGGGTTATCATGAGAATCATACTCCATCGTCCATGTCAAAAATCATACCATCTTTTCAAATTGTTCGTTATCTTATCCATCACATAGAGTATTAATTTATTGCTCTTCAAACTTTACATTGGACGATTGCTAGCATTTCACGTGGAAGGCACATGCGGGAACACTTATTACTCGTCACTGCAACCCTTTTTTTTTTTTCTTTTTTTATATTATCGACTGCACCCTCAGGACCAGCTTTAGTCTCAACCCTCAAACCATTTTGTTTGTCCGCCAAGGTGGTGTTCCAATAACAATTACCCAAAATATTTTTTTTAATTTCAATTGACACGACAAATCGATAGTTTTTGTAGGTTAGGGATTATTATATTATATATGCCACAAGGGTCATGAAAGATGGACTAACTGTAAAATGTAATCTCTGTTTTAATCACTATGGTACATAAAATATTTATGTATTGAGATTTTAATAATAGGTAGTTCATGCGTACCCCCTATCTATTTGCTCTATTTATGTTCATCTTTTCTGCTACAGGTTTGGCATCTCAAACACACATGAGACAACATCAAAGACATTTGCTCTATTTATGTTCATCTTTTCTGCTAAGGGTTTGGCATCTCGAACACAGATGAGACGACATCAAAGACCGAGGCACGAACACGATGGCTCTCACAATCTCTCAACAAAAGAACACGATGGCTCTCACAATCTCTCAACAAAAGATCTAGGGGCATTCTTCAAACCTGGCTTAATCATTTAGCGCTGCCTGAGGCCTCATAGGTATGATCATGAACACCTAGACTATATCTGAATTTTCGGGTAGCCACTGGCCATTCTCAGAAATACGAACAAGGAGAACTCAAAACAAGATCTGCTTAGTCTAAGCTAATAATGATCGTGCCTTTCAAAATGTAGACAACAATCAGCGCCCCAACAGTTCATAACAATCTCACATCACGGCTATAACAGAGCGGCAAATAAGGCATGCAACTTCAGGAAAAGATACACAACAAGAGGCCACAAGAAGCTTAACTTCCTCTAACCAAACGCATATTGCAGGTGACATCAAAGAAACAACTATTACAGAATAATACCTTATAGATCTATTCATCAAAATTGTGGGAAACTAATCAGGCTTTGAGCAGTCAAACACCGCTTCCAACCGCACAGTATAGACCAGTTAATACATGTTCCGATGTCTCTAAATCTACAAATTTTAACAGAACAAATGCCCCTTCATTCCTAAATCAGTAAACTCAGTCTTTTCAGAAGTAAATGAGAGAAAGAGAGAGCTGGTTTCAGCACAAATTAACTGAGAAAGTTAACACATGCACCAGAAAAATGCAGTGGTTTGCTATCTAATAGAACCAAAGGATGCAGCCTGAAGAACTGCGGTATCATATGGTCTGGATGCAAACAGTGAGTTGCAAAGCAATATCCATAATTGAAAAGGGATGACGGACCACTAAAGCAACCACCACCGGTAGAAGAAACAATTGCCCAAATGTTAGTTTTGAAATGACTGAAGCCTTTAATCTGTCACCGAGGAACTGCAAAGTCTAGGAAATGGCAATAAAGGGATATGGGAAACAATCAGTAGACGCACAAACACAGCTCAAAAGGAAAGGAAAATTTGTTTAGCACACAAAATGTAACAAGTCAAGGAATAAAAGGAAATCAAGGAATTTTTGCCAGAATAAACATGAGGGGTAAAGACAAGATAACAGACGGTTAACTTAGCCAAAATCCAGACTTAATCTAGAAGCTTGACTAAGTTCTGAGATTCATAAGATAAATTAAATAGCGAATATCAAACGATGGGGTTACCAATACTTCTTCAGGTAAGAAAGTCTAACTACAAGTCAGTCCTCACAAAATGAACACAAAGTACTCACATGACATAACCTAACCTGGGAAAGTGGCTAATCACCCATCAATTTGCAATTCCATAAAGCAACTTGGATATATCGTTTCTTGTGTTATTATAGGGAAATCTCATGGTGGAAGGTAAGGTGGGGATTCTGGGGAACCCATGAGCAACAAAACAGAGCAAACAGATGTGTTTTTTCATTCAATCATTATGATTCAAGAGTGCAATTTGAAAAACCATCTTACAAACATGTCTTAAAATGATTTTATCCAAATTCTAACACTTTTACAATCAATATTTCAATTTCTTTTTATCTTTGTTTCTGTGGTCAGTGGATCATTTACTGATATATACCTTATTCATTTTTCTCCTCCTCAGAGAAAACATCACTACAAAGTGTCCAACACTCTAATATGTATTCCCGAAGAAAATGTATAAGGGATCAATTAAAATGTTCTAGATCACATCTCAACTTTACTCCTTGCCCACTTTCTTCAAGTACCCAAGAAACTCTAACTTGTATACTACATGCTAATCCTAGAAGCTAAGACTTAGAATCTTCTAGTGATTTGATACAGTTTATTTGATAACTATTCAATAATCTGTTTTCACAAATCCCTGTCATAAATCTTAAACGATAACTGAATCAGAAAACATACTCAAGCGCTGAATCTGAATGACAGCTTACTTTATTAGTGCATCTTAGGTTATTATGAGAAAATCCTTAGGAAATTTTTTAATAAAACAAAAAAAAAAAACAATATTAGAGACCTAAAATAGACTATCGTGCTAAGTCCATTCTTGTTACATTACATATGAAACTTTCAAAGATTCTAGAACTTCAAAAACCAAGAGAACAGTCAAATATCAGAGATATTACCCAATCCAATTTCAAAAGCAAATATTTGAGAAAAAATTAAGTACTTATTAACTTGGTTAAAAATGTTTTCATACATTGCTTGGGGGGTAATTCAACAACAGATGCACCAGTTTTTGTGTCAAAAACAGACAGTGAAAGTAAACCCTATGCATTTAAAGTCTGACAAAGATCCAGCAAGCCTTGTCACAAT
The DNA here is from genome assembly GCA_030444775.1 of Atalantia buxifolia. NCBI lineage: Eukaryota > Viridiplantae > Streptophyta > Magnoliopsida > Sapindales > Rutaceae > Atalantia > Atalantia buxifolia. The sequence continues at coordinate 22,713,731 of CM059838.1, forward strand.
GGTGTTGCAAGTCCTATTAAACAAAGTACAAGAACAAAGTCAGATTAACCGTTCAACATGCATCAGGAATCAACCATCATCAGAGACAACTAATACCAAAACCAACTACATGCTACTAACGTTGTTCTAAGAAGCCACGAACTCATCTCAGCAATAAATGTAAATACAAATAAACTAAATATTTCCGCTGAACGAAATCTAAATCACAACCAACCATCATTTTGGTTCCCGTAAAAAGACACAAGAAGCTAATATTCCAAGCATTTTTCCTTTTAAGTTTTCACACAAAAAATGAGCCTTAATGATGAAAAAGAATTGGGAATAAGGTTAATTTGTTTATCCGTGCAGTTACAAAAGTCATAAACCTTTAGAAACCCACTTCCAGTATAAGATTAATGTGCTTATTTGCGCCCAAGAAAACGATAACTTATAACAAACGGATAATTAGAAAAAAAAAAAATTCCAAGAAAGGCAAATAGAGACTAAAAATGTTACCCTGAGAAAGCCAGCTCCAGCAAGTTGAATCAACAGCGATGCTCGACTTAAGCCTAGCAGAGGCAATGGCGCTGTGAAGCGGCATCAGTGACTCAACACTTCCCAAAGCCGAAACAACCCTTTAATGATAATTATAAAAAACAATTTAACCTAACTAAAATTTATTATTAAATTCAAAGCATGAGCATATTTAATTAGACTAATTTTGTGAAAATATATTAACCTTGAAGCGCGAGGGAGGGGTCTGGCGGACGAAGAGAAAGAGGAAAAGATTGATTTTGCGATTAGAGTTGACTGAGATGTCGTTTTGGAACGAGCAGCGAGGGACCTTGAGCCCGCTGCTATTGCTGATCTACAGAACGAAGCCATTTCTGATCCTGATGAGTGTGTTGTTGAGAGAGTGGGGGAGGGAGAGCCTAAACCCTACGAGCGAGCGAGAGATTTTTGAAAGTCGAAACGGTGTCGTTTTAGTGCAATGAGCCCAAACACCTGGGCGTGCAAAAATCGTGGGCTCAATTGCAGTTATAAGCCCATTTGAATTCACTTGAGAAAGGCTCGTCAAAAAATATAATACTTGGGTCAGCCTTACCTGTTGGGTCGAGCTTGAATTGATGGACTTTTCGCAAATTAACCACAAAGATGGACGACACGTCGTTAAGCTTTGTGATCGGCATTAACCGCACAAATGAAGGTCCATGGCCAGCGCAATGTTTCCTAAAAACGTGGCGTTTTGAGATTCCCGGAACCTGTCAATTCAAATATATAGTATTGCGTTTCAAAAAAAAAAAAAAAATATTTATATATATAACATTGAAACGCATCGTATTGGAACCGACTCTATTTACTACGATTTAACCTTTTTTGACACAAACAAAAACGAAATAATTTTATTCTCGTTGTTAAATCAAATCACCCACTTATTGACAAGCTGTTCTCCCAGTTCTTTGTTTCTCAAAATCACAGTGAAAGATCACGAACGCAGAAGAGCTCCATCGTCTTCAGCTCTATCATCCATCCCATTACCTATGGCTTCCATCTTAGCTCGCAAGTCCCTCTCCGCTCTTCGTGCTCGCCACCTCGTAGGCCACCCGTCGCTTTATTTTATTTTGTTTTTAACTAAAAAAGGGAACTAAAACCCTAACAATTTATTCTATTTTATATAATAATTAGGATTTTATTAGTATTTTCTGCATAGAGTATTATTATTATTAACATTGTCATTTGAAGGACATACTTTGGATTCACGATTCGTTTGATTTGGCTTGGTTTTGTTTTGTTTTATTTATCAGGCGGTCTCGGGTCAAGCGTTGCAGGGTTCCCAACATTACGGGCTACGATTCAATGCCCACCCTTATTCGTCGTATTTCCCCAGCAAGAAAGGTTTGTTGTGCACTCTCCTTTTCCCCCTCCCCCAATTTCTTGGTCATTTCTACGTCTTCACGTATACATAAAAAATTTGCCGGAAATACTTAGTGTTGGTGTGAGAACTTTTTATTAGATTATAGATAACGAAAATAGTCTCAGATTATTTTACAATAACATACCTAAGCAATAAGTAAAGGGAATTTGTATGCGTGTGTGATCGGATAATTTGTCCCTGCTTTCTGTGATTCCCCATGGATCAGTTTTTTGTTGGGGCTCGGCTTTTAGTTAGACTGCAATGTTTTATGTGGTGCTGGATTTTGATTTTTAGCTTTTTTTTGTGTCTTATTGTTTTGTACTGCAGATGATGAAGAAAAAGAGCAACTTTTGAAGGAGATCTCGAAAGACTGGAGTTCTGGTAATCTTTTTTTTTTTTTATAATTTTATCAACTGGATTATTTGCATTCTTGATAAGGTTTTGTATCATTTCTTACAATATGTGGTGATGATTTTGTGTAATTACAGTTTTTGAGAGAAGCATAAACACGTTATTTCTCACCGAAATGGTTAGGGGTTTAGGGCTGACACTCAAGTACTTCTTTGATAAAAAAGTCACTGTAAGTCTTATCTCTCTCTAGTGAGATGATCTGGTTTAGTTTGCGTTGATTGGGTTTGAGCCAATGTCTTGTTCAAAAGAAAAGGTTTTATTTTTAAACTATATTATATTTCGTTACGCAGATCAATTATCCATTTGAGAAAGGCCCTTTAAGTCCACGTTTTCGTGGTGAGCATGCCCTGCGGCGATATCCGACTGGAGAAGAAAGATGCATTGCTTGTAAACTCTGTGAAGCTGTAAGTTTGTAATTACTTAACCATTAAGTCAAATTTCTGTTTGGAAATAAATCTTACAAAAGTAAATGTAGGAGTGGTGTCACATTGTTGCCAAGTAACCTGGGAGCAAGATTATGTTGTTTCCGTTCACAGTAGGCCGTAGTTGAATTCTTATGAAAACACTTGGTTGGCAATAACTGTGCTCTGATGTGCTGGCATGGAGGCTGTTCTTGGCTCCTCTTAGTAAACTTTAGACCAAATCTTCTCATCTCAGAAGTGCACTGTTTATATGAATGTGTGCATAAATTTAATTTTATGTGTGGGCATGTGTGGCCAAATAGAAAACTTAAGAGAATTGTTAATGATATTTCATCGCACCAGATTGTTATTGATAGAATTGATGAGGCCTATCAATATTCTAGTATTGATGGATTTGTTAATGATACTTCAGGACATGGAAGCCAAAGTTCCAAAGTTGAGATTTAAACAAATGTCATTTATTTCTATACACTCTTGACATTTATTGATTTCTAGATGCTTTTAGGCTGATTGTACAGTAACAATAGATGGGGGTATCTATCTTTTGTTTATTCTCAAAATCTCGCTCTTGTAGGCGTGCATTTTCACAAGTTAATTGGTAGTTCATGGCAGTAAATATTCCACGACTGTTGCTTCCTTTCTTTACCTATCTGCTTGTTTTCTGGCACTAGGCAGATTTGAGTCCTGTTTGGTCGATGTATTTTGTCAATATTTTTTATATGCATCCAATGATACTTATACCTATTCTATCCTAGATGGGGCAAGTTGAAGATCTTTTGGATTTGACCACTCATAAATGTTGATTGGATCACCATCTGTTTGTCATTCAAATATGCATATAGCATTATATTTGATGTGGGAATTATTGATTTTCTCAGGTGTGCCCAGCACAAGCAATCACAATAGAAGCAGAGGAAAGAGAAGATGGAAGCCGTAGGACAACCAGGTAACGATCCTTTTTATCTCCACTTTCTCTCTTCGCCATAGTTGTATTGCACCTCACATAACTGTATCTTTGCCAGGTATGATATTGACATGACCAAGTGCATCTACTGTGGATTCTGCCAAGAGGCTTGTCCTGTTGATGCCATTGTTGAAGGTCCCAACTTTGAGTATTCGACGGAAACTCACGAGGTTAGTAGGCATTTTTACTGAAGCATATGCAGCCAGCTAGATTCAATAGTATATGCTATGGAGCTTAACTTCAAATTTTGCTGCAGGAACTTCTTTATGACAAAGAGAAGCTGCTTGAGAATGGTGATCGTTGGGAAACTGAGATTGCAGAGAACCTCAGATCTGAAAGCCTTTACCGTTAACGCTCGCTGATGAATCCTTCTGAGTTAATACTTTACTCTGGGTTTCATGAGCTTTTGAGTACCTGAAAATAAAAAAGATCTGCGCACGGTCTTTTCAGATGCTTTGTATCCTAGATTTTGTGGTTATGTACTGTTGCATATTTAATTTACTTTTGCCCGCAACAACTTTTACAAATGCCACAAAATTTCCGATTGTAAAAAGTTTTAGAAATGGTCAAATGGACACATTTCGTTTTATTCTTTTTTAGACTGCGAATGTCAATCCCGTTCAAATGATCTTGATCATAATTTTCCATTATTATTATTATTATTATTATTGATGTTGCTATTGTTTTTAATCATCAAATTGAACGAGATGGGATTAGCAATCAGAAATGTATAAAAACGTTTTGCTGTGAACTTCTTCGGTACCTGAGAAGTAATCTTTGATAAAATCATAGTGTCATTTTATCTTTGTTAAATTCAATTTGTGATCTTTAATAAAATTGAGATAAGTTTGAATTGTGTGATAAATAAATTTCAATTAAAGTCCAATGCCCGACTTATAAAAGCTCAACAAAAGTAATACAAAAATTAAAAAAAAAATCAGCAAATTCTTATAGTTATTGGACTCGGGTTTCAAACTTTCACCGTAAAATTAAGGGAAGGGGTTCTGACTGATGAGAAGGACATAGGAGGGTAGACGTAATCACATCGTGTACATTTGGGGGGAACACAGAAAGAACAGGGGGTGATGTAATGCTAGCCCAACTGTGAACCCGGCCTACTCCACGAGTTTGACTCCCAAAATCGCATATGGTGACTCAGTAGCTGGGACGCTAGGTAAAGCCTAACAAATTTGAGTAAGTTGAAGCAATCTGTGAACGCTAATCAGAGAGTCACAGAGAGCAACAGCTGAGTCTCCCATTAGAGCGGCGGCAGCGCCATGGCCGAAGAGGCGATTCTAGGGTACTTAGAGAAAAATGAGCAAATCTCGGATTCTGGTAACTTCGCCGCCGAACGCGGGCTTGATCATAACGACGTCGTTAATGTCATCAAAAGCCTCCACGGTTTCCGTTACATCGATGCACAGGCACTGCTTTTTCATTTCCACTAAAACACGCACACTTGTTGGACTCTGTTTGTTAGCTAAAGGAACTGACTTATTTCGTCTCTCTCTCTTTTCTTTTTGGTGTTTGTGTGCGTTAATTTATTTCCTTTAAATCAAAGTAGCAACTCTAATTTTATTGATTTTTTTCCTGCCACTTGGGTCAGGCAACTAGCATAGTTATTGATTTCATTGATTCCGATTTTGGATTGTGTCAATGTACCTTGGTCAACTGTGGTTTAATTTAGTCGAAAGAAGCTGCGTAAATTTTGGATTGTTTATTTTATGGGATTGTACAGGACATTAAGAGGGAGACGTGGGTGCTTACCGATGAGGGTAAGAAGTATGCTGCTGAAGGGTCGCCTGAGGTTCAATTGTTCTTGGCAGTGCCAGCGGAGGGTAGTATCTCGAAAGATGAATTGCAGAAAAAGCTTGATCCTGCAGTTTTCAAAATAGGTTGCTCCCAGGCTGGTAAAAATAAGTGGGTGGAGATGGGGAAGCAAGTTTCGAGGAAGGTTCAAGATGTGGAAGACAAAGTCAAAGATTTGCTTCTACAAGTACAAAATGGACATGCACTTAGCAAAGAGGAGATTAGCAGTCTCAAAGCACGGAAGCTTATTGTTCCCCAGACATGGAAGGGGTACTCAGTGAGAAAAGGTCCTAATTATGCTCCCAAAAGGAAGAAAGCTGCAACAGATTTGACTCGAGAGAACCTTCAGAATGGTGATTGGAAGGAATTGGAGTTCAAAGAGTACAACTTCAATGCTAAAGGACAGCCTGCAGAAGGTGGCCATCTTCACCCGCTGCTCAAGGTAAGGGATAAATTGTACATCCATTCAATTTTCAAAAAGTGTTGGACTGTTTCTAGCCTATATTTTCTGAGAAGCAAGAATCTGAAAGTGTACATACTTTGATGAGTGGGGCTACCGTGAGTGATTGACATGTTACATATCTGAATAGATATTATTTTGAGTATCCTATTGTATCTGCTGTAGATGATGATGGCTCACATAGGATGTTGCATTTAGTATTTGGCTTTGTATGAAACTTTCCAATGCCTGAAAATCTTTATGATACCTCGAGCATCACATTCCAATGTTGTAAAACTTCTGATGATTTGTGCTTCTAAGCATTTTCTAATTTCAGGTGCGGAAGCAATTGAAGGACATATTTCTCCAGATGGGGTGAGTTCTGTTCTTTAGTTTGTAATGTTCCAGCATACTTGTGTGTTTTGTAGCACTCTTTTTATTTTAAATGCCGGCATTTTTATATTTGGTGCTATGTTTGGTTTGCAGTTTTGAGGAGATGCCGACAAACAATTTTGTTGAAAGCAGGTAGATCTTCTTAGCTGCTCGTTTTTGAACATGTGAACATGATTTTTTTCCCATTGCTGTGTAACTGCCAATGAAGCGTCATCATATTGTACTTCAGCAGTTTTGGTTTATCTAGGAAGTCCCAAATAACCATATAGTTAACGCAATGATGAGTAAGGTTGTTTTTGGTTGTTTATTCTAACTGAATGCATATTTTCCTTCCTTCATTCATTGAAAGAGTACAATAAAAATAAAATAACTTGTTAATATCTGTGCATACCTTCAAAATATTTTCACAACCGCTCTTGTGGGGTGTTTTCCTCGGAAGTCGAAATTATGTATACCTTCTCCCAGGAATGTGGTGGCTATTTACAACCTCAATGTTTGACTTGTATTTTATTTCTCATATTGGTTTGACATCATTGTATTGGAATGAGGCAGCAAGTTTCAATGTCAATGTTTTGTAAAAGAAAACAATAATGCATTCATTCAGTTATGATTTATGAAGCAGGCTGCCTTTTGAAGCTTCATAGTGGATTTTAAAAAAATTATATTTATTGAAAGGAAAGAATTTAAGATAGCTAATTTCGCGTGCTTGTTTTCCACCAATTACTGTAAGACTGGCAGACTAAAGCTGTATTGCTAATGTGTTGTATTAGTTATTTCAAAATATGTTCCAATCTTTTCTTGTTCAAGTATTTGAATGTTTGAACATTGTAAATGATAGCAAGCACTTGAATACTAACTTGTGTGTTTGTCAACTGATAGCTTCTGGAACTTTGATGCACTGTTCCAGCCACAACAACACCCTGCCCGTGATTCTCATGATACCTTCTTTCTGGAAGGTTTGTATAAATTCATTGCTTGATTGTGGTGACCCTGCTTCTCATGTTTTCCTTTTGATGGTCATTTGGCTTGCACATGCAGAACCTTCCACTACAAGGGAACTACCAGAAGATTATGTTGAGCGGGTGAAGCGTGTGCACGAGTCTGGTGGTTATGGGTCCAGAGGGTATGTTATTTTCTTGAATCTTACTTATCTGCACATTAAGGTTGCTTTCTAACTTGATTTTGTACTATTTTTCGTAGATATGGATATGAGTGGAAAAGAGAGGAAGCAAACAAAAACCTTCTGCGAACTCATACAACTGCTGTCTCTTCCAGGATGCTTAAGGCACTAGCTGAGGTTTGATATTCTTGATGGTGTTCCTGAATTTTCAATGTATCTTCATTTTTAGACCCAAAAACCTTTTTCTTTTTCGCTTTTTGATGCAAAAGTCTACTCTATGCTAGTCAATGTATTTTTGTGAAAACAAACTTCCAAGACACTGCACTGACACTTTGCTTGCACCAATAAATTAGATGGGACCAAATAAAATGTTGTTCTCAGAGCCTTGGTCCTTTAGTCTATGCTAGTTTGTTGTTCTCAGAGCCTTGGTCCTTTAGTCTATGCTAGTTTACCTTGACAATTTTTCTCAAGATTTTAACACTGAAGTATGACAATCAGATCCTTTTCTTTAATATTATTCGGGCCGTCGATTCTGATTTTAAGAAAATATTTGGCATTTTTTAAAGTTTAACGCCTATTTTAAATTTTTTTTTTTTCTGTAAGTATTATGTGGATGGGTTTTGGTTTTATAGTCATGTCATTAAGCGACTGAGTGGTTGTTTCTATTCGTTGATGTTATTTGCAGAAACCTTTTGCCCCGAAAAAGTATTTCTCCATAGATCGTGTTTTCAGAAATGAAGCTGTTGATCGAACTCATCTTGCAGAATTCCACCAAATAGAAGGTGTTGAAGTCATTTTAGTCTTCATAACTTTGCATGTTTATATATTCACAATGAGGTGTCAACAATCTGTATTGTACAAATTACTTGACCCATCTTCTGGACCCAGGGAGCTAAAATTTTGCTTTTCAACTTGAGTTGGATTGTTTCCTTTGTTCTTATGCAGACCAGACAGTCAACTTCTATGTTGATTGAAAATTGGTAGTTGAAAATATGTAAAAATCAGCTAGGATTTTTATGGACTGACTCTTTGGTGCACCTCTTGCAGTGATTGTAATTATAGTCTGGATTATATATTGATTTGTGTGCCTTTTTTAATTAATAATCCGAGTTTCTGATTTTTGTTTCAGGCCTGGTATGTGATAGGGGACTCACTCTTGGTGACTTGATTGGAGTCCTGCATGACTTCTTCTCACGATTGGGTAATGCAATAGGACTCTTTGAAAAATCCAGTTGTTTCTGTCCATTGGTGTTGTACAAATTGGCTTTGAAGGTTTATAATGTATCGAAGTCGAATGAAGTGATGTTTAATATTTTACAACTATATTACAGCTATTTACTGTTTACCATATCTGATTATGGGAAGGTTCAAAATCCCATTTCTTGACCAATCACAGAAAGATGATGTTTATACTCTCCTTAACCACGATCTACAGCGGTTGATTTATTTCCTCTTTTCTCTTCCTGTTGGCTTGGATGAAATGTACAACTTTAAGTAGAAATGTGACATTTTGATTCCCCTCTATTCATAGGCATGTCGAAGCTGCGTTTTAAGCCTGCTTATAATCCATACACTGAACCTAGCATGGAGATTTTCAGGTGTGTAATTTTGATCTTCTTTATTTTGGTTTGTTTCTTTTGGTAGTTGACAATTTGACATTGAATCCTGTTATTTACCAGTTATCATGAAGGCTTTGGGAAATGGGTGGAAGTTGGGAACTCTGGCATGTTCAGACCTGAAATGTTACTTCCTATGGGATTGCCGGAAGATGTCCGTGTTATTGCATGGGGCCTTTCTCTTGAAAGGTAAGAAGATCTTTATGGTTATCCAAAAAACTAAATTAATTGGAGCATCTTTGTCACGTCGATCTGTACATGTTTCTGATGGAAGATATTTCTATTTTCATTTTCCTTTCTTGAACTAGACCGACTATGATACTGTATGGTATTGACAACATTCGAGATCTGTTTGGTCACAAGGTATGCGCGCTTTCATTTTGCCAGCAGCTATGATGTTACATTGGCTTAAAAGTTGAAAAAGGTGTTGCATGTGTCTCTTGTTATTTGCAGGTGGATCTTGGTCTCATCAAGCGGAACCCTATATGCCGCCTTGGAATTAGTTAGATCTTGGTCTGTTGGATTACCTTGTGTGAGCATGCACCAGGGTCTCAGCAAATGTACCGCGGCTATGGTTCACAATTACATCAGATTTTTTGGTTTTTGATAGTTAACTTTTAAGAGTAATTTTACGAAAGAGGTTGTGAAATTCTTGATTGTATTGAATCATTCAGTCAATATACTGGTTGCTTGTTTTGGCGCTTCTGTTACACACTAATACAACCAAATGAAAGCTTATTCTTCCTCTTCTTATATTTTTCTTCAGTTTTTGATTTATTCTGCTGTAATTCCCAATTAAAAGAAGGTTGGAACTTTTTTCACTACCTGGACTGCTCTGTTTATTGGCATTTGTAAAGATAGTCAAGGATGAAGGCATATGCTGGTTGAGTTTTTGCAGATAACTATACATAATATTTAAAAAAAAATAAAAATATAGTTTTAGATGATGATATGAAAAAAGTAAAAATTTGAAATTATTCTGACTATTAATTTTATATTCAGTAAAATTATAGTTCAATATTAAATTTTGATCTCCCAAATTCTTGATAGGTCAAAAGCGGGGTCTCTCTTTTTGTGGTTGCATTCGTACATTAGTGTTCAAATTATAGAAAGAAATAAGGGTTAAAATATTAATTTATGCTTTATGTAACATTAAAATAACAAAATAAAATTTTTTTATTTGGGCTGTACATTACTAATAAATTTTTTATATATGTTTTAAATTCATTGCTCAGTGTTTCGTTACATAACACATAATTTTTTCTTATTTTATGTTCGTTTGGTTCTGTAATGTAATTTATTCCACGTGGCTTATTGCCGTAATAGAGGGTAAATTCATTCGTCCCACTAAATAGAGAGGGTAAATTCATTTGTCCCGCTAATGAGGTCGGTCTGAAGCCAATAAAACATTTTTAGTTTATATTTATTTATAACAAATTCTTTTTTGTAAAATTGACCGACCGGATCGGGTTCAATTATTGACGGATCACCATTTCGGGTCGACGAATCAAAATCCAAGTTTTATCTGCTCTAGTTTTCTTTTTTCATCACAAGATTAGGGTTTATACTGACTTATAGATAGATCCAAAACCAAAAGCACTAAAGAATTCTTGCCTTGCTCTTGCTGAACCAGGTACTCTGCGTTATAGCATACCGAACTTTTTATTTTTTTTAGAATTAATTAATTGTCGTGGGAGTTAGTAGTTTAGGGTTTTTGAATTGGTGATGGCTAGACGATACAGTAGTGAGTCTAGCGACGATGACAGAGAGAGACGCCGTCGTTATAGTGATGGAAAAAAGGAAACCAGATCCGTCGGTCGTCGGGATCGCGGAGACGAGTCGGATAATTCGTCTGATTCTGACCAGAAACGGCATCGACACGAGAGGCGCAATGAGCGAGGCAATGGTAACAGTAATGGACCTGACGAGGAGAGAGATGTAAGAGACAAGCGTGAAGGTGAGAGGGTCAAGGATAAGCGTGACCTGCGGCAGGATGTAAGAGAGGAGAGTAAGAATGATGACGAGGAGGAGGAGGGGAAGGGTGGCAAGCGTGTGAAAAGAAGCCGAAGAGATAGGGAAAGGGAGTGGGGGAGAGAGAGAGGGCGGCGAGATGAGAATGGAGAGGATGGGTTTTCAAGAAAGGGAGACCGTCATAGACGTAGGGATTTAGGCGAGGACAATGAGAGGGAAGAACGCAGGAAATCAAATAAAGGAAGGGATAGGAGGCGTAATGCTAGTGATAGGAGACGTAATTATAATGATGATGAAGATGAAGATGATCGAAAGTATAGTGATAGGAGAGAGATAAAGAAAGATGAGGATGGTGATACAAAATACAGGAGAGACAAGGAGAAGGATAGAAGACGGGAAGAAAGTCAGAATAAGGAAGATAGTAAGGCAGTGGATGATTCGAAAGTTAAAAGCACGAGGCAAGAGGGTAATGTGAATGGTGGTGATGCAGCATTGACTTTGGGTAGGAGTGGAGGGGTTTATATTCCGCCTTTTAAGTTGGCGCGGATGATGAAAGACGTGGAAGATAAAAGCAGTGCTGAGTATCAACGTTTGACATGGGATGCCCTTCGTAAGAGTATTAATGGGCTTGTTAACAAGGTCAATGCAACTAATATTAAGAATATTATTCCTGAGCTTTTTGCGGAGAATCTCATACGAGGAAGGGGTCTTTTCTGCCGATCTTGTATGAAATCTCAAATGGCATCGCCGGGTTTCACAGATGTGTTTGCGGCTTTGGTAGCTGTTGTCAACACCAAATTTCCTGCTGTGGGTGAACTCTTACTGAAAAGAATAGTTTTGCAGCTTAAAAGAGCTTATAAGCGGAATGACAAGGTATGCATCTACCCGCTTTTTGTTATTTTGTTGTGATTTATTATTGACTGATAGGGATTGTCTCCTCTTTTGGATTTAGTTCTGATTTTCTTGGCTATTCATTTGCAGCCACAATTGCTAGCAGCTGTTAAATTTATAGCGCATTTAGTAAACCAACAAGTGGCTCATGAGATTATAGCTCTAGAGCTGCTCACGATTTTGCTGGAGAATCCTACTGATGATAGTGTTGAAGTAGCTGTTGGCTTTGTTAAAGAGTGTGGATCGATACTACAGGATCTTTCACCAAAGGGACTTCATGGTCCGTATGCTGTTTGAATTATTTCTCTTTATGAGTTGGTTTTATCTGTGAAGTTTCAGAGGATTGTGCCATGTTTATTATCTGGTTTATCATTTTTTTTTATTTGTGTAGGTATTTTTGAGCGGTTTCGCGGAATTCTACATGAAGGAGAGATAGACAAACGAGTTCAATTTTTGATTGAAGGCCTGTTTGCCATAAGGAAGGCAAAATTTCAGGTGATTTTTTTTTTTAAATTTTTTACCTTTGTTAAGTTTTAGCATGTAAAATTGACTTGTATGAATTTAGAACTCAATAGCTCGAAAACTTAAATCGTAATGCTTTTGTTGTGCATTCATTAATTTTCAGGGTTACCCCGCTGTTCGTCCAGAGCTGGATCTTGTTGAAATCGAGGATCAATTGACCCATGAGATATCGCTTCAAGATGAAATTGATCCGGAGATTACCCTTGGTATGTCTTAGGCAATCAACTTGTTTCAGCTGCTCCATTGGTTATTTCTGTTTGTTTATGGTTGCTAACGTTTTTCCCCAATGTACAGATATCTTCAAACCGGATCCTAACTTCTTGGACAATGAAAAACGCTATGAAGATATGAAGAAAGACCTCCTTGGGGAGACATCTGAGGATGAAGAAGGATCTGATGTAGGTTCAGGGGATGAGGATGATTCCGAAGAAGAAGAAGAAGAGGAAGAAGATGAGGAACAGATGAAGATAAAAGATGAAACAGAAACAAACCTTGTAAATCTTCGAAGGACAATTTATCTAACTATTATGTCTAGTGTGGATTTTGAAGAGGCTGGCCACAAACTACTGAAAATTAAACTGGAGCCAGGTCAAGAGGTAAGCATTATAAACAATGCATGAATTTGACAAAAGCATTCTGAAACAGCATGGCTCTTTATCTGTTTTCTGTTGTCTGATAAGAAGGAGTCTAATCTCCCTTAAACCTACCACATGGAAGAAGAGTTGGATCAAGAATAACAATGTTAAAGTCAGCTTGTTAAGAGTTTAAAGCTTATGAATTTTATGCCAATCCATCGTAATCTAGGTAAATTAGGAAACCAACTGGATGCCCAGAATCTCTTTTTTCAGAATTGGAGAGAAATTCAGTGCAATGGTTTGCTCAAATTAATTGCATTTATGTGATGCTAAGGATGGGACCAGTTGTCGGGTTCTTATAATGGTTTTTGGTTTGTAGAATACTGGAAACTCTGCTGTTTGGCCCATCTTCACCTGTGCAACGAATCTGCTGGGACTCTTTGTCTTATGGGTTAATGCTATAGCAAGAGCTTATTTGTATTGATTAATGGTGAATTGTCCAAGCATTCTTGTTATTTTCTTTACAATCAGCCCTTTCTTTTTCCTGACTGATGCTAGACCAACAGCTTATTTGTATTGATCAATAGTGAAAATGTCCAAGCTTTCTTGTAACTTTCTTTACAGTCAGCTTTTTCCTTTCCCTGACAAATTTTCATACTAATGGTTTACCTCTTGGTTGAGATGCTGCTGTTTATATAGCATTCCGGCATATCATTTTCAGATTTACAGTTTCCTTTACTTTGGCATGTATTCTTCTCTAAGAAGTTTTTGTTGTCTTGATTTTTCTTGTGTAGATGGAGTTGTGTATTATGCTTTTGGAGTGTTGCAGTCAGGAAAGAACTTATCTTCGGTATTATGGATTATTGGGGCAACGGTTCTGCATGATAAACAAAGTCTATCAAGAAAATTTTGAGAAATGCTTCGTCCAGCAATATTCTATGATTCATCGACTTGAAACCAATAAATTACGTAATGTGGCCAAATTTTTTGCTCATTTACTTGGAACTTTTGCTCTGCCTTGGCATGTTTTAGCGTACATACGGTTAACAGAGGAAGACACCACTTCATCTTCCCGTATTTTCATAAAGATTCTCTTCCAGGTATGTAAAAAGATTTGCGTTCTATCAAATTCTGTCTGTTTCATTTTTTGCATTCCCTTTGTTTGTTGTGCTTTTGTCAATCTTTTATTCTTCATTGACTAGGTGGTGTGAAAAGTCATGTTATGAATGAGATGAAAATGATTGACTTTGTAGATCGTAATGTAAAAATTATTTAAATAATTTATGAAATCACAAAATATTGCAAGAGATTTAATTCTGAACAAATTCAGCTATCTACTTCCTCAAGTTCTTGGTAAACTGATTCATATTTTGATTTGTTGAATGAAAGAAAAAGGATAAGTACTACTGTTATTTATTAGTAACATGATTTTTTAAAATCTTAGAAATGGTGACATTTTGCTTTCATCGCATCCTTAAGTTCACAATTACTAAATAAAGGTGTTTTCTTTGTGGTCGAATAATAGGAAATCTTTGGATAAGCAAATCTAATTGATATGTGTAGCTAAGGATAATTGAGATGCATGATTGGGTGGCTCACTACATTTGCAAGTGCATAGCCTCCCTTTGTCTCTGAGGTGAGGGTTTGAGTTCCAGTTTGATCCCATGTACCAAAAGTATGTGATTTCGGCTCGATATACCAAGTTATCGTTGCAAACCATGAGATATTATTACAGTAAGGGATGATAAAAGTTATCTTGATTCATCCTGCCATGAGGAATCCTCTTAAATTCTTAAATTAAATAAGGAAAGAAGTGCCTCAGAGTTCATTAGGGATTTTTTTGTCTATGTATCGTTCCTTTTGATCCTTTAGGTCTTGCTTCACCTCAATGGTTATGCCACGTTGTATTTAAAGCCTTTATGCGATGTATATAGGGACCAGTCTTTTTTTGATGTTTTGCAATGAATTCATCAAAATCTTTTTTATCAACATAGCCCCATTGTTGGTATCTTATTAGTAGTTTCGCATATTCTTATGAACCAATGCAATACCTACGGTTTTGATATACAAAAAATTGCCTGTCATTTTTTACATCTGTTCAATAATAAGCATTCCCCTTTTCATCAATTCTGTAAGAGTGAAATTCTTCTTAGTGATCGAAATAGGCAGACCTATTTTTGTTTAACCATTCTGAAAATTTTGATTGCTTTGTGTATTTGAAGGCATGGTACCCTTGATTATGCAGGTTTCTGGCTTTCTGCACTTGGTTTGTTTCTTTCTTTTTTCCTGGTTTATCTTGAGTTCTAATCTTCTTGCTCTTTTCTTGACCTTAATGGGATAATCTATTTGAAATATTAACTCTATGGCTCTATCCCTAAGCAAATTGTTCTTGTATCCTATGTTAATGTCACAACCTTGGCCAGTTATTAATGATATTGTATCTTTGTTTTTCAAGTCCTTATTCCAATTGTTACCTTTTCTTGCAGGAACTGTCGGAGCATCTTGGTATCCGTTTGCTCAATGAGCGGCTCACAGATCCAACAATGCAAGACTCATTTGAATCCATTTTTCCGAGGGACAATCCCAAGAACACTCGATTTTCCATCAACTTTTTCACATCAATTGGACTTGGTGGTATCACTGAGAATTTACGTGAATACCTGAAGAACATGCCACGGCTTATCATGCAACAACAAAAACAATTATCAGAGTCAGATGCAGAATCAGATGATGAATCTGAGAGCTCTGATTCATCCGACTCGGACACATCTAGCTCACAGTCTGAGTCAGAGGATTCATCAAGTTCTGATGAAAGCGACCGAGACAAAAGACGCAGTAAGCGAAGGAGAAGACACTGAATCATTATCTTGCTGCTGCTGTCGTGAAAGGTCTCTCAAGTCTTTGAATTTAAGAAGTGAAACAGTTGAAATGTAATGTTCCAATCTGTAAAATATCAGAGCTTCAACCCTTTTTATTTTATGTCTCTTGCTTGTCTTAGCATTCAGTTTTTGACTTGTATGATCATTTGTAGCTGCATCCTTGTACTTTGTTTAAATCAGCCTTGTCTTAGTAGAAAACTTGTGAAGGAATTTTTACCGTTCTCATTTTGTTCAGTTGTTGGCATAATGACGTTGAGATTACATATGTTTATAACCATAACTTCATCCCCCCCAAAAAAAAAGTACGTTGTACAAATTCGAATAGGCTGATCACAATCTTCTTTTCAATTCTTCGTATGGGTATGGTCAATTTACGGCTCAACAACAACCTTTTGGTTTCATTTTTAAACATGGAGGAGCAAAAGACATATGCCCTTAATAAATTAGTGGCTAAACTGATGTAAATAGTGAATAGCAAACTTCAAATTTACTGTGCTAAGCTGCCTTGAGAATTCTAGCTACTTGAACGATCGAATTCTGTCCTCTCTATTGAACTATCGATTGACTGAGGTTCAGAAGCTTTACTTCCAATGTCGGTATAATCGACAGTATCCTGCTGTCAGAAGGAGTCATCAACTGTTTGAGAATGAGCAGGAGCTTCATTTATATGACCTAGTTCATATAATCGACGGGCTTCCACCTTATCCGCCACCTTCTGATTGAACTCTTCTTCGGAACAAGCCAACATGTAACGCAGCTTAAAATTAACCCGATTTTCCACCATTATCTTGTGCCTTGGAATTATTCGTTCTTCAAGAGAATAGCTGAAAAACCTGCAAAATATTTCACCTGCATCAGTATCCAAGATGATGAAAATGTAAAAAGGTGAAAAAGACTAGGATAATGAACATTAGTAAGTAAATTTCATAAAAATATGCCCCCAATTAGGGATTTCTTAAGAGGCCCGATAGTGGAGCTATATGAATATGATTAAGCTTAATCATCAAACTGATTTTGGGTTGTAAAATAATCAAGCCTAAAAGAATAACAAGAGCCCAACAAAATTCTTTACGATGCCATCACCTTGGAAACTCAATGAGATCCTGCAACGGGCGAACCATGGTTCTTCGCAAATACCGATACTTTGGACGGAATATATCAATATTGTAACGTAGTAGCATGGGAAAATCTGCAACCATTGCACCAAGTTGATGAAGCTTTATGCCAAGTGACAGAAAATATTTCACATTAACTTCAAGCTTATTTCCTATGCTGCACCCCAAAAGCTCTGGCCCCAGAGCCAAACACTTCCCAATATCCCTCTCGCTGACTCCAGCTTTAGTCATCAGGAATATAACCTGTATGGTATTCCAATTTCTGGAGGTTACTGTAAGGTGATATTACCAGCACAAAAAAATTATATATTTAAGAAAAACAAAAAGGCCCTAAATTTATCAATTTTTGCTATAGGAAAATGACTAATGAGATTTTGGAACAGCCATTAAACAAAATAGGCAAAGATTTAACGCAACATTTCTAGCATCACTCTTCGTAACATTTTATGTTTAAAACTTTAAATTGTCGCTCTATATTCAGATCTTAGAAATAACGAGGAAGAAAAAGAAAAAAAAAAAAATATATATATATATAGGTTCCAGTCTTGCAATTTTCTAACAAACAAGGTTCCAGTCGTATTTTTTACAATTTAAAAGTTCTTCCCATGCACCTGACTCAAAAAATAATAGAAAATCATCATGGATTGTTTCAATGATGTTCAGTGGTGTGGCAAGATACAAGCAAAATAACACTGTAAATTAAGAAAAGGAAGGAAACAAACCACTGGCCGAATTTTCTTGTAAAGGCTGTATGTTAGTAAAGAAGGAAATTTTACAAGCATGTTCGCAATCCCCTCATCTCGAACACCTATATCCTGGAAAAATCTCACCTTACAAAAATAAAAAATGTATCATAGTGTCAGTATTCACAACATAAAGCATGAGAACAATAAATGCATGATTCAATAAAAGACATTTTTGTTTGATGTCAGATGAATAGTTAAACTAAACACATCTATAAATCATTCAGGGAGTAGAGTAGAGAGGGAGAATCTAAGATTACAGTTGCGAATTCCAGTTGAAAAGGTGGGAATATGAATTAGATCATACACATTGCTTTTCCAAAACCTGATATTCTGAACAACATTGAGTAAAAATAGTGTAGTCAAACTATCAATCTACCTTGGGAACAATAGTTGTCTCCAAATCAAAACAGAAAACCATGGGTTTAATAACAAGCATCCTCCTCATGCCATCTCGTGAAACTCCGAGATAGTACAAATACTTAACAAGAGGCTTCCATCTTTCTTCAATGCTACAGCCCATCAAATGTGGCCTAAATGCCAGCAATCTCCCAACATCCTCAGTAGAAAGGCCAAACTCCTTCAAGTAAGTAACCTGTACAAACACGAACATCATCTCAACTTATTATCAAACAAATTTTTGAATAAATTATCCTAGCAACAAATCCCCCAAAGCATTTTCCACCCAAAAGAAGTTGTACAACTGCTAAAAAGAGTCCAGAGTCGGGTACCTTTTGGTTCATCTCTTCCAGGGTTAAAAAGCCAAGTACCTTAGGATAATCAAAGACCATTGTACCAAAATCATTTTTGTTCATTCCCATATCCAAGTAAAAGTGTACACGCGTTTTCACTTCTTCAATACTCTGTGACAATAACTGAGGACATCGGCTCATGACATAACCCATCCAATCCCTTCTCACTCCATTGCTCTCCAAATACTCAACAATCTCATTCAACTCATCGACGCTGCGTTCCAAAATGTTCCCACCCATTTTGAGTAACGCAACCCCAAGAAATTCACCCTTCACATGAATCAACTTCAGCCACTTTGCTAGATGTCTTATGGATTCAAGATTCCCTCCAGACATGCATATTAACCTCGCAATTTTCGGATATGAAAGTCCATTGTGTTTCAACCACCTATATATAACTCAGTTATCAATTATCAATGGAATAACCCCTTTTCTCAATTTAAGAAACAAACAATGTAATTGACTTCTGTCTAGAAATGTTCCATTAAACATGTCATCATCTCGTATATCTTGTTCTTCAAAAACTAAGGCCATGTTTGTAATCGGTGTGATTCTGCTTAATCTTAAAAGCACTTTTACTTGAATGTTTGCCGATGCTATAGCCTGAAACCCAATAAGCAAATCCAGAATTAACTCAAAAGGAAAAACAAAAACAAACCTTATGAGTGGCACAACATTAGAACACTCAATAACCCGCTTAGCACGGACATTAAACGAAGATTCAGCAAACTCAGGCAGCTTCTTCAAAGCAGCAGCCTTGATCATAACATGATCAATAAAATCAGGCAACCTATCAGCCACATTAGTCGAATAGGTAATTCCAAACTTGCCCTTCCTCCACATTACCTCCTTAAACATCTCAGCCGTCACCTTTCTCCTTATATCCAACGCCTTCATAATCAACTCCTCGTCCACGTCACCACCATCATCGTCATTGCTGCTGGGTGGTTGCTGCTTGAAGAGGGTTCGAAGATGGGGCGGGTGAGATAACGAGTCAGACGACATGTCGTAGATTGAGCCGGGGAATTGAGGGGGCCGTTTTCTGACAAGGGACAATTCGAGCAGTTTAACTTTTTCTTCGGGTGGGATGACGACATCGACAACGGCGTCGTCTTGCTTTTGTTGTTGTTGGGTATTGGTGAGGTGGTGACGGAGGACGGAGGCGGACTTGGCGTTGTGCTGGCGGTCTTGAGGGTGGTGGTGAATGACGGCGGAGATAGTGGTGGTACGGCGGAGAGAGAAGAGTGGGGAGCGTGGACATGGTGACGGTGATGGTGCTGTCAGCATGCTTTTGTTTTCTGGTTTAATTAATGGATAGGGGAGGAAGTGCTACTGGAAGTGCGCAACCGTCTCGGGGTTAGATTTTAATCTCATTTAAGTTTCAGTTATATTAAATGATAAAGGATAAAGAACTGCTATCCAACAACGGTCTCATGGTCTAGTGGTCAGGACATTGGACTCTGAATCCAGTAACCCGAGTTCAAATCTCGGTGGGACCTTTTTTTCTTTTTTTAATCCATATAAATTCCTCTTAGCTTGCGCCATTGTGCATGGTGATGACATACATGACATACGATTCGGTACAGATCTAATCTAGTGCACGCAGTCGCACCATCGTATGTTTATAAATAAATGTTGATATGAAAAACAAAAAAAAATCTTGTTAACTACTAACTATTTGAGAGCTCTTATGATCAAATTTTGATCCCACAGAAAATATAATTTAATGATCTGCATTTGACAAGAGATGAGAAACCCACCATGGAAGAATAGCAGAATGCTGCCCATGACTGGGACTGATTTCAAGCAAAGTGTTGATAGCTAGTTGCGACTATGAGAATTCAAAATGAAAATTCAGTATAATTCTTTTGGTGTTTCTTTTATTTCTTTTCTTTTTCTCCTTTGAATTGAAATTAGAATCTCATTTGAATGAAGAAATCCTGAACAATTACAATATACAAAACCACCACCAATTACAGATTAAAATTTTGTAGCTTGTTTTGACCCAAAACAAACAAGCTGTCAAACAAATAAGAACATAAATCACATGGCACCAATTTCTCTTCCCAAGTTGCACTCTAATTTTCCACACACTGTACCAGCTCCCCCCTTGTCTCAATGGAGACAATGTTCACATAAGTTCATTAACGTTTCCTTTCATTGGAGATTTGTGCCTCCAGGAACAACCCTCCGCTAAATAGAAAAAAATGGATTGACATTCTAGTAGCCACCCGAAGAAGAGCTTGCCCGGGTACCAACGAGCAGGCACTTAAAACGGGAAGCCTGCTGTATTATTAACAAAGAATCAAGAACAATCATCAGCCTCTATTAGTCCTGAACTTGTGTCTCTACATCTTGCGCATCAGATGGTTCTGGGAATATCTCTCTAGACTGCCGTCTTTGAGAAGATGAATGTTCGCCTCCACCAATCTGGCCACTTCCCTGGGAGCCCGTGGTTCCCGATTGTTTTAAACTACTAGTGCCTTCTGCTTTAGTATTGGGGGGTACTGGAACGGCCGCTACGTCAGATGAGCTGTGACGCCAACTACCAAAGAGAGCAGCATTCCAGGACCCTCTAGAAGATGTAGTTCTAAGCCTTGCAGAGCCAGAATTCTCTTCCCTTACTACCTTCAAAGGATTTTCTAAAGCCTTCAGGATGTATCTCATGAGGGGCCTCCTCGTAGGCTTGGGATTAAGGCAAGACCTGGCAACAATGGCCATGGCCCAAACTTCCTCTAAAAGATCCTCATCTATGATCAGTGATGGATCCACAATCTTCGTTACAAGTTCCTTGTCGTATATACTGATATATGGTAGTGTCTGTTCTAGTATTTCCTTCACTTGGGCATCACTGGATGCACTAATGCCCATCTTACCAGTTACCAGCTCAAGTAATACCTTTCCAAAGCAGTATACATCATAGGCACATGTTGCTGTCAGTGAACCTGGCCATTTGTCAAATGAAAAACAAATTTCAGACGCAACATAAGAATTAAATGACAACATTAAATTCTGAATAACGAAGAGCCCTCTAGCAAACGTGCAGCCAACACAACTTTAAGATCTCAAGCATTTGCTTAAAAAGGTCTGAAGTAAGAAATTAAATGCAATTAGAGTAAGTGCTTCATGAGGGAGGTAAAAGACAGTGATGCTTCATTTAGAGTGAACGAAGAAGGCTTTAAGAGAACACATAATTTTATGATAGTCGTTTGCTGCTTTACTCCAAATCTTGAACTCAAATTTAAGTGGTTATTAAATATAGCCGAGAAAAGAGAATTTCATGAAAATAAAAGTGAAATATTGTAAAAATAATAAACAAATAAATAAACATACCAGACGAACCTTGTTCAGATGACCTGCACATGGCAACAAGAGAACTATGTTATAATCTTGATTACCAAAACAGTGTAACTTTAAATAGCCGGCAATTACTGAAACTGAAGAAAATTAGAAACAACAAAATACACGAATATATAAGTTATACGGCAAAATTTTGATCACCACAATAACAGAGCATGCCCTTTAAGCATTATCAACTATTAGAAAGTTAAAATAAAATCAACACATAACAGCAAGATACAAAATATTCAAAGTTTGCTACAAAAACAGTTACAGATAATGGTTGAAAACCAAAATACATGGTGATTTTAGATAGGACAACAAGTAATGTAAAATGTCAAAGCAACACTAGAAATATTTCCAAGCAACAAAATCAATGCAATACTAAAGCAGATGTATTAATTCAGTTAAGTCAAACTTCTAACAAAATACTTACTGTGGCAGACGCAGCAACCTCGTAATCCTGCTTTGATGCGCATCACCTTCTTGAGCACAGACCTCGCTCAGGCTCCCTAGCCGTACTTCAAATTTATCATCAAGAAGTATACTGCTTGCTTGAACATCTCTTCAAGAATACAAGAAAACTACGTCATTAATTGGACAAGACATAATTATAGCAGGATTAATGCAGTGCATATTCAAAATATTTAAAAGGAAGACGTACTGAAGACTCTGCTTAACTAGCAAAGGATTTATGCAACCACAACTGCTAAATTTTTTTTTTTTTGACTTCCACTATTTTCATAATAGTACTGTGGGTCACATGAAGATCACATTCTTTCAGTACACAATTACCACCATAATCATATGACCACATACTAGTCTAAAACTGATTAGTAAAAGCTGATTATATCTAGAATGACATACAAACATATGATGTTAAAAGCTCAGAATGACACAACAGAATAGCATTTACAACATAACAACTGCACCATTTGCAATATCATGGCCACAGACTCTTCCAAATTACTAGTAGATGGACTAGATAGCCTTAAAATACAACATTTAACATTGCATCTAAACAATTATTAGACTCTCTATGGTAAGCTGCAAGAAATTAACCATCACAAGAAGAAGGTCTTGAATGTACCTGTGCACAAAAGGTGGCGTACATTCATGATGCAGATAAGATAGGCCCTCTGCAGCTCCTATTGCAATTTTCAATCTTGTTATCCAATCCAATGACTGTAAGTCGTCTTCTGTGTTGGTTTTCCTATACAAGGAACTTGACAAGTCCCCATTTGGCATATATTTATAAACAAGGAACTTCTCATTTTCTCTCTCCACGCAATGTCCCAAGAGAGGGACCAACCTGGCATGTGAAACCTTACTAAAGAAATCCAATTCCAATAGGTATGCTTCCGTTTTTACCGACTGCAAATCAATTCTTTTGATGACCACAGGGATGCCACCTTCCAAGATACCCCGGAAGAGATCACCTGAGTGGCCATTCTTTATTAGGTTTGCATCACTAAAGTCACCAGTGGCTGCAAGCAGTTGCTGATAAGTAAATGAGTCTCCTAGGTTAGTAAAGTTAATCGATGCTCCAGGAAGTGGCAGGCTGGATCCTGCAGGAACTGGCCCCACGCCAACCCCTCCTTGATTGGCAGTGCGCTTCTTACAGAAGCATAAGGCTAGCAATGCAAGCAACACCAAAAGTACAATGAGCCCAAAGCCCCCCAGAACTGCTGACAGTACAATTATCTTTCTGTTACTATCCCCAGAGGCTTCTGGTGGAGGAGGTTGTGTGGCATTTGGGCGTCCAAAATTATCAAAACTCAGGCCCCTTGCAGCATAGAACGATGAACAGTCTACCAGAGTCCTCTGGTTTGGCACATTTTGAAGGCAATTGCTATCAAGGGAAGATGCATTACTGCGCACATATTCTGGAACCCTGCCTTCAAAATAGTTTCCTGAGAGATCAATGAGTCTGAACCTTCCAAGCACTGGTGTGAGACCTCCATAAAACATGTTCTGAGAAACATTGAGTACTACAGTAGAGTTGTTTACATTAGATCTAGAATTTGGCAACGGACCAGTGAAATTATTCCGAGAAATGTCAAGCAGACGCAATTGAGGCATTGACCATAAAACATCAGGAGGAGGTCCAGTGAAACCATTCTGTCTGAACACAATAATCTGCAACTGACTAGCAGTTGGAAACAAATTAACTGACAAATTCCCACTCAGAAAATTGTTTCCAATCACAAACTTCTGCAAACTCCTTAACCCTCTTAATTCGGACGGCACTGATCCCGATAAAGAATTCATGCTGAGATCAAGATCAACCAAGCTATCAAGATCCCCAAGCTGAGCAGGAATTGAAGAAGCTAAACTATTGTTCGAAACATTTAAATATTGCAGCTTAGAAAGTGTCCCAAGGCCAGGAGGTATCGAACCTGTTAAGTAGTTCGAAGAAATGTCAAGGCTTGAAAGATTCTTAAGCAACCCAAATGAAGTAGGAATGTTTCCAGTCAGTGAATTCCTCGAAAGATCAAGAAGAGAAAGGACTGACAATTGACCCAAGCTTGAAGGGATTGTCCCAGTCAGGCCATTATCAGACAAATATAGACTAGTTAAATTAGTCAAATTACCAAGACTAAAAGGAATTCCACCACTTATAGAACAAGAACGGAGATCCAGTGCTTGCAAAGTTGGCAACCGCTGCCCCAGCCAATCAGGGATCGAGCCAGGAAGCAGGAATCTTGAGGCATTAAAAGAGGCCAAATGTGTTAAGTTCACAAGAGCATCAGCAGCAAATCGTGGGTTTTGGCTTCCAAGTCTTGTCCTTCTAAACCCCGAAATGTCAATTCCAATAACGCTACCATTTTGACATCTGACACCATTCCAACGTAAACAAGGATCAGCCTTTCTTGGCCAATCCCTTCTTCTTAGCCCTAATGAGGATCTGAGTTCAAACAGAGCTGCCAACTCAGTTCTTGAACTCAGTCTCTCCAGTTGCTGCTCAAATGTAGGCTCAAATAATAATAAGAACATAACAAAAAACACCACTACACTTCTCTGATCCACCATGGCTTTCACACAGTCACAATCATCCAACAATAACATAGACCACCTCATGTTCTTTCTCTCCTACTGTACGCATTATCAGAAGTGTATTTCACTGTAAATAAACTGAAATCCAACAGAATAAAAGATACCGAGATGCCAAAAACTCATTCTTTTTCCGTTCTCTTAATAACAGAACATTAAAGCTCTTACCTCAATTACAACATTAAAACTACTTTTTCCCTTCTTCTTAAAAGAACTTTTGCTCACGAATCTGCTTTGCTTCCTTTTGCTTCTCCTCTCTTCTTTTTCTTCTCTCTCTCTACCTGCTCTTGTCTCTCTCTAAATCCTTCCGTTTCTTTAGTTGACAAAATAAAAATAAAAATGGCCAGTGATCTATTAATTAAAATAATAATATCACTGAAATAAAGAGAGAGAGAGAGTCCCAAAAAAGAAAAAGAAAAGAAAAGAAGAGAAGAGAAAAGAACAAAAAAAAAAAAAGTGGTGGGCAAGCAAGCAAAGAACAACTGGGAAGTGGAGACTATTCACTCTCTCTTTGTATATAACACAGCAACAGCAGCAGCAACAACAACCCTTTTATTAATAAATGAAGTTTTGATTTTTAAGCGCTGACAAATTTAAAAAGGCCAACTTTTTTGAGCTGCTGGCAAAACAAAACTCAAAAAGCCTTTTTATAATAATAATAATAATAACTACTAAAATGGGCAATGGCAAGACTGAAGCGGTGGACTGAGATTGGTCCCGTGGTCCGGTGCCGCTTTGGTTTTGACTTCCGGTGATCCCGCCTTAGCCAGCGAAGCCTTTTTCTTACATAACACTTAAAAAAAAAAAAAAAATTTCACTCACTTATCAACTTTCCCACACTTTTAATAATTTTTTTTTATTTCTTAAAATTCTTTTATTTCTTTTTTGAGTTTTAGAGAGTAATCAAAAGGGTCAAGTGAATTTATTTCACTTGACTGTTTTAAGAAATGAAAATATATTTTACAGTTGTTGGATTGAAAGCAATGGAAATCCGTAAGCATTTAACAGCTTGCTCTTACTTTTCTCAAACCGCCATGGTTTTTTTTTTTATATATATATAATTGATATCAACAATTTTATGATAATATAATTTGAATATCTTGATTTAGTAAATTTACTTTTAAATATTTAAATAAAAAAAACCAACCCACATTTATTGGTAATACTAAGGTCATGGAGTGGAGTAATTTGGTTTATTTTCATGTGACATTCATAAAAAATTAAATAAATTTTTTTTAAAAAAAGTAACATCAATTATTGTGATGGATTGAGAATGGTAGGGGCAGTGAATAGTAAATTGTGATACAGATTCATGAACATAAAATCAGATTTAAATTCAAAACGTTTTAAATTTGATATATAACATCAAATAATTTTTTTAATTTAAATTGATATGTATGATTTACACATATTATTAATAATGATTATGCTTATCTCCATTTCATGTGATCCTTTGTTCAGGAAAAAAGAAAAAAAAAAAGGGAAAGTAGAATTCTTAGTTTGCATTTAATTTTTTTTTTATCATTATAATATTTCAAGAGATGATAGATATGGTTTGATTGAGGAAACAATTATGCTCATAAGTTATCTGTAAAATTACGTCAATAATTACAATTGAGCTGGCTTAATTTTTTTTTTTCAATTTAACGTAATATTCCATGTAAGTGCATTAATTTGAGATTTTGTTTCTTAATTTTATTTTAGTAAGTGAATAATACTAGTGTGCCCTTAGATTTAATTTCTCTTTATTCTCTCAAGACATTAAAAGCCAAAGCTAAGTTAAAGCTGTCAACAACTCTTTTGCAGGAGAGTTAAAATTTTGCTTGAAAAAATCATACGGGCTTTTAATTTTTTCCTAAATTAGAAGATTACAAGTGTCAAACTTTGCTGTTAAATTGGGAATATATGGCAGTACATTTATGTAATCAATTAATTTTATTCAATCTAAAATACAAAAAATTAATTTCTACAAAGTGGAAAATTCAATTTTTTTTAAAAAAAAAGAAAATTATTTATGTACATTAATGGGTATGGTCAAAATTTGTCTTCGATCAATTGAATTTAGATAGGCTTACTCTAAAATGAGCAAGTTAGTCATTTAAAAAATAATCAGAAAATTTTCGTTACGAGTAATGTGATAAGTGATATGGCATAATCAACTAAATGATAAAGTGTTAAAATTTATAAAATCATTTATCATAAAAATTAATGTGTACCATTTGAAAAAGAAATGATGATAAGACTTAGTAATTAATTATCATAATATTCTATCGGATAATGCCTATCACGTATCACATTAGTTGGTATCTCAATTTTATAAACCTATTATTGTTGTTTTGTAAATTATTTTTAAAATGAAATAATATGAACGTATCAAAATTTGAATTTAGAGAGGCTTGCATGAGATGAAAATAGTGCAAGAAAATTAGGTGACAGAAAAGTCTATCAAAATTTAATTCAATGGCGTACCTCGACTCTCAACTCTCCAAGTCTCAATCGCTCTCTCTCTCGTTTTCAGTCCTAAAATATGAAAAGTTTCTTTCATTGGTAACCTAAAAACAAATTTTAAGCCGCAGGGGTAGAATGTTTTTTCTGCCTCTGTTCTTTACTCCATGAAGATATGCATTAAGCCATTAATTTTGCAATTAAGAAGTGACTGCCGTCCCTCAACTGAGTAAAAAAGAGTCCATGAATTTTACAATTAAGATGTGATTACTATTTCTTAATTGGAGAAATTTTAAAATATATTAATACAATCAATTAATATATGTCTGATATATGTTGTCAAATTTTATATAACCACTAATTACATGTTAATTCTTCAAAATAAATGCACATATACCATACTATCATTTACATTTTGTTACAAAAGTTCACTTTTTTTATTTCGATATAAATGCTTGTAAATCAAGCATAGTTAAAAAAAACAAATTTAAAAAGTTTAAAATTAATAAAATTTTAGACATCAAACATTTAACAAATTAATTTTAAGGTAAGATTTTTTTTGTTTCTCCCGTTTTGGTGACGTTCCTATCTAAAACTTCTTCTAATAGTTCATCATTATTAAATAAATAAAGAGAAATGCTAGCCATTTCAAAACTTATTACAACAACGTATATTCTTAAATGATGTGATATAAATATATTCGTTATATGGCCAAGAGTAAAAAAAATGAATAAATAAATTAAAATTTATGCACCATTTAATTAATGAATGTCTTATCATTTAATCCCTTATTAGTTTTGGGACGACTAGCAATATCGATAAATAGGTAAACTGTAAAAAAAAAAAAAAAATTCATGCATAATCATCTTTGCTTTCTTTTTGATATTAACCGTAGTTTTTACTTTATTTGTTTGATTCTACCTGCACTCATCTATTATAACACAGCTCGAATATCTATCGACATTATAACTTAGTTAATCTTCATTATCAATACCTGAGTTAATAATAGTTATGGTTGCAGAAGAGATACAGAAGATAGAGGCAAATTAAAGCTTGCCAGCACCAGTTGTATAGTTGTAGTATTGGGGTTTTATTGCCATTTAAATCTATTTGTTGGATAATAAATTAATAATCAACCAGGATCAAAAACATCAACGTTAAGTAGATCCCCCAGTATTTAATGCGGACAATGAAATTTTGCATTAATGTAGTTCAGGCAAATTTTTAATAAAAAAAATATCTTTATTAGAAATTTAAAAAAAGAAAAAAGTAAAAAAAAGATTCCCAAGAGCATAACATCGCCTTTTGCCATTGAATAGGGGATATGAAAAAGAAATTTTGGACCTCATTATGAGAGACACACACATCAAAAGAACTTAGCAAGCGAAAATGCATGTACCAAAAATATCTCGGATTTTAATGAATATGCCATTAGAGAATAACCTAAACTTTATCCTCCGCGACACTGAAAGTCAACACATTAGATTGTGATTTATGAGTTATGTCGGCTTCAGTCAGTGTCCAAAATAGCAAGACATCAAAAATGTTGAAATATTTTCCTCACGTAACCCAATCAATCTCCTTCTCAATCTCAGCTGCCTAATTTGAACCAGCCCGAGCCTACTTCTTTAACATGCAACGCATGTGTGGACGCGCTCATTGTTGATCATTCCGTTTTCAAGAACAGCGTATAATTAAGAAAGATTTAGAGTTATTGAATTTTATTTTATTTTATTTTTTCTTCGATTCGTCTTAATTACATGATGTTACAAGAAATAATTAAATTAAAAACAAAAACAAAAACAAAAGTGGGATGTATAGGACACTAGGACGGGGCCGGAGGGTCAAACACTCATAATAGTGGTCAACGCACGCACTTTAGTTTTCTCTTTTTGTCAGGGAGAGTGGATCTCATTTTCATTTCGTGTCACGTACGTTCATTTTGTATCCTCAATAGCAGGGGACACATCACAGATGCACCCTCCATTGTTGTACTTATTAGCTTTAATAATAATAATAATAATAATAATTAAAAAATAAATAAATAAATAAAGAATAAAATGGTAGCAAGTCGCAACTATGAGGGTCAAGGGACTGTGATTGCCGTATTTTAAAAGTATCTTATCTTAAAGTTTGAGTGTCGTTAAGTAGTTAAATCTTGTTGATTTTTATTGACTATTAACTATCAGTAATTCAAAAATACTACATTTATATACGTATAAAATATTGTATAAAAATATGCATTTTAAAAGTACAGATTTGACATATCACATTAGTACTATTCATAAATTCATGAAAAAAAAAAAGATTATGAGAGTATATATAATTAATATATTTTTTATTTAGTTAGATTATACAATCGGCTTCTTTTTTTTCTTTTTCTTTTTTTTTTCCCCCTTCTTCAATGAATGTGGACTGAGTCAGCTCCAGCCTCCAATTGGGCTTCAAACTTGAGCGTAAATAAGAAAAACAATAAAGTCAGTCAACCACCACTTGATGCTTGGGTGTGCCACTTGCCTTCTCCCTCAAATTGTCGGCTGCCCTTCCGCTTCTCCCTGCCATCGTGTACACGCTTTTAGTTTGTGGATATTTTCGGTTGCTGGGTCAGAATACTTTTCATATTATCGTTCCCCCCCCGTTTTTTTTTAATTACATTTTGTAAGTTAATTATTACATGTTCTAAATTTTATATCCAATATCTTAAATTAAGATATAAATTTATAGAAATATAACGTTAATTTTTTACCATTATGAACATACAATAATTGTAATTTTCTTTTCAATTGTTTGCTATTTGAAATTGACACCTATACGCATTTAAAATATTCAAAGCCTATTGATGAATTTGCCTTTAGTGTTGTTAATCGTCTTTTGTTCTTATATTTTTTTATAATCTTTTGTCGTGCATACATTTATAATAGCATGTGCTGTTGTAAATTAATTAACTTATGTATTCTTATCCAAATATCGAATAAATAATTACTATAAATCACACATTTCTGAAAAATTAGTACAAAAATCAGATTAATAGTGAATTTTTATAAGTTAGGATCAGGATCTTCTTGTTATGCAACCTTCTCTTAATTAAAATTTCACTCAAGTGATTGATTGGTACTTAATAAATTATTAAATAAAATAATTAAATCATAATAGTACACTAATATTAAAGAATGTGTGGCACATTTAAAAACTAAGGATCCATTTGAGATTTGTTTTTAAAGGACTTAAAAATAATTTTAAAAATTTAAAAATTAATTTTAGTATTTAATAAAAAAATTAAAATCATTTCAAAATCATTTCACTCAAGTGATTGATTGGTAGTTAATAAATTATTAAATAAAATAATTAAATCATAACAGTACACTAATACTAAAGAATGTGTGGCACACTTAAAATTTAAGGGTCCATTTGAGATTATTTTTTAGAGATTTATAAGTGGTTTTGAAAATCTAAAAGTTATTTTAGTGTTTGATTAAAAAAATTAAAATTATTTTTATTAAAATCAGCCTCGAAATCATATTAGAGAAGATTTTAATCATAGTTATACTCCGCATCAAACTAATGATGACTCTTGCTCGAAATTTAGGCCCCTAATATTTGGCTATATATTTTCCTTTCTCGAAAGAAAGAAAATATATGTAGTGCCAAATCGTATCTTACATTGTCAGTTAAGTAATCTAAGAAATCTAAAGATGTCAAAGAAAATAAGCATGGCCCCAGCTGTATCCACTCAATTTCTCCAATATGCTAAATATGCTAAAAGTCTCCTAGGAATTTGAAGTCCTATTTAGTATTAAAATTGAGAAATTGTAACTCGATAGTTTTATAATTAAAGTATTTGGTAAATATTAGTTGTTATAGATTGAAAGTTAAGTTAATTTAGTTCATTCTTATATGATAAGAAATATATAATACTTTAATTATTTTTATCAAAATTATTATTTAAAAATCATATTTATTACATTTTATTAATTTTTATTTTATAATTATAATCAGTTATGTCTTTGCTGCTAAACAAAACGTAAAACACAAGACAATCAGTTAATGGGCTCCGTTTGGTGCAATAGATTAAAAGCTGATCCTTCCAAAAAACAAAAAAAAAAAAAAAAACCAAATCACAAATGAACACACTGATCTATGATAGTATGATGAATAAAAGAGATTATATTACAAGACAATGATTATGATTAATTAGTCTCTATACATCCAACATTTGGTACTATTATTGACCCAAGTGACTAAATTAATGATTTGCTTCTTTCTTTAGCCCTTACAGATCAAATTAACACTTAATTGTTTTTAACAATAATTTTAAGAATCTCAACAATTGAATTTTAATATCCTTTAATCCAGTTCACACTTAATTATTACCGACCAAATTCATTATTTGCCCTGACAGATAAGCTTGGGTTCAAGCATTGTTAGTTTCCATGATTATGATGATTGGCACCTGGTTAATTAATCATTAGCATCAAACTAATAAACTCCCTCGACTATATAGTCTATATAAAGGAGAAAATTTATGGTACATTAAGTGTAATTCAATTAAATATTGTCTGTGTAACATGTGTTGTTAAATTTAATATAATTATCACTTATATATTAATTTTTAAAAATAAATAAACGTATGGTATAATATTATTTATTTATTATATGACTTACGTGATATTTCTGACGTATTTTAAAATTTTTCTCATGTAAATACCTTTAGTTTAGACTCTAGACTATATACGTAAAAAAAATAATTAATTAAGTTGATCGTGTAATCAATTAATTAATTAGCTTCGATCTTTGAAGAAAAATCCAAATTTCTTTACATTTTAAAACAACCATTTCACTTTATTATTGCTTGCAACTTTTTGGTGATTGCATTTACATACAACAAAAATTGATAATAAAAAATTAGAAAAAAAGAAAAAAGAAAGTTATTGAAAAGAATAATTAGGTACAAAATCTAAGTTGTCAAGGTCATGTTTCAATTGTTAAAATACTGCTTGAAGTGGTGGCTTGCACGCAGGCAACATGCATGCACGAGATTGTGTGCTCGTGTGTTGGGTGGGAGGTTGAATTTTATTTATTTATATTATTTTATTATTATTTTTATTTTGGGAATCTATGTGGGAGCCTGATTAATTCTTTATAATTTAGACACTTTTTCAAGTACTCACCTAAAGTTCAAATAATCCATGATGTTTTTGCTTTTAAATTGGTGCGGCCCAATAATAAACATATTGAATGTCTAACCGCGTACATTTTCCCTAAATATTATTTCAATGGATGGTGATTATTTAATGCGACGTTCGCATGTTTTAAAATAAAATATTTAAAATTAATTAAATAATATTATGATTAGAAGTATTTTTTTAGCTTCAAATTCGTATTCTAAAGGGTACATAAAGATTAGACATGTTTACATGTCTATTGCAAAAATTGATGGTGTGTTTACTAAATAATAATCAAATTGAGTTAAAATCAGAGTGAATTGAAATAAGAACAGGGAATGAGATCAAAATAAATTGTTTGTTTAAGCTAAATGAATCGGAAGTAGAATAAATTATATTGTCATTGATGTGTTTACTTTATTTTAGAATTAGAATGAATTATTACAAGTTACTAAAATGACCTTAGTTGATAATTGTTATTATTTATGATAATAATTGTGATTATTATTATTCAAAACGATTATTGTTAATACTAATAATAATGATAATGATGATGATCATCATAATAGTCGTAGTAGCAATAGTAGTAGTAGTAATAATAATAATTATTTTATAATAATAATAGTATTATTATTACTATTATAATTATTAATTTAATTATCATTAATTAATAGTTCTATTATTATCGTCGTCGTCGTCATCATCATTAATTATTATTATCATTTATTATTATTATTATTATTATTATTATTATTATTATTAATAACAAAAATAATTACATAAATAAGAATAGTGATAACAATAATATAATAACATAATATAATTATATGACAAAAGTGAAATTATAAAATTTGAGTGGGGTAAAAGGGGAAGTTCAAGGAATGAGAACTTGATTCTCTAGTCCTCTTATGGAAATCAAGTTCTTATTCCTTGATCCCAAAAATATGTGGGTCTTATTTATTTCATTCTTATTTTTACCTCTATTTTAGTGAAATATACACCATTAACTATTCCTATTCCGAATTATGATTATCTAGTATGAGAAGTAAACATAACATAAATAAAATTATATCAACCATCCAATTTAAAAGATGCCCAAAAGTGCATACATGTAGTCTAGAAACATCAATAATTTGAATGCTTCCACTATCAAATCTTAAGCCGTGAAGAGACACTTGATGTATATAGCAAGCATTACATCTGCAGCATCAAGCAATAACTTTATAAAAGGAATAATTATCAAGGTCGGCCTGCAAGTTACACTAAATTATTGCTTAAGATTCTTTTTACTTGAAGCATAAATAACCCAACATCTAATGATGAAATCGAAAGGGTAGAACTAGAAATGATGGGTGTTAAGTTCGAGCAAGTAGAATGAAATTACAAATCATTTCACACGTTTGTATATGTGTTTGTTGGATACCACTTTTAATGACTTTATAAGGAAGGTCATTTTCTTGATTGTTGGTGATTATTCTCATGCTAATGAAAATAAATTTTGATATAACTTGTTTCTCAATCATTGGTTCTTTTTAGTTATTTGTTCTTTAATGGGATTGGGACTAAGTCATCAAATTAATCATATCTCAAAGTTAGTTACTGAGTTAACAATTAGAGTAATATTAGATTTGTCAAAATTTTATCCCGAATGATTCAATATTTATCAATTGGAGGATGAGATAATGTAATTAATTCACATGCAATTAACTAGTGAAAAATTATCAATCATTTGATGAGTGTATATATCACATATAGTATATACATTACATCATCTGAGATGAAATTAGGAATAAAATTTTGAGATGCTTATTACTAATCTAAAAGTTATGACCTTATGTAATTATAAAATATTTTTGTATGTCCATCAAAATATTTTGATATATATACCTCAATATGTTTGCCGGACCTACTTCGATGCACCAAAGAAAAGAATAAATAAAATATGCTTTAATAAATACAAAAAAACTCAAACCCTCGACTTAAAGAATGCAGTGAGAAAGCGCCCATCTACTCAATTAAAGAGTTATTGACGGCAATCATATGATGACATTCTCGATGAATGATTCAAAATTAGCACAAAATTAATTAATTTGATGTCATAAAAGATGCACAAAATTGGAAGACCGTGGATGGTAACAAATCATTGAATTATTAAACTAATTTGTACCCTAAACTTATTCGATCTAACAGAGAAAAGGGTACATTATTTATTCATGGTCAAGCCACACAGCATAAAAATTAAAAATATCCTTCAATATTTATGTAAACTGAGGATTTCTTGCAAGGCAAAACTTCATCATGTTTGAATGGTCCAAGTTTCTTTATTAAAAATCATGATGTGGAAGGGTTGATAGCCCGATATTCTGATATCTTGAAAGAGTTGCTTTAGTTTGCATTTTTTTTTGACAATATTGTTAGAAGTTTGTAGTGACATGCCACCACTTCTTTGAACCAAAAGAAATAATCTAGTTGACAATTGTTGTTTGACTCAGTCAAAAATTTAGTTATAATCATATTATAGGATAGAATCATTTTGACTTTGAACATATAAATAGTATTCTGAAACATGCCATAGCATTGTAATAATTTTATAATGCTTAGCTAATTTGTACAATTATAATCTATGGAAAGATGAAATAGCATTAATCTCGACTCAAAAGTGTTTGATATGCTTTTCTTGTCAAAGAAGCACTTTTATTTTTTCAAACTTTTATTTTTAATTATTTTAATAAAATGCTAAAAAAATAAGTAAAATTATCAATTCAATTATTCGATAACATTGATATACACATCCCTCATCCGTAAATCCAGTTTCAGGGTGGGCCAAAGAGCCCTGTTGGTTTAAGAAAAAGCCCATGAAAGATTTTTGGGCCCATGAATGTAACAAAAAATTCATCTGATTGCAAATTAAGTAGCTCTCACTTCTCTATCAAAAAAAAAGTAGCTCTCACTTCAGTACCCTACAAAGCAAAAAAATACGATGAAATGTTTATTACATGATCATGAAATGTTTATTACATGATCATGGTTCAACGAAGGTTCTAGATCTTGTTTCGATGAACAAATTTCTCCCTAGAGATGGCGAATGGGCTGGGCCGGCAGCGAGGCCCATGCGTGTTCGTACCCGTGCCTAATTTTTTTTGCTTAGGCCCGGCTCAACATACATGTTGTGCCCACACGTGTCATGCCGTGAGTCGTGCCGTGCCGTGCCGTGCCTTGTCTAAGAAAAAAAAGTCCAATAAACTTTTTTCTTTTTTAATTTTTTTAAATTTTTTAAAAGTGCATGTCAAGCTATTGGTGTACCTTTTTCAAGTCTATGTACTTTTTTAAGATTTATGCCTTTATTTAAATTTAATAAAATTAAAAATTAAAACTAATAATAGTAAGAGAATGCAATATTAATTATTAAGTTTGACCTTATAGTATTAGAATTTTTTTTAATACTTAACAACAACAATAATAATAATAAATTTTTCTTAAGGATTAATTTAATTGTTAACTTGGACTTACATATAGTTATAGATCATAGTTCAGAATAATATTAATACATATTTATAAAATAATGATATTTATAATTTTTTATTCATTAAAATCATGATATCAATTATTTATTTAATAAATTATAAATATAAATCAATTATAGTATTTTTTAAACTAAGAATTAAATGAATTTAAAAAATCCAAATTCAAGTTATTTGTAAAATCATACAATTTTAAGTTTACTTTCATTAAAAAATAAAGCGTGCTTATTGTGGGCTTTTTCATCGTGTCGTATTTAGCCCATCTTTAATTGTGTCGTGCTTTTAAGGCCCGCATGCCTAAAATTCTAAGCTCGGCCCAGCCCACGCGCGTGCCGTGCCGTGTCGCGTCGCGTGCCTCATTGAAACGTGCTCGTGTGGTGCCGTCTAGCCCATTGGTCATCGCAATTGCTCTCCTACAAGTTTCTCTAAATCTCACTCACCAAAGAGAAAATCACTCACAAATGTACCGCACTCATCAAGTTGAAGCACTAGAGTGAAGTGCTACTAGGTAGGCATAAAACTCATTTGGGATGTCAATTAAAATCTCATGATTTCCTTTCTCCACCGCAATCGTAAAACGATGGGCCACCATAATTGTTGCTCGGTTCTTCATTATGCGTTCTAATGCATCTTGAACTCACTACTACAAAAATTTAAAATAATGACCCATAAGTTATGACGGTTATTTTTAATAACCGTCATTAAAACTTTTTTATGACCGTTATTATCTTAACCATCATAATATCTAATACTTATAATGAATATCTAATACTTATAATGACGGTTTTATAAAAAAAATCATCATTAAATGTAAAATTAAAATATAATATTACTTTTAATGACGGTTTGGTATAAAAACCGTTATTAAAAATAAACAATTACAATGACAATTTTATTTAAAAATAGTCATTAAACGTATAATTAAAATATATTATTATGTTTAATGACGGTTGAGTTTAAAAATGGTCATTAAAAATACATACTTACAATGACGGTTTTTAAACTTAACCGTCATTGTATATCCACTAAAATATAACCTTCGTATAATGATGGTTAGTTTAGGAACCGTCATTAAAAATGAAACTATTAATCTTCATTCATGACTGTTTATATATAAACGATCATGAAATATACAAATAAAAAAAGCGGAGCCGATTTCAAGACTTAGGCATTTTATTTCTTCACTTCAGAATCTCTCTCCTAAATACCCAAATTCGACCTTCCATTACTCTCTCATTTCTCTCCAGAATCGACATTCACGCAAAATATAATCTCAGTCAAGATTGATTGTTGCCTACTTCGTAACCATCACAACTTTGGGATTGCCGTCTCAACAGCCACCGAGTTGAATCCCATCGTTGATGCAACAATGCATACTCAGTTCACTACCTAGGTCAGCCCCATTTGCCATTTTGATTTATTTGTAATCAAATTGACACATTATCAGCTCCTCCATTGAAAGCTCTCTACTTTCCACATACATTATTGGAGAGGAATTTGAAGAATTTGATTTATGAGCCAAATCATTCTCTCTCTCTCTGTAATTTTCATTTTATTACTTATAAATCCTATTAATTTGATTGGGTAGGTTTCATAGTTTTGTAACCTAGAATTGGATGACTCTAAACATGGCTACTTCTTCCAGAGATTATTGGTGTGCTTGAGATCAGTATTGAGTTTATTCATCTATGAGGTTTATTTCAGTTCCTATATTTCGTTTTAAAATTTTTCATTGCCAAGTAATTTTATGGCGTGGGTTTTATGAAATTGATGTTTAATTTAGCAAACTCTGTTTCCTTTAAGTATTTACTCCCATAACTAGCACGTTGTAAGTAAAAAACCTTGAAAGGGCCATAACATTTATCTTTTTTTTGTTTTTTTTT
This sequence comes from Atalantia buxifolia, assembly GCA_030444775.1. Lineage (NCBI taxonomy): Eukaryota > Viridiplantae > Streptophyta > Magnoliopsida > Sapindales > Rutaceae > Atalantia > Atalantia buxifolia. The sequence continues at coordinate 22,751,651 of CM059838.1, forward strand.
TAACTTTGTTTTGATATAATAAAAGCATTCCTTCCTCCCAAACTCAATTGGGCGGATTTAATTGTTTTTTTCTTATAATGAAGTTTTGAGAAGCTTTGATTGCCACTGATTTATGAAGAAAACAACAATTGTAAATTTGTTCTGCTGCTGTCATGTTGCTATATGCTGTTAAAAACAGCACATGAAAATTTCAAGTACTGATTTTAGTAACTGGACAACATCCATAAAATTTTTTGGGTGCTTTCATGCAGCTGTTTGCTGTTAAAACAGCACCTGGGAGTTCCAGATGCTGTTTTTATTAGCTAGACAGCACAAAAAATATTTTTAGGTGCCGTCATGCTGCTGTTTGAGGTTAAAAACAGCACTTGCACCCAAAAGTTGCAAGTGCTGTTTTTAACACAATTTTAACAGCTAGGCAGCACCAAAAAATATTCTAGGAGCTGTCATGCTGTTGTTTGCTGCTAAAAACAGCACCTAAAAGTTTCAATAGCTGTTTTTATCAACTAGACAACACTTAAAATTTTTTTGGGTGCTATCATACTGTTGTTTTAACACAATTTCACTAGCTAGATAACACCCAAACTACTTTAGGGTGCTGTCATGCTGCTGTTTGATGTTAAAAATAACACCCAAAAGTTGCAGGTGCTGTTTTTAATAATATTTCAACAGCTTGGTAGCACCCAAAAAATAATATGGGTGTGTCCTACTGCTGTTTACTGTTAAAAACAACACCTAAATGTTTCAGGTGTTGTTTTTATCAGCAAGAGAGCACCCAAAATAAACTTGGGTGCTGTCATGCTGCTGTGATATAAGATATTTGAAATTTTACAATTGTAAATATTTTGCATGTTGTTGTGTTATTGATAACAAGGCTTATCTATTTTGTTTTTGCTTGATAACTTTGCTTGTTCCCTTTTTGGGGTTCCTCTGATATTTTTCCATGGTTGTTTAATCACCTATTTACTAAGTTCGTATTTAAAAATTGAATTTACTGTATTTTTCATCAAGCTAGAACAACAATGGATAATTCTAAGGGCTATTTTTCTGTTGGTTTGCTATCAAAATAACTGCTAGAAGTTCACAACAGCTGTTTTACTGCTTTTCTACAATGAAACAACCCTTGGTAATTTGCAGGGGCTGTTTTCACTACAAAACACCAGTAAAACAGCCCCTGCAGATTTCTATTGGCTGTTTTCACTGTAGAACAGCAGCAAAATAGCCGTTGGAAATGTGCAGGTGTTGATTAGTTACTATTCTACAGTTAAAAAGGCTCTTAGAAATTTTTTTAGTCTATTTTACATTGAAAATATTTTTGAAGATTGTTGAGGAAGGAGGGGAATGAGAGCAGTAGCTTTTTAGAAAGCTTAATGACGAGTTTGATAAATTTGACAAGTTTTACGGGACTAAAGTGAAAGAAAATTATGCTTAGGTTGAAAGTTTGAGTGAGCAAATGGATGCTTTGATTGCTTTCAAGACAAAAACTGAGAAATTGGAGGGAGTTATTTAGGATTCTATACAATTTGAGCCTAAAGAACAAAAGCATGAAAGCAAGTTGACTTTTAAACTTGCTGTTGATTATTGCTTTCCTTGTTTCTATTTCTCGGTAGTTTGAAAGTAATTCCTTTTCTTAAATTAGCTTTCTTTCTTCATTTTAGTTTATTCAAAATTATTAGTTCTATTAGTAATACGACTTTGTTAATGCAGATTATGTAGAATACAACAAAGCAACTGTATATTTTGACCCCCATGGTCTCATCTTCTTTGCTGATAAGTTAAATGATTTGACAAAATACAAGCTGTATCAAATGACTTTTGCAATTTTTGCTTTAATTGTTTGTATGGCATTACAACTATACTACTCACCATTCACATCTACAATGGTCATATATTTATGTATCTACAATCCATTCTCATGTTTCTTGCTTTAGAACATGAGTTCTGAAAATATTTTTAGATATACACTCATATTAGGGTACCTATAGAGTCTTCTAACCGTTTAGCTTATGGTGTATACGTGTTAATGCTCTTAGACTACTAAATTAGGATACTATATTAAATTAATATAGTGCAAGCATATGAATGTGCAAACGTAATAAATTTACTCTTTCAAAATTTTAGTTTAGCAGATGGTGGTGATTTTTATGATCTTTCTAATATTATATTCTTTCAAAATTATGTAGGTCAAGAATTTACAATTAAGTTTGGTGACATTCATTGACTTGATGAGCCATATGAAGAGGTTAAATTCCTAGACCTTAAAATTTAGGTCCATCCCTTTAATTTATTTACACTTTGACAATTTATATTAATTTGATAGCAATAATTCATTTAGCACTTGTTGAAAGAAACCATGGGAAGATAGATAAATGCTTATTTTATGATTTTTATAGTTAATTTATTAAAATGTCATGAAATGAGAAGTTTAAGCATTTAAATTTAATTTATTTGACATATGATCAGCTTGTTTGAACTTTCTTCATCTCTTGAATTAAAATTACGTTGAGGCTAATTACTTGTACTATTATTTTTGTTTTATATGGTGCCTAGAATTGGTTTTGCTACTATGTTACAAAGAAAACAACACTCAAAATTTTTTTTATTTCTTTTTTATTTCGTTTCTTCTTTGCTCTTTATCTTCTTGTTAATTGTTTTTCTGGGTTACTTTTGTTTTTTTTTCCTTTGGTTATAACCAAATATAATTTTTCAAGCCAGCAAGCAAGCATGTTATTGAGTCGAAGATATATTGAAGAGATAAAAGGAATTATCAAATCTTTTTGTATAACTAACTTTTGATATGAAACATTTATAGAACGTACAATTGTAAAAGAATTATAGATACTATAATTGAAATTGGGGCTTGAAATGATCATTGTAAATATTTATTTATTTTTAAATTAACATGCTAAAGATGATGGTTATTATATAACAACTGTCATTAAAAATCACATTTAATGACGGTTTTTAGGAAAAAACCGTCATTAAAACTCTAGTATATATAGCAAATAATGACTATTTAGTAAAATAATTGTCATTATATGTATACATTTAATGACGGTTTTTGACAAAAAACCGTCATTAAAACTTATGTACATACGATATATAATGACCGTTTATTAAAATAACCGTCATTATATGTTTACATTTAATGACGGCTTTTGAATCGTCGTAAAATGTATGCCCCTTTTAATGTCACTGCCTAAGATGATAGTTTTCTTATGTCGTTTAAAACCGTCATTAAAAACCAATTTTGTAGTAGTGACTACATGTTTGGATTCAGCATCAAGTGCACCGGTAGCTCCGTTTGAAAGTAATATCTTTGAATTTGTAACTATGGCACGTGCAATAGTTACCCATTGCTTTTGACCACCTGACAATTAAAGTCCTCGCTCTCCAACCATTGTCAGGTGACATATTTACTTGTACAATGAAAGTATATAGGATCGTGACTTATGTAATGATCTAACTTGTTGTAGACTACTAATGAACTTGTGAAGTTGGAAACTCAGCTTTGATGTGGATAGAATTTAAGGTTTAGCTGCATTCCCTCCCATTCCATAAGCAATGTTGCTGCAGATTGTGTCATTGAACAAAACAGGTTCTTGGCTCACTAGCCTATTTGTTGCCTTAACCATTTTAGTATGAGCTTTTGAATTTCCACTCTATCCACTATAATGCATCTCGAATCATGAACATAGAATCTTTGCAGCAATGATATTATTGTTGATTTCCCACTCCTACTTTCTCTAGTTATAGTAACAGTCTAAAAGGAGAAAAGGAAAAAAAAAAGAAGGATAATATAATTTAGACCCTAACCATGTGGTGTGATTTTTGTTTGTGTCAACTACTTCAAAGAATGGAGTTTAGTAGTAGTCACCTTGCTAGCATGAATTTTCAGGCTATATCTCAAAAATGTGAATATCTAGCCTTAATGGATATTTAAAACTTACATGATCAAGCTCTATTTCTCCCTTAACATTGTCCAACTTTGTCCCGGATTCATCATTGGTGCCTATCTTCGACTTGCAGTCTAGATTGCGAAAATGGAAGCAACAACATTCATCTCTTTGGTCGAATTAGAACCAAATGAACTGAGTTGAGATATGCCAATGGTTGTTATCATTAAAGCATAAAAAACCTGCAAAACAAACATAAGGCATTTTTTTTGTCAGTGGAACTTTTTCGTGTTTATAAAGATGTGAACTTTGGGAAACAAATGATATGCTTACTCTGAGAACATGTAGGAATGTTATTTTCCCATTCTCTACAAGTCAAGCATCGACATAGAAACTGACTGCATAAAAAGCATACACCAACAAAAAACAAGAACCAAATTATGCTCCATGAACCAAATTGATTAGTGTTAAAAATTGTATTTTCATTAAGGGGTAAAAATATTATTTTGTGCTTATATTATAATTTATATTTGTAACTATGTAATATATTGTGAATTTCTAATTATGTTTATAAATATTTGATTTTGTGTATATTTGTGTGTTTACTAGGTAAAAATAATAATTTCACGCAATTTAAAGCTCTAAACAAATGAACGGATGTAAAATTTATATTTCGGAGGTCTGAGAAGTTAAGTCATTGTCGAGGAGGATCCGCAACTTGTGTTGTAAAATTATAAGTTTTTATCATGCTAAGTGTGGTAATTGTAAAATTATAAGTTTTTACTATGTTAGATGTAGTAATTGTTAGTGGAATGAGTTGGGTGTGCTTAAATGGATTAAGTTAGGTTTATGTTTTCATAGTGGGACAAATGTGTAGCCATAATATAATTGGCCTTATTTATGAGTGTGGTGTGGATTAATAATGTATTAGTATAAATAGGGGGAACACACCTGTCTACACCTTTTCTTCACTTCTTTCTCCTCAAATTCTTCTTCTCACTTCTCTTTGTAATATATTTGCAATAAATAAAATTAGTTTTATTTCTAAATTTTCAAATACCATTTTTAAAATTATTTATTATTTAATTTTAATAATTACCTTTTATTAAAATTATTAATGAAAAAATAATTGTAATTTATACAATTAATCTTTTGGGCAATAAAATAAGAATAAAAAGAATTTATTAAATTATATTTACTATTAAGAGTGGATTCATCACCCTAACTAATTTAATTTCATAGTTTCACTTAAATTAATTTGCATATATTTAATTTTAATTTTTATTTTTTAGATAAACTAAAATAAACAAATTAAATCTTTTCTCTATGGACCTTAGACTCATCGAGTTATATTATAACTAGACACTCTTATATTGGGAGTAAATTAAACATTTTTGAGTCGGTTACAAACCTTGCCTTATCCCTACCTTCATAGCCTACCTTCATAGGAGCTTCACATTTTTTCTAATATAGGTGCATTACCTACTCCTTAACATAGAAAAAAAAGTTAATGTTCTTATGCTTCCTAAATCCTACTTCATCACTAGCGACTTGACTAGCTTTTCACAGATCATTTGCAACAAAAGAATTTTTATTAGGCTATGAATTAATCCAACCAAACCATAAAGCTATATAAATGATCAGGTTCTAGTTGATTTACAATGTTAGATTTAAAGGTACCTTTGCATTTGCACTGAATCCTTTCATGAATTTTATTTGTATATACTTATTCATCTCTATAAGAGGAAATATAATGAGGATAATCAAAGTTATTTCCCAACTTGTAGTGAAAGCAATGATTAAGCCTACCAGTGCTACTGAAATGCCTTTTAACTATCAAAGCAAGCTTATGGCCAACAAGAACAGAAAAAGACACTGCATCTTTAGAAATCCTTGCACTAGTTGAGCCACCCAAACATTCAGGGTCATCAAACCAACTAATCTCTGTAAGAACGACCTTCTAAAAACACATCGACATTATTCACTAGATTAACTTGCATCCAGCTACGGCCAAGAAATATGATTTGGCTATGGAATGCTGCAACATTAAATACTCTGTATACTTTTGCCCAGGACCTTGAATCCTTTTTCAGTTGATAAGGTGGTTTGCAAAATGTTCCCATTGCATTAGAAAGTAGTAGACCATGAATTGCAGGTATACCACCATCGACTATAGTTGCTATGGTCCTTGCTAGAATTACAAGAATTTCCAGCTTATTAATATAGTAGGCTATCTAATTGGGATCTCAGGAGCCACTTTTGTTGGTAGTGAAGAGGAATGAACACTAACATGACAAGGGTGAGAAGCCACTCTTTTGCTAATGTTGTTGCCAAACCTTTGACAAAAGTTGCCATCAGTTGAAGAAATTTCCGAACCTTCTAAATTTTGAAGCAGTTACTTAAGCCCAAGATATCATAACGAAAGTAAAAATGGCCAATGGGCTGTGCCGTGTCTACTCGACTCATCAAAGGAAGGTCCATGCGTGCTCGTACCGTGCCGTGTCTTTTTTTTTTCACTTATGCCCAACCTAGCACACGTGTCATGCTGTGGGTCGTGCCATGCCATGCCTAAGAAAAAAAGCATGATAAACTTTTTTTTAAGAGTGCATGTCAAGTTGTTAGCGTACTTTTTTCATGTTTATGTACTTTTTCGGGTTTATATGCCTTTAATCAAATTCAATAAAATCAAAAATTCAAAACTCAAGTCCATACTCAATAACAATAAACTAATAATAGTAAGAAAATGTAATACTAATTACTAACATAAACCCTACTTGACTAAAATTTCTTTTTAATACTTAACAATAACAACAACAACAACAATAAATTTTTTTTAACGGTTAACTTAATTGTTAACTTAGACTTACATAGAGCCATAGATTATACCTATAATAACATTAAAACATATTTATAAAATCATAATATCAATTGTTAATTTAGTAAATTATAAACATATATCAATTAGAGTATTTTTTAAACTAAGAATTAAATGGATTTAAACAACTTGCACTAAGAAAATATATTAAAAAGATTTAAGTTCAAATTATTTATAAAATCATAAAATTTTATGTTTACTTTCATTAAAAAGTGAAACATGCTTATTGTAGGTCTTTTCTCATGTCGTGTTTTAGATTTTAGACTATCTCTAATTGTGTCATGTTTTTAATGCCCTCATACCTAAAATTCTAAGTCTGGCCCATTCCACGTGCTTTCCGTGCTGTGTGTCCTACCGAAACATGCTTTTGTTGTGCCCGTGCTGTACTTGTGCAGTATCATGTGCCGTCTGGCCCATTGGCCATCTTTAGTTCAAAGTTATGATCAATGGAATTGTGTGTCCATTTTGCTACGAAAACTAAGAAGTATTGTACCTTCTTGCCCATTGTTTCTTGTACACGAACAATGTCACTAGACATTCTGCTGACTACCTCACCTACGTTTGTTTCATTGTTGAAGAAAGCAACATCTTGCCTCATTATAGTTTTAAGATACTAACCACTTATTCTTGCAGCATGTTGCCAAACAGAACAGAAACACAAGCATAGTGTTGCTGTAGATTAAAAAATTTCTTTATGAATTAAAAGTTTGTACTGATTTCAAAGTATATAAAGAGTACTTACGAAGATGCCTGAGTAGACAAATTTTACTGAGACCTAAAGTAAATACTCATGTCAAAATAGTAAGAAAATATAATATTAATTACTAAGTTTGACTTATACTATTAGAATTTTTTTAATACTTAACACCAATAATAATAATAATAATAATAATAATAATAATAATAATAATAATAATAATAATTTTCCTTAATTGTTAATTTGAACTTGCATAGTCATAAATCATAGTTCACAATAATATTAATGCATATTTATAAAATCATGATATTTATAATTTTATTCATTAAAATCATGATATCAATTATTTATTTAATAAATTATAAATATAAATCAATTATAGTATTTTTTAAACTAAGAATTAAATAAATTTAAAAAATTCAAGTTCAAGTTATTTGTAAAATCATAAAATTTTAAATTTACTTTCATTAATAAAAAAGTGTTGATTGCGAGCTTTTTTATCTTGCTGTACTTTTAAGGCCTGCGTGCCTAAAATTCTAAGCCAGGCACGGCCCACGTGCATGTCGTGCCGTACCGCGTGCCCCACCAAAACGTACTCGTGTCGTGTCATGCTATACAAACAGGTGTTGTGCCCGTGCCGTGCCATCTGCCGTCCAGCTCATTGGCCATCTCTATGTGTAATAATAAGTATTAATTATAATGATTAATAATTATAATAGTAATTGATTCATAATTATAATATTAATTACTATTATAATTATTAGTCATTATAATTAATACTTATTATTATTGTTGCTATTGTTGTTGCTGCTGCTGCTCCTCCTCCTCCTACTAATAATAATAATAATAGTAATAATTATTTTGATAATAGTTGTAGTAATAGTTGTTGTTGTTGTTGTTATTATTATTATTATTATTATTATTATATAAAGAAGGATAAAATGAGAATTTCAAAATTTAAGTAGAGGTAATATGGTCACTTTAGGGAATGAGAATCATATTCCCACCTCCCCATGGGAATGGAAACTCTATTAGTCATTCTTAATTTTAGGTAGAATCCACCAATTTAATCCTTATTCCACCTTTCATTTAAGCAATAAACACATTATTCATTCTCATTCCTATTCACAATAAATAAACACACCATAAATGTATACAGTAAATAAAGCAACTGTTAAGTTTCAATATATGTAACTTGTATAGCTGACTCAAAATTAATTTTTCATAATTTTTTAATTATTTGACAACTAACAGCTCAGTTATATAAAAGAATTTATTTTAAATTGATATAAGTTACAAAGCATATAATTTAACAAGACCTACTAGATAATTTTGTTTGCGGCCAAGGTGGAAAAAAATGAAGGCAAAAATATTGATTTAATAAATCTGAACATTTTCTAGCTCAAACGACAATTATGATTAATTAAAGTCCTTAAAATCTTAAGAATTAGCCAAGAAGAGACTCAAGGTCCTCAAGAAAAAAAAAACTCCTGAATAATTTAGTCAATACAATAAAAATTTTCTATATTCGCATTGTTAAAAACAAACTAATTTTTATTATTATAAGGAGGTTATAATTAATAGAGATATATTTACAAAAATTATTATTTTGAATTAATTGTCATAAGTACAAACATTATATATACGTAAAGTATGTGTTACATGGATAACTAATTAATAAAGCCTATCAAAACTAATATATAGACATTGACAAAAGAGAGACATAATTTTAAAAGAACTAGTACGTGTATTTATCATTTATATAGTGTTGAGAATATATAAAGTAATTTTTTTAAAAAAATTTTAAACAATAAATTATTATCCCAAATAACTTTAAGAAAATAAATTTATTTCATCTTAATATAGAAATAATGATTAATATTTAGAGGCAAGTTCCAAAAGACCGTGATCTATAAAAAGTTATTAGAATATGAAGTTATTTTTTTAGTAACTAAACCAGACTTGGAACCAAAATTTTTTATGCAAGTTCTTGATGAGTAGATGTTCTTATTAAAAATCAATCCCAATCCATGATTTTTCCTGGCTCAACTCTTCTGACTTCAACGTTCCAAATTCACTCTGGCCCTCGGAATTGCCTGCAAGGACTGGGCCCACTTCATGGTACGTGCATTATATATGGACTATTAGCATATAGATCAGGTCCGAACGTCCTTATACAAGGAATGGACTTGAACCATCATCAATTTTCCTTGGACGAAACGTAGAAAACCCATCACGGTTAAATTGTGTGAATGAATCAAAATGGGGCACACCCCCACGCCCATCAACCATTATCAGTATAGTTCCGAGGCCGGCATGGCGAATGAGGCATTTGACAAGAACAAGTTTGCATCTACAATTGTCAAAGTGAAACTCGAGGGAATAACTAACCCATTATTGTAGTTATTAAATATCTAAAATTTATAAATGTTCAATCAAAACATTAATAATATACGTACGGACTCTCGATTGCCATAAGAGCACATGGCCTGTGTTCTTGTTAATTAACGTGTGTAATAGCCCAGCCCAGCAAAAGCGTAACTGGGCGGCCATGGCCGGCGCTACGACACTTAGTGATGGGTGTTGGAAGTTTGGACTTTCGTAGGACGATTGCTCTGAAGATGCGTCTGCTACCGAGGCCGTCACAACGTCTCAGGTAGGCCTTTTATTAATAACACCAGGGAGATACAAGAAAAAATGAGCAATCATCACGCGTTAATTTCTATTAGAATTGCCATTAACGTGCTTGACGGTCGTAGAATTGGGAAAAAGAACAATCATCACGCGTTAATTTCTAATAGAATTGCCATTAGCGTGCATAACTTACTTGACGTTAGTAGAAATGTGAAGATTTTGATCACAGTATCCGGATACTAACGTTACGCGACTTAAAAAGAATATGTTACTTTCGATTTTCAAAGCTCGTTTCTTCCTCAAAATTCTAATATGGCACTAAAAGAAATTGAAAAGAACTGTAATTCATTTCAATTTTTTTTTCCAAACAATTAACGAAACAGAGAGATCGAAACAACAAAGGATAACAGGAACCGATCAAAACGCCACATCATAACCCAAGCAAAAGATCAAACAAAGAACTGTAAAATTCAACTCCTAGTTGATCCTACACAGCCCTAATTCCTCCAGCTGCCGCCATCAGAAGCACCACTCCTCGAGTATCGGGAACCACCATCACCGCCATAACCACCGTCGCGGCCGTAACCACCTTCACGGCGGCCACCATATCCACCTCCGCCACCTCCGTATCCGCGGCTCCCACCGTATCCTCCACCACCTTCACGGCGTCCACCTCCATATCCACCACCGCCGCGGCTTCCGTAACCGCCACCGCCGCCGCCACCGCTTCCGCGGGACTGGGCCTCGTTAACTGTTATGTTACGGCCGTCGAGATTCTGGCCGTTCATGCCTTCTATCGCGTCCCTCATCGACTTCTCATCGCGGAAGGTAACGAATCCAAATCCTCTAGATCTTCCAGTCTCCCGGTCGTTAATAATCTGAATTAACGACGACAAACAAAAAAATAATTTAGCATATTCATCTCAGATCTGGAAGCTTAACAACAATAAAAAAATAATAATTAATCCAATCGGGCCCTTCGTCTTAATAAAAAGATGAAGATGAACGTACCGATTAAGGCATAGTAATAATAGAGTAACAGTAGTAACAGAGAACAGTAACAGAGTAACAGAAACAGATCACAGAGCACACAGATCACAGATCACAGATCAGAACAAGCCGAATCGTGGATCGGGGCGGATCTGGTTCAAACGGACCTTCGATTCAAGGATATCGCCGAAAGCACTGAAGGCCTCATGGAGAGAGCTGTCAGTGGTGGCCCAGGCCAGGCCGCCTACGAAGCACCTAAACTCGACATCGGCTGAAGCCATTAGGAGAAAACAGGAAATAGGTACAAAAAGGGGATTACAAGAAAAATCTTAGAGACAGCACCGCCGCGGGATGAGAAGGAAGGGGGGAAAGAGGTGGACTTTATAGAATGGGTGGGAGCTAACTAGGGTTAGTCTCGGGGCGTGGTGGTTGTGCGTCAACTAGGGTTACATCCAATTTGAGGCCTGATTGAGCTGGCGTGTTTGGTTTCGGTTATTAGATCGTTCGGGTTGGTGAGGTTTGGGCCGTAGTTGTAAGTTTCTTTTTGATTCATTCGAATATTTTATACTTACATTACAGACGTATTTAATGTCTTATCTAGCCGGCATTCAATATCTTATTTATAAAAAATGTTAAAGTAATTTTAGAAAATTTTAAAGTAAGTATATTTCATTATATTTAAAAATGATAGTCCTCTTAAATTTGTAAGATTCTTCAAACCTATTTTTAATTGATACTGTGCCAATCAATTTCAATATTTCATCATTTAATAGCGGTAAAAAAATTAAAAATAAAATAAAATAAAACTATGCAGTTTTCGGCCTTATCCCTTCGCCAGCCCAGCCGCGTCTCGTCATCAGTTTTTACTGTCCTAGGGAGAGGAAACAAATCTGGAATGCAGCTATGCTTGAAACCAAACACGTAGATCGCAATCAGGCTTCGTAAACTATGGTTAACGGTAGTGGTTAGGGAGAGATGATAAGGCGGGGTCCACGGCCACGTGATGGCTGGGATATTTTTAGACAGACGTAAAGTACCTGGATATTTACATCACATTACAGGGAATTTTGAAAATATCTGAGAAACTCAAATTACAGTCCTGTCCCTACTCTTATTACGATATTCGTTTTGCCTCCTGCGTAAGCGCTACCGCATCTATAGCCATAAAACGCGGGACGAGACGAGATCACGAGAATCAAACCGACCATGCACTGTCGTTTTGTTTATGTTTCTGCGGTGATTCGAATATTCGCTTGCTTGATTGAAAAATAATAAATTTTGATTACGCTATTTTTTGTATTTATGAATATTTAATTATCATAAAATTTTAATATATATTTTACATAATTTTTATTTTAAAATTTATCTTAATCAATTATTTTAATATTAAAAATAACCATTTTATGATTAAATAAATCAAAAAATTATTTTATTTTATAAAATTCTGAAAAATATAAAAATTTTAATTATAAAAATATATCTAAAATTCAATAAAATAAATAAAATTTAAAATTTAAGATGATAATTTTTAAATAAAATTATAATTATAAAAAAATAACATCTTGTAATTATAATTTCATTTAATTTTGGTAATTAAATTAAATATAAGAAAGTTTACAAAAATTAACATAAAGAGAAAAACTCCCGATAATTATTGTAAACTTCCCTATTATTAATATTAAGAAACTTTCCTATACAAATTAAATGAAATTATGAATACAAAAAAATTAACATGATAAATTTTAAATGAGATTATATAAAAAAAATTAACATATTAGATTTTATATTTATTTATTTTATTAAATTCAAGGGTATTCTTATAATTATAATTTTTTTATTTTTTAAAATTTTGTAGCATAAAATGGTCATTTAATTCATTTAGGAATAAAATATTTATTTATTAGTGACAAACTAATTGATTGATACAAACTTAAAACAAATGTGTTGTAAAGTACATGTCAATATTTTATAGTAGTTAGGTATATATATGACAAAAAAAATGGTGTAGAAATAATTTTCTTAAAAAAATTATGTACTATTAGGATCAAATCCAAATTAATTGGCTAAAAATAGCTCTTGGAGTAGTTTGATCGTTCTCTGTTACAGTACAAGTACCAAAGATCATCTCAATTACAGAACCAATAAAGAAACACTATGAAAAGTCTCAAACAACAGTAAATAATAAGAACAAAAAGAGAGTAAAGAGTATAACACAGGGGATAGGGGTGAATCTTTTAAAGGACCAGAATTGGCCATGGCCCCATAAAAAATTTATATTTTATATTTTACATTGAAATAAATAGATATTAATAAAATACTTATATTTTGGCTTGTATGATGCCGTTTATTCATAAAATAAAAAAGAAGAAACTTTTAGAAGAAGAGTTAAAGAAGAAGAATAAGATCCAAATACAAATTTATCGTTAATAAAGAAGTTGAAATATTAAATTGAAATTTTCTATCCAAAACTTAAACGAAGAAGATTAACTTTCTTATCCATAAGTAATGCTTGATTGGCTAGCGAATTAGACGACAACTTTTCAACTGCAAGTAAATCTTGATCCTAAACACTGATTTTGTTATTATTATTTTGTGTTTGTCTTGATTCTTGAACAATGATTTTTGTTTCTAGTTTTCCATCATTAGCAAATAATTAATAGCTAGCCAACTAATTCTTCAGTTCCGCCCTGAAATGCTTCTAGTTATTATCCTTCATTCCTTCTTCTTCAGGATAAGATTTTTTGGCTTTATTTTTTTTTATAATGTTAGGTATTTTTTTTCAGGTCATTAATTATATTTATATTATGTATATATTGTTGACATAAATAATCTTATGGTATTGATTTTGATGATAACAAACCTTGTATATTTTTTATTAAAAATGTTGGAGCTATTAATATTAAACAACCTCTTAAAACTGTATAATATTTTAGATAAGTTTAAGAATATGGTAATAAACGGATAATTGTTAATTTTAATCGGAAAATCGTTTTCTACAAGGAGTTGTTTAATGTTGATTCTGAAAAATAACAGTGAATCGTTTACTAAAAATAGCTAACTAATAAATTTCAGAGATGAATGGATTGTAACCTTGAACCGTTCAGCACAAACGGTTAGCCAAATTTGTTTTGCAGGTTTTTGAAAATAAACGACTAACCGATAAATTTAAACGGTTAACTGACTATTTTAAAATCTCAACATAACGGTCATTTGGACAAGTCAAAACGGTGAACTGATAGTAGTTAACAGCGATCCGATTATTCTCATAAAGTCAACAATGGTAGTTTTTAGTTCCAACCATATAATGGCTCAATCAAATTCAAATAAAAGGTGATCTAACAGCTATCATTGAGCTTACCACTGAATATACAACAATTATTAAGCTTTAAGTTAGAATTTCATTGATTCACACATTGAGCTTTCATTTTGTAAAACACATATATTGTGTGGGAGAAAATTCATTTGTAATATTTATTCTTGAATGATTGTAAGTGTTGGGATATCCTTGGGTTAAGAGATTGGGGATAATCTCTTATTGTAAAGGTTATTTGACACCTTAGAAGTCAATTGTAAGAGTTGTTGTAGATTTAGAGGCTCGCTTAGTGAAATCCTCAAGCTCAGTGAGTTTGGAGGCATGGACGTAGCACGATTGACTGAACCACATAAAAGTCATATGTTTGCTCTCTCTTACCTTATTTCTGTTAGTCTAAAGGGCTACACATAGTGTAATTTTGATGATAACAAACATGTGTCTTAAGTAAAAATAATAAATATTGTATTTCACATTTTCACTAGTTTTTTAAGGATAATATTTATGCAAGTGAATCAAGTAAAATCAAGTTCAAGACACTCATCGGACAACGGCGAAATCAAAGAATCAAGTTTAGAGCTCAATGGATAAATTATTGCGACAAATTCTTGTAAAGCCGGTATGATTTAATTTATGCATGATTTAGCATTTGAAAAGCTCAAGAGATTAATTAAATAATTTATTTTCATAAACTAAAAGGTTTTATATTTATAAGATAAAGTATTTTGTGGATTTGAGTAATTTGGACTTAAATGAAAATTTTTGCAATCTTTGAGTTTAATAAATATTTTTTTTTAAATTTCAAAATTGGACTTATTTGCAAACATTTGAAATGTTTTAATCCATACTATAATTTATGAAAGTTTGAGGATTCGAATGAAATTCAATCACATGAAATCCAAAATTGGACAGAGAGGAAGCGGCTTACCGCCTGAGGCTAGAGGCTAGCCGCCTGAGGAAAATTTAATAGTTTTAAATTTTGGACTAAAGTGAAAGGTTTTGAAAACTTTGAAAATTATGGATATTATGTTAAATTTTGAAAATGATCTCTTTGAAAAATATTAATTTCTTTGGGGCCATATCATAATTTCAAAAAGTTTTAGGATGAAAAGTATTATTTAGAAGTTATGAAATTAGACCTGTTTGTAAAGTTTAATGACGTTTTGGGCTATAGCATAATTACAAAACGGTTTGGGCTAAAGTGTAATTTTAGTGAATAATATTACTATAGCAAAATTCAAATTTAATGGTAATATCACTGTTACAAGCGGCTAGCCGGATAAATCAAGCGGCTAATCGCTTGGTTGCTGGAATTTATCTATAACGGCTAATTTCCGAGATTTAACTATAAAAACTTAACTCTAACTTCATTTTAAGGACTAATGCAAGCATAAATAAGATCATATAACATATATTGAGCTTCTAAATCGCAAATCATCATAGATTGAATCATTTTTGTGCTATTATTCGTATATCCACTCTTAAAAGGAGCTTTTGTTGTAATCTTTTTTTCTCATCAGATTTGTGAGTGTATAAGTGTGAGAAACACTTGTATAAAGAGATTGTGAGATAATCTCTTGATTTTAAAGGTTCATTAACACCTTGGAAGTCAATTGTAAGAACTTGAAGTCTTGGGAGGTTTGGATAGTGAAATCCTCGAGCTTGGTTGGCTTGGAGGCGTGGACGTAGGCAGGGATTGTCGAACCACGTAAAAATCCGTGTGTTTGTTTTTCTCTTCGCTTACTCTTTTATTATTATGCTTGTTTGAATTTATTGTTTTCTATTCCATTAAGGCGTTAGATTAATTTGTTGAGTAAATTGTTTAGCATATTCCTAAAAATCCCAATTCACCCCTCTCTTGGGTTGCATAACTTGCATTTCATTTGGTATTAAAGCTTGGTTCTCTTGTTAGGACTTAACCGTCTAGAGTAAAAGATCCATGGCAATCCAAAATGATTCAACCTTTAGAGAAAGACAATCCACAACTAGGCCACCGTTCTTTGATGGAAATAACTACCCGTATTGGAAAACTAGGATGAGAATTTATTTACAAGTACTAGATTATGAAATTTGGGAAGTTGTATGTGATGATCCATTTATGCCTTTGACTAAAAATGAAGTTGGGGAAGACATTCCAAAACCTTTACAGGAATTGAATGATTTGGAAAAGAGAAAAGTTTCTCTACATTCCAAAGTTATGAATGTCTTGTTTTGTGCACTAGATAAAAAAAAGTTTCATAGAGTGTCTAGTTGTGCAAGTGCTAATGAAATTTGGCACAAACTTGAGTTGTTTATGAAGGCACGAATCAAGTGTAAGAGTCCAAAATTAGTAGGTACACTCGACAATATGAATTGTTCTAAATATAACAAAATGAGAATGTGTATTGTATGTATACTAGATTTACGGACATAATGAACACTCTAGGAGCCCTAGGAAAGACTTTTTCAAATAGCGAGAAAGTTAAGAAAATCATTAGGTCGCTACCTAAGGAATGGAGACCAAAAAGAACTACCATTGAGGAAGCAAAAGATTTAAATATCTTACCTATTGATGATTTAATTGGTTCTTTTATTTCTTATAAGGAAGATTTAGCAGCCAAAAGAGGAAATGAGGAAAAGAAGAAAAGCATTGCTCTCAAAGCCACAAAATATGAGAGTGATGAGGAAAGTGAGCCGGATGATGAGGAGTTGGCTATGCTAGCAAGGAGATTCAGAAAATTTTTCAAGAAAATCGGTGAGCGAAGAAAATTTAAAAACTTCAAGAACCAAAAGGAAAAGAAAGAGGTGATCATATGCTATGAATG
The DNA here is from genome assembly GCA_030444775.1 of Atalantia buxifolia. Classification (NCBI taxonomy): domain Eukaryota; kingdom Viridiplantae; phylum Streptophyta; class Magnoliopsida; order Sapindales; family Rutaceae; genus Atalantia; species Atalantia buxifolia. The sequence goes on from CM059838.1 coordinate 22,768,854, forward strand.
CAAAAAGTCTGGTCATATAAGATCGGAATGCCCACTTCTCAATAAACTCAAAAAGAAAGCTATGGTTGCTACTTAGGATGATAACGATGAAGATTCAAGTGATGAAGAAGAGTCGCAAGAAGTATCAAACCTAGCACTTATGAAAATAGGAGATAATGATGATCTCAATGAGGTAAGTGATCCTACCTATGATGAATTGTATGATACTTTTAAAGAAATGCATGATGAGTTGATGAAAATAGGTAAAAAGAATGCATGCCAAAAAAAAAATTGCTAGAACTTACTAATGAAAAGGATGCCATGCAAAAATGCAATGATTTATTGAACGAGAAGATTAAAGGATTAGAGTTAGAGAATAAAACCTTGTATAATAAAGTTGCATTATTAAATAAGAAACCAAGTATTTCACCTGAGCATCTAGAGCCACATGTAGATGATTTGAAAAAGGAAAATAAAGTGCTTAAGAAAAAGAATATTAAGCTTAATGATGTATTAAAATTTACAAATGGGCAAAAGATGTTGGATAACATGCTTAACTCTAAAAAATGTGTATTTGATAAATGAGGACTTGGGTATAAGCCTAATTTAAAGCAAAAATATTATAAGAATTTTTTGTTAAAGCTACCTCCACAAGTGATCATAAAATCGTTTGTCATTATTGTAATCAAAATGGTCACATGAAATATAGATGTCCTCTAAAAAGAAATGCATATTATGGTGTCAAATGCATTTGGGTTCCAAAAGGAACCGTTGCTAACGCTCAAAGACCCAAAAAGGTTTGGGTACCTAAGACATAAGGTTTTCCTTGCAGGGCTTAAAAAAGAAGAAAAATAAATGGTACTGGGATAACGGTTGTTCTAAGCATATGACCGGAAACTATGCATGGTTCTCAAGTTTCACCAAAATCGAAAATGGTGGAGATGTATCCTTTAGAGACAACTCAAAAGGAAAAATTCTCAGAATTGGTAATGTTGGTAAAGTTTCCTCAACTCTAATTGAAAATTTGTGTTTAGTTGAAAATTTGAAACATAATTTGATTAGCATTAGTCAATTGTGTGACAAGGGTTATAAAGTTGTTTTTGATAAATCAAGATATGTTATTGAGAATGCATGTGATGGGAAAATTTTATTTGTTGGAAATAGATATAGGAATGTTTATACAATTGACATAGAATGTGCATCCAATCATGATAAATGCTTTTCCGCATTGAATGATGATAGTTGGTTATGGTATAGAAGAATAGGTCATGCAAGCATGGATTTGATTTCAAAAATTTCGAAAAATGATTTAGTTAAAGGACTTCTAAAAATCAGTTTTCAAAAAGATAGAATTTGTGAAGCTTGTCAGTTTGGGAAACAAATCAAAACTTCTTTAAAAAACAAAAATCATATCTCTACTTTAAAACCACTTCAATTACTTCATATAGATTTGTTTGGGCTTTTTAGATATGCTAGTTTAAGTGGTAAATATTATGCATTTATGATTGTAGACGTTTATTCTAGATACACATAAGTATTTTTTTAACTAATAAAGATGATGCCATTGATACATTTAGAATTTTCTGTAAAAAGGTTCAAAATGAAAAATGTTATTCTATTACTTGATTAGAAGTGATCATGGTGAAGAATTTGAAAATCATGTTTTTGAAAAATTTTGTAATAATTTTGGCATTGAGCATTAATATTCATCACCTAGGACACCACAACAAAATAGGGTTGTTGGTTAGGACTATGTTGAATGAAAATGCATTACCAAAATATTTTTGGGCTGAAGCCGTCAACACCGCTTGTTATGTTTTAAATCGGGTGTTGATTAGACCTCATTTCAATAAAACTCCCTATGAACTTTGAAAAGATAGAAAACCCAACATTGGTTATTTTAAAATTTTTGGATGCAACTGTTTTATTTTAAACACAAAAGATAATTTTGATAAATTTGATCCAAAATCTAATGTTGGTATCTTTCTCGGGTAGTTGAACTCAAGCAAAGCTTATAGAATTTATAACCAAAGAACTTTAATTGTGGAAGAGTTTATGCATGTTATGAAATACAAGTGTGCAATCCAAGAGGGGGGGTGAATTGGTAGTTTAAAAATTATCCTAGCAAAACACACAACAATCCAATCTAATGCCTTAATAAAATCGAAAACAATAATTTCAATAAAGGCACAATAATAAATGAGTAAGGGAGGAGAAAGCAAACTCAAGAATTTTTACGTGGTTCGGCTATCCCCGCCTACGTCCACGCCTCCAAGTAACCCAAGCTTAAGGATTTCACTATCCAAGCCTTTCCAAGGCTTCAAATGTTTACAATTGACTTCCAAGGTGTCAATGAACCTTTACAACAAGAGATTATCCCCCAATCTCTTCACTCAAGTGTTTCCCACACTTATACACTCACAAATTTATGAGGAAATGAAGATTACAATCAAATACTCTCTTAAAGAGTAGATTTACAAAATGAAGAACAAAGATGATTCAATAAAAGATGATTCAATAAATGATGATTTACGATATTGAAGCTCAATGTATGTTGTATGCCTTTTGTTTGTGCGTGCTAAGATTACCAAAAATGATTTGGATTTGAGTTTATATAGTTGGAACTCAAAAACTAGCTGTTATGCATTTTTTGCTCACTGTCGGATCGCCGTTAACTGGAGATGTCGGATCGCCGTTTGACTGGTCAATATGACCGTTGGGCTGAATTTTCAAATTGTCGGATCGCCGTTAGTGTCCAGAGGCTAATCTTCAATTCTGCTCACTGTCGGATCGCCGTTATCTTAGATGTCGGATCGCCGTTAGTGTCCAGAGGCTAATCCTCAATTCTGCTCACTGTCGGATCGCCGTTATCTTAGATGTCGGATCGCCGTTATCTACAGTAACTGCTACAGTAACTGCTACAGTGAACTATTTTGCAAAATAACAGTTTGACCCCAAAACTTTATATAACTGTACTATGGCCCAAAACGTTATGAAACTTTACAAAAAGGTCCAATTTCAGAATTTCTAAATAATACACTGTGAATCCCAAAACTTTCTGAAATTATAATATGACCCAAAATACTATGAAACATTTCAAATAAGTCCTTCTCCAAAATTTCAAGCAATACTTGTTAATTTCAAATATTTTAAAATTCTTTCAATTAAACCATAAACTTGAAAAACAACCAATTTCATAAAATCATTTTTCCATTAGATATAAAACCTTTATAATGTGAAAATAATGATTTATTTAAAATGTATGAAAAATAATTTAAGCTTTCAAAAACTTAATCATTCTTAATTTTGTTTGTTATCATCAAAATCAACATTATGTTAACATAAATGTTAACAATCTCCCCCTTTTTGATGATGACAAACTTTTCATGTATTTAAAGAATGATTCCATAAATTGCTCCCTTTAAATGTAAGCTTCTCTTACAATTTGCCAATTAACAAATTTAAATACATGTATTCTTCTCCCCCTCATCATCAAAAAGAAAAACTTAATTGGCAAAGAAAAAGTGTAGAAAATTTTTATAAATTTAAAAACATGTATTCTTCTCCACCTTCATCATTAAAAAGAAAACTTAAAGGAAAAGAATAAGAGTAGCAAATTTTTTATAAAAAATATGTATTCTTCTTCCCCTTCATCATTAAAAAGAAAACTTCAAGGAAAAGAATAAGAATAGTAAATTTGTTACCCATATTGTCCGAGTAGAAAGTTCGACACATTCTCCCCCTAACAACAACCATCACCTCAAATACAAGTTTAGCAATATTATTTCCAAATTATCATAAATCATGATACAAGCCAAAATCATCACACCAAAATATCATGAACCATCATTCTATCAATTAGCAACTTATAACATGAAATCATCATATTAAACAACCATGTAATCAAATCATCATCATATCTTTAAATTCATCAAAATCAACATCATAATCACATCTCAAAACAATACTCAAAATGCATATTATTCTCCTCCTTTTGACAACATCAAAATGATATATTATTTTATCTCCCCCTTTGGACAATAAAAAAGTTCAAAATGCATAATATCCAAAATAGAACAAGTAATAAGCTAAGCAAGGGAATGCAAAAGTCATAAGAGTATAATATCAACAATCCAAGCTCTATAATTACTAATCACATTTTTAGAAATCAAGACAACTAAACTCATCAAAGATCTAATGTGACATTTTAATAAAACAAGAAAAAAAAATTCATATGCTTAAGAATTTCAAAGTATATGTATTTTTCCCTTACAAATCATATTTCCCTCTTCATCATCAAATATAGTAAAAAGCTCCCCCAAAACAATTAAATCATCTTGCCTCATCATTTTCTCCTAGTTCATGATCAAGTGATTACACTCACTAGCTTTCATCAAGGAACTCTCCACCATTCCTTGATTGTGGTACCTACAAAGAAAACATTCATGTTGTGCCCTTTGGTACCCAAATACTCTTGGGTCCTTGAGCGTTAGATTTGGTTCCTTTTGCAACCCAAATACATTTTGCTCCATAATATACTTTTCTTTTAATAGGACAACTATTCTTCATATGACCATTTTGATTGCAATAATGACATACAATTTTATGATCACTTGTGGAGGTAGCTTTAACAAAATAATTCTTATAATATTTTTGTTTCAAATTAGGCTTATAGCCAATACCTCCTTTATCAAATACACATTTTTGTGTATTAAGTAAGTTATCCAACATCTTTTGCCCATTTGTGAATTTTAACACAATTTGATTTAGCTCATTGCTCTTCTTCTTAAGCACTTCATTTTCTTTCATTAATTCATCAACATGTGATTTCTCATGCTCATATGAAGTACTTTGTTTGCATTTAAATGATGCAATCCTATTATGTAACATTTCATTATCTAAATCCAATTCTTTGATCTTTTCATTTAATGAAACATTGCATTTTTGTAAAGTATCATTTTCACTTTTCAATTCATCTATGTGAGATTCTAGATGCTCATGTGAAGTGCTAGGTTTCTCATTTGATAATGCAATTCTATCATGCAATGTTTTATTTTCTAATTCTAGTTCATTTATCTTCTCATTCAATGAATCAATGCATTTTTTCATGGCATCATTTTCATTTGTAAGTTCTAGCATTTTCCTCTTAAGGCATGCATTCTTTTTACCAAGTTTCATCCATTCATCATGCAATTCTTTAAAAGCATCATATAATTCATCATAGCTATGATCACTTACCTCATCAAGCTCGTCATCCGATTCATCTCCAATTGCCATAAGTGCCAAATTCGACACTTCATGAAATTCCTCCTCATTTGTAGTCTCCTCATTCAAAACTTCAAGTTTTCTCCAAATTTCATAAGCATTAGAACAATTTGAAACTCTATGAAATTCCTTTTTATCTAAGGCACAAAATAAAGCATTCATAGCCTTAGAATTTAAAGACATATTTTTCCTATCCAATTCACTTAAAGCATTCTTCCTAAAAATGAATGAGCCATCACAAACTATTTCCCATATTTCATAATCTAAGGCTTGTAAAAATACTTTCATCCTAGTTTTCCAATAAGGATAATCATTTCCATCAAAAAATGGTGGTCTAGTAGTAGATTGGCCTTCCATGAAGGTTGAGCTAATTTGAGTTGCTATTGATCTTTAACTCTAGACTGTTAAGTCTAAATAAGAGCACCTTGCTCTGATACCAATTGAAATACAAGTGTGCAACCCAAGAGGGGGGGTGAATTGGTAGTTTAAAAATTATCCTAGCAAAACACACAACAATCCAATCTAATGCCTTAATAAAATCGAAAACAATAATTTCAATAAAGGCACAATAATAAATGAGTAAGGGAGGAGAAAGCAAACTCAAGAATTTTTACGTGGTTCGGCTATCCCCGCCTACGTCCACGCCTCCAAGTAACCCAAGCTTGAGGATTTCACTATCCAAGCCTTTCCAAGGCTTCAAATGTTTACAATTGACTTCCAAGGTGTCAATGAACCTTTACAACAAGAGATTATCCCCCAATCTCTTCACTCAAGTGTTTCCCACACTTATACACTCACAAATTTATGAGGAAATGAAGATTACAATCAAATACTCTCTTAAAGAGTAGATTTACAAAATGAAGAACAAAGATGATTCAATAAATGATGATTTACGATATTGAAGCTCAATGTATGTTGTATGCCTTTTGTTTGTGCGTGCTAAGATTACCAAAAATGATTTGGATTTGAGTTTATATAGTTGGAACTCAAAAACTAGCCGTTATGCATTTTTTGCTCACTGTCGGATCGCCGTTAACTGGAGATGTCGGATCGCCGTTTGACTGGTCAATATGACCGTTGGGCTGAATTTTCAAATTGTCGGATCGCCGTTATCTTAGATGTCGGATCGCCGTTAGTGTCCAGAGGCTAATCTTCACTCGCTCACCGTCGGACGCGTTATCTTAGATGTCGGACGCGTTAGTGTCCGGAGGCTAATCCTCATTCCCCGCCACTGTCGGATCGCCGTTATCTTAGATGTCGGATCGCCGTTATCTACAGTAACTACTACAGTAACTGCTACAGTGAACTATTTTGCAAAATAACAGTTTGACCCCAAAACTTTATATAACTGTACTATGGCCCAAAACGTTATGAAACTTTACAAAAAGGTCCAATTTCAGAATTTCTAAATAATACACTGTGAATCCCAAAACTTTTTGAAATTATAATATGACCCAAAATACTATGAAACATTTCAAATAAGTCCTTCTCCAAAATTTCAAGCAATACTTGTTAATTTCAAATATTTTAAAATTCTTTCAATTAAACCATAAACTTGAAAAACAACCAATTTCATAAAATCATTTTTCCATTAGATATAAAACCTTTATAATGTAAAAATAATGATTTATTTAAAATGTATGAAAAATAATTTAAGCTTTCAAAAACTTAATCATTCTTAATTTTGTTTGTTATCATCAAAATCAACATTATGTTAACATAAATGTTAACATGTTACGTTTGATGAATCTAACCCCTCTTTTGCGGAGAAAGGAGTTGTTAATAATGATGCAGATGGAGAGCTTCAAGAAGATTCATTAAGGGATAGCCAAAAGGATGCACACCCTGAAAATCAAGAGAAGCAACATGAAGAAACAAATGCGGAGCAACAAGAAAGTACTTCTCAAACACTCCCCAAGGAATGAAGGTATGTTTCCTCTCATCCTAAGGATTTAATTTTAGGAGATCCTTCAAGAGGTGTTTCAACTACATCATCACTTAGAAACACATGTGAGCATGATACATTTATATCTCAAATTGAACCAAAATCCTTTGCGGATGCGGAAAATGATGAATCTTAGATTATGGCAATACAAGATGAGTTGAATCAATTTGAGAGAAATAATGTGTGGGAATTAGTTCCTAAATCGGAATATCAATCTATTATAGGTACTAAATGGGTTTTTAAAAACAAAATGGATGAATCCGGTGTGGTTGTAAGGAATAAAGCTAGATTCATGGCTCAAGGATACAACCAAGAAGAAGTAATTGATTTTGATGAAACATTTGCACCTGTAGCTAGATTAGAATCTATTAGGATGTTGTTAGCATTTGCATGTTATAAAGATTTCGTTTTATTTCAAATGGATGTCAAAAGTACTTTCTTAAATGGTTGTATTATGGAGGAAGTGTATATGAAACAACCCCCTGGTTTTGAAAATGAAAGATTTCCAAATCATATTTATAAATTATCAAAAGCATTGTATGAATTAAAACAAGCACCTAGAGCATCGTATGATAGGCTTAAAAGTTTCTTGTTAGATAACGGTTTTTCGATGGGAAAAGTAGTTACTACTCTTTTTATTAAGAATAAGAATCAAGATATACTTGTTGTTCAAATTTATGTTGATGATATTATTTTTGGTTCTACTAATGAATTTTTGTGCAAAGAATTTTCATCTTGTATGAGCAAGGAATTTGAGATGAGTATGATGGAAGAACTGAAATATTTCCTTGAACTTCAAATAAAGTAAAACAATGAGGGAATTTTCATAAACCAAGCTAAATATGTCAAAGATTTGGTCAAAAGATTTGGCATTGATGACTCAAACACTAAGAGCACTCCAATGAGCACAACGATCAAGCATGACAAAGATGAAAAAGGTAAAGAAGTTAATATTAAAAAAATATCGAGGTATGATCGGTTCTTTACTTTACTTAATCGCAAGTAGACCCGATATCATGTTTAGTGTATGTTTGTGTGCAAGATTTCAATCATGGCCCAAGGAATCTCATTTGCTTGCTGTTAAAAGAATTTTTCGTTATTTAGGTGGAACCATAGATCTTGGTCTTTGGTATCCTAGAGGAACACATATAAATTTAACTTGTTATTCGGATGCCGATTTTGCTGGTTACAAAGTTGATAGGAAAAGTATTAGTGGAACTTGCCATTTCCTAGGTCTTTCACTTGTTTCATGGTTTAGTAAGAAACAAAATTCGGTTGCACTCTCAACCACTGAGGCGGAATATATTGCCGCAGGTAGTTATTTTGCACAAACCCTTTGGATGAAACAAACACTTAGTGACTATGACATTAATCTTGAATAAATTCCTATCAAGTGTGATAATACTAGCGCCATAAATCTTTCAAAAAGGTGATATTGTATTAGAATTTATCTCTACGGAAAAACAACTTGCCGATATTTTTACAAAATCCCTTTGCGAAGAACAATTTTCAAAAATTCGGCATGAACTCGGGATGATGAAATTTTTGCATTAACATATCTATTTATGTTATTGAATCTATTAAAATTGTTTGCTTGATGATTGTTGATGTTTATGAAGTGTTAGAGCACGATAGATATGTGAGGTGTTTGATTTATTAATTTTTGAATGTTTATGTGCTTCATGATATATGTTTGATGGATAAATTATTTGTTTGAATTAATCATGTTTTAAATGTTTAAAATCATGATTCATGCATTAAATTGGCTATTGGGATGTTTCGGGATCACGAAATGATCACTAGATTAGTCAAAATTAGCCGGAAAGCAACTAAAGTGTAGATGGATAGCAACCAGGCGGCTAGCCGCCTATTCCAAGCGGCTCTTTAAAACCGAGAGCAAGCGGCTAGCCGCTTGGTCACGGGTTTGTCATTTTTTTTTCTTGGTTTATCTTTCTTCTTCACTTGTTCTTCTTCGTTCCTCTCACTCTCCTCCATTTTCATTCAATCTCTCTTCATTTCTCAACCATTTTTATGCCAAAATCAATGATTCAAATCAATACCCATGCATTTCACTTTCATTAAACACTTCCCAATCATCATTTCTTCACTTTTTCATCTGTCTCTCTCACGCATGAATAGTGCTTCTCCATTTTCTTTTTCAAATCTTTTCATCTTTCACCCATTTTCTTGTTAAAATCAATCACTTAAATCATTATTTATCCACTAATCATCTATTTTTCACTCTCAAAACAACATTTCATCAACTCTCCTTACAAAACCCAAAATCAAAAATCTAATTCTACCCGTTTCTCTCTCTTCATTTCCAAGCTTCTTTTAGCCAATTTTTGATTCAATCTACATCATATATTAGCTTCATTCATCTCTAAGATTGATTTTCTTGCCTCAAACACATCCATTTCACTCAAATTTTTCAAACCCGAAATTACATATTTAAGCTTGTTTTTTCTTACAACAATGATGGGTGTGACAAATCCAAGGGGAAACAAGTGGCCAAGAAGCGCAAGGAAAATTATAGAAACTATTCGGAGTTTATATTGACTCATTGTCCGCATCCTCTGCGTCAAAAATAATTTCTCGACAATTTCATGCTAAGATCGGTCATTCCTCCTTTTTTTTGTCAATCTTAGTAATTTGGCGAATTTAGAAATTTGTGATAAATCTCTTAGAGATTTCCTTATTACTATGGGATTGAAAAATGCTTTGGTTGTTAAGGAGCAATATTATGAAAATTTAGTCAAGGTTTTTTATACGAATATGGATACGGAAATCTCGGATAAAATTATTACTAGTGTTGGGGAGTCCGTATTGAATTTGATGTTGCTCTGTTAAATCGTATTCTTGGAACTCCAAATGAAGGTTTGGAACTATATAGTGCTAGAGCCCAAATAAATTATCCTTGGTTTTCAATTGAGAATGCCGTTTGAAAAATTTGTCGACGGCGTGATTTGACCTCTGCGTTTTGTCGATTACCTTTGAAATCTCAAGCCTTACCTCTTCAAATTAAAATCCTTCATTATGTTCTTCATCATGTTATAACTCCTAGGTTTGGACATGCGAATGAAGTTAACCGCCTAGATGTAGCCATATTGGACTGCATTCTTGAGGAAATGGTACTCAATGTTGGTTATATTATCCTTCATCACATGCTTAGCACTCCATGTATAGCTAAACGATCCCTTCTCTATGCTAGTATTATTACCCACATTCTCCAGTATTTCCGAGTACCTATAACCGAGCCATCCTTCTTGAATTCGAGGGAACTAGGAGATGAAACAATAGCAAATTTGGGGTTTTATTGGAGGGAAAATGGATGGCATAAAGATCGGAGAAACAAAAAGGTTACTGAAATTGCTCCTACAGATCATCGTTTCTTTAACGTTGTCCTTCCACCACATTGGCTCCATGATCTCAGTGCTCCACATCGCTCACATCCTCCACCTTCCGAGGGCCCTTTCCACTCTACTTCAGCTGATTTTGAGGATCCGATGCAGCAGTTGTTGACTAAAGTGGATTCTTTTTCCGAGCAGTAAGGCAAACTTCAATCCCAACTTGTAGCTTTTCAACTTCAGTCTACTTTCGAGCAAGAACGTCTCTTTGAGCAGCAGCAGCGCTTATTTGATCAACAACATCGCCTCTTTGCTCAACAATAGCAGCTTCTTGATAGCCAGCAGCAACTCTTTGCAGCTCTTGGATTTCCACCACCATCCTCTTCATCACATCCACCATCCCCTTATAACTCTATTTTATTTTCAGTCATGTGTCACTCTCCACTACATCTCTACATGTATTATTGTTTGAATTTGAGGATGATTGTTATTTGACATTTGGATATGTTGTGTTTGGTGGTTTATGTTTTCTGACATCTTAGATTGCTATACTATCTTAGTTAATTACATGCTTAATTTACCTGTGTTTCTTAATTAATTATTGAGGTGATTTTTTTTTTGTGTAAGCATGAATTTATGATAATTTTGATGATGAAGGGGGAGAAATCATGTATTTTTTTAATTCGGAGACAGGTAATACGTATTTTAATCTTGAAGTATTTGTGTATAGTTTTTGAAATATTCAGGGGGAGTTCTTGTTTTGCATTTAATTTATATGTTGAATTATATATGCCATGTATTAAGGGGGAGTATATATGTTAAAATACATGAGATGTTTGTCATCAGCAAAGGGAGAGATTGTTAGCCTAAAGGGCTACACATAATGTAATTTTGATGATAACAAACATGTATCTTAAGTAAAAATAATAAATATTGTATTTCACATTTTCACTAGTTTTTGAAGGATAATATTTATATAAGTGAATCAAGTGAAATCAAGCACACGACACTTATTAGACAACGGCGAAATCAAATAATCAAGTTTAGAGCTCAACGGACAAATTATTGCGACAAATTCTTGTAAAACTGGTATGATTTAATTTATGCATGATTTAGCATTTGAGAAGCTCAAGAGATTAATTCAATAATTACTTTTCATAAACTAAAAGGTTTTATATTTATAAGATAGGGTATTTTATGGATTTGAGTAATTTGGACTTAAATGAAAAGTTTTGCAATCTTTGAGTTTAATAAATATTTTTTTAAATTTCGAAATTGGACTTATTTGCAAACATTTAAAACGTTTTAGGCCATACTATAATTTATGGAAGTTTGAGGATTCGAATGAAATTCAATCACATAAAATCCAAAATTGGACAGAGAGGAAGCGGCTAACCGCCTGAGGCTAGAGGCTAGCCACCTGAGGAAAATCTAATATTTTCAAATTTTAGACTAAAGTGAAAGGTTTTGAAAACTTTGAAAATTATGGATATTATGTTAAATTTTGAAAAGGATCTCTTTGAAAAATATTAATTTCTTTGGGGCCATATCATAATTTTAAAAAATTTTAGGATGAAAAATATAATCAATGGAATATTTGAACATTAAACTTTTGCTGCATTAATTTGGTGTCACAGCCAAAAGCTTGGTTCTTAATTGTCCTTAACATTTATTTTTTAAAAAAATCTATTTAGCTTTAAAAAAAATTCAAAGAACCAAAAAACAAAAAAAAAAAAGAAAAACCCGAGGCCACCACAGCAACCGATGCCTACAGTTATCGACATACTTTTCCATTGTCATTTTTATGATCAATCACCACCAACACAATTAGAAAAAGCTGCTGACCATATCCCATTCATCAAGCTCCCTTTTCTACCACTTAGCCGCTAGAAAATAATCAAAATAGTTGAAAATCCGCCACCGTCGTTCGCTAGTTTCTGCCGTGCTTTGGCCAATACCACCACCATATTTTAACTCAAATAAAGCCGACTATTAACCACCCCATAGATTTGTAGTATCATTAAACAACAGCCGCAATCGACTCTGGTAGCTCTTAAACCTTGCGTGCCTTGACCATCAATTCGCCGCCATCTCAATTATATATTAGACATAGCAGCCACCGGCAAGTTCCTTGCCATTGCCTCTGTTGAACCCAATAGTCACCAACCGTTATTGCCTTTGTTGACTGATGGATTTTCACCTTAAGTTTTTTAGGATTTTAACAGAATTCTAGATTCGCCCTACATACATTTTTTAGTGAATGGAAGATGTTTGTTTGGCTTAGGGATGGCAAAATTCGAGTCCGGGTCCGAATTTGGCATTTTTGGTTCCAGACTCGGATGCTATTTTCTTGTACCGGACCCAAATATAAACCTGGTTTTCCTGCATATGGGTCCGGAACGGGTTCAACCTGGAAAAATCCGAGTTTCCGAATTCCAAGTTTCAAACTCGGATTGCTTTATGATTTGAAAAAAAAAAATTCCATCTTTTTATAAAGTTGGACACTAAACTTCAATCACAAATTAAAGCAGCTGAATTATTTTTGTTCTTCGTTGATGATATTCTGTCAAGTACACATAATAGAAGTTTATTGTTAAGTGTTAGAAAGTGTATATTTATAAAGGAGAAAATCGTCATTTTATACTTCAAGTTTCACTAACATTCCTACTTTTATGTATTTAAACTTTTTGTGATTTAATTATGTGTGTTTTATTTTAATTAAGTATTTTATGTACTTTAGAGGCATCGTAGTTATTTCACAATGAACGAGAGATCAGACGGCAAAACGGACGTCACTTTTGAACTCAGGACGGTCGACAACCTTAGGAGGAGCATAAAAAAAAAAGAGCACTATTCACACATACGGTACTGTTCATGGTACAGTTCACGACGCTGTTCATACCGCATCACTATTCAAACCATATTATTGTTCAAACCGCGTGGTCAAACCGCGTACTGTTGACTGATGACGTGGCGCAATCCTAAGCGTCCGAATTGTTTTTAATCCGATGGCCATGATTTATTCAGTGTATCTATAAAAAGGGGGCTCTCCCTCTATTTCAACACCCCTAATTCCATTTTTGAACTTAGTTTTCTGTAATTCTTTCTCCATCTTATATTTTCTACGTATTTTAATAAATTTCTATTTTACCCTTAGTTCAATTATGACTAGCTAATTTTCTTTCAAGCTTGAGTTGAAGGTGAAATCTCAACATGTGTCATGGGCTTTATTTGGTAAATTTATTTTCTTTTTCCCTCTAATTTTTGTGGGTGTTTTGACTTTTCGTCGATAAATAATAATAATATTGTCTAGATACCGCCGTGGTTTCACCGGCTCCCTATTACAAGGTTATTATTATTTAACACGATAAGCCTTTAGCACCATATTGATTAGAGCGTGGTTCATGAGGTGTGGAAATCCCCCTCATGATTTAATTGGTATTAATAAGGAATATTTAGCCCATGATGCATGTTGATACGGATCTAGATACCCAAGCACTTTATTATAATAGTTTCCAGTTCAATTTAATTCCGCCATTCCAATTTAAATTCTAGCATAGTTTAAATCAATTTTCCTACAAATCCAATCACCCACTTACAAAATTAATTCTACACCTAATTAAAATCCACCTACTCGTGGGATCGACACTCGACACCATTAATCTATTCTACAATAGATTCGTGCGCTTGTGAGTTCAACAAAATTTGCACAACACTTATAGAGATATAGAGATACTGCAATTACTACAAAAAAAAAATAAGATTAAATTAATATATGAAGTAGACGCATGAAAATTACAGTTAATTTTGAATGGCATCAAACACAGTGGCCCACCCAGATCCATCATGCAATGGCATCAAAGGCAGCTCCCAAAAATCATCTCCACAAGAACCATGGAGAGAGAGAGAGATTTTGTAAAGAGTTTACAAGCAAGCCCCCACCCAACTCCACTGGAACCATGGAGAGAAAGAAAGTTTATGAACAGATGACAAGAGAGAAGTAGAGGTGGGCTTAGAGGTGGAAGCTAGTCCACTCAATTTTGCAGCAGTTGAACGATTGAAAAGGGTTGGATGTAGCGACAGCGCAGAGAAGAGGAACAGAGCGACTAATGATAATGAACACAATGACTGATGATGTTGATAATGAACATAGAGAAAAGGAAATGGCTGAAGCGATGACGAAGATGATTTGATTTGATGAAGAGAAAGTGAAATATGGTTAACAGCCCGCGGATGTGAGATTTGAGAAGAGGAAAATGTGAATGCAAACTAGGGCCGGCTGTGCTATGGCTCTTCTTTCCATTTCTTTAATTTATATTTATATTAAAAAATTTATATTAAAAAATTTATATTAAAATAAAGATATCTGGGTCCGGATTTTGAATATACGGGTTCACCTAATTCGGATCTGGACCCGGATACGTCTAGGTTTAAAAAATTAAATCTGATTCCGCATTTAATTCAACTTTGGTGCGGTTCAACCCGGACCATATTATCTGGGTTCATCCGAGTCTGAGCCGGGTTCGGGTTATGTTTTCATCCATAGTTTGGCTGTTAAGGCCAAAGTCGAAGAATTTATTAAAGATATTGATTGGCCATTTATATCTATATTAACTTCTCAACATCCAACTATTGATTTCAATCAACCTCAGATATTTGATGAGCTAATTTTTTACGAAGAGAAGCATGAGATTTTCCAAACTGTAGACAATTATAAAGAAAATTCATTTGTCCTTAATATTAGCTTTGAAGAGCTATATGATGAGTATAATAAGATATGGTTAGAGAGATTATTGCTTGAAGATTTTATCTTGTGCGATTGGACAGATTGAATGGATATTGTCACTAAAGTTGTATTTTAAAGATTAATCTTAAGGCAAATAAAGATTATCTTGGGGATTACAAGTAGCAAAATTTAAGTACGAATTTTCTCCACCTTAGCGAGAATGATAAAGAGCAAGAAGTTGTAAAAATCTTAATTAAATTGAAATTTATAATATTTAAGAATATTTTAGTTAATTTGTATTCTATTTTAATTTGGTATCCTATTTAGAGTTTCATTATTTAGGTATAACTTATTTGAGTTGTATTACTGATCTACGTATAAGTTTTATTAAAATAGGTTTAACGTTTTAAACTGATGTGGTGCAAGTTTAATGTTCAGGCGAGTTTAATGTTGGTATTAGAGCTAAAGACCTAGATCATTAATGTTTGTAGTTATCGTAATCATTTATAACATTATCTTTTTCTTGTTTTTAAATTTGCTTTATTTCATTAAAAAAGTCCCAAAAAAAGGAAGAAAATGAAAATCCTAAATTATCAAACCCTAACTGCTGCTGCCCACTACCACTGCCATCACTGCAACTACCATCCCCTATACAATATTAATCCAAATTTGTGAGCCACTAGTCAACCCACTGTCATGAGCCTCCAGTTACCATCTCTGAACTTAGACGACGATGGCTGGTAACTAACACCTCATAGATCCGCAGTACCATAAATCAATAGTTACAATCAATGATAGTAGATCCTAAATCCATGCACCTCAACCACCGATCCACTGCCATCGCCACTAAATATTCAACATAGCCACCTCCACTATTTTCCTTGTCGCCACCTCTATCAGACCCAGCAGTCACCGACTATTATTGCCTTCACCAACAGCTGATGGATTTTCACTGAGATTTTTTAATATTTTTGATAAAATTCCAGATTTTCCCCTCTCAGTTTTATTGTGTGGAAGATTTAGAAGAGGAAGATGTTTGTTTAAGTTTTTAGGCTAAAGCCAAAGATTTTATTGAGGATATTCATTGGCCATTCACATCTACATTAATTCTTCAACATCTAACTATTGATTTCAATCAAGCTCCGATATTTGATGAGTCAATTTTTAAAGACGAAATGCATGAGATTTTTCAACTTGTGGAAAACTTTGAGAAAAATTTATTTGTCCTCAATATTAGCTCTGAAGATTTATATGGTCAGTATGATAAGGCATGATTAGAGATTATTGCTTGAAGATTTTATCTCGCGTTGTTGGAGAGATTGGATGGATATCATCACTAAGGTTGAAAAGTTCAAAGTTATTCATCAACACTAAAGTTGTATCTTAAAGATCAGTCTAAAGGCAAATAAAGATTATTTTGGGAATTACAACAAGATAAATTCGATGATAAATTTTCTCTACCTTAGTGGAAATGATTTAGAGTAAGAAATTGAAGAAATCCTAATTAAATTGAAATTTATAATATTTTGAAATATTTTAATTAACTTGTACTCTAGTTTAATTTGGTTTTATATTTAGAGTTTTGTTATTAGATATAACTTATTTAATTATATTTTTAGTTTAGATACGAGTCTTAGTAAAATTGGTTTTCTAGTCAAATTACAAAACATGCCTTTATTATTTATTATTTCTTGGAATAAACTCTAGATTTAAGGTCAATAATATTTTTAATTTTCAAATCTCTCTATGCGTTTTTAAGTTTAGTTAATTCTGGGCATTTTGTAGAATCAACGAGTCTTAACCCCTTAGGTTCACAGTATTCTGTTGAATCAATGTAAATATAATTTATTCCTTTATTTCACTATTTTTTAGAATCAACGAAACATTAGAACATTATACTTCTGTTGCATCAATTTGGCGCCCACCGTGGGTTTTATCAATTACGCCAAATTGTTATACCAACTGTTACAGAATTTGAGACAAGGTAACTGATCAGTAGATAATTGTACCATAGAATTCCATTAGTTGGTAGCACGCAATGACATGATAGAGGCAAAAAAAAAAAATCAAGTTTCTCGCTATATTGGGGGCCTACGATCACAATTTGAAGACCAATTGAATTTATTTGATCTATAATCTGCCTCAAAAGCAAACATGCTTTACAATTAAAGAAGTAATTTAGTCGGCATACTAGTGACTCGAACTTGTAAGGCTCTAGAAGTGTTGTTCGTAATAACTCAACTTCCTAATTCTACAATTTCACTCATCGAAATCCTCGAAATAAACTAGTACATCTAGTGAAAGTAGTCAAAGTGAAAACACTAAATCCTTGGGCTCGGGATTATGTTATTTCAATTGCAGGGAAAATGAACACCAAATGAAAGACAGTAGAAAGGGAGGAAAGTACGGTAAAGGCTTATTTGTACGCAGTGAGGAGAGTGAATATCACAAGAGGGGCAAACTAACGAATTTGCTGAAGAATCAACTTTTAGTAATAATGGTAATGCACAAATTATTGAAGAACATAGTGATAACGGATTAATGTTGATGTTAAATCACACATTCTTTACTCCTAAAAGATGAGATAAAGGCAAGTGGTTGTATCAAAATATTTTTCAGACTAATTGTACAATTGGAGGGAAAGTATATTTTATGGTCATAAACTTAAGCAGCTGTAAGAATGTTATTTCAAAAGAAGCTGTAACAAAACTAAACTTAAAGATGGAACCTCATTAAACTTCGTATAAGCTCACGCAGCTGAAGAAAGAAAATAAAATAACAATATCTAGACATTGCTTAATTTTGTTATCTATTGGATCAATCTATAAAGACTAAATTTGATGTGATGTTGTGGCTATAGATGCTTGTCATCTATTACTAGGCAGATCCTAGTACTATGATCGAAATGTAGTGCATGATGGGAAAAGAAATACCTATAACTTTATTTTAACAGCACTAAAATTGTTCTTCTACTTAAGAAGGAGATCACTCTCATACAAGACTTGAGTAATTATTTGTTAAGTAAGAAACAATTTAGAGATTTTGTAATAAAGATGGAGATGGCTATATTTTATTGGGTACAACCACAGAAATTCAAAAATTCCTAAAGTTGTGACAATTTCTAGATATATTTTCTAAAGAGCTACCACAAGGTTCACCATCTTTTAGGGTTGTACAACACCAAATTGATTTGGTAATAGGTTCTATATTACCAAATCAACCTCATTATCATATGAGTCCTACGGAACATGATGAATTAAGGCATCAAGTGGAAGGGTTATTAGGAAAAGAATTTATTCGTGAAAGCTCAGTCCCTATGCAGTCTCTGCTTTGTTGACTCCAAAGAAAGACGATTCATAGGAAATGTACATGGACAATCAAGCTATTAATAAAGTTATAGTTCGATATCATTTTTCAATCCCGCGATTAGATGACTTATTAGATTAGATCAATAGGGCAACAATTTTTACCTTTGAAGAGTGGCTATCATCAGATTCAAATATGGACTGGAGATAAACGGAAAATAACTTTAAAACTTACAAATGGTTATATAACTGGTTAGTAATGCCATTTGACTTATCTAATGCTCTAGGTATTTTCATGCAAGTTATGAATTAAGTTCTTCATCCTTTCATTGGAAAGTTTGTGCTTGTTTACTTTGACGATATGCTTATATATAGTACCATCCATGAATTATATTTACAACATTTGAAAGAAGTACTTTTAACTTTAAAATCAGCAAGTTCATATATTGTAGTAAACAAGTGTATTTTCTTAATAAAAAAAGTATTATTTTTATGATATGTAGTGTCAAATGATGGTATATTTGTTGATCAATCAAAAGTTGATGCTATTTGAGATTGGCCACAACTAATTGTTTTATTTTTTGTTAGAAGTTTCCATAGATTGACATCTTTTACCAGCGATTCATTTTTCATTTCAGTACTATTATGGCACCAATCATGAATTGTATGAAAGGAGTGTAATTCTCTTGGACAAAAGCAGTTACTAAGGCATTTGAGATTATCAAAGAGAAATTGACTATTGCCCTAATATATGCCTTACTAAATTTTTTTTCACTTTTGAGGTGCATTACAATGCATCCAAAATAGGTATTGGAGCTATTCTTAGCCAGCAAAGTGAGTCTATAACTAAGACACTTTATAGCATTTATGATATGGTATTTTATGCAGTGGTCCATGCATTAAAACATTGATGTCATCATTTGATTCATCGCGACTTTGTTTTATACATAGATCATTTTATGTTAGAATATTTCAATAGTCAAGATAAACTTTCTCAACATGTTATATGGACAACATTCCTTCAATAGTTTACTTTCATAGTAAAGCGTACTTCTGGTGAATCAAATAGAGTAGCAGATGCACTTAATAGACGAACTTTCTTGTTGACACAAGTGCATAATCAAGTCCTTAGATTGACAGATTTTGAGAGTTATATGCTACTAACTCTTTCTTTGCTCCTTTATTAGAAGACGTTACTGTAAGGTTCCACTCAAACTATCATTTGCATGATGGATTCCATTTCAAAGTTAATCAATTATGCATTCCTAACGCAAGTGATAAGTGCATATTTTCTTTATATTTTACTAATTAATTTCTCCATCTTTTTGTTGTTATTGCTCTTAAATATTCTAGTCATTTTAGTTAATTTTTAATTTAGTAAATTATATTTTATTGTGTTAATTTTTATCTTAGTTTTCTTATTTTGTTATTTTAGGTATATTCTAGGATTAAAGAAAAATTAAATCAGAGTATTTAAGAAGAAATCTGCTTGAAGGAATTAGAAAAATGAAATAACTGAAGATTTTTAGAAGCCAATTAATTAATTAATGCACATTTGAAAGCTTATGCGATTGCATGGAGATTAATAAAGACTTTAGGAACAAGTATGCATAAAGTAGGAACTTATTTAATGTGCATGGTTTTATAAGTTGCATGCAATATTCACGTTACCAATTCAAAAAAATTTCATGCATAAGTCCTGCCTAAACTAAATTGCACATGCATGGCATTACCTATGGAAAGCAAATTGAAGAAAAAGAAAATCAAAGTGGACGACATGTGCATGACAATTAAGGGAAGCAAATTAATTGATTTCATGGAGATTAATAAAGACTTTGGGAACAAGCATGCATAAAAAAGGAACTTATTTAATGTGCATGGCTTTATAAGTTGCATGCAATATTCACGTTACCAATTCAAAAAAATTTCATGGGTAAGTCTTGCCAAAATATGTCGAGGACTGTGATGGAAACAAGAAAATCATATTGTTGTCATCCAATTGATAGATTGATTCGCCTTACATTGACACTTCCAATTTCTTCAGCAACTACAGAAAAAGCATTTTCCGCTATGAAGATTCTTGCAAACTATTTGGTTGTTTACATAAAAAAAGAAGTTATAAGACCCTTTAGTATAGAATCAATTGTACTTGATTTTTGTTCCATGAAAGAATACAAAGCTCAAGTTTAAGAGAGTTTATGATTTTGTTTGTTCACTTCCCTATATTTTTTTAATAGAATGTGAACTTTAGTTAAAGTATTTTATTTTTTATTATAATAATAATTGATTATTTACACTAAAGATTATATTGAATTTTTTTTTTTTGAAAAACATTCTTTGGCCCCTGTGGCCGAAGTTGGCTTGTTTCGTCTTGGACAAGCGATTTAGGTGGTTCGACTTTGTTAGGCCTACATCCACGGGACAAACATACTCTTGCCAAGTTTATGGTGATTTGACAATGGAAATACACTAATTCTTAGAGATTATCGAGCTTAAAATTTCTCCCTCTGCCTGAAAATTATTCACCTAGTTCTCCATGGTTGCACTTTTGCCTGCCTCCTCTGGCTTCCCTTAATGTAATTCTCTCAATGATATAAACACTTAAATGACTATCCGAACAATTACCTATCATTATGTTTAGTAATCCAACCATTATGTGTAGTTATCTAATCATGACAGACAATTCTAATTATGTCATAAAGTTTAAAAAACTTTTACCGCAAATATTTAGTGATTGTCTACCATGTAAATTTGAACTCTGATGTCAGATCAACTTCTTATGGGTATTTATCTAATCGTGATGGACTGTTCCAATTATGTCACAAAGCATAAATAACTTCTACAGCAGTTATTTAGTGATCATGTGCCACGTAAATTGAAACTCTAATGCTTGATTAGCTTCTAATGACATAGGTGTACCTAGCTATCCCGCTAGTACATCTTAGCCACTTCCCACATTTTCCAAATTGAACAATATCAAGAAATTGTAGCAAGATATTTTTTACGTTAAATTGGACAATGTGAAAGCTCAAATATTATAATTTTTTATTTACTTTGATATCTATCGATTTTTTTTTTCTCGAATGGCTATTGATTTTTCTAAATCCAAAAGAAGACCCAAAATTGATTTGTCTCCCTCGCAGAATCATAATGATTTTGATTTTTGAGTTAGATAGAATATGATTAATTGAATAAACAAGAAGCGATCTTGTGCCACAATAACAATTTTCAATTCAAGAAACATTTTTCAACTTCCAATTTAATTGCTTAGTTGTAAATTATTATTATTTTCATGAAGGAATAATGATACATGAGTACTAATTGTATTCTTACTATTCATAAAAAAGTAATTTATTACGATTGTAAAATTAAAATTTTTTTTTATTATTAAAAAAGTTACTTATTCCATCATATGCTCTTAACTTTACATAGTTACACGTCAACTAGATCAATTCGACAATTCAATTTCTTTTGTATTTTTCATTGATTCAGCTCTTTCCTTTTTAATGTATAAATAAATTTAAAAAATGAATAGATGCCATTTGGTAAGCTAATTTAAAACAAAATTGAAAACTGAACTGAATCAAATTTGTTCGGGTAAGGCTAAACCGATTGTCCATATCTAATTATATCTCAGGATAATAAGTCAATTAGTTCGATTATTATCATGAAAACTAATCATCAAGAATTCATTCTTCACAAGAACTTGGAACGAAAAAATTATTTTAATTTAGGTTTTGCGTAGAGTAAAATGGGATTAGGGAGGTATACAATGTGAAAATGATATAGAAATCATAACATTAATATTTTATCATACAAATTTATTTTATACAAACTGGTATTAACATAATTCAATTGGTTGATTAAAATTAAATACCTCTTAATCCATATAATTTATTTTTATTCAACTAAAAAATTTATACTATATCAATTTATATAATAATTTATAATTCTATCATTATTCTAATATTTTATTAGTTATAAAAATATTAAGATACTTGAACTGGTTAAACAGTTGTGTATAACAATAAACAACAGCTCATATTGGACTTGGGTTTGGTAGAAAAGGATAAGAAACAATGGCTCATGTAAGAAAGTCGCCCTCTGACTACTCCCATTTACTAAACAAGGTGTAAGAAGCCATAATTGGATGCAGATGGGTGTGCTTAAAATATAGAGTGAAGCTTTTCGCACACCTTCAATATTCTTATATCACTGCACTTGTATAATTGTAGTTCTATACTTCTATTATTATTAAATAATTACGTAAAAAGACAAATATGAATTCAACTATACTAAAATGTCTTTTACATATCATGGCCCCAACTATTTTGTAATCCTAATAAGTGATATAATTAATTTTGTTTATCAAATCAAAATACTTGCGAAATAATAACAAAACAAATTAGCTAACAACGATAATTTTATTGTGAAAAAATATGTTTGCAAAATTATTCTAAATGAAAGCGAAATTTAATCAAAATTATATTGCCTTTTTTTTTGTTCTTTTTGTAACTTTCTAAAAGAGAGATTAAAAAATTTAAAAGTCGGTTTCTTAAGAGTTTAAAAGGGGTGTTAGAAGCCTGACTCTAAAACATATAAGGGGTTTATTCAGCCCAATCATAGTCCAGCGTAATGAGCGTATGGATTAACGTAGCCTCCACACAAAGAAATGAACTCATTTGGACTGGGCTACAACAAGTAAGCAGCACCACTAAATTATCATATATCATATATAAGCACAGTAAATTGTTTATCATAGTCTCTTGAAGGTTACGACTTTATTATGTTTCGTCATCAATCATCATGCCCAAATCCTGATTGCACCACTTGCTATGACAGTTTTTCAGCTAAAATCTAGCAACAGTTAGCTCAGTAACGTGGATAACAAAGTTGTGTAATATTAGTATTATTATTAGAGCCAGCCAGCCATGAAGCATATTCAAGAATGAATATCAGCAAGTATTCGAAAAGCCTCACTCACATGTTCGCACTGAACTCTCTCAAATTTGATCGCCTGTTCCCTTGTCAATTCTTTTCTTTTCCAGGAAAAGACGCCAGCAATAATGTGAGCTGTGACTGTAACTTCATCATCCCACCACTATGATCTTGTGTTTCAAGCTTTTTGGTTCTTATTCTTCTTTGCCATAAAGTAAGAGACTTCACTTTAAAGATGACAGTTAAAAGAATTTATAGGCCCTCTTGCAAAGCATAGCCAGCCTAAGACTTAACGCATGTAGCTGACATATCACACATGAGACAAGGGACATTGACTTTGCGCTGAACTTTGATGAGAATGACAACTCAAGTTCAGTATCAAAACACGAGAATCCACGCCCCACTCTTATCTCTGTTTGTTACTGAACGAACCTTTTAGCACCATTATCATCGTACGGACACAAGATTAAATTCAGTGAGCAAACGAAAGAGTTTCCTGCCTCTCACTCCCAGTAAAGTTCTAACCCCATGCAGCTGCAAGATCTTTCACCAACTGGACCAAAGCTTCATTGGTGCAACTAGAAATGGACAAAATAATGATTGGGATTCTTCTACAAACATTTCGAGTGACTTGAATCATATCTTATATGTATCCAACTTATTCAAGCCACATATGCATTATCTACATACGAGTGCTTCTGATCTATACACGGCTAGCTTCAACCATTTTGAAAGTTTGGAATCACATGTATAAGATGGATCCAATCACACACTTACACACAACACACACAAAAAATTGCTTGTCAAGATTGTGGGAAGGGTGTACAAATTTAGTTCACACAACGGGCATATTTTCGTATGTATATTCCCCATATCAGAATCACCTATTCTTCCCATCATTCCAACAACTAAATCCACTGATATAAACTTTTTCATTGTCTGTTCAAAGATTCCATGCTTTTACGGCTGGTGGACTCTTTTCAGTTGGCGCAAAGGTATAGATTCCTAATGCCATGGCTTTTCTTACCCCTCTACCTGATAGAGGGTCTTTATATTGATGAATGAATCCATTAGTCATACAGTTTGCATTAACCTAAACAATTCATTTACAAGGTTCCATTCCTATTAGACTCATTTAATTGACTCAACTTGTAATGGACCACTAGCAGAAGAACAAGAACAAGTCCTAAGGGGGAGGAATCCACGGATATTACGTTCTATTGGGTAGACTGGAAGATGATAAGGATTCCGAGATATCAAGAGAGGGAGGGTGTATTTTCAAAGCATCACTTTTTCTATGGACTGATTCCTAGAAAGTTGTTCAAGTTACTTTCACCCAATGATCACTGCTGAGCCCCCTCCATTTGTATATGTGGCCGGCATCCATGACTGTGGCTCACGCAACTTGGCATTAGGGGCCACATTTACTGTGAATACATGCAAATTTGTGTGCTATTCAACTAATGATTCTATACCAACAAGCAATAACAAATCACCATCAGTAAAACTTTCCAAATTATGAGGAAAAGCAGCAGAGTGGCATGCAAAACACTGCATATTAAGCATTTATACTACGATTTAGTCACCAGTACTCCGCAATTTTTTTTTTAAACTATAGAAGTTTTTCATTCCACTCTACTCCTTTTGAGATTAAATACAGAGTTTGCTCTGTAAATTCTACAAGTTGTAAATGACGTATATGATACTAAAAGACTAGATGCCGGACTTCAAAAAATATCTGCCTATAGGTTGGGGCTACAATGAACAAATTGCAGCAAAAATTTGGCATCACAATGCCACCCTCTCAATTCATTAGATGCTCTCCGAGATTCAACATTTTATTCCAAACAGATATTTAGTTTCTAGAAATCGTTAATCGCTTCATTTTCTTGATGGAGATGTGCTTTCCTAACAGTGAAGATATATGGAATTTTATCACGGTTCAAATGACACTTGCAACATCCTAACCAGTCATTCCATGTAACAAACAAATGCTATCATGTGCAATTACAGCCCAAGCTGGTAAAGGAGGCTTTACCAGTAGGGCTAAAATCATGTGGTAGAAAGCAATCACATCAAACTGGACTCTCTTTCGTCAATGTTACTATGCTGAACATAGAAAAACCAGTAGGGCTAAAATTTTAACTGGGCCATGGAGGTTCTTTTTCCATTTTGAGCAGACGAAAGATTCTATCACATTATTGTAGTTCGGTTGCCCATAACTGACCTCATATCAGTTCAGCTATATGATTATGAATTTTCATCATTTCCAGGCTATAATACCGAGATGATGGCCAGCCAAGCTTGTGCATCTGTTCAACCAAGACGAGTAAAATTCTGAGTCACTTCCCTTTTCACACAAGAGAAATTAGAAAACCAATCAAAGCAACAAAAACACATTGATTCATAACTATTTTCGATTAAAAAGTTAACAGGAAGTAGGAAAAACTAATATGGGCAAAACCTTGTTGATTGTAACAGCCAACGACTAAGAAAACTGATCGTCCATTCTTATCCTCTACAGTTGCATATAGAATAATTTATTGTTTCCATATATAGTCTAAAAACATGATTAGTTGAGAAATCTGACTTGATTTTCAAATTAACTAGTCATGCATCAGTAATCAATTATCATGTAAAACATGGCTTTGAACATCGATGCTGATGTTTCCATGATTGAACTAACAGTCAAAAAGGTCCCAATCCAGCCGCCTAACTGTTGATTTTTCAATAATGTAAATTTAAGTAAACCAAGAGGCCAATTAGAAGAGTTTTAGGTTTGGCTAATACAACAGCAACGAGAAATACATTCCAATAATAGGGTCCAAAAAGCTAAAAAGTTAGGTGACGTGAGCATTTTTGAGAACTTTCAATGGTGTATTAAGGGCGTATAAAAAGTTAACATGAGCACTTAACTTAATATAGAAAAAAAAATTTAGCGTCATATCATATGATGTGTAAATAAAGGAAATAAAGGACTTAAATCTTTTGTTCTATTTATACTGATTCTCCTACATAGTATCTCTACGACTCTACTACTCAAGTTTTTGTGGTCGCTAAGGAGACAAATCATCAAAATTCTACAAACATTTATTTTTGCAAAGATTTCTTAGCCAATTGGCACTACCCCACGTCACCCCTCCCTTCAACTCGGCTTATAAAAAGCAAGCATCTGCCACCTCTTCTGCTCAACTCAACTCAAGTCTCCTCTACTCGAATCCACTATCTATCTATTTCCTTCACTGAGTGTAAAAACCAGCTGTTAGATTCTCGTGCAAAAGTTTGTGCTAAAATGGCATCGAGTTCAATGTCGAGCCGAGGGTCATCGGGGTCGTGGACTGCTGAGCAGAACAAGGCCTTTGAGAGGGCACTGGCGGTTTACGACAAGGACACCCCGGACCGTTGGTACAATGTAGCCAGGGCCGTTGGTGGCAAAACTGCCGATGAAGTGAAGAAGCACTATGAGCTTCTTGTTGAAGATATCAAACATATTGAGTCCGGCCATGTCCCCTTCCCCAAATACAGGACCCCTTCAGGCAATGGCAACGTGGGTGAGAGGTAACCAAAGAGTCCGCTCCAACTTTTTTTACGTATGTAAGATTCTTTGCCTTCTTCACTGACCCTCTTTTTCTTTTTTGTTAAAAGTGCTTTTGATGAGAACCAGAATCATCAACGCAGATAAAATGCCAGCAGGCCTGAAGCCAAAAACCAAACAGTGCCTTCCTTTCATCCACCACATAACAAGTTAACAACAACAAATCCAACATGATATAATAAATTCTTTTGAGTCTCTCTGGCCATACGCTTAGATCTACACAACTCGAACTTGAATCATCGTACACCTCTAATTTTCTAATAATTTTTTCCTACCCCACAAGCACTTCCCACGTGGCATCAATCATTTATGAAGTAATTATTTAACCAACAACTATACATGCATATATTATATTAAATTTTAAAATTTACCAGCCCCCTTTTTTTTTTTTTCCAATTTTTGTGCAGGATGAAGAATCTGAAGCTCCACTGAAGCTGTTACGTGCAAGCATCAATAAAAATCCTTCCTCTTAATTTGCTCGGTAGAGTTGAAAATAGTTGTAGTATCACTATAACATAATTCAATGATCCTGTATCTACTTTTGCTTTTGCTGTGTGTTTTTATTTTTATCATGTACACATATATATTGAGGAAGAGAAATTGAAAATTTGAAGTCTTTAATATGCGCCTCATTTTCTTTCTCGTACTCTTTTGTTTTGCCCCCACAGCATTTACTCTACATAATACGCATTTGTTTTGCATTTTTGTTAATGTTTATTCATTTCTTTTTGGCTAAAATATGTACCCAAAAATTTAAATTCTTTTAAGAACGGTTCATTGCATCATATATGTTCATTTTTTTTGGCACAAAAGCGTAGAAAACATGTATTGAAGCGTTCGGTCTGATCAAAAAATTTAAGCTATATTGAGACAAGTGTAAAAAAATGAGCAAAGAATCCGATAATAATAACAAAAGACAAGTTTTTAAAAAAAAAAATCAAAAACTGTGTTTCAAAAGGGATAAAAAGGGAAATTGAATAAAAATTTTAAAAGCAAATTGACTGACCTTGTATAATATGAACTTGGATGAACCTCTGAATAAAGATGAGGAGTGAACTGAAGAGGCGGGAAAATTGGTTAATTCGAAATTAATCGCGATTATATTTAGTTTGTAATTTTGGAAATGAAACGTGGCGCAAATAGATTATTAGTTTTGTTGTCATATTTGTTTTCAAATTTCTCGAATTAAGGAGCAAGAAAATAAATTCTCGAGGAAGTAACGTCATTGGAATAAATATCTTTTTTTTTTCTTTTTTTCATTTAATATATCATGACCGTAACAACGAAAAGGATCACGCGGAGGATTAAACCTCCGGATGTTTCTAATGGTAGAAAAGGACTGACGAGACATTTTAGATAATAAAACTTGAGATTATGGTAATCAATTCGTTAATCTCCGTGATTTATGACAGCGAGGCAACTAGATCTCGAGTTGTGTGTACAATAATTTTAAGAAGATATAGTTAAGATATTGTGAAAAGTAATTGTTAAAATAATCTTACGGAACTTAAGATGTTTTTTTTTTGTTAAAGATAAATTAAATAAATAATGATCAACTTGAGGTTAATCCCCTACAAGTAAAAAAAAATATAGACAATTTTCTCTACAAATAATTCGTAAGTACACCGATTATGCACAATGCTACCTTTATGTTAGATTCCGGATAATTTTGGAGTGACGCAATCATGATATAAATTAAAAATTCTAGTGAATCGTATAATATAATAATCTTCAAAAAATTGTGCTAGATTTGGTTCAATAGGTATCTGGTGTCTAGATGTAAATTCCAAAGAATATTATCATATGCACATGGTGAGTCTCATCATGCCTAAAAGATAATTAAAAAAAAATAAAGATAGTTGGATTTCAATCCAACTGAAATCCAATTATTTAGATTGATGATTATTTAAAATTTTTTCGTAATATAAATAATCATTTTGTGTATATATGTGTGCGCACACACACATATGCACACACGCACATGATCTTCAATTTTACTCATACAAAATTTTAATTTAAGGGAGAAACCATAACCCATTTTAAAAAATTATAAGCTAATTACATTATTAATCTTGCACAACTAATACATAAATTTCTCTTTAACATAAAATGATATTTTAATCCAAATAAAGAATAAACAAATGGAAAGGAAAATTTTATTACTAACAAAGTCTCTTCGATTTGAAACATGGGAACCATCCGCAGGGGCGGAGCTAGTATAGGGCGAAAGGGGGTCATGCCCCTGTAAGATTTTGAAAAATTTCAGGGATTTTAAAGAAAATGTGAAAAGTTAATGTAAAATATCTATATTGGCCCCTGTAGAATTAAAATTTTACATATATAACATAAAAATTTCAAATTTTGGCCCCTTTAGAATTTTTCCCCAAGCTCCGCCCCTGACCATCCGAGTTTAGTCTTGATTAAGCCAAACCCCCACAAATAATAATAATAATAATAATAAAAAGTTAACAAGTTCCTTTTTTTTTTTTAAACCATAATTAACCCACCTTTCTTTCCACAATAAGTGTAACTATGTGCCCTCCTCAAGCCACATGAATAACTTTGTTTAATATTATAAACAACCAAGACAATTAATTAGCAAATAGAATCTTGCTAGTTTAGGAAGTGATTAAGTCAAGCCATTAAAATAATAACCCCAGTGCCCATGCTTCACGACACCGGAGCAAACACCTCTTCTACTTTTGGCAACATTATTGGATGAGAAACTCAACATATAGCTCACTAGATTTACCAAGTTGTAGTCTTCTACATGTTTCTCTTGCATATTTAATAATATCTATAAATAATTTGTGAGTGCATAATACGGTAGATGGAATTATTTATTTTACGGTGAGCAATATTGTCATGTCATGTCATGTTGTTTAATTAAAATCGTGTCACATGTATACAGTTGTATTTGATAGTTAACAAACGTTGTATTGTTCACTGGTACTTTATGGTTATATTTGAGGGTTAGGATTAAGTATGAGATTAGATTAATTTAGGAATTAAATATTTTATCTTATATTTGGCTACTTTATTTGGATTAGATTAGGGAGGACTAAATTTAAATCATGGGATTAATCTTAATTTATAAGTGGGTTTAGATGGGATTAGAATAAGAGAAAAAAATTTATTCATATTTCTTTCATATATAACAGTATTTTTTTTATTTTTAACCTAAGATTTAATTAATTATTTTATTCGTGATTTACTTGAATTTATTTTTTATTTTGTTTTACAGTCTAATTAAATAGGTATTTCTACTCCAATAAAATTAACTATTTAATAATTTGTTACAATAATTGATTGTATTAAATTTAATAATCACCAATGTAATATTAAAAATAATCATGGAAATTACTAATACAAGTCAATAATTAATTTTATATATACATTCTTTGCTAACTTTTTGATAAAATAAAGTATATCTAAAATATCTGATAAAAATTAATTAAATAATTAAATAATTTTATTAATTTATATTTGTTTATTATAATTATGACTGCCCAATAATTAATTTACTACATATTTAATGCTCTTATTAATTACCTTTAAATTAATTTTAATTATTACTCTTAAATATTCACAAATATTTTTTTGAATTTAAATATGATTTAATATTGTCCGATCCAATATTATACCAAATATAACACAATAAATAATATAATTTAATTTAATTCAATACAATTTTAATAATTAATTCAATCTAATCATGCGTACCAAACGTAATTTATGTGAACACAAAATCAGGATTGATCGACTTCCAGACGTTTATAAGAATTCTTGTATATGATAATGTCAAACAGACAATTGGATAATTATGCATATAAAAAAGCCTGAAATTAAGCGTCCGGTGGGTTTGGCATCTCAAGTGAACAAATGAGAATGCAGCAACATGAAGTTAGGTTGGTTGGTTGAGCAACCTCGCACGGCTTACAAGATCGATGTGCCCTTACAAGTTTCAAGAGCAATAGGCCAACACAGCCTAATAATATTCATCCCTAAAATACTCCTATTTTCCGTACCACCAAAATCCCAAAAAATAACAAAGCAATATATCCAAGTGTATCCAATTTACAGTGACTTTAGATCGAGGGTTTTAAATCCGATTCAAAAAAGTGTGTTTGTTGGCTCAATAGGAGATGAACACGTCACAAGAAACCAGGCCCAAAAGGACATCACAAAAGATGAATAGCAAGTTTACAATACACCTCAGAATCTTTTCTCAAAAACTTAACACTGTGGTTCTTCCTTCTTTTTTGTTTTTTGAACCTTTTCCATATTCCAGAACTTTCAAAGGAAATCGATAAGCTCCAAGACAGAGTCAGGTAATTTTCAATCAGTTTTTTTTTTTTTTTAGCTGATTAGTGGCCACCCGTGTTTGAATCCTGCGAGGGGTAAGAGGCTATAAAACCAATTTAGGCTTTACCTACCCTACTTTTTTCTTATTTTTTGGGGAAAAAATGAAATCTAAACTGTGCTAACAGCAGCATGCCACAGTTAACATGTCTTGTACCAATAAAACAGAACAAGCCATCTGCCCATGCTTTTAATTGTATTCCATGGTACAAAATTGAAAAAAAAAATGAACCTGGGTCGCCTAGGTCTCAAGTAATTCCAACTACCTAACGAATGATAATTCACCAAGTTCTACAGAGTCAAGACTTTAACGTGAAACTATCGCAG
Source organism: Atalantia buxifolia (assembly GCA_030444775.1). NCBI lineage: Eukaryota > Viridiplantae > Streptophyta > Magnoliopsida > Sapindales > Rutaceae > Atalantia > Atalantia buxifolia. The sequence continues at coordinate 22,800,643 of CM059838.1, forward strand.
ATCAAAATAAAAGGAGCTCATATAACAGGCAAAAGTATATAGTCCCAAAACTGCATAATTTACATGGTTCACTACAGTAAACTACTAAACGCTTATCTTATACAACCTTATTCATCTTGATTAACTGAGTTGGTACGTAGAAAATAAAGTTACTAGATCTTTGCAAGTCTTTGGTAAATACAAGTTAATGTGGCCTAAAACCAGATATCAACTGCCTGCAAGAGGGAAGGAAGTTTAATCTGAAATTGTTGTTTGAAGTGGCAGAGAGCTTTCAACTTCCTGGGTGTTAGCATTCCTTTCTGCAACAACTTTTGACATCCCAAACATCTGAAAATCCAGCATATATCATCCAGTAAGAAATGGAATATAAATAAAAAATGAAAAGAAGCTTTACACATATGGGCAGTCTTAACATAGAAGAGAGTGGAAATAAACCTTTTTGACGGTCTTTGTAAGACAAGTTTTGTGTTCCTCCACTGATGCATTTACAAACTCATCGATGTGATCTTTCAAATCCTCCAAGAAAGTGGCATCATCTTTCTTCTTCTTTCGACATGAAGTCATGGCAGGAGTTGGAGCAACAGGTGATGATTGTTTCTCCCGCTGAATTTTTTGCGTTTCCATCTTCAGTATCTCCTGTTGCATAAATAATAGCAATAATTAAAAAAAAAAAATTGTACCAACAGATTCACCTGAATAATCTGTCACTCAAAACTACTATAGCATGATCCCGTCAAAGCTTAACAATCACTTCAATTACCTGAACTGAAAAGTTTGGCAGAAGAAACTTAGCGGGAGCATAAATTGTACATGAGCCCAAAAAAACACAGGAATATATATGTCATAAGCACAAAGAAGTGATACTCCATAGACCATAGTGCATATAACTTTCAAGTTTAATATCCAACAAAAGTTCCAATTTAAACACAACTGAACTTTAGATGCATTAGTTTAATTTGGGGAGACGTGCATGTACGCTATTAAGAGACAGAGGTAAATAGATAATATAAGGATATAAATAAAAAACACGGCAGCCACTACATTTGATAAACAGATAAAAAAGCCATGGGCAAATTGTCATTCCTTTTCTTTTTTCATTCTTCTTTCCTCTTTACCATCCGTGAACAAAAATTTTCAAGAGGGATTTTAGTAGAAATTGTACGTTCAATCATTAATCCATGAAAACAGATAAAATTGGAACAATCAAGTGGGAAAAATAACACAAGAAAACCTCAATTATCGGCTTCTCTTAACACTGACAAAGGGGTACTGCATCCCCTCCAATGCATTCCACGCAATGTAAGGTTCTGGCTCCAAATATTATACATTTTTCCGAGTCTAGAGTCAGAAATTGTAAGGAACAACTTCTACATTGCTACAAGTGCTACTGCTAATTACGGTTATGGGAATGACACCAAGAACCCTTTTGAAAGGATAGTAGTAACAAAGGATATCCACTGGTATCCAGCTAGCATAATCCAAGACTATTTGATCACCAATGCTTTCACTGATCAATCAAACCCAAAAAATGAAAAGAGAAAACCACTAGTGATCAAAAACATTTGCGCACCAACTGTTTGATGAAATGTCAAACCACAATAATAATTAAAAAAAAAAAAGCCAACAGCGTTATTCTCAGAAATTGCTTTAACACCAATCATAAATTATTTCAACTACAAATAAAATAAACAGCATGCTGACGAGAATTCATGACTAAATCCGAAAGCACGTACCTTAATCAAAGCGAAGACAAATTGAACCAGAAACAAAAGCTGATATCGACTTTAGAGCTTTTGTTCTCTTTAGCTGTCGATTAAAGCCCTTGTCGAATAAACGGCACCGTTTAGCTTCTCCAAGATATGTTACACGACGGCGTCGGTTTTCCTTCCCCTTATGAGCTATTATTTGTTTACTTTGGGCTGAGGCCCAATTTCTAGTTTTCAGTCTATCAGTTTCAAAAATGGATGGCCTGATTTTAATCCGGTCCGGTTCGATTTTTCAATTAGTATCGGTCTATACGAAAGCGAACCAAAATTTTAGAAGAAAGTAAAATAATATTCAAAATTTTAGAAGAACGTAAAAACGCGGCCAAACTTAAAAATTTAAGCCCTAAGGGCCAAATTGCCGGCAGTCGTCGTCTACTTCGCCGGCCATCGATGTCCGTCACCCGTGTCGGCCTCACAGTCAAAAGTAGGTCTTTATTTTTCTCTCTCTATGTATGTTGTTTTCTCATGAATTTGTGTTTTAAAAAATTTTTAAATTTTGAATCATAAATATCAATTCGCCTCATACGTTCAGTAAAGCATAATTTTTTTTTAGTTTCTTATTAATTTCATTAATTTTGATCAATAAGGCATTGCCATCTGGTGCAGTTTCATCCTAAGGAGTTTTTCTCCAAGTACTTTTACTATTTGTGGTTGGCGCTACAGAAGAGTAGGACTATTGACACCTTTCTAAATATCTCTTAACACTTTTTTTCTTAATTAACCCATTAAAATATTTTTAAAATTTTAAAATTCTTTTACCACCTCAATCAATAAAAAAATACCCTTAATTAAAACTTGTTATATAAACCCCAATCTCTTATTTTTATTATTAAACTCTATTTCAATAACGAGTCTCTTCCATTTAAAAGGAAAAAAATAGCTTTTCATTTTCTCTATTGTAGCTAGTAAATTCTTTACCCGAAAATTAGAGGAAAAAGCAACCTTTTTAATTTCTAAAATGTTAGATTTTTTAAGAGAAGAAAATTATTTAACTTTTGAGTGGAGATTTAATTAGAAACTATCCTATTATGTAATTGTAATAAAGGTTAAAGTTGTAAAATAATTAAAGGGGTTTTAAGAGGCATTTGGAGGGGTGCCAATAGTCCTACTCATTTTGCTTGATTTATATGTATAATATTAAGTGTTAAGCTCCGTATATTAGGCTTTAGAGATGTAGTTTTAATTTGCAAGTCTTGTTAGAAACTAATATGTGAAATGTCCTGTAAGTTGCTACTTTCGTGAGAGATGCAAATTTTCTCTTTGGTAACGCAGTACTTCATGAAATTGTTATAAATTATAATTTTTTTTAATCTTTCCATAACTGAATGGATTTTCATTTTTTATCTTTATTTTTTTTATGCTTTCAGAGTAATTTATCTGCTTTACCTATTCTAATAGGTTGAAGAAAGTATTTACCATTCATCACTGGTATTACTGATTATTTTATTTTTGAGTCACTTTAAAATAATTTGGCCACATTGATTACATCATCAGCACCATAGCCAGCAATCTAATTTTAAGAAAGGCAAATTAAACTTAAACTTCTTGGTTTGAACACCTTAATTGGCCATGAGTTATGTATATTATATGGATTTTTTGAGAATGTGGCTGTATGTTTTAAATTCATGGTTACCCTTTTTCTGTAATATTTTTCATGCCAGTCTCATATAGTCGTATTGATAAGAATCAAGCAGTATTATGTCATGAGTCAGTATTCTAGTTTATTTGTTTTCTTGAGTTAGTCAAAGCAGTGGGTCACTAGTTCGAATAATAGGCAAGAATCTGATTTACTTACTATTTCTTAGTTGCTGTTGCTATTTTCTAGTTGTGTTGCACTTTTGTTGTCAAGTTGCAGTGGGTAGCAGTGTATAAATTGAGCATGATTTATTCAATAAAATGATCATTGAGATTGGGGTTTAACCAAAGAACCCTAAAACCCTAACTGTAACTGTATTTCAGTTTCATCAATGCCAGCAGCGGACCATTTCAAGAATGTGTATGATGTCTAATTGAAACCTCGGATGCTCAGAGGTTTGATCGAAGAGCATTTTCCTAAAGAAAATCAACCCAATAGGATCCAACATGAGCTGTCAAGAATGGTTTATTTAATAAGAACTCACAAACTGTTATTAGAATCTGTTAATGATTCGATGGAGAAGAAGTTTTCTGATATCTGGAAATCATCTGTTGATGAATGGGTCATTGGAATTTCACGTCTTGTCTGATCTAATATGGTAGGAATCAATGCTTTTTCTACATATATATTTACACAAAAAATCATTTTTTCCTTTACATCATTATAGGTTTTTAAGATGTAAAATGAGCAAGGCATTTTTAGTTTTAAATTGGGATGATGCATCTGGTTGTTTATTTGAAGTACAACATTCTAGAATGCAATATCACGTTGAGGGAATGTGGGGATAATTGTATTTTGGATAAGAAGAAAAATTTAGCAAATTAGTAGTTATGCTGAGAGACATACACTGTTGATTATAATTTTACAATTTCAAGTGAGCATTGTAAGTGGGAAGCCATTCAATCTTGTAAACGTATTTTTAGGGTTACACCGAAACTTATTTTGAATAAAATATTATTCAAATGCAACTTGAATGTATAACTATATGTTGTCGGAATAAAGGAGAATATTTTTGTCTTCAAATCTTCTGTTAAATGCTTTTTTTGTACTTATTTCCAGCTTGATAAATGTTGGACAGGAATCTATTTGCTAGGGGTGACTTGTCAAGAATGTAGCTATAATCGGTTTTTGGCATCATACTCAGTTTGGTTTAACATGCTTTACTCTCATATTCAGGTAAGTGATATAATTGTTTTTGTTGTGTAGTCCTATTGGGTTTCATGTTCTCTGCATCAGTCTGCAGCTACTGCATGTTGACTGGAAATCTCGTAACAATTTACATTTGATAGGATTAAATTTCTCTTGTTTATTTGTGCTTACATAATTTAGTTGAGAAAATAAACTTTCAGAAAAATTATTTTTCCTCTTTTAGATCCAATCCATGGTAAATATTATAATTAGTGGGGCAAGCGACACTTGTTCATTTTACTTTTTATAGTTAAAATTCTATGTATCTATTCATGTTTAAATTTTATGCCTATGGTAAATGTATGAAGTGATAACATTTGATGAGATAATAAAGTTAAACGCTCAAAAGAGTATAAGCCAATAACATGGTTGATTGCGACACTAATTCCTTAAATGCTTCCTGAGATATTAACCATGAGCGATTTTCATCTCCAGCCTTCATTATGTGTCATTCTGTCGTGTGAACCTCTTATTTAATCTTTCTACAAGTCAAATGATTCTTCCATTAGTACTAGGAGCAGATTGGTATTGAATGTAACTAAACCTAAGGGGATATAAGTGGTATGATAGGTGGGCTAAGTTAAGTTGCTTATAGAGTGGTAATACGATATTTAAAGCCTACTTTTGAAGTTCATAATTGTTTGAGATTATGACCTACAAAAAATTAGATAATGCTAAATGTAACAATTTAGACTTTGTGACATTGCTTGTTTCAAATAATTTGACATGTCTTTGGATGTATTGAAGAAATATCGTTATGTTGATTCAAAGCATTTTAACTCATAACTCTCATTTGCTTTAATTTGTCTCAATCAGCAACCAGCAGAATCTCAATTTGTGAAGGTGGCTTCTTGTGACTCAATATCAGATCTGTTTACAAGGTTCTGGTTTTTTTTTTTCATTGCATTCATTCAAACAAGAATTGAATTTACATGGCGTCTTTTTGGGTTTCTATATCCAAAGTTTTTCCAGATCTTTCTTGCATACATCATGATAAGTACCCTCCAACTCATGACTATTATAGTTTGATTAGTACAATAGGGAGATTCAATTAAAAAGCCATTTGGTAAGGTGACAGGTAAGGAACCAACATTAGCATTTGAACTCTAATACATGTCAATTGAGGTTTGAAGCTTGAATGTCCTCTTGGCAGCCATATGGGGTACAAAGGTCTAGAAAGCTGGTTATCAAAAAAGATATTTGATATAGATCTAGACACAATTAGGAGGGCTGATTTTGATTTCTTTTGTGAACTACAAGTTCACTCTTGATTTTTGCCTTATTTTGAAAATAACATGCTTTCTGTTTTCTTTCAAAAGGATTATGACTTGCCATGCTCAATGTTTCCTTCTATATATTAAGTTTGTTTTCATCTGTTACATCTCAAATTCTTGACTTCTGGGATTATTTTATTCCCTAAATGGATTGGAAAAATTACCAAAGACAAAGAAAGATGGGAGTTCTCTTGCTGGGAAACTGATTCAACCATTTTTGAGGCTGTTAAATGAGGATAATTCAGAAGCCGTATGGGTAATGTCAATATTTGTTTGATAAAAATTTTTGTTGGGACTTTATTGTTTATGGATTGCTCATGCAATCGAGCTATACTTGAAGGAAATATGACTGATAACATGGCATTTTGTCATTCACATTAAGAAAGCCATGTTGTCGGTCATCTTTTGCTTGAAATTGGACTTTCAGTGCTGAAGTACTATGTTTGGAAATCTAAATGTCATCATTAATATGTTTGGAAATTTGAATGTCATCGTTCTCTCTAGCAGTTTGTGTTTTCTTGGTTTTCTATACTTAACTTTCTCACTTTTAGTTTGATAGGTCTTGTATAGTATTCCATAAGAAAATTCTTGCAGTTAGATAATAGTTTGCGCTTAGTGCTACTGCCAATGGATTGATGATTTTCTGTAGGTAGGCTTATAATTCTGAGGGCAAGTTCATTTTCACTTTAGGCTTTTATTATTTTGCTTTCAATGCCGTGAAAATACATTGAACATCATATTATCAGGTTGATGAAGATGTAATTTTCTGAATCAATGGCCATGGTTTCTTTTTCTCGGACACACATACAAAAAGAAAATCACACAAGTGAATGTACAGTGTCAAGTCCATACACTTGATTACCCATGTGCCATTTTTTAACTTGGTAAGGTTTGGAGATGTGTTATCTTGTAAATTTTTGGAAGGGTTTTTAAATCTTTAGTATCATACAGAGTTGTCAGTGCAATATAGTTGTTGGTCAACTGTTTTTTAATTATTGCTAACCAAAATAGGATGGTTCTATTTTCAATCGTTGCTGCTTTTTTAATCTTTTTTGTGGCTTAGTTTACAGCCTCACAAGTTCACCTATTACTTCCTGTTTTGGGTTTGTAAGAAAGAGCAGTTCATTTATTTTTTACAATTTTAAATTCTTTTCCAGCTTTAGTTCGCCAGTATATTGACAATGTAAGTCTATTCAAATTATTCATGGTCTCTCCATACTCAAATTTTAACCTCTTAGTGGCTTGTTTTTACACACCTAACTCTTACACTAAGTAAAAATCCTTGAATTAAGAAAGTCAATTAAACAAAATAATAAAATAAAAGAGGAGAAGAAGAAGAAGAGGAAGAAGAAGCCACATAGGCTTAATAAAATACCTCTGTGGCCAGAAATTTAAAAGTTCCAAAGCATCTTATCATTGTAGAAGCACATGGAGATCATCAAAATGGAACGCTTAACTAATGATGGTTTCCTGGACATATGTTTATATTCCATCAGAGGTATATTTGTCTCTGCTGTAATTTTGTTTCACTGTCGTTGTATTGTAGGGTGTGTGGGGGGAGGAGACTAAAAAGTTTGTTTTTTTTTTTTTTTGCTTGACTGGACCTTGTTCAAGAAACATTAGATTGGATGGCTACTGGCTTTTTAGTTTATGACAAAAGGCATCATATTCAGAGGCTGAAGGTACCATTTTTACAACTAAATAACTAAATTGCATGGATATCAACCTTTGCTGAATTTGTCTTGTCTCCTGCTTGGTATTTCATGTTCAAACCTTGTATATTGTCTAGCATATATTTGTTCCAAAAGCCAAAGTGTTAGCCTAAAGGGCTACACATGTTGTAATTTTGATGATGACAAACATTTGTCTTAAGTAATATGATAAATATTATATTTTCTATTTGAATATACTTATTTCTTCACAAACTACAAATAGGGTTATTACAAGTGTTGGTAGGATTCCTATTGAGTTTGATATTGCGGATTTAAATAAAATTATTAAAACTCCAATGAAGAGTTGGAATTCTATACCACTAGAAGGGCTGGAACAAGAAAGGATGAGGAAGAAAAAGGGTGAAACCCTTGAGTAGTCGGTTGGCCGGCTCCTGCAAGCGGCTAGCCTGCAACATTTGTTTTTCTGCACTATTTTGCTGTGAGGTTGTGTTTTGATCAATTTTGAGAACATTTTGTGATCCCAAAAAAAATTTAAAAGCCACTTTTAATGCAATAACACATGATAATAAACATTCAAAGATTATAAATTCAAATATATAAGACATTTATCATGCATAAACATTCGAAGATTGAAAATTCAAATATATCACTCATTTTTCATGCTTATTACATTACATAATCATCAACAATCATCAATCAATCAATTTTAATAGTTTCAATAATATGATTAAAGATGTTAATGCGAAAATTTCATCATTTTAAGTTCATGCTGAATTAGTTTTCTAAAAATATTGGTAGGTTTTTTTTTATATAGAGAAATTCTAATGCATTATTTTTCTTTTGAACATGATCTCTTAAGAAATAATGTTTAATCTCTATATGCTTGGTTTTAGAGTGCTAAACGAGATTTTTTATAACACTAGTATTATCACCCATGATAGAAATTTGATCAAGATTAATGTCATAGTCTCTAAGTGTTTGTTTCATCCAAAGAGCTTGTGTACAATAACTAGCTGCAGCAATATATTGTGCCTTGGTGGTTGAGAGTGCAACTAAATTTTATTTCTTACTAAACCATAAAACAAGTGAATCACTTAGGAAATGACAACTTCCACTAATGCTTTTCCTGGTTACAAAATTGGTATTCGAATAATAAGTTAAATCTATATAGGTTCTTCCATGATACCAAAAGCCACGATCTATAGTTCTACTCAAATAATGGAAACATACACTAAACATGATATCGGGTCTACTTGCGGTTAAGTAAAGTAAAGAGCCGATCATACCTCGATACATTTTGATATCAACATTTTCATCTTTTTTATTTTTGTCAAGCTTGATTGTTGTGTTCATTGAAGTGCTCTTGGTCTTTGAGTCATCAATGCCAATTCTCTTGAGTAGATCTTTGACATATTTACCCTGGTTAATAAAAATTCCCTCATTGTTTTGTTTGATTTGAAGTGCAAAGAAATATTTCAATTCTCCTATCATGCTCATTTTAAATTCTTTACTTATACAAGAGAAAAACTTCTTGCACAAGGACTCATTAGTAAAAGTAAAGATAATATCATCAACATAAATTTGAATAACAAGTATATCTTGGTTCTTATTCTTAACAAAGAGAATAATATCTTTTTTTCCTATTGAAAACTCGTTATCCAACAAGAATTTTTAAAACATACCATACTATGCTCTAAGTGCTTGTTTTAAACCATACAATACTTTAGACAACTTATATGAAATGCAAGTGTGCAACCCAAGAGAGAGGGTGAATTGGGATTTTAAAACTTAAGCTAAGCAAACCACAAAACAATTCAATCTAATGCCTTAATGGAATCAAAAACAATAAATTCAATAAATTGCAATAATAAAAGAATAAGGGAAGAGAAAACAAACACAAGGATTTTTACGTGGTTCGGCAATCCCCGCCTACGTCCACGCCTCCAAGCTCACCGGGCTTGAGGATTTCACTAAGCAAGCCTCCAAGGCTTCAAATGCTTACAATTGACTTCCAAGGTGTCAATGGACCTTCACAACAAGAGATTATCCCCAATCTCTTAACCCAAGTGTATCCCAACACTTACAATCTCTCAACTTGATTTTACAAAAAGGATTACAAATGAATTTCTCTCACACAATGTGTTTGATCACAAATGAAAGCTCAATGTGTGAATGAATAAGATGAATACAAGAATTTAAAGATCAATGAAAGTTGTATGCTCAATATTTAGCTCAATGATGATCGTTGGGATTCTCTTTGTTTGAATTGGATTGAGCTTATTTATAGTTGGAGCTGAAAACTAGCCGTTATTGACTTTCTGCTCAATGTCGGATCGCCGTTATCTTAGATGTCGGTTCGCCGTTTGCTACAGTGACTGCTACAGTGAACTATTTTATAAAATGACAGTTTGACCCCAAAACTTTATATAACTGTACTATGGCCCAAAACGTTATGAAATTTTATAAAAAGATCCAATTTCAGAATTTCTAAATAATACACTGTGAATCCTAAAACTTTCTGAAATTATAATATGACCCAAAATACTATGAAACATTTCAAATAAGTCCTTCTCCAAAATTTCAAGCAATACTTGTTGATTTCAAAGTTTTCAAAATTCTTTCAATTAAACCATAAACTTGAAAAACAACTAATTTCATAAAATCATTTTTCCATTAGATATAAAGCCTTTATAATGTGAAAATAATGATTTATTTAAAATGTAAGAAAAATAATTTAAGCTTTCAAAAACTTAATCATTCTTAATTTTGTTTGTTATCATCAAAATCAACATTATGTTAACATAAATGTTAACATAAATGTTAACATTATATACATGATTTGGAAACTTTTAATTTTTAAAACTAGGGGGTTGTTTCACATGAACTTCTTTCATAATATAATTATTTAAGAAAGCAATTTTAACATCTATTTGATATAAAATGAAATCTTTATTATATGAAAATTCTAAGAGCATCTTAATAGATTCCAATCTAGTTACAGGTACAAATGTTTCATCAAAATCAATTTTTTTTTATTGATTGTACGTTGAGTCACTAATCTAGCTTTATTCCTTACAATCACACCAGATTCATCAATTTATTTCTAAATACCTATTTAATACTTATAACAGATTGATGTTCTGATTTAGGAACTAATTCCCACACATTGTTTCTCTCAAATTGATTCAACTCCTCTTGCATTGTTATAATCCAAGATTTATCATTTTCTACATCCGCAAAAGATTTTGGTTTAATTTGATATATGAATGCAGCATGCTCACAAATATTTCTAAGTGATCTAGTGATAACACCTCTTGAAAGGTCACTTAAAATTAGATTCTTAAGGTGAGAGGAAACATATTTTCACTTCTTGGAGAATGTTTGAGAAGTACCTTCTTGTTGCTTCATATTTGTTTGTTTTTCTTGTCTATCCTCTTGATTTTTATGTAGTTCATCCTCTTGTTTATCTTTTGACAATTCTTCTTGTAATTCTTCATCTGCATCATCATCAACAATAACTTTTTTCGCAGAAGAAGAGTTGGACTCATCAAATGTAACATACATAGATTCCTCCACATATAAAATTCTTTTATTATACACTGTTGTGTTTGAATAACCAAGAAAGATACCAACATCAGATATTAGATCAAAGTCATTATGTTACATTTGAGTACGTTCGTACTACGTTCTTATTCTGATCAGGAATGTCACTACCCCTTGCACAGGTATTTATGGACAATGTGTGTGCCAATTTGAATCTAGTTGTTGATGAGAATGGCTGCACAACTTCTAGCCCAACCTTGAAAGCTGCTTATTTTGTACCCATGCAATATTGTCAGAGGACAAGGAAGCACGGTGCTACTACTGGTTCTTCTGAGGGGTAATGTGAAATAACTAGTTTGAGTGTGAAATAACTGGTTTGAGCATGAAAGAACCAAAAAACCAGTTGGCATCTCTAACATCTTTGAAGATTGCTGCGCTTGAGGCATTAGAAACTCTTCTTATTGTGGTATGTATATAGTAGGCAACTAGGCATGGTTATAGAGAATTTCTTGGTTTTATGTACTATTTCGCTTGAGAATTAAGCTCTCCTCTTCTTATCTCAAAATAATAATAATGATAAATAATAAAAAAAAATCTCAGATTTAGTGAGTGTAGTATATTTCAAGGGTTCTCTATATGAGTGATCTTGTTGGATTCATGCATTATTCTCACTCAAAATTACAAGTTCTCTTTCTTTTGATTTAATAAGCAATTTATTTTATCCATAATTAATACTGGTTTCAAGTATGTGTTCAGGCTACCTTACATTATTTTAATAGAGTGATGATCATTGAATTGAGCCTAGCTGAAGCAAAGCTCAATAATCGAGTCATCGAAAGGCTAGGCTCATCAAATTTGTATGATATTGGAGCCCAATCTCAATGTGTTCCGTGGTCAAACAACTTGGTTAAGTGCATTTTCAAGTTCTCCTGAACGTGCATCTAACCAAATTCCTTTACTTGTGTGCTCAGAAAATGATTTATTATTTCAAAGAATCATTGTTGTCATTATCCCCAAACAAGGAAATTACTGAATCCCTTATAAAGCACTTTACATTTTGCCTTGTGTTTCTGACCTAATATAATTATTGAGTAGTTATAGAACTTTATAATATTTCACAGGCTGGTGATTTGGGATGACCATCCTGGCGACCAACGATTGATCTTCTTTTGATTAACTTAGCAACAAATTATTGTAAAAAGGCGTAAGACAATGAGGAGAATAATACTCCCTTGCCTGATGATCCAACTGTAAGCTCAGCAGATTTGCAGCTTTCATCATTACATGCACTTTGGGCATCCTTCTTTCCTCAGCTCGTATGCGTCCCCCATATTTTGGCAGAGCTCTTGAGCTTTTCAGTGAAGGTAACGTTCTTTGGTAATTTACGTTTTGTATGTTTCAATTCATCACGATGTAAAAAAAATGGCAACATTCATTATGTGTCCTCTTGGGTTTACTACATGCAATATAGTTTTCTTAGCACGTACTTACTGTATGCAATTGGTTTCTGCAGGTAGGCGACAAGCTAGTGGAGAGCTTGTTGGATTTTGTGCTGGTGCTGTACTAGTCTTGGAGGTGCTCATACATCCTAGGTTCCTTCCACTCGGATGTTTTCTTCACAGATTTTCAGAAAACGTACACTCTGGCAGTCAGAAACAAAACACTACATATTTTAATGGCATGCATGGAGCAGGACATGGTGCTCCTGATTCTTTTGATGATGAGTTGCATGAGACATGGTTTGGTGATGGCAATCCCAGTGAGATTCCAGTGCTCGGCCAAGGCGAGAATGTGGACACGAGAGAAAAGATATCTGTGACTGGTTCATCGGTGCAAAAGTTTCAGAGAGAAACAACAAGAAGCAAGCAGATGATGGGGTGAGAAACAATGAGGATGAATTCATGGTCGAGTCACATCAGAAACTCCCAGAAAGGAAACTTGAGGTTGCAGCACCGGATGGTTGTTTAGACGATGAGAGTCCTTAGGAAACAGCATCTGGGGAAGATTTCTTGGCAGAAAAGTGTAGTGTGAGCAAAAATGTGATAAGTCAACAAATCCAAACATACCAAATCAACCAGAAACTCATATGGCAACATGTTCAGCGATTGACAAGACAGTCATGGCCGAAGATTACTACCCAAGATATTCAACGGTCATGGCCGAAGATCACTACCCAAGATATTCAACGATCCTAAATCAAAGTAATTGAGTCTTTCCATATGTGTAAATATCTCTACTATTAAGGCATACAATTTAGTTGCCTTTTACAATATACCATGTGCATGTATAAATACCTCACGTATTATTCAATAAAAAGCATTCAGTGAATATAATTCAAAATCACGAGTTTCTACATGATATCAGAGCCTATGGCTTTATCCTCATCCTCTCAATCCCAACCCAAACTCTCAATTCAATCATTTCACCAATGCTCTAGTCTTATTTCCATTAAGCTAACCTCAAACAATTATCTTATTTAGAAATCCCAAGTACTTCCACTCGTAAGGAGTCTTGGATTAGAGCACCATGTGATAACCGATGCCTCATTTCCATCAGCTGTCACTATCGATGATGGAAATAAAGTCCCTAATCCTGAATTTTTGCAATGGAAAAATAATGATGGATTGTTTATGACTTAGCTTAGGGGAATGATGTCTGAAGAAGTCTTGAGTATAGTAACTGGTGGCCTCATTGCTCGTGAAGTGTGGCTTGCCATTGAAGAGCAAATGCTCCCTACAACCAATAACAAGAATCTTGGTTGAAGGATAGTTTCTATTCACTGAAAAAGGGGTCTCTCAAACTCGAAGATCTTATAAAAAAGTTCAAGAATATATGTGATCAACTTGCTGGGATTGCGAAACCTATTGCTGACGAAGACTAAGTCTTTCAACTAGCCCGCTCTCTTGGCCCTCAATATGCTGATTTTAAGACAGCAATGCTAACTAAACCTCTCTATCCTAATATGAAGCGTTTTGTCTTGGCTTTGTAAAATAATGAGCAAACTGTTGTTGCCCAAAGGGAAGTAGATAAGTTTGCTCAAATGAACCATAATGAGGCATTCTTTGGATAGTGAGGGCGAGGAGGCAAGAATTAACGTGGTGGTAGATACAATGATTTTCGCGGACGTGGTAACGGTGGAGGAAGAAGAAATGTGAACAATCAAAACAAGTTGACTTATCGGCCTCCACCAAAACAAAACAAAGCAACGAACCAACAAGAACAAGAAGAAGAAATAATTTGTCAAATTTGTGGCAAAAAGAACCATTCGGCTGTTAATTGTTGGTATCGCTATGATTATTCTGATGAAGATGACACACCCAAGGCCCTTGCAGCCATGAATCTCAAGATGAAAACGACCCTTAATTCTATGCGGATTCGGGTGCAACCTCTCATATGACAAATAACAAAGGTAATATTGACAAACTAGTTCCCTACGAAGTAATGATAAAATATTTGTGAGAAATGGTCAAGGTCTTCACATTACACATGTTGGCAATGCATCTCTAAATACTAATTATGGAAAATTGAAACTAAATAATGTGTTGGTTGTCCCTAAATTAAAGAAAAATTTATTATCTGTTGGACAATTTATTAAGGATAATAAATGTTCTTTTGAGTTTAACTCTGCTGGCTTTGTTGTTAAGAATCAAAAGAAGTAGGTCCTAACAAGAGGGCTTAAAAAGGGCAACCTATATGCCTTGGAAGAAAATAAAGAATTAACATTTGCTGCAATAAGAGGAGATGCTGCCAATTCAGACGTTTCCCATAAATGACTTGGCCATCCAAGTCCTAAGGTTCTACATGTCTTAATAAGAGAAAGGAAAATTGATGTGTCCCAATGGATAAAGAAGTCATCATTATGCATTTCTTGTCAGTTAGGGAAACTTCGTTTTTCTCCTATTAATAATAAGACAACAGCTTTTTCACTAGAAAAAATTCATTGTGATTTGTGGGCCCAGCACTTGTAGCTAATAATCAAAATTACCATTTTTATGCACTATTTATTGATGATTTTTCAAGATTCTCTTGGATTTTTCCTTTAAAAAGAAAGTCTAACTTCTTTGATTATTTTGTTAAATTTCAAAAACAGGTAGAGAATCAAATTGAAAGGAAAATTAAAATATTTCAATGCGATGATGGAGGTGAATTTTCTTCTATTGTATTTATTAATCATCTTAAGCAATGTGGTATTACAAGACATATAGTTTGCCCTCACACGCCTCAGCAAAATGGTGTTGCTAAAAGAAAACATCGTCATATAGTGGAGACAGCCTTAACCATTATATTTAATGCTTCAATTCTTTTGTCTTTGTGGACTGAAATTTTTTTGGCTTCAATATATTTAATTAATAGGACACCATTGTCTACACTTAGTTTTAAGAGTCCCTATGAGGTTCTATTTTTACGTGCTCCTGATTATCGCGGCATTAAAATTCTAGGGTGTCGGTGCTTTCCTTGTTTACGAGATTATAGAAAACACAAATTTGATGTAAAATCTTTCCCTTGTGTTTTTATTGGATATAGCCCCTTGCATAAAAGATATAGGTGCTTAAATCCTTAGACTAAACGTGTTTATATTTCTAGACACGTAATTTTTGATGAATCGATTTTCCCATTTGCTTACAATAATTCATTAATATCTCCTATATAGGAAACGAGACATATGGTAGAGTTTCCATCATGTGATGAGTGGCTAGAATTGACTTCCGCTGCCTCATTTTCACAAGACACAAAATCCAACCATACCACTTGTCATGCTCATGCTCATGCTCAAAAGGAATGCTTGGGCATATTAAATCCGCATGCAATACCTTCTCAAATTCAAATGCCACTCACACAAGCTGCTGTCTCACGTCCTTCCCCACTAATTTTTTGTTCGCCCGTGACACTGTCTTCCACTCAACCACAAAATGTTCCAGTTGCTGCTCAAATTGACAACCTTAACGACAATCAGATAAATGAGCTCATTCCATGCAAACCTGTGACTCCTCAACTTCTGCCTGCAAAAGAAGAAGAAAACTCTACTCGTGAGATACACCAGAGACAAAATACTCTCGATCCTCCAGATAGCTCTCAAAATTTAGTTGTTGATCGCTCTGGATATCCACATCAAGCAAGCCAACAAGAAAAAATCACAATTGATCATGCTACTAATATTCATCCTATGGTGACTAGACAAAAAGCTCGAGCTAAATCTCCTCTTGCTCTTTTCTCTGCCGCCGCCACCACCAATGAACTTAAGACTCTTAAAGATGCTCTAAAACACTAACATTGGGTTACTGCCATGCAAGAGGAACTCACTACACTAACATTGGGTTATGCCAAGACCTCTCGATACAAATGTGGTCGGATCCAAGTGGGTTTACAAGATTAAACATAAAAAAGATGGCTCCATTGATCGCTTTAAAGCAAAACTTGTAGCTGAAGGGTTCACCCAAATTCCTGGTGTTGATTTCGCTGAAACTTTCAATCCTGTGGTCAAACACACCACCATTCGCCTTGTGCTTGCTTTTGCCGTTCGTTCCGGTTGGGTCCTGAAACAATTAAATGTTCGCAATGCCTTTCTACATGGACACTTAAAAGAGGATGTTTACACGGAGCAACCTCCTGGTTTCATTGACTCATCTAAGCCATCATATGTGTGTAAACTTCACAAGTTACTCTATGGACTTAAACAAGCCCCACGCGCTTGGTTTGAATGCCTTTCTAAAGCTCTTCTTGGTTTAGGCTTCAAATGCAGTAAAGCGGATACATCACTCTTTACATTACATAAGCCTAACATTACTATTTTCATTTTAATATATGTTGATGACGTCATTATTACAGGAAACAATTCGACTGTCATTCAAGATATTATCACCACTCTTGGCTCTCAATTTGCTCTCAAAGATCTCAGAAAATTAAAGTATTTCATTGGCATTGAAATTAAATATTTTAACAAGGGTATATTTTTGTCTCAGGCTAAATACACCACAGATCTCCTTATAAAGGCCAAGATGGAAAATTGTACCCCAATTTCCATGCCAATGGCAGTGAAAGAAGTAATCTTGCCAACTAATCGTGAACCAGTCAATCCAACAGAATATAGAACTCTTATTGGTAGTATTCAATACGTGACATTCTGTCGTCCTGACATTACACATGCAGTCAATCGTGTCTGTCAACATTTCCAAAACCCTACCAAGGCTAATCTCAGGGCTGTTAAACGAATACTACGTTATCTCAAAGGAACTCTTGATTTTGGCTTGCAGTATCTTTCACAAAGTTCCAATCATGTGTACACATTCTCTGACTCTGATTGGGCTGGCTATATGGAGACCAGGCATAGCACGACCTGATATTGTGTTTACTTGGGTGCAAATTGTGTCTCATGGAGTTAAAAAAAACAAACCATTGTTGCTCGCTCAAGTGCTGAAGCTGAGTACTATTCTATTGCCTCCGTTGCTGCTGAGCTCACGTGGATCACATTTCTCCTTCATGACCTTGGTATTCCTATTCATGAACCTCCTACACTTCTGTGTGATAATCTTAGTGTTGTTTACTTGACCAAGAATCCCGCCTTTCATGCTCGTACCAAGCATATAGAACTTGATTTTCATTTCGTTCAGGAAAAGGTCAGCCAAGGATTACTCATCACTACTCATATTTCTTCTGCCAAGCAAGTTGCCGATATTTTTACCAAGCCATTGACTAAGGCTATGTTCTCTGGTTTCCGCTACAAGCTGGGCATTCATTCTATGGCCATTCCCAGCTTGAGGGGGCCTGATAAGTCAACGAATCCAAACATACCAAATCAACCAGAAACTCATATGGCAACATGTTCAGCGATTGACAAGACGGTCATGGCCGAAGATTACTACCCAAGATATTCAACGGTCATGGCCGAAGATCACTACCCAAGATATTCGATGATCCTAAATCAAAGTGATTGAATCTTTCCATATGTGTAAATATCTCTGCCATTAAGGCATACAATTTAGTTGCCTTTTACAATATACCATGTGCATGTATAAATACCTTACGTATTATTCAATAAAAAGCATCCAGTGAATATAATTCAAAATCACGAGTTTCTACAAAATACTCCCACAACATCATATGTTGAGAAAGGCAATTTTGATGATGACTTATCATCGATGGATTCATTTCCTGATATTGTGGATGTGGAACCAGATTCCGATGCCGAGGAATCAGGCTGATTTTTTGTAATTTATTATGTGATAGTCTTGAGGATGTTGTAACTTGTAAAAGATAGTTTTACTATTAAATAGAATGCCAGAATATTTCTAAATAGCACATTTCATGAATTGATGATGATCTTGCAAACTTATTAACGTAGTTTCTTTTATGTTGGCCCAGGATGACCAAGTCCCTACTTCAATTAAACATGTGTAAGAGACACATCCTTGAATTTCATCACATGGCATTTATGTGTATCAACTTTGTGATACTTTATGCATGCTTAACATGTTCTGCATGTCACCCATTTGATCACATTAACAACATATAATTTTTATGTGTGGCGAGTTCAATAGTTTTCAATTCAATACTACAAGTCAACAACCAAATAGTCCCCAACTCATGAAAAGCTAATGAAAATGCTTTGGCTATATATATATATTCTTTTTACCTAAGTCACACCCATTTAGTAAATTTAAAAGTTACATGAAAATTACTACTCTAATTCTACTAATTCAACTAAACTTTGAGGAAGCGGAAGGCTTCCTAAACTTTGGAACTCTATACTCAGCTCGGAAGCGGAAGGCTTCTAATTTACATAGCTGCAATGGAGCGGCGGAAGTTGGTGTTAACATACACGGAACAATTGAAGAAGATAGCCAATATTGATTCGTTAGCTATTTATAAGTATTTTGTTCTGAATTTCAGAAAAATTCGCTTTGAGTTAGTGAGCTGTTGTTTGCTTACTGAGAATATATATAAGAAAAAACTAGGAGCTTTATGCATTAACTTCAAGTTATATATTGATGAAGCTATATGACATTTGATAAATAGGGATGGAAATACAAGTGCTAGCATTACAAACGAGGTGCGTTAAATAGAACAAAGAATTGATCTAGTGCAGTAACAGAGACATGGCCATAAGCCTTGGCTAGTTTTTTTTTTTAGCCATGTCTGTGTACTAGGTTCGGAAGGAAATAGGGATGGCCTGCCACTAGAGAAGAAATAAGTACAATGTTCAGTGCCAATGAGCAGTCAAAGGGGATGCGAATGAGTCCAATTTTTTTTTTTTACAAGATGTGCCCTGGATAGATTGGCAGCAGTGGTTTCACATCTGACTGATGAACAAAGAGCTGCAGTTTGTGTAATGGGTTTTGGTTGTCATTTAGTTGAACCGAAAAGACGCTTTGTGGTTGTGCTATTTAGCTCTTAATAAGTTCCATTTTGCTGAGAAGGGATCGTCTTCTGTATTGCTTTCAGAGCATGACTCTTTTTCTCGGAGGAAAAAGTTTAACATTGATGTTGATTGATATCAATTCTAAAAGAAAGGTGAACTATGAGTCTATGCAGCATTAGCAGAAGAAGGGAGAAAAAAAAATCTAATAACCTCCTAAAGGTATAATCATAAGTTATAGCTAGCTGAAGTTCAGATAAATTCAGATTGTACGGATATTATAACTCTAACTTGTTTACTAAGACTCTTAATAGATGTTTTCAAAGAATACTGCTTTGGACGAAGATTTATAACCTGAATATTTCTCAGGAAATGTTAACAGTGAGTTGTTTATAAATATGTTTTTCCTTTGTTCATGATTTTATTTATTAATTTTTAACAACTTAAATTTGCTGTAATTATTTTGTCTTAAGGTTTTTGCAACTTTTCCGTCTTTATGGAGCAACATAAGAGACTAGTTATTGGGTATCAGCTTGTTTCTGATGAATTGAAAATGCTGAGGAAAAAATCAGAGGTTAACCAATTGAAAAATTATTTTTCTGAATCAAAAGAGAATTTTCTTGAAGTTAAAATCATAGTGGAGGATGTTAATAAAGATTTGGAGTGTGAAAAAGTTCGAGGTTATAAAGTAAATAAAGAACGACAAATTGCTATTGAAAATAATGAGGAGTCATGAAGTCCGAGTTAGATGTTGTTCTTAAAGAAAGCCGAGATCTTAAAAGGCAACTTGAGGTTTGGAAACAGATGCAAATTTAGCTATCAAAGAAAAAGGTGATTCGGGATTTTGCCTACAGCATGCTTTTGATAATGATTTTAATACCTCTCCCTGTATTCGAGCATGTTGAAAATAACTACTGTTCCTTGCACTCATAGAGAAGATCAATGTCCATTTTTTCTCAACTACTGGATGACGTGGATTTGTTCTCAATTGGCTTCAATGATGATTAGTTAATGAATAATGTATTATTTAAAATTTTATTGATATGGAAAGGCAGCTCTGTGGCCAGTTTGTTGATAGGATTAGTGTTCTAATTTTGAATGGTAATGAGGTGGAGGTTACCCTAATAGTTTTGGTTATATGATGGGATTCAAGGATGGAGGAATGCCTCTACAATTACAGGGTGACTGTTTAGAGATGTATCAACCAATGTCTGTATTATGCTATGATTATTAAAAAAAAAAACGTAGTGGAAGTTTTAATTAATTTACAATGCACCCGTTTAGCGTAAAACTTGTTGGACATCACATTGCTATATTTCACTTTTTCTGTAATTGTAGAGCTTGATCGAACTTCGAATGCAATTGGATTTTTTTGTTCCTTAATCATCTTCAAATCTTTACTTTATATATGTGGCCTTCTAGATTGAAAGATACAAAATGCTTAAGAGTGGATTGTTTTTCTTTGAAAGTTAGTTTCATACTAATGTAGGGTGTTACTTTAATTGCCTGTGAGCACATTGCACGACAAAATTATGTAACATCTTCAAGTCATCCATATCAGCAAAGGATTCAGCAAAACCAAGGCCACAACCCAACTTGGCATAGTTGTTGACTTTAAAGAATTTCTAAATTTTATTGCTGGTTTATTTTTTTCTCAAGTGCTACTGTGTGCGGATTTGAGTTCACAACTTTATCTATAGATTACAATGATATAGAATTAAAAAATAAAAGATCGAAAGTGGAACTCCATCAAGTCCAGTTTTGGGTTCCGTCTCTTGCTAAATTGTTATTTCTAACCACCGTGCATTTCGTCTTACATTAATCTTGTTATTCCTGGTCATCATATTGTTACTAGCACCCGCAAAAACGAAAAATAGTTTCTATGAACTAGGCAATTTCATATTACCTAAATTTTATTTTTTAGAAATGTCATGCTGTTACCTATTATCACTGTTTTGTTTCTAATTTTATCTAACCATATTATTGTTATGTAGCACCACACTATAGTGTTTCCAGGATTACCTGCTACCTAGCACCATTGGATTGCTTTCATTTCAAGCCAATGGTTACTTAAGATTAGGAAGTATTGTATCGTACAACAGTTGCACCATAGACGCTGCCAAAAGGCAAAATGAATACAAGGAAACCCTTATTCAATCGGGCCTTGTTTGGTATATGGGAGATGCAACTTCATGATGTAGTAGTTGATTCATGTGTACATACTACCTTTATTGACGGGCTCTGCAAGAATAGTTATAGAGGCAGTTCAACTATTTCATACTTTGGGAAATATCAAGTGTGCACTCAATATTGAAGCCTACCTACAACTGGCTCATTGATGGGTTATGTAAATCCGGCAGACTCGAAATTGCATGGGAACTTTTTCATGAATTGTTTTCTAAAGGCTTATCAACAGATGTTGTAACATATAACATCATGATCTATGGGCAATCATAATGAGGGGCAAGTACAAAAGGCAAATGATTTATTTTTTGATGTGGAAGCAAAGGGTGTGTCGCCTGATTTTGTCATATTTAATTCACTTATGCACGGTTTCATCTGAAATAATGTGACATCTTGAGAAGCAGTTATTGAACTTCTTCACAAGATAAAGGCGAAAAATGTAGTGCCAGATGCATCTATTGTTTCAATTGTTGAGGACTCACTTGTAAAGAATGAAATTAGTTTGAACTCGCTTCCGTCATTTCCTGTCCAAGAGTGAGAGAAGGAAGTTGATGAGTCGAATGTTAAACAATAGCATGTGTTTTCATCTCTTTCATATTACTAAATGTGAAGGTGTGTTGCAGAGTTATGGCATGTTCACAGGTGCTGTTCATGGGCGTTCCATCAGATAAGTTTTAAGTCTGTCAACTTTTTGTTGTAAAATAACCTATTTATTAATAAATTCATGATTTTTCCTCGTACGATGTCTCTTTCTCATTACCTGGAAATGCTAATTCTTTGAGCTCTTCTTCTTGTACGACCTATCTGTTCTCTAAAGTATACCAAATGGCATTTTATTTATCTTCTGTTGAGAGGGTGCAAGCAAGGTTAATGTTGAAACTTTCTGTTAGTAGATTTGTTGTCTCTACGATATTGAACTTCTATTTTAAGATTTAGGCCGGCCTGAAGTTTTATCAGTGCACGAAATTGTATATATTGTGATTCTTAATAGTCCTTAGAGGTTGAACTAACTACTACCATTTTGTACACTTGATCACCAACTTTATGTGCGTATTGATGCCAAGTTAATTATGCTATCATATTTTTCAATCTGTGTTCATCTGTTTTTCTCATGCTGATGCATTCATATCCACTAGTGGGCTGTTCTTGCTTTCGCTCCGCAGCTTGTCCGTTAACAAGTAATGGCACAGATTCTTTTCTCAGCTTCATGTCTTGTGTTGGATTCGCTCCAAGACATGAAGCTGAGAATTGTCTTCCCAATCACAAGACATGAAGCTGACTGAGAATTGTCTTTGCAAATCTCTTCATGAATTTCATTTCAGTGGGAAAAAAAAAAATCTTTTTGCTGTATTTTCTTTTCCTTAAATCATTTCAACCGCACACTTTGCAACTGACTCAATAACTGAAGGTAACAAGCCACAGTCTTTAGCTATTTTGAACCCAGAACTGAATCTGAATGAAAGGCTTCAAATTCGGCAAAATGCGAAGTCCACTTTCCGAGAAAATCTTTTAAGACCCTAATTTGCTGAAGGGGAGTTAATAGGGCTACTCGATTATCAATACGGTCCACAATTACCAATTATTTTCACTCTCATAACCATAGCATCACATAACGTATTTTCTTATATATTTTACAGGAAAATTAGTTAAAAAGGTTTTTATTTTAAAAAAAAAACTTGGGCACGTGATTAAACTTTCTAGAAGACCAAACTTGGGCACGTGTTTGAATTTTCTAGAAGACTAAACTTGGGCACGTGATTAAATTTTCTAGAAGACGCATTTCCAAATGCTGACCTTTGATTAAGAGGTAAAAATGAAATAAAATTGTATTAGTTTACGCTAAAATGATATAATGAAGATGTAACGAAATCAATAACCAGAAAATTTTGCACCAACGATCAACCCCTGCTCCGCTTAGCCAATTGATTAGAGTAGACCTTAGAGGTAATTTTGCCTTACTTTTTATCGTACTTGATTGTGATACATCATTATTACGTAATCTCTTAAAAGTTGTATTAGTGGCATTGCATTTTTAAAAAAAAAAAATTCCTATAAAAAGTTTAGTTTTTATTTAGACTTGAAGTCGATTATTTCGTAATTACTTATTCATGTTTTATTATTGAGTAATGATACACACCGAGTTAATAAGATTCTTTTCAACTATACCAAAATCTAAAAAAAATATATATATATTTAATGGTAAAAAATTATTACCTCATTGAAAGTCAAGTGTTATCTCTTAATTAATGATTAATGGTGTATTAAGTCTAAAATTAATGTGACAACTCAACCAACTACTATGGGGGGCATTGCAGAAATCAAAATGTGTTAATCATTGAGAATTTTTTTAAAAAATGAACAAAATTAGATTGAATACTGCACAAATCCTTGATTAATTAACACGAAAAAGATTTGGGGTCTTCAAATGATTAGCCCGCAGTTACAGTCTTACAGAGACAAATCCGTGTGTGTAAAGTATTAATTCACCTGTAAAGCCACTGGCAGCAGGCGGGCGGGCGGGCGGGCGGGCGGGTTGGCTGGCAGTATCACGTTTTAAAGTTAAGAATTGATACGTCCAATCACATCTTGCAGTTCCCACGTAACATGTCAGACTTTTTGGTCAAAGTACGAGAAAGTCGTGTGCCGAAAACTTCCTTCCTTCGTCGGTCTGCTACCACATCTTCTTTTTATTTATTTCGAGGAAAATTTATTCCACCCCCCAAGTAAATTGACATTCTTCATTTTACCCATAGTTTGTTGAAAACATTAACGCACCTCCCCGTTACCGTTAAGAATGGTAGAAGACAAAACTCAAAAGGCTTTTCCTTAACGCACCCCACTTTGTCTAATTTTTTTGTTTAACAATAAATGAGGATGTTTTGATGTGTTTAATAGGTTGGAAGGTCAATTGAAAATAAGTCAATTTTAATCTAAAATTTACCCTTTATTTCATAATTTTTAATAATATTTCAACATATAAAATTTATTTCTCATTATTTTCTTTATTTAAAAACCGGTGACAAGTGCCTTCAGCCATTTTAAGTCCCCATGTCAAATTTTTTTCTCATTTCCACATAACTTAGAATAGGGATAGTTTTTACGGGTAGTTTTTGAGGCAGTTTTGATAGACTTTCAGATTATATTGTAAATATATGTATTTAAATTTTAAATAGATTCTAAATTGTAAAATATTTATGAATTATACTAATACAAGAAAAAGGTCAAAATTTCAGCATTTTGTAAAAAATAATTCATGGAAGATCAACTTTATCCCTTTTGGTATCTAAATATTTCTTGGTTTGAAGAGTAGAGTAGTTCATGGATCATAATCATAAACTTCTTATCCATTAACAATCTTTTCGATTTTATGATATAATGCTATTTATGAGTGCCGTTACCGAGTGATCATTGACTTTTGACAGTCAAAAAAAGGTTGCTGGCTTTTAATTATTATTATCGCGATAATGGTGACGAGAATTGATATTTTTATTTAATATTTATACACATCATATTGAATTTTTTTCTAATCCTAATATTCTTATTTTAACGAAATCTAAATGTTATTAACAAATAAAACTATTTATATATATTTTTATATATATAAATTGGTTTGATTTGACACTAATGTGGGCAATCCTCAACTTATGAATATAGAATTCGTATAACGCAGACATTATACGATCTTTCACTGATCGCAAATGCTGACTTTATAAAAGTTTTATTTATTTATTTTTAAATTATTTTGAAGTAAAGAGATGGAGATTGGTGAGTTCTAATTTCGGTTATGTAAAGTTAAGAGGAATATTTCTTTTGAAATTGACTAATCATAACAATAATAGAAACCCCCAGATCCCCACCCCACTCTTGAGATAAGAGTGATTTGTCTTTTTGAGTGTTGATGGTTGAGTCTAATTTATTTTATGTGACTTGATTGGTTTTGAGAGGAACAACAAACATAACTTTTTTTCTTTTTCATCTAGAACAAAATGTTTCAGCCACGTTCACGGCATCCTTAAAAGACTTTTTAAATAACATTAGATTTTTTATTTGAAAAGACAAATTAATTTTTAAAATTTTTAAAATATTTTAATTAAAATTTTTTAAATAAAAAATTCTCATCTTTCTTTAATAAGAAAAGTGTTTTGATTATTATTTATTTTTTAAAAATAATATTTAATTAAAATAATATTAATTTATTTCTATTTAATTTTTTTTTTACAATAGTATTTTTTCACTCTTTTAATTTGTCACATAGGTCAATAATTAGATATTTAAAAAATAAAATTAGCAAAAATTTTTGATGATGCTCTAAGATTTGAAAATTCTTTTTGTTTCTAGAAATTGCTAGTAGCTAATGCATTAGCTAAGTTTGATTTTGGTCTCCCCTTTATATTTTAGAAGGAAAAGAATTCCAAACCTTTCAATTCTTTACTTTGAATCTCTGACTTTGCAATGCTTTCAATATATTTTATTTATATTTATTACTTTTAAATCTTATTTTTACTTTTTTTTCTTTATATTATGATTAAATTAATATTTTATGGGTGATATTTTCATCAATCTATTGTTGTAATGCCACGATAGTTGTACAAAGAGTTCTATAAGGAGTTCACACCTTTAACATTAATTAAAAACTCAATTTTCACGTAATACAATTTAATACTTTTTTAAAACCTCAATTTGGTTATGTTTTAATACATTTCAATCTTTTACCACACCCAACTTAATTTAATTCACACAATTTCATACAATATTGAAATGTATACAAAACATATCCATATGTTGTTAAAATTAATAATTATCAAATGCACATGAACTTACAATTTATAATTCTAGAATCCACGCGACAATAATAGAAATTTCGAATTGAGTATCTCAATGTTAAAATAGACCATCAAGCTCATGAGTAATTGTTAAAATAATTTTTCACCGAATTCTAAAAAATTACAAAAATTCGAACTTCATTTTTTAATAAGATCATAAAAAACAACCGAAGGAACATGCTCATAAGCCCTAACAAATAAAATTGTTAATGAACAAGTCAAAAAATCATAACAGAAAATATTCAATTTTGTTCAATTTTTTTTCCTTTTTAAGATTTCGTTTTCAATCACAATTAGCTAGTCAGCCAAATCCTTAAATGCTAATATTCACACATAATTAATGAAATTTGAGAAAGAGAAATTCCCAAAAGTATATAGAACCGATGCTGTTCGTTGGTGGTCAATGTCAATTGAACAATTACTAAAATCCCACACCACATAAATTTGTCACTAGATCTTACCATCACAAAGAGGAAAAATAAAATGAATAAAAAGGTTATTATCATTTCACTACTTCAATAATTGTAAAATATTAAATGACTATAAAAAGTATTATTTTATATTATTTTATATTATTTTACTACCAAAACTTTACAAAATCTTTTATTTTACTACTTTTTCATTAGGATTGTTGGTTGGTCATTTAATTGACTAATAAAATACTAACTCTACTCTTTATGGTGAAGTAGAGCTATCAAATAATAGATATAAAATTTTTGTTATGTTCTTAAATTGTTAAATAATAATTGTAACTATGAATTTATGAATAAAACTATTATTTAATAATTTAAGGGTATAACATAATTTTTTTGTTGATAATTGATACCTCTATTTATGTATTTTATCATGGAGAGACATTTAGTATTTTATTAGTCAACTAGCAGTTCTAACAACAAATAAATAAATTTAAAAAATGAAAACTTTGACAAAGTTATAACAGTAAAATGATAGGGAACAATACTTCTTATAAATTTTAAAATAGTGATACGATAATAATCCTAAATAAAATTAATGCCTACTATTTTTTTAACTTGTCTCCCAAATAAAGGTGCTTCTTTATATGAATTTAATGGGTTTCTCCAAAATTCAGCTTACTCTTGTATTGATTTTTTTTATCAATTCCTTAATGTTTGTCCAACCAAATCTCATGTTTAAACTATTCACTTGTTCACATTTAATTTTTTCGGTTGGCAGTTCCGAATTTTATGTTAGATTACCACTCTTAATAAGTTTGCAAAAGGTTAGCCCAATCATATTTTATATTAAAACAATTCATTTATTATTCATTGATTAAATGTGAAAGTTTTGGTTGTTTGTTCCAAATTTGTACCAGAGTTGCGTACATAAAATATGTATATTTTTTAACGCCAAAAGAAAATTTTATTAAAATTCGAACGAAATTTATGACGAGACATATTTTTATATCACATATGATTGTGATAAAATAGCTTCAAGCACATAAACAAGAATAAATTTGAGACCATACTTTTAAAATTAAAAAAAATTCATTTCTTTAAAAACATAGACCATACTTTCAATAGCACCAACATTAATTTTGAAAAAATAAAATTTTATTTATTTAATAAATAAGGATTTTAATATAAAACTTTATTGAAATTTTATAATTGATCCAGTGTTCTAATTTGATTAAAATCACACTGCTTTCCTTGAATGCCCTCGTAGGCTTGGCCGCCGAACTAATGGTTGGTAGGAGACGAAAAAAAATAATAATAATAAAAGAAAAAACATTGCTCGACAACAACAGGAAACGACGTCGGCTTATGTACCCTTCCGTTACAGATTTCCAAGTTCCATGCTCGTCGTGCCGAGGAAGCCGCTTTCAAATTTCAGCCAACCCGACTCTGACTCTTCCAAAATTCCAAACTCACCCTTGCCCTTTCCAAATATTGAGTTGCAAATCCAATTCTTTGAGGGTGTTTTAGTCAGTTTGAACAAAAGAGGACCTAATCAAAACAGATAGAGAAACTTATCATCATTTAAGAATATTTAAACAATAGAGGGTCTAGGTGTTATCTTTCGACACTATATAAGTTTATAGCTCTCGACAGGAAATGGTGGTAGATGCACGGAGAGAGAGGGAGGTAGCAGAGCAAACGCAGAAAACAAAATAAAAATAAAAATAAATATTGATATTTTTTGTTGATTTGATGTTTTGAACAGCCTCTCTCTCTCTCTCTGAATCCCATTCTTTTAATCCATCTACGTGTTTAACAATGGCTTCTGGTCGTTGTTACAGTTGCATCAACCCTCTCTAAACCCACCAACTCAAACTCTCAGTTCCAAAGCTAAGGCTGTTTTTTTTTTTTTTTTTTTTTAATCATCAAAAGATCCGTTCTTCATACGTACACCGATAGTTTGCACAGTTTATATATATCATATTGCTATACGAAAAAACCCACCTCAAGAATCACTCTGTTTTGTTTAAAGTTTCAATCCGCCATGAGTACTATTAATGGTGGTGGTGTTCAGATCCGGCAGAGCAGGAGGCTGCCAGATTTTCTTCAGAGTGTGAATTTAAAGTATGTGAAGTTGGGTTATCACTACTTGATGACTCATCTTCTGACCCTTTTGTTAGTTCCTTTAATGGCTGTCATTATCATTGAGGCGTCACAAATGAACCCAGATGACATTCACCAGTTGTGGCTCCATCTCAAGTATAATCTTGTCAGTGTCATTATTTGCTCGGCTGTTCTTGTTTTTGGATCCACTGTTTACATCATGACCCGGCCCAGATCCATTTACTTGGTTGATTTTTCTTGTTACCGCCCTCCTTCTCACCTGCAAGTCAAATTTCATCAGTTCATGGAGCATTCGAGGCTGACTGGTGATTTTGATGAGTCTTCATTGGAGTTTCAGCGCAAGATTTTGGAAAGATCGGGACTTGGTGAAGAAACTTATGTGCCTGACGCTATGCATTATTTGCCACCTAGGCCTTCAATGGCTGCTGCTAGAGAGGAGGCAGAGCAGGTGATGTTTGGTGTTTTGGATAATTTATTTGCTAATACTAATGTCAAGCCTAAAGATATTGGTATTCTTGTCGTTAATTGTAGTTTGTTTAATCCTACACCTTCGTTATCTGCTATGATTGTTAATAAGTATAAGTTGAGGGGTAATATTAGGAGCTTTAATCTTGGTGGTATGGGGTGTAGTGCTGGGGTTATAGCTATTGATCTTGCTAAGGATATGCTGCAAGTACATAGAAATACTTATGCTGTTGTTGTCAGTACTGAAAATATTACACAGAATTGGTATTTTGGGAACAAGAAGTCCATGTTGATACCCAATTGTTTGTTTAGAGTTGGGGGTTCCGCGGTTTTGCTATCAAATAAAGCTAAGGATAGGCGCCGGGCTAAGTATAAGCTTGTTCATGTAGTGAGGACACATAAAGGAGCTGATGATAATGCATTTAAGTGTGTTTATCAAGAGCAAGACGGTGCTGGAAAAACTGGGGTGTCCTTGTCGAAAGATTTAATGGCTATTGCTGGTATGGCCCTAAAGGCCAACATCACTACCTTAGGTCCCCTTGTTCTTCCTATAAGCGAGCAACTTCTCTTCTTTGCAACTTTGGTTGCCAAGAAGTTTTCTAATGCCAAAGTCAAGCCTTATATTCCTGATTTCAAGCTCGCTTTTGATCATTTTTGCATACATGCTGGAGGGAGAGCTGTGATTGACGAGCTTGAGAAGAATTTGCAGCTTCTCCCAGAACACGTTGAGGCATCTAGGATGACTTTACATCGGTTTGGTAACACATCATCTAGTTCAATTTGGTATGAGCTGGCTTACACTGAGGCAAAAGGTAGGATGCGAAGGGGGAACCGGGTTTGGCAGATTGCCTTTGGGAGTGGTTTCAAATGTAATAGTGCGGTCTGGCAGGCCCTTCGGAATGTGAAGCCCTCCCCTAATAGTCCGTGGGAAGATTGCATTGACAAGTATCCAGTGCAGACAGTTACATAACTTGACAATAATCTTTGGTTAGAGAGTATTAATATAGAGAAGGGTGTCTGGATAGATTAACTAAGTTATTATTGTTTCTTCTCTGTTGGCTTTCTATTTTTTCTTTTCTTATTGTTTTTCAAATTTTTTGGGTCACATTATGTGCTGGTTGGCCTTGTAGTCATACTGTTGTATTGTTTGCTCCAGTAACTTTGGTGGTATAAATTCTTGAACCTGGGTTCTTGTACTTTGATACTTTGGTGATATATGTGCTGAATTAATACAAGTATTTGTATTAATAAGATGTCTGCTCTTCTTCAAGGACCTATAAGGTGCCCATGTAAATATATTCAATCCATTTTTATCATTTGTGAACTTTGCCTAAAGTCATGTTCTGTTAAACAAAGGCACCTTTATAGATACAACTGCTATAAATGACTCTAAAGTATGTCATTAATTGGATTTTCACCTTCTTTTCCCAATCAAGCATCTGTAAACACGGCACTTTTAATGATTCCCATTTCCAGATGGTTTCCCGATTCCCCTCTGAAACTGCCATTTACCCTAGTCTTGGCCCTTAAGCAAGCGCCTTTTTTTTTTTTTGGCCGGGGGTGTATGTATATGTATTTTGGTTTTATTGCTCAATCTGTTGGACCTCTGCTTTTTGGGAAATTGATTTTCTATTATATGCTATAAATATTTTTTTTAATTTAAATTTTCAAGACTTCATGTTTTTTTTTTTGAGAACTGCTTTCCCATGAGGCAACACATGTTCACTCTGTTCTTACCCAATTTACTTTACGCACGAGAAGTGTTTGTCCTCAGATAATGTCATGTTTTATTGATGCTGAAAGATTAATTATCATCTCTAAGTCGATTACTTGAAATCATAGATCTGTGAGCATGACCTTCAACCATTCATTCATATCTACTTGGATTCTTTTGTCTGTCATCGAATTTCTTTGCCTTACTTACATCGTTTTGTTATTCATCATATTTCTTCGAAGTTTCCTTAGTCGTCCTTGGCTATTTCCTTTCCTTAACTTAATAATTTAGATTTCTTGTCGATCATCCTAGCTACTGTACTCTTTGTTTTAACAAAATTTAGTACGGTTATGGTGTATTGTTAACAGTTGGAGTGCATCATAAGTAAGCATTTTTGTCATTCATGCTAATTTTCTCTCAAGTCATTATAATTCTCATTGGCATTATGCAGAATGTGTCACAATCATATTCGCTACCTTGTATTGTTTCTTTACACTGCCTACATGATTTACTTCTCAGATAAGTTCACTCCATATTTGTAATCATTTTGGCATGAATCGTTATCTAGATGTAGAATGGATGCTTCTGAAATTTGTATTATTGCATTTTTGTCAATGACTTGTTCAGATGGAATTATGGAAATACAGTTGTTTTTGCACGTTTTGGTGAGCTGCTCGAGCAAAATAATCGTTTAGCTTCTGCTCCATGAAGAAATCCCAATTTATGATTGTTGTAATTAGACCGTGTTTTCATCCATGTGATTTGTATTGTTGATGTTGCTTCGATTTATAAAATATTAAATTGATATTTACAAAGTTTTGGAAATTGGAGTCTTCAAATAATTTCTTCTAATCCAATTTTGACTAGCATGTGGTTGAGTCGTTGAATATTATGGGAGATGGAACTTTCAATGTTGACGCTTTTCGTATTCAACAGTATACGAGCCACGCCACGCGGGTTCGAGCTTAATTTCTTTCTTAATTTGAAGTGAAGATAATTTTTTTTATTTTAAAATTTGAGTAGAGTGGATATTTTTTGAATATTAGAAAGGATAAAATTTGAATGAAGTACACGTCTCTAAAATTTAAATTGTGTTATATAAGATTTGTAAATTGTAAATCGATCTTAGTAATTAATTGATTTAAATATAAGTATAGTAATCTTATGAATTATGACCTGTAATTTGAATAATAATTTTATTTAATTAAAAAAATGAGCAGATGAACAATATTGGATACGTAAATTTTTTTTAAAAAAATAATATACGACCTAAAAATTTTTTTTATATAAATTCCTTTAATACATACCTCAATAACCTCACTTGTAGTAGGGTCTTGAAAATGTTTATTGTAAACAAATGCTGACGGCAATAAAAATCAAAGGTGGCGTTCTTTATTATTATTCTTGTCATTTGGTCTAAATATATGTGAATTAAATCAACATATTGATTTCTTAGACATCTGCAAATTATAAAAATAAAAATAAATTATTTGTTCAAACGTCACTTTTAACTTTTAATGATACTTTTTTGACACCAAAGTGATAAAAACAATTTCTAAAGTGACAAAAATGTCATTCTTGATGCATTTAATAGCCAAAATAATTCATCAAAACAAGTAATGTCAAGTAAGGATGATAATCTGGGTCAGGATTCATTTGTTCGATTTGATTCGATGCAAATTAAATAGGTCTGAGTTTGAAAAAGTTGATTTATTTAATAAATGAGTGAATTCAAATTGATTTGCTAATTAAACAAGTAGAATCTGAGTTGAGAACATTGATTCATTTATTATTAAAATTCGTTTAAAATTTTTTATTATTCGTTTAATTAAATTACTTATTTAACATTAAATATTGATGAAAAAAATTTAAGGTTTGAAGGCTAATATAGTTATTATAAATGATAATAATTTGTACTTTGTAGGATGTTAAATTTATGGTGTTTTTATATTTTATTTTACTTAATTTTTGTTTATTAATTATATTTTTGTAAATGAGGTTATATTCAATTTGATTCGTTGTGGATTTGTTATAGAATAACCATTATAAAGGAATCCAAATTTGATTCAATTCACTTATTCATTCTACTAAGAATTAAATGAATTAAACCAAATATTCGTTTAATGAATAAATCAAATTCGAATCCTAAAATTTTAATCTATTTAATAAATAAATCAAATCTGAATCAACAGAGTTTTGATCAATTCATTTATCATTCGATTTAACTTCGATTCTTTTATTTGATTTGCACCCTTAATGTCAAGTATTATTCTTATGTTTTGGGCACCGAAATAAAATCCTCGGAGAAATAAGGTTGACTATTTAATTTGGACTTTGTTCGTCATTTTAAAAAAGTAAAAATGAAATAGCGCAGCACTTGCATGACTTTTGGGATCATGTGTTTTTCTTGGATTGGAAGATGTTGGGATAGTGATTCTGTTCATTGAACAAAATTTTATTTGCTTGTATATATATGTTGGGTTTTGATCATATGAGTGACAACTCTCTCTCTTTATAAAGTTATTTTTTAATAAGAGAATTGTTACTTTAATAAAGTTAGAGATAAACTAAAAAATAAAAGAAAATAGACACTTTAATTTAGTGTATTTTGTTATGTACTATATTAAAATTTGTGTTTTTTTTTAACTTGTCTGCTATCATATTAAAGTAAGATAATCCTTACTAGATAGTAGAGTGCTCTCCGATCTAGAAATCTTAGATTTTATTAAAATCAAGGATAGTTTATAATGTAGTAAAATGTTGCTTTTACTATTTCACAATGTTGTCAAATAGTTTATAATATTGTGAAAGTCTGTTTACATCATAGTCAATACATTCCAAATTTTAAGCTGGATTGGAAAACTTTTCCTTAAAATCCGAGATGGATTTACTTTATCGTAAATCGACTTTTACAACATTGTATGTGTGTGTCTATAATGTAAGAAAAACAACAGTGAGTTTACTATTAGAAACAAAAACCAATAAACACGAAATAAGCTAGAAACGAAATTAAAATACAGCAAGACAGCAACTGAAATTAAACAGTAACAACACAACAACTGAAAACAGCAGGAGAGGAAATTAACGAAACAGGAAAATGAACCCGAGGCCTGTATCACAGTGTCCTTAAAACAAATTTACCACCTACTGCAGTACTTTAGGTTTGTTGGTATCTATTTCCCAGGATACAACAGATACGAATTATCTGTCAAGCACAAACAGATAACTCCGACGAACCACAACAGTGAAACTCGATCAGAAAAACAGAACGTAGAAGAAGAAGAGAGTTTGTAAAGTGCTCTGTATGCTGGTTTTTCAATGTGTCAAAAACAGAAGAGGGAGCTGCCTTTATATGCACATGTGAGGATCTAACAGCAGTAAAGTATTGAATTTTCAGATTCAATATCTGCTATTTAATTGCTGTAACAAGCAATTGATTTAAACAATTCAATTCAGCCAATTGAATTCAAGAATTAAATCGAATAACAGCTAAATAATAATTGATGAAGCTGTTACAAATCCTTTGAATTCAAAATCACGAAATTGTTCACAAAAAAAAATTTAAAAGGAAATTAAAAACTGTATATTTTTAACTATTAAAGCTGTTATGGCTTACAAATGCTGTAAAACTTGACACTTCTATTATTATAAACATGTTTCATTACAATCCTATTGTAATTAAACTTTCTTTTCTTCTCTTTTTGGCACTTTTGTAACGGGGCTAGTTTGCAGAGCAGGCAAATGAAAAGCACAATGACTGTCTTTGTTTCCTTCTGGCTTTATGTCAGCATAGCAGGCTTGCAGCTCTATACGGTAAGCATGTTTTGTTTATTTTTTTCACTAAATCAATCAAATATTTTTATTATAAGATTAATTTTGAGAAAATATATGTTTTTGTGATGGTAATTGTGTGATTGATTAGGGATTGTGTGTTTTGGATTTGATCTCATGGATTTAGAGTTGGATTATGTTTGGAATTTGAATAATGTGTTCATGCACATATGATGTTTGATGAAGTTCGCATAAGATTGATTCAATTATATAAGTTTTTTATGCTGAATTAAGTGGAGCAAAAAATTTTATCAATGGGTCGATTTCTGTTATGCAGGTGCTGTTTTTACTGTTATTTTTACAGAAACATAGCACCTCAAAGTTTTCAGGCGCTGCTTAGCAGCTGTTATATAGTAAAAACAGCATTTGGAACTTCCAGGTGTTGTTTTTACTGCTGTTTATGTAGAAATAAAGCTCATGAAAGTATTAGTGTTGCTTAATTGTTGTTTGACTTTCAAGTACTCTTTAACTACTGTTATACAGTAAAAACTTGACCTGAAAATTTTTGGGTGCTGTTTTACTGTGGTTTATGCAGGAAAATAGCACTTGGAAACTTTCAGGTGTAGTTTAGCTGCTGTTTATGTAGAAAAACGGCACCTGAAAGTTTGTAGGTGACATTTTACTACTGTTTATAAAGAAAAACAGTACCTGAAAGTTTTCTAGTCTTTGTTTTATTTTGTCGTTATATGGCAAAAGCAACACCTTGAACATTTCAAGGGTTGTTCTACTACTGTTTTTGTAATTGAAACTACACATGAAAATTTTAGATGCTGTTTTGCTGTAATTTTACTGCTAAAAGTGCACCTGAAAAGTTCTAAGTGCTGTTCGGATGCTGTTTGAATCTTCTTTAGTTCTTTTTTCTTATGTCTATACTTCATCTTTTTTTTTTCTTTGGTAATATGCAGGTACAATTTTTGCAAGGTAGTATCCAAGCACGCTGTTATTTTTTTTTTATTAAGAGGCAGTAATCTAAACTTTAGGCTTTAGTTTTTTCATTTTTGAGTGTATGATGGATAGGTATTGGATGTCATATGAATGATGTAGCTAAATGCTTTTTGGTTGTCTCTATTTTGGAAAATGTATTTTCATTTATTATGAAATAGTTATTTTATATTTTGAAACTGCATAATTTATATATTGCTCACTTTATAGTTTTATGGAACAAAGAGTTTCACCCAAGGAGAGATAGATTTGGTTAGACGCGAGTGGGCTATGTGCACATGGGAACTGCAGTTACATTGTTACATGATTGATAAATTTAAAATTAGTCTATAAAATTAATAGAGATATTCCTACTATTTCAAATGCAATGGTAATTAGTAATCTAGTGATTTATTAGTGCTCTGGTTACTTGAACGGTGTGTTTTGATGTAATAAATTATGTCCAAAATAAATTATAAAAGTTGTGGAAACTATTATAAACGAGTAAATAAATAATAAAATACATCCAAAATAAACAAGGTTTAGATTTAAACTGTATTTTACTTATAACTATTTGCTGATAAATTTTTGGCAGTTATTTTTAGGTGCTTATTTTACTCACGAATGAATCTATATGCTTACAATTTTTATCAGTTCTTTTTAGATGCTTAGTTTCTATTGCTTTTTTTGATCTTTTCATTAGGATGCTATTTCGTGATTTATATTATTCATGCAATCATGAATTTGTACTGAAATTTTATTCTTATTTATTTCGATGTATTCTCTTCTATGAAAGTAGACATAGAAGTTATAAAGAATGAGTACGCCAGTTGAGAATATTGTTTTATTCTAAATATTGTTGTTAAAAAATTCAACAAAAAAGTGTTATAATTAGAATGTAGTTTTGTATTTATTTTATATTTAAGTTTCAAATTTTCTGTTGAAAACAATATATATCTAATCCTGCCTAAGAATTTAGATCATGCATTTGAAATTTGAATATTTTTTTTGGGGGCCTTTTTTTCTAATATCATTTGTTTTTTTCCCTCGTGTGCAGAGAGCCATGAAATCTACATCTCAAATTAGTAGCATCTGAAGTTTAGCTTTTGGAAGCTATAAATTGATTTAATTTTGTATTAGTTCTATTGATGTTAAAAATTCTTAAAGAGCTATTTTCTTGCAAACTTGTAAAAAGAATTCTTAGCAGAGTGGTTTTAGGCTCGTTTCCTTATGCAATTCTAACTTTTTAGTGGCCCTCACGTCAGTTCACTATTGTCACAAATTGCTTTAGTGATAGAAGCTGTCATTTGTGTATTGTGAGTTTTTATTTCATTAATTTTTAAGTACATCGGATAAATTAATAGGACAATATAATTTTATTTGCAAATAAATGCCAACAAATTTGAGAATAAAAGACCATTTGATCTTTCTAATTCTTGATGTATTGTTATCTTTCTCTTTATTCCAAAGATCACTTGGTCGTTAAATGAACGTAGACATAAAAGTTGTATCGAACAATTATGCAAGTCGAGAGTAATTTTTATATTTTGAATATTGTTGTTAATAAATCCCTTTAAAAAAATACGTTAAATGAAAATATATTTTTGTGTTTATTTTAGAATAAAAGTCTGAATTTTTCTATTGAAAACCAAATTTATTTGATCCTACTTAAGAATTTGGATCATGCATTTGAAATTTTAAAAATTGTTGTTTATTTTGTGGTTGCATTGTGTTTTCTAATGTCATTTTTTTTTCTTTTTTATGTGTAGACACTTGAAATCTAAAATGAGCAGCAGCTGGAGTCTAGTTTGTGGAAGCTGTGCTAAATTGATTTAATTTTATGAAGCTATTTGGTTACAAACTTGTGAAAATTTCTAATTGTCTTATTACATCTGTTTAAATGAATGAAAATTTTAGTTTACGTAAATTTTTAGTGCATCGCAAACAATTAATAGGGCATTTATTATTTTATTTGCAAAGGAATGGCAACAAAACAAGAACACCTGCCATTCCAATCAAGACATGCCAAATTCATACCAATAAATGTCGTTGTTAAAGTGTTATATTCTATTAGTACCAAATTAAGCTATAAAAAACTTTTAAAAATGATTTTAGTCAAGTCAGAAAAATTGAAGAACTGATTCTGTAATTGAAAAATTGACTTAATATAATTTATTTTTAAGATAAAAAAAGTATACTTTGGTGTAACATATCGAAACATCAAAATTAAGTATAAACAAAATTAAGTTCAAGAAAAAGAAATCTAATCAAGTTGAAATGATAGAAAAAAAAATGATGTTTTAATACAAATAAATTAGCATCAATTTTATTAATTTAAAATATTTTGTAAGTTATAACTTACGTTTGCCTTAACTTTTTAAAAGATAAAAAATTTTGAGAAGCATAACAATTGGCTGCATCCTTATATGGTATTATTGTTTAAGCTATAACAAATTAAGGAAATTCTTTTAAAAGTAAAGAGAGAGATAAAAATAAATTTATAAGGTTATTTTAAATGTAAATAATTAAAATTAATTAAAATAGAGAAAAGTGATTCAAAAGAATTAGAATTTTCTAATTTTTTATTTAAAATTATCATGATCTAAAACTTGAATTTAGACAATTTTTTATTTGAATAGAATTTTATTTTTCAAATTATAAATTTTTCATAGCAAAATGAGAAATGATAAATGAACAAATGTTTGTGTAGAGGTCAAAGAGTCAAGTATGGATAATCAAATTAACGATTAAAATAATCTCTCAAAATAATGAAAATGATTTTTTTAATCTTTTTTTCTCTTTCAAGTACAAACAAAGCATTTTTGCCAACCTTTAAAACTTTGATATAACATATTAATTTTCATGGTTCATGGAATAATCGTATAATAAATATATAATTTATTTGATCATAACAATTTGAAAAACAAAATGTTTGAGGAGTATAACAATTGCATGCAAAGCTGTTAAAAATGAATTTTGGTTGAAGTGAAAGAAATTTATTATTTGAAGAGAAATAGAATGACAAAAATTTTAAACGAATAGATAAAAAAATTATTTTCCCAGAAGCTTGTAAAAAATTCTTATAAACAAATGGATGGAAATAAATGCATAAATTTATTTTAAATATAACTAAATACTATTAATTAAAATGACTAAATGATTATAAATATGTATAAAGATTAAAAGCTTAAGTATATATACATTCAAGTTCAGAAGAACTCATGAAGTAACGAAGATTTAAAAAAAAGACTTAAATTAAAGACCCAAAATGTTGAAAATGATAAAGGGTTACAATAAAAAAAAATTCAGTATTGTATAATAAATTGATATTTGTTAAAATAATGAGGGGTTATATATAATTGGCCTTACTGATATTGTTGTTATTTTGAAAAAGTAATGTTATTATTAGTTGAAAAAAGGACATGAAACATGTATCTATAGTGTTGGAATATAATGAAAATAATAGGAATATAAAACCATTGTAAAGTATAAAAGAGTAGGAATAACATAAACTAAAAGTAGGAATAATTTACTAAAAAGTTGAAAAATTATAACAGAAAACATGAATTTATGAAGTAAACTTGGATTATCAGCCAAAATATTTGGAATACACTTAAAAGAGTAGGAATATGTAACAAATATTCCTGAAAATAAAGTTGAAATTGATTAATAGAAAATAGGAATACAAAAATAAACTTGAAACATTCAATCAAAATATTAGAATTCAATATAAAGAGTGGGTATTTAGAACCAAAAAATGGTGGGAAAAAGAGTGGAAGAGCATAACTTAAAAGTTGGAATAACTTAATAAGAATTTGATAAATTCCAATGAAAAATAGAGATCCGAAAAATAAACTTGAAACATTCACCTAAATGTTGGAATTTAATAAAAAGAGTAGGAATATAGTATCGTGGAAAAAAGAGTTGAAGAGGTTAACACAATAGTTGATACAACTTACAAAGAATTTGATGAATTTCAATGACAAGTAGGGATCTTAAAAGTGAACTTGAAATATTAACCCAGAATATTGGAATTTAGTAAAAAAAAGTAAAAATATATAACCAAAACGTGGCGGTAATAATAATTGAAGAACTTAACTTAAAAGTTGTAAGTATCTACCAACAATCTGATAAATTCCAACAGTGAATAGGGATCTGAAAAATAAACTTGAAACATCCACATAAAATATTGAAATTCAATTAAAAGAGTAAGAATATAGAACCAATATATGGTAGGAAATGGATGGAAGTGCTTAACACATAAATTGAAACAACTTGACTAGAATTTGATAAATTCTAATGAAAAGTAGAAAACTAAAAAATAAACTTGAAATATTTACTCAAATATTGGAATTTAATAAAAAGAGTAGTAATATAGGACCAAAATTTGGTGAGAAAATGAGTTGAAAATGTTGACCCAAAAATTGGAACAACTTACAAAAAATTTGATAAATTTTAATGGAAAGCAGAGATCTGAAAACAGAACTTGATATACTCACCCAAATGTTGGAATTCAATAAAAAGAGCAGGAATATAGAACCAATAAATGGTAGAAAATGAGTGGAAAAGCATAACCCAGAAGTTGGAACCACTTAACAAGAGTTTGATAAATTCCAATAAAAAATAGAGATCCGAAAAATAAACTTGAAACATTTACCCAGATGTTGGAATTCAATAAAAACAGTACAAATATCGAACCAAATTTTGATAGAAATAAAAGTTGAACAGGTTAACCCAAATGTTGGAACAACCTACAAAGAATTTAATAAATTTTAACGGAAAGTACGGATCTAAAAATTGAACTTGATATATTTACCCAAAATGTTGGAATTCAATAAAAAAAAAGCAAGAATATACAACCAATAAATGGTGGAAAAGCATAACTCAAAAGTTGGAACGACTTAACAAGAGTTTGATAAATTCCAATGAAAAATAGAGATCTGAAAAATAAACTTGAAACATTCACACAGATGTTAGAATTCAATAAAAAGAATAGAAATATCGAACCAAAATTTTATGGGAATAAAAGTTGAATAGGTTAATCCAAAGATTGGAATAACTTACAAAAAATTTGATAAATTTTAACGGAAAGTAGGCATTTGAAAACTGAACTTGATATATTTACCCAAAATGTTGGAATTTAATAAAAAGAATAGAAATATAGTACCAAGAAGTGGTGGGAACGACAATTGAAGAGTTTAACCCACAAGTTCTAAGTACTTACCAATAATTTGATAAACTTCAACAATAAATAGGGATTTAAAAAATGAACTTGAAACATCTATATAAAATATTGGAATTCAATGAAAAGAACATGAATATAAAACAAAAAAGTGGTGGATAAAAGAGTTGAAGAGCTAAACCTAAAACTTAGAAAAAGTTACCAAGAATATGATAAATCCAACAACAAGTAGGGATCAAAAAATAAACTTGAAACATTCACAAAAAATATTAGAATTAAGTAAAAAGAGTAGAAATATAGAACCAAAAAATGGTGGGAAACAAGAGTTGAAGAGCATAACCTAAATGTTTGAAGAATATAACAAGAATATGATAAAGTTTAACAAGAAGTCGAGATCTCGAAAATGAACCCGAAATATCCAAGCAAAATGTTAGAATTCAATAAAAGGAGTTGGAATATAGAACTAAAAAATGGTGGAAATAAGAGTGGAAGAAGTTAACCCAAAAGTTGAAATAATTTAACAATAATTTAATAAATTTAAATGCAAAGTGGAGATCTAAAAGTAAATTTGACACATTTGCCCAAAATATTGAAATTCAATAAAAAGAGCATGAATACTGAATCAAAAAATGGTGGAAAAATGAATTGAAACAACTTAGCAATAACTAGATAAAGTTTAACAGAATATAGAGATTAAAAAATAAACTTGAAATATTAACCTGAAAATTGGAAATTTAATGAAACAACTGAAAATATAGAATTAATAACTGATGAAAAAATGAGTTGAAATAACTTACCAAGAATTTGATAAATTCCAACAGAAAGTAGGGATCTAGAAATTAAATTTGAAAAATCCAAACAAAATTTTAGAATTTAATAAAAAGATTAGAAATATAAAACTAAAAAGTGGTAAGAACAAGAGTTGAAGAAGTTAGCCCAAAAGTAACCCAAAAGCTTAAATAATTTACTAAGAATTTAATAAATTCAAATGAGAAGTAGGGATCTAAAAATTAAACTTGATATATTTATCTAAAATGTTAAAATTCAATAAAAAAAATAGTAGAATATAAAACCAAAAAGTAGTAGAAAAATAAATCGAAACGATTTACCAAAAACTAGATAAAATTTAACACATTATAAAGATATAAAAATAAACTTAAAATATTGACCTAAAAAGATGAAAGTTAATGAAAAGAGTGTATTTATAGAACTAAAAATTAGTGGGAAAATAAGTTGGAACAACGTACCAAAATTTAAATAAATTGCCACGAAAAATAAGAAT
Organism: Atalantia buxifolia; assembly: GCA_030444775.1. Classification (NCBI taxonomy): domain Eukaryota; kingdom Viridiplantae; phylum Streptophyta; class Magnoliopsida; order Sapindales; family Rutaceae; genus Atalantia; species Atalantia buxifolia. The sequence goes on from CM059838.1 coordinate 22,843,018, forward strand.
TTGAAAAGTAAACTTGAAATATGCATTATAAATATTAGAATGTAACAAAATAAGTATAAATATAAACATTTTATAACATATTTATTTTATTTATTTTTTTGCACTATTTTTAAATTTAAAATTATTACAATCTTTTTCCTCATTTAATTATAATTTATCTTTTTTTTCAAATTTTTTTATATTAAAAATAAATAAAAATATAATTTTCATTATATTATCCGGTTGCATGCATGCTGTATGAGATACAGCGCTGCATGGTAGGTTGACTCTTTAATCACACAATTAATGGACCGGTTGCATGCATGCTCCATATGAGATACAGCGCTGCATAATAAGTTGATTCTTTAAACACACAATTAATAGAGAGAGTTGTACGTTACCATCATTGTACGGTAGCAACTCCCTTAATTTAAATTATCCCACTGGCGGTGGTTCCCAAGCAAGCTGACAGGTTCAGAATTGCAAAACTCATCTTCTGTCAAGTCTCTAAACAATTCTGACACTATCCCCAATCACGCAACTGTCCATTTCTTGCCTTGGCCCCAAATCTCCCATTAGAGACCATCAAATTCAACTCACGTGCTGCTGCCAGCTACAATATTCCAAAAAATCCCAGAGACTAGCAACTGACCACTCAACACCACTTCATCAAAATTGAGAAAGCTGCCACACCAGCTTAGCAGAATCACATAAAACCAACGAGTATAAAATAGTTTCACTGGAATCAACACCCAACTTACACCGTAAACAAACAACAACTTAATTAAAGAAACATAGACCACGCGCTGCATGAGCGACGCGCGACGCGTCTAAGTATTGTCCACCTATATTATTGACTGATTTTTAAATGATAGGATTTTGAGAGAATTAGTCTAAATATTAATGGTTTTGTTTTTCTTAAATTATGCTCGAGTAAGGACCCATCTCTAACAAAATAGAATCACGTGTGATCTACGACATGAATTTAACATTTGTGGTTGAAATTAATACCCCAAGATAAAACTAATAAATCACAATCACAGTAAATCTAAGAGCCTTATCAGAAGTATCTTCAAAGAAAAAAAAAGTGGTCCCTGAAATATTAATGTAATAGGATACCTTTCCACCAAAAGGGTCAATAGAATAAGCTTTCGTTCCCCATGGCTTGCTTCCATGAGATCTGGGTTTCAGTCTCTATGAACATCTTCTTTTTTTTCTTTTTTTTTCCCTCTCTTCCCCCTCTAGAAGGAATAGCTCTTCCTTAAATGAGAATAGATTTATCTTAAATTGGTTTAAACACATATCCTAAAATAGGTTTAAACTTTGCCTCAAAATGAGTCCAGACATTTTGGTTGCGCCTATGGTAAAACTGATTTAAGCTACTGAATTACTGATCTCGTTAGTTATCTAATTAAAATATTACCTTTTTTTTAACAAAAGAAAACTCAGTTTTTTAAAATTTTTTTACAATCTCAGAAGAGTAATGCCACATTTCTCAAGTAGTTTTCCAACAGTAATTTCCATCTGAAGTATGGAGTTTTTTTTTACTCCGTCCTACCTTCCAATGAATAGATGCGAAGACCATCTCACTTACGACCATTTATATGAGTTGGTACCGTTCATCTTACAAGGGCTTGTATATTGTACTTACCTTCACCATTTTTTTATCAAATCACCCATCACTTCTTCGTTATATATACAACAAACCGAAAAATTAACAAAGAAAAAGAAAGCAACAATGGTGAACATAATCACAATATACAAGCCCTTGTTGCATGGCCTGATGAAGCTAGTAGGGATGACACAAAAAACAATAGAGATAGAGCCAGGCACAATTTTAAACATCTGGGTTCCCAAGAAAGCAACAAAAAAACACGCTGTTGTGTTTCTTCATGCCTTTGGATTTGATGGTATCTTAACATGGCAATTCCAGGTGCTTGCCTTAGCCAAAACTTATGCCGTTTACGTGCCGGATTTTCTCTTCTTCGGCGGCTCGGTCACCGACAGGTCCGAGCGGACGGCATCGTTTCAAGCCGAGTGCATGGCCAACGGATTGAGAAAGCTCGGCGTGAAGAGGTGCACACTTGTTGGGCTGAGTTATGGTGGGATGGTGGGTTTCAAAATGGCTGAGATGTATCCTGATTTGGTTGAATCATTGGTGGCTACTGGCTCGGTAATGTTGACCGAGTCTGTAAGCAATGCTGCTTTTGAAAGGATTGGCTTTCATAGCTGGGTTGATTACTTGCTACCTAAAACTGCCGATGCTCTCAAAATTCAACTTGACATTGCTTGCTACAAGCTTCCAACACTGCCTGCTTTTGTTTTCAAACATATTTTGGAGGTACGTATGCTTGCTCTATCTTGGATTTTGGTCTTGTTGGGGATACTTTTGGTCATGGTGGTTGTTGTATATTCAATTGTTGGTTGCTGTATAGTAATTTCTTTCAGTATTATTGATGTTCAAGTGAACATCATCAAAACTAACTGGTTAATTATTTGTTGAATTTAATAATTCCCTCCCTTGTGTGTCAAAATCCATCAAATTCCCCTTTCTGTTGAAAACAAAAAATTATGTAACCTTTCAGTTTTTTTGCTGATTAAGTTCGATATCCATTGATGTGGGTTTTACTAGGGGCGGAACTAAAAAAAAATTAACGAGAAATTATATTACTCAAAATGCTTATTGGGGGTAATTATGTAACTAACTTTGTGATTTTAAGAAAACATTTAGAAAGCATTTACACATTTAGGGGAAAACAACTGTTCACCCAGGTCAATTGCCTACTCTAACCAAAGGATTATTTAGTAAAAGATGAAAATTGAAAGTTAACTTTGAGTGTATCTTTTTATAAATATTTAAGAAATGTATAATTAGATAAGAATCTAAAACTAACTAAATTTTAATGGTATATTGCTATGCATGCATGTATGGTAAAATACTACTAAGAGTTGAACACATGTCAGTTTAGGAATGGATCCAAATTCTAATAAAAATTATTTTTAAAATTTTTCAGATATTTGAGGATGAAACTAAGTTTTACCTACCAACAAACTCGCTATTTTGTAGTGAAACTGTTTAAATTGGCCCTTATTATTATTATTATTATTATTATTATCATCATCATCATCATCATCATCATCATCATCATTATCATCATCATCATCATCATCATCATCATCATCTTTTATGCAAGTGTGTGAAACATTAAAATTTTTAATTTCAAATTTTAAAATGCAACTTTTAGACTTTATATTATTTCATTAGGGCTATTTTAATTCTTGAATTAATGTATATATCATATAATATTGGAGACCTCTAATAAAGACATTCAACTTTAATGACACTGTGGGGGCAGGCTCTGTTTGATCACAGAAAAGAAAGAAAAGAACTTGTGGAGGCCTTGGTCATAAGTGATAAAGATTTTAGCGTCCCCCATTTTACGCAGGTAATGTGAGTAATTTTATTTATTGGGGTTTTTTTTTTTAATACTTAGAATGTGCTTTGATCACTTTTTAAGTAATCAATTTTTATTTTTGAACCACTAAGGAATCTAATTGCAACCTTTGATCTTTTGCCCACAGAGAGGAATAACAAAACTGGAACTTGGCTACTAATAATCTCATTATAATTCTTGCAAATGTTCAGAACTAGCTTACCCAAATATTGTTTTTGGTATTTTTTTTAAATGATATTTTTGACTTTCTTGTTGAAAATTGACATGGTGCTTTAGAGTTGATGTTTTTAGATTTGAAAATGCCTATGGTGGGTATTTTTAAAGGATTAAGTTTCGTTGCTGAGATGAATTTTCATTAAACATTGAATCAATGATTTTTAGAAATAAAAATGGAAAAAAAACTTAAATAAAAAACAATCATAACTATTGATTTCATATCTAGTAATAATTCAACTCATTACTTGTCTATTTTAAAAATATTATTAGGAAATGAAAAACAGTATAAATCTATCTCATACAATGTTTGAAAACATGTTAAGCTAAATAAACATTTTTAATAAATAAGAATAAAAAGTTAGGTGCAACTATGGTAGGGAACCATATCCTATTACTTGGGCATAGTCAAATGATTAAAAAGTCAACAAAAAAAATCAGATTATCAATCTGATAATACCTAGAATTGTGGAGAAGCTTAAAATGTCTTGTCATTAGGTCAAGAATATATGTGTGCGTGTGTGTGTGTATTTCAATTCAGAATTTTAAAGTGCGAAAAGTTTGAAAAAACATATAAATCGTGCAGTTTAAGCACTTTAAATTTTAAGCCTCTTAAATTTTACGGTTTTAAAATTTTCTCGTACTTATCCCACATTTTAAAATTTCAGACTATAAAACTATTTTTTTGTGTGTGTATAAAATAGAGTATTCACCTACTTAAGCAACTTTTAATTACAAATAGGCCACCGCACAAGTTTTCTTCACTTGTTGAATAACAAAATATACGCACAGTTTTGATGGGTAAATGCTCATTTAGTATTTATATTTTAAGTTAAGAGACTGTTTAGTCTCTATATTTAAACAAATACCTTAAGACTCCCCTCCTGTTAAATATTCTACACTCGTACCCTTATGTTTTCTTTCCTTTTACATCAATATTCTTACAATAATAGTCTTGGAAATATTAATAAAAAGAACAATTTATGACAATTTATCAAATTAATCTTAAAAGTAAATAAAAGTTTACATAATCTTTTATCTTATTATTTTACTTTAGGATTAATCTAGTAAATTATTGTTTTATAAAATAATTATTAGTAAGATTGTTTCATAAGCACACAGAAAGTACCAGTTCTTTCACATTGATATTTATTGGCTAATTTACTGATAAATAGTTATTGGTTAATTTGTTAATTAACTTTTATAGATAAACGGATTAATACCAAGAATATTATTATTAGAAGGATATTACTATAAAAAGAAAGAAAGGTTAAGGTAAAAATGTACCTATTTAACTGTAGCAGCGTTTTAAGTTATTTTTGAAAGTATAGGGGAAAATTGGATACTTAAGTCAAAATATAAGGACTAAACGGGTACTTACCTCAGTTTTGATCATGTTAAGTTGTGATTTTTTTTAAGGGGAACTACTTCTATTCAATCCCTACAATTTGAATTAATTACCGTTATTTCATTTATTTTTAAAAGTTATTTAAAATGTTCTTATTGCAGATCTGTTTGTTTTAAGTATACTTAATTATCATTCATTTTTTACTTATTTCATGTAAGATTTGTTTAAATCTTAAGTTAAGTCAGACGACAAATATAATTATTATTGTACTTAATAAGTTAGATCTAACAATTATGAATGTAACGATAGTGGTACTTTAAGTAACTTTAAAAATTACAAAACTAACTAGTACTCTAAGTACATCTATTAATTTTTTAAGGTTTGTTTGGTATTGAAATGCTTGTTATAAAATTAAAACAATAAATATTATATTATGCTTTTATTTAGTTGTTAAAGATAACCGTATGTATTGATAGAGCCAAGCTACAACTGTTTGCTAAAACTTGGGCAATAAGTTTTAGGTGCCAAACTAATGACGGCCATTGGGTTGTGCCATGCCGGCACGCCCCACCAAGCATCGGCCCACACTAGCACGTGAGCCGTGCCGTACCTAAAAAAAAGTCCACCAATCTTTTTTTTTTTTTTTCTCTTTGCCCACCCACATGTCAGCGTATCTAAAAAAGTTCATGTGTCTGACGTGCTTTGTTCAAGCCCATCAGCCTAATAATAATTTCATGAATAAGCACAGTGGTCACACAGACGTTACTGGCATTCACGCTTCTATCCAACCGTTGGATCAGGAGGAAGAACAACTATCGACTGATCCAACGGTTGGATCTAATCATGCAGATCTGCAGAATCGTCTGATACCATCAAATTTGGACCCCAATTTCATAGATCATAATAATGATTAATGAAAAATAAAATTACAATCCTATAATAACAATTACACATAATTTTATTTGAACTACTAATATTATAATTGCACTTGAACTCCATTGAATGAAAATGTAATTTTTAATTTATCATAAAAATATTTTGTTCACAATTTTATTTTTTTTGTGCATAAATATGAAAAATATTTCATTCACAAATGAAGCATATCTCCACTAACTATTAACTAAATTATGATTTCATAAATGAAATATTAATATCGTAAAAGTTTTTATTTATCATTTATAAAATTATGATATTTATTTATCCATTTAATAAATTATAAACATAAAAAAATTAGAATATTTATTTAAACTATAATTAAATTAATTTTAAAAGCCTAAAAAATATATTAAAAAATTTAATTGCAAGATAATTGTAAATTCATGATATTTTATATTTATTTTTCATTAAAAAATTTTACTTTGATATATCTTAGCTCACGTGCTATTGATGGCCCACGAGGTGCGTGTTTAACCCCGATAAACGTCTTATTACGTGCGCACCGACATGTCGTGCTTTGGCCCATCTCTAATCGTGCCATGCTTTTAAGGCCTACGTGCCTAAAATTCTAGGTCCGGCATAGTCCACGTGCGTGTCGTGCCGTGCCGCGTACCCTATTAAAACGTGCTTGTGTCGTACAATGTCTATGTCGTGCCTCGTGTCTCGTGCCGTCCAACCCATTGAACATCTGTAACTGATGTATCTCCTTCATAAAGGATTACTCCATTTTGCCCATGAACAGTCACTCCAGGAGTAGTCAAATAAGGTTCAATTAATTGTATTACTATACAGTTAACTTTAGCAATTAAAACTTGACCAGATTTTAGGTGTAGTCCGCTTTTGGTAATTGCCATTGGTTTATAGCCAGACAATGGGATAGTATTCTCAATAATGTTAAAGGCACCAGTTTAAGCACTTCTGGAAGTTTTTTTTTTTTTTTTTCATTTCCGCAAAAATATAAAATATGGACAAATTGTTATTCAATATTGTTGGTAGGATTAGATTTATGAACTTTTGGATTATACTACAAATATACATATTTGTTGGTGGATAAATTTGGTTAAGCCAAGCTAAGAGCACCACATACACTGAAGGGCAAAAAATAGAAGGAACGACATGCGTCCTCATACAGAATAATCTCCACCTCATTTTTATAAAAAGAATAGGGGATATTATTGATGGTTAATGTTGGGCAATGGTTAAAGGACGTGTGTCGATGATGAGAAAGGTATATGAAACAAGTATCAGGAAGGCAAGATCCTGTTGTTAGGCTCCACAAAGGATTGAACGTAATTCAAATACTAAGAGTAAGATACAAAGGAATTAAAGCAAAGCGAGGAACACCGAAGCCTGCTTAGGATGCCCTATAATTCAAAAGTTTCTTTTTTATTGTTTACGGCCAACTTCCCTTAGAGTATTTCCAAAAGTCTTTATAAATTTTAAGTATTTAAATATATATTTGCTTATCTATATAGCAAGTAAAAAAGTGAAAAAATATGTTATTCTCTAAAAGACTCTTTGAAGATAAGTAAGTTAATATTATTTTAATTAAATAATTATTTTTTAAAAGGAAAAATCAATAACACTTAAATACTTCTCTCTCTTTCTCTAATGAAAAGTAATAAAATATAAATTAAAGAGGAAGAAAGCAACTCTCTAAATTTGAAAAGAGAGAATCATTTTTTATTTGAAGAATTTTAATTAAAGTACCTTTTGGAGCTTTAAATATTAATGTGATTCTTCGTAATAAAATCTTATTTGAAGAACCTTTTAGTGATGCTCTTAGTCAACCACCGGGACCCAAAAGATACGATAGAGTCTTCAATAAGAATTGACCAATTCAAAGGAAGCTTAAGAGTCACTGATAAGGACTTACAGACTTTAACTTGTGCCTCAAGCTTATCCCAACATTCTCTAGTTTCTATCATATGGAAAAATGTTCCCTAGGGAACAAATACGTGTGCCAGCATCAAGAAGCTTAGGAGGCACAACTCTTTTGCCAAATGTCAGGATAGACCTAAACATGCTATATAGAGGAGGATTACATAGTTCTTGAGTCAAAAACGATCTTTTAGCATGTGCCATACAAAAGAAATTTAAAGTACTTTCAATATTTGAACTCTAATTGAAAATTATACAAGTGCCTAGTAAAGAGGACCACTGCCAACCGGGTTCCATCATCTGTCTTGAGGGACCTAAAGGTGCCCCTAGTAGCCCTAATTTATAAACCATGGTTGAACTAAGAGGTTGTTCCTTCCCTTTTGATTCTTCTGTTTTTATCTTCTTATCCTTTATCATTCTTAGAAAAATAGAGGCCTTTTACTTTTCCCACTTCATCATTCTTAGAGCTCTTGCAACTTAACACCATACACCACACAAGTCACCATCTCCACTACTCGTCTCTTAATGAAGAGATTTTCTTCGTTACTTTATATCTTGGACCTTATCTTTCTAATTGCAACCTTTGATCTTTTGCCCACAGAGAGGAATAACAAAACTGGAACTTGGCTACTAATAATCTCATTATAATTCTTGCAAATGTTCAGAACTAGCTTACCCAAATATTGTTTTTGGTATTTTTTTTAAATGATATTTTTGACTTTCTTGTTGAAAATTGACATGGTGCTTTAGAGTTGATGTTTTTAGATTTGAAAATGCCTATGGTGGGTATTTTTAAAGGATTAAGTTTCGTTGCTGAGATGAATTTTCATTAAACATTGAATCAATGATTTTTAGAAATAAAAATGGAAAAAAAACTTAAATAAAAAACAATCATAACTATTGATTTCATATCTAGTAATAATTCAACTCATTACTTGTCTATTTTAAAAATATTATTAGGAAATGAAAAACAGTATAAATCTATCTCATACAATGTTTGAAAACATGTTAAGCTAAATAAACATTTTTAATAAATAAGAATAAAAAGTTAGGTGCAACTATGGTAGGGAACCATATCCTATTACTTGGGCATAGTCAAATGATTAAAAAGTCAACAAAAAAAATCAGATTATCAATCTGATAATACCTAGAATTGTGGAGAAGCTTAAAATGTCTTGTCATTAGGTTAAGAATATATGTGTGCGTGTGTGTGTGTGTTTCAATTCAGAATTTTAAAGTGCGAAAAGTTTGGAAAAAATATAAATCGTGCAGTTTAAGCACTTTAAATTTTAAGCCTCTTAAATTTTACGGTTTTAAAATTTTCTCATACTTATCCCGTATTTTAAAATTTCAGACCATAAAACTATTTTTTTGTGTGTGTATAAAATAGAGTATTCACCTACTTAAGCAATTTTTAATTACAAATAGGCCACCGCACAAGTTTTCTTCACTTGTTGAATAACAAAATAGACGCACAGTTTTGATGGGTAAATGCTCATTTAGTATTTATATTTTAAGTTAAGGGACTGCTTAGTCTCTATATTTAAACAAATACCTTAAGACTCCCCTCCTGTTAAATATTCTACACTCGTACCCTTATGTTTTCTTTCCTTTTACATCAATATTCTTACAATAATAGTCTTGGAAATATTAATAAAAAGAACAAATTATGACAATTTATCAAATTAATCTTAAAAGTAAATAAAAGTTTACATAATCTTTTATCTTATTATTTTACTTTAGGATTAATCTAGTAAATTATTGTTTTATAAAATAATTATTAGTAAGATTGTTTCATAAGCACACAGAAAGTACCAATTCTTTCACATTGATATTTATTGGCTAATTTACTGATAAATAGTTATTGGTTAATTTGTTAATTAACTTTTATAGATAAACGAATTAATACCAAGAATATTATTATTAGAAGGATATTACTATAAAAAGAAAGAAAGGTTAAGGTAAAAATGTACCTATTTAACTGTAGCAGCGTTTTAAGTTATTTTTGAAAATATGGGGAAAAATTGGACACTTAAGTCAAAATATAAGGACTAAACGGGTACTTACCTCGGTTTTGATCATGTTAAGTTGTGATTTTTTTTTAAGGGGAACTACTTCTATTCAATCCCTACAATTTGAATTAATTACCGTTATTTCATTTATTTTTAAAAGTTATTTAAAATGTTCTTATTGCAGATCTGTTTGTTTTAAGCATACTTAATTATCATTCATTTTTTACTTATTTCATGAAAGATTTGTTTAAATCTTAAGTTAAGTCAGACGACAAATATAATTATTATTGTACTTAATAAGTTAGATCTAACAATTATGAATGTAACGATAGTGGTACTTTAAGTAACTTTAAAAATTACAAAACTAACTAGTACTCTAAGTACATCTATTAATTTTTTAAGGTTTGTTTGGTATTGAAATGCTTGTTATAAAATTAAAACAATAAATATTATATTATGCTTTTATTTAGTTGTTAAAGATAACCGTATGTATTGATAGAGCCAAGCTACAACTGTTTGCTAAAACTTGGGCAATAAGTTTTAGGTGCCAAACTAATGACGGCCATTGGGTTGTGCCATGCCGGCACGCCCCACCAAGCATCGGCCCACACTAGCACGTGAGCCGTGCCGTACCTAAAAAAAGTCCACCAATCTTTTTTTTTTTCTCTTTAAGCCCACATGTCAGCGTATCTAAAAAAGTTCATGTGTCTGACGTGCTTTGTTCAAGCCCATCAGCCTAATAATAATTTCATGGATAGAATCAGAGCGTAGTCAGACGATTCTGCATTCTGTGATTATCCAACCGTTGGATCCAGGAGGAAGAACAACTATTGGATCCAACGGCGGTTGGATCAGAGCGTATGTAACCGTCTGTTGTGATCAATTGGACCCTAATTTCATAGATCATAATAATGATTAATGAAAAATAAAATTACAATCCTATAATAACAATTACACATAATTTTAGTTGAACTACTAATATTATAATTGCACTTGAACTCCATTGAATGAAAATGTAATTTTTAATTTATCATAAAAATATTTTGTTCACAATTTTATTTTTTTGTGCATAAATATGAAAAATATTTCATTCACAAATGAAGCATATCTCCATTAACTATTAACTAAATTATGATTTCATAAATGAAATATTAATATCGTAAAAGTTTTTATTTATCATTTATAAAATTTTGATATTTATTTATCCATTTAATAAATTATAAACATAAAAAAATTAGAATATTTATTTAAACTATGATTAAATTAATTTTTAAAAGCCTAAAAAATATATTAAAAAATTTAATTGCAAGATAATTGTAAATTCATGATATTTTATATTTATTTTTCATTAAAAAATTTTACTTTGATATATCTTAGCTCACGTGCTATTGATGGCCCACGAGGTGCGTGTTTAACCCACCAATGAAACGTGCTTATTACGTGCCTTTTCGCTTGTCGTGCTTTGATCCATCTCTAATCGTGCCATACTTTTAAGGCCTACGTGCCTAAAATTCTAAGTCCGGCATAGTCCACGTGCGTGTCGTGCCGTACTGCGTACCCTATTAAAACGTGCTTGTGTCGTACAATGTCTATGTCGTGCCTCGTGCCGCCCAACCCATTGAACATCTCTAACTGATGTATCTCCTTCATAAAGGATTACTCCATTTTGCCCATGAACAGTCACTCCAGGAGTAGTCAAATAAGGTTCAATTAATTGTATTACCATACAGTTAACTTTAGCAATTAAAACTTGACCAGATTTTAGGTGTAGTCCGCTTTTGGTAATTGCCATTGGTTTATAGCCAGACAATGGGATAGTATTCTTAATAATGTTGAAGGCACCAGTTTAAGCACTTCTGGAAGTTTTTTTTTTTTTTTTTCATTTCCGCAAAAATATAAAATATGGACAAATTGTTATTCAATATTGTTGGTAGGATTAGATTTATGAACTTTTGGATTATACTACAAATATACGTATTTGTTGGTGGATAAATTTGGTTAAGCCAAGCTAAGAGCACCACATACACTGAAGGGCAAAAAATAGAAGGAACGACATGCGTCCTCATACAGAATAATCTCCACCTCATTTTTATAAAAAGAATAGGGGATATTATTGATGGTTAATGTTGGGCAATGGTTAAAGGACGTGTGTCGATGATGAGAAAGGTATATGAAACAAGTATCAGGAAGGCAAGATCCTGTTGTTAGGCTCCACAAAGGATTGAACGTAATTCAAATACTAAGAGTAAGATACAAAGGAATTAAAGCAAAGCGAGGAACACCGAAGCCTGCTTAGGATGCCCTATAATTCAAAAGTTTCTTTTTTATTGTTTAAGGCCAACTTCCCTTAGAATATTTCCAAAAGTCTTTATAAATTTTAAGTATTCAAATATATATTTGCTTATCTATATAGCAAGTAAAAGAGTGAAAAAATATGTTATTCTCCAAAAGACTCTTTGAAGATAAATAAGTTAATATTATTTTAATTAAATAATTATTTTTTAAAAGGAAAAATCAATAACACTTAAATACTTCTCTCTCTTTCTCTAATGAAAAGTAATAAAATATAAATTAAAGAGGAAGAAAGCAACTCTCTAAATTTGAAAAGAGAGAATCATTTTTTATTTGAAGAATTTTAATTAAAGTACCTTTTGGAGCTTTAAATATTAATGTGATTCTTCGTAATAAAATCTTATTTGAAGAACCTTTTAGTGATGCTCTTAGTCAACCACCGGGACCCAAAAGATACGATAGAGTCTTCAATAAGAATTGACCAATTCAAAGGAAGTTTTAAGAGTCACCTGATAAGGACTTACAGACTTTAACTTGTGCCTCAAGCTTATCCCAACATTCTCTAGTTTCTATCATATGGAAAAATGTTCCCTAGGGAACAAATACGTGTGCCAGCATCAAGAAGCTTAGGAGGCACAACTCTTTTGCCAAATGTCAGGATAGACCTAAACATGCTATATAGAGGAGGATTACATAGTTCTTGAGTCAAAAACGATCTTTTAGCATGTGCCATACAAAAGAAATTTAAAGTACTTTCAATATTTGAACTCTAATTGAAAATTATACAAGTGCCTAGTAAAGAGGACCACTGCCAACCGGGTTCCATCATCTGTCTTGAGGGACCTAAAGGTGCCCCTAGTAGCCCTAATTTATAAACCATGGTTGAACTAAGAGGTTGTTCCTTCCCTTTTGATTCTTCTGTTTTTATCTTCTTATCCTTTATCATTCTTAGAAAAATAGAGGCCTTTTACTTTTCCCACTTCATCATTCTTAGAGCTCTTGCAACTTAACACCATACACCACACAAGTCACCATCTCCACTACTCGTCTCTTAATGAAGAGATTTTCTTCGTTACTTTATATCTTGGACCTTATCTTTCTAATGTGCAACCGTGGCTGATACAACACACTATCCTCCTTGTTATCCTTCATACGTAAGTAAACTCCTTAGAAGTACCTTCACAAAAGAACATAGACCTTTTATTGTTCTTTATCGTTTTAATGAAAAAAAACCTATTGTAATATGTGGATGGGTTATCCAAATGCCAATCGTAGACGACTTAGGCCATAAGATGAATTTCACCATATAATTTCGTGTCCTTTACATTTATGCTTATGCTTATGTATACTGTTTGCTCCCCAATAAGCATCCCTGGAGCATCATCAGAGGCTCCCCAGAGCATCCTTAGAGCTACCTTGAGAATTCTATGGGCCTTCTAAGGCTCCCTGAACTCCCTAGGCCCCATAGAGTCCATCGGGCTAGGTTAGACACGGCTTTTTTATCAATCCAAGGCACCAAGTCACTTCGCCGTCACTAAACAAATTCTAATGTTCCTCGGTCCGCATCCCAAGCTAGGACGAATGAACAAGTGACAAACGGGCCAAAACTATATCCAGAGTTCCATTAGACCTCAAATTATAATGTGAATGTAAATTATAACCCATTAAAAAAATTTGATCGATCAATTAATTATTATAGTGCAAACATGGATGATAATGAGTGACATGAATTCATAACCTATATATCCATTTCTTTTTCCACTTCAGCTGCATGATTTATATAAGAATTTGGATATGGTGTGGAGATGAGCTTTTTATGAGCTTTGTCGTGTATATATTTATAGCAATGGACAGTTAACATATAATTACATATTATACTACCATCACAATGTTATAAGAAACTTTAACTCAATTTTGAATCCAGCTAGATCCTTTATATAAGTCAAAGGCAAGTTGCTTATAAATTATTCTGAGTGCTATACGATTTCAAACGCATGCACGTTATTGATATATATAGATTCTTTAGAGTAACGTTATAGTTATATTCTTGTACAAATATTTTTGCACAAATTGATATATTATGATATAACTAGTTGAATGTAAATATAAAATAAAAAATAAATTATGTGAGCCATTTGATGATTTTGTTTAATCATTTGTGTGATGTCATATCAGTTTATATAAAATAGATATAAAAAAATTTTTAACTGTATCACTAATCATGCTTCATTGACCCACTTGATTTTACGAATGGGGTTGAATTAATTTGCAGAAAATATATCTCTTGTGGGGAGAGAATGACAAGATTTTCGATATGCAAACTGCCCGCAACTGCAAAGGGTAAGTTTCGGATTCTTTGAAGGGAATGACACTTTCATTATTTTCAGAATTGTTCTGATTGCTTCGGTCTCCAATAGTGATAAATTTTTAATAATATATTTTAACTTTAGCGTTAAATCAATAACAAGGAAAAAAAAACATATTTCAACTGAAATAAATCAACCCATTTGAGTCACTTATAAACCTGGAATAGATATATGAGTCCTTATTTATTGCAAATATTTTTACGTTTTAAAAACAATTTTGACTTTTGCTCCGCTGTCAAACTACAATATAACATTAAATTCACGGATAAAATTATGATATTACAATTATATAGTACTACAGTTAGATTCAGTCGCTAAATTTAATTTTAATAATAATTATTAATTAAATCTAATAATTGAATCCAACTATAAAATCGTATAACTGTAATACCACAATTAAATCTTAAATTCACATATAATTTTCTTTGACAACAATGCCGGCTAGCTAGCTGGCCATAATTACGTTCACCAGACCTATCATAAATGGAATTAATGCTATGTGCTTTATTTGTTGATTGGAAAAGTGATAACAGCTTTAGTGAATATCACAGGCAACTGGGAGAGAGTGCAACGGTGGTGTCGATTGAAAAAGCAGGTCACCTTCCTAACGTGGAGCGACCGTTCGTTTACAATAGGCAACTCAAGAGACTTCTTGCCTCTTTGGTACAAGAAAACGACGGTCAACACAGCTAGTTGAAATCTCCAGTCGGTTTTTGAAATTTTATGTTCTCTATGTTCAATTTTGTTACATTTATTTTAGTATTATATTTTTATTTATTATAAGATATTAGAATCAATTTTTTTGAGTTAATAAACGTAAAAGATATTTTAGTCAAAAGAGACTTTGATGTCCCTTTTAATAAAAATATGAGGTCTATATGACTATTTCTCTAAACCTTAAGAGTATAGATATTCTTTTCCCAAGAAATTAATGTTGCAATATATTTTATTTACTTAATTCCTTTATAATATATATTTACACACACACACTACATATATATATATATATATCTCAAGGAGTGAGAATTTTGGAATCGAGAGTGTAGAGTAGAAAATGGAGTAGGTTGTTTACTTACACTAAAATGAAAGTGTAGAATAAAAATAAGAATTTCATTTATGTGTTTATTTTATCTTAGAGTGAAAGTAAATTGTTTTAAATTATAATTTTACCCTTATTTAAATAGTTGGAGTTTTTAACTACAAAATAATAAAAAAATATTTGATTATTAAATTTAATTATATAAATTAATAATAATTAAAAATTGCAATTATATAAATTATATAAATTAATTTTTAACTACAATTATATAGTTTTTAACTACAAAATAAATAAATCAAATATTTGATTATTAAATTTAATTATATAAATTAATAATTATTAAAATTCTCAATTATGTAGATCATAATTTTTATTAATTTTAATTATATAAATTAAAAATAATTGATAAAAGCAAGACGAATGAAACATTATTATTAATAATGTAGTACAAAATTAGTATTTTCCTATAACATACTATTTATTGTTATTAATTATTAATATTAAATAAATATAATACTACTGAAGTTAAATAAGTATAGTGATTTTATATTTTCAAATAAACATATTATATAGTATTATTATTAATTCTCTATCAATATAATAAGATCATTTTTAAGGAACTTTAACTTAGAATCAATGTAAATTATTATTTTTAACTAAATCTAACAATATTACATTTAAATCAGTTTAATACTATTTTTTTAATAAATGTAATATCATTAAATGATATAATAATATTATTTAAATAAATATAATCTTATTATTTTTAATTAAATATAGTATTATTTTATTTTAATAAATATAATCATATTATATATAATAAGGAAAAGTAAAAAAAAAAGAAGTGATAGTGAATTATAGCTAATATTATATTCTCATTCCAATTTTCCTTATGAGAGTAGAAATCTCATTTTTCCCTTTAAAAAATGAGTGAGTTCTACACAATGTAACCTTTATTGTTCTCATTAAATGAGCAGGCAAGCATCGGAGTTAAGAGTCAAGAGTAAAAGTATCGTATACTTCTCACTACAGTGTATAAACACGGGAATATAGCAGTAAGGCATTTGCATTCAAGGAAAATGCTGTTAACCCCGAATTGGAAAAACGACGTCGTTTTGATTAAATTGAAAACGCACAGATGCACACTCACGCACTCTCTTACTTTCCTTTTGACAAACCAGAGTCCAACCCAAATAGCAATCACGCCCACAAATAGCAATCACCCAACGGTCACGCGAACAGCCGGCACAGACGACGGACCACCGCCATCACGCGATCGAAGGAGTAGAACTCACGCGGTGGTGCGTCCAAAATCCGACGAAATCGACGGCGACGGAGGTGGTTGGAGCCGCGGTTCTTTCGAGCTAAATCGCTGGCGGTCCTGTTGGTTTTCTGCGGCGAGGATGGAACGGAAACGACGGGCGGCTTCCAAGCTTCAGATCAATACCTTGATCGGGCGGTAGAGTGGCCGGGATCGTGAAATCCAACCGGGTCACGTTTGCGGGTCAGGTCGGGTTTGCGGGTCAAACCGGGTCAACTGCTCTCCCTCATCCACTCACAAAGCGCCACACGGCTCCCCTTGGCCAGGTTGTTGCTGCTGGAATTTTTTTTGCTGGAAGTGTTACTGGTGCTGGAATTGATGCTGGAGTTGTTGCTGCTGGAATTTTTTTTTGCTGGAAGTGTTACTGGTGCTGGAGTTGGTGCTCGAATTGTTGCTGCAATTTTTTTATTTTTATTTTTTGTGTTTGTGTGTGTGAACTCCTGATTGTTTAAACCGAACGTCTAAGCGGCCGTTTTAAAACTCACACACACATGCTGCACAGCTGCAATTAAAAAGGAAAAGTGACCGTTTTAAAACGCAGCGTTTTGGTAAATTCGGGCCGCAAATTCGGGGTTAAGTTCGGGGCATATAGCAGCGCTGTGCCCTCAATCAATTCCAGAGAGAGCAGCAGCTAAAGCTGAAGCTGTGGTAGAGGCATTTACCAGAGTTAAAATGCATGAAGTGAAAATGGCAGCTGGATCAGAAATAGATAGAAATTCAAGTTGGCTTTCCCCTCCCGAGGGCAAATTCAAAGTAAATGTTGATGCAGCAATTAACAAAGGGACACGCCAAGGAGGACTATGGGCAGTGATAAGAGATCAAAATGGAAGCGTTGTGGCGACGGCAGTGAAAAAGATAAAGTTCAATGGGGATGTGGCACAAATAGAAGCAGCAGCTATTAACCTGGGAATCCAGGTGGCCAAAGAGGCAGGATGGACCCCTTTGACTGTCGAATCGGATTCAAAAGAGGTGGTTGATTTGGTGCTGCGTAAGAGGAGCAGTAGAACATAGATTATTTGGTGCATTGAAGATATCCAAAACAAAATTGAGGGAATCTTTTCAATTGTAATCCAGCACATTTCAATATCAATTGTAATCCAGCACATTTCAAGGAAATGTAATGCAATCGCACATGCTATAGCCAAAATAGCTTTAGCATGCGGTGACGATTGTGTCTGGAGGAAATCTTTTCCTCCACATATCATGAATGTAATCACCCAGTTGGTTTAATGAAAGCATTTCTTTCTAAAAAAAAAAAAAAATACATAATTTTTTGTGAATAAAATTACATAATTTTTTTACCTGTCTTCTACATAATTTTTTGTGAATAAATAATAAATAATAGTAAAAAGATTGAGGAATCTGAGCCACGTCAATATCAAGATTGCGATTAATGACCCATTAAAGATTTTGTCGGGAAGTGATCTGTGGACTGTGGTTAAAAATTACAAAAGTATTTAATTAAAATTAATAAAATTGAAGCAATGCCAACTTAATTAGAAAAAAAATTAATTGAGCTAGAAGAAAACGTAATCCGCGCATAATGTGAGCGACTAAGAGAAAAAATCACATATGATCAAGTTATTAGGCTTTAGTCTAGTGATGAAAACTCATAGTTTCACAATTGTGAGATTATGAGTTTGAATCCCTATAATATATTATGAGAGTTTAATTTCCTCACTTAATTTAAGTTTTCTTCCTCAATTTGAGTTTTTTTCCTCAATTTGAGTGAGTCAGTTTTCTTCCTTTCGAAATACAAATAGAGTAAACGTCTCTCAAATATTAAAGAATGTGAAAATCTAAAAAAAAAAAAAATTTGGGCGTGCTTCATCACATAAGCATTGACCCCTTACCAATTGGTTCTGAGTAGCTTTATCGAGATCAAAAGCAAATTGTGCAAAGGCTTCTAATTCTACGAATTGTGTTAATTCCAATTTTAATTTGCCAGCTACTTGTTTCATAGTTTTAATTTGAGCTGCGGATCCTATTTTAGAGACGCCTATTTCATAAGAATTGATGTAAATTAGTCCCAATAATAGTCTAATATATAAATATCAGTTGTAATATCATGTAATATGAGTTTTCTTTCGAAATTTGAGTGGAATAGACGTCCCTCGAATATTAGAGAGGGTAAAAATTTAGAAAAAAATCTAAGTGTGGTTCATAAGAATCGATATAAACTAATCCTAATATTAATCTAATTTATAAATATCAATTATAATCTCATATAATATGAATTATACTCTTAAATAATAATCTCATATAATAAAAAAATCACATTTGATCGGTAATTCGAATTTAATTCTTCTCATCGAAATAAATATATAAAAATAAATAATAAATCATAATCAAAGTACGTCTAACTTCTATCAGTATCATGAGAATTAGCTTCAAAATAATTTTTCTTCGGAAAAAAGTCTCTGAACTATTTAATGCAACTGCTATTATTTAATGCAATAGGGTAGCGTGCCTCCGGAAGGGCAATTGAATGAGCTGGGGTTTTACTTCAATAGCTCCACATGCTTTGCTT
This sequence comes from Atalantia buxifolia, assembly GCA_030444775.1. NCBI lineage: Eukaryota > Viridiplantae > Streptophyta > Magnoliopsida > Sapindales > Rutaceae > Atalantia > Atalantia buxifolia. The sequence goes on from CM059838.1 coordinate 22,862,390, forward strand.
ACGTCAGATGTGGGATTGAATCTCTAAAAATCAATATCTCGGTTTTAAATAAAAAAAGATTTTGCTTAAATTATTTCAAAGTAGATAGGTTCATTACTTGTCTCAATTAAATGAGCTTACATGTTTTAGTTGTGTGATTTTGTCCATGTCCATATTTTCATCCAATAAACAGATCTCTCAAAATCAACGAAGTCGGTGACGTTCATTTCATAATATACATACTCTTCTAATCAATAATTCAACTCACAGGACTTGTTTGTATACTCTTCACATTCCTTCAGACCACTATAATTATCAAATCACCCATCACTTCTTCGTTATATATACAGCAAGCCGAAAAATTAACAAAGAAGAAGAAAGCAAAAATGGTGAACATAATTACAATATACAAACTCTTGTTGCACGGCCTGCTGAAGCTAGTAGGGATGACACAACGAACAATAGAGATAGAGCCAGGCACAATTTTAAACATCTGGGTTCCGAAAAAGACAACAAAAAAACACGCTGTTGTGCTTCTTCATCCCTTTGGATTTGATGGGATCTTAACATGGCAATTCCAGGTGCTAGCCCTAGCTAAAACCTATGAAGTTTACGTGCCGGATTTTCTCTTTTTCGGCGGCTCGGTCACGGACAGGCCCGACCGGACGGCGTCGTTTCAAGCCCAGTGCATGGCCAAGGGATTGAGAAAGCTCGGCGTCGAGAAGTGCACGCTTGTTGGGGTGAGTTATGGCGGGATGGTGGGTTTCAAAATGGCTGAGATGTATCCTGATTTGGTTGAATCAATGGTGGTTACTTGCTCGGTCATGGGCTTGACGGAGTCTGTAAGCGATGCTGCTTTTGAAAGGATTGGCTATGAGAGCTGGGTTGACTTCTTGCTTCCTAAAACGGCTGATGCTCTCAAGGTTCAACTTGATATTGCCTGCTACAAGCTGCCGACGCTGCCAGCTTTCGTTTACAAACACATTCTGGAGGTATGCTTGCTCTCTATTTTGGTCTTTTTTTTGGGATATTTTTGGAGGTAATTTAAACATTTAAAAATTAAAATTGCAGCTTATTATTAACTGTAAAGTTTATATTTTTTTTTTGGTTATTTTTAATTTATTAATTATGTATATATATAATCATTCTTAAGTGTAGATGCTCACATTTTTTAAAATGTGAATTCACTTTATATATTAGATGGTGTATTAGTTAATTAAACAAAAAAAATGGTAAAATATTAATACACCATTCGGTGTTTGTAGTGAATTTATATTTTAAGAGATGCGGGCATCCAGATTGTGTATACAAGTTCTCTAATTAAGGCATTTAACCTATATAACAATGCGGGCAGGCCCTATCTGATCACAGAAAAGAGAGAACTGAACTTCTGGAAGCTTTGGTCATAAGTGACAAGGAATTTAGCATCCCTCATTTTTCACAGGTACAAGAGTATTTTTAATTCTTTTTGGTCCTTTTTTGTTTTTCACTTATAATATGGCCGACTGATTTAAAATGTTCTTTCAACACTTTTTTTAAGCAATCTAATTCAAACATACGATCTTTTGACCATAGAGTAGAATAATTGCATTGGAACTTGGCAACTACTAGTCTTCGTTATAACTATTCCTTGCAAGTATTCAAAACTGGCCTGCTCTAAAATAATACTTTTGGCAGTAGTTTTCAAATGTTGTCTCTGGTTTATTTCTTGTTGAAAATGAGAGTGTTGATTTGTGTTGATGTTTTGGACGTGAAAATGATATCTTTGATTTATTTATTGTTGAAAATGAGAATGATGATTTTCAGTTAGGTGTTTTGGATGTGAAATGTCTTAGGTAGCGAATTAAAATCTACGCAGTTATCATCTATTTTTAAATATAATTACTATTATAAATATAATTACTCTTATCCTTAAAAAGTTGGATCCCAAAATTACAAAAATAATGATAAAGATTTATATTTTGGATAATTTTTAGAATTACAAAGAATAACTAAATAATTAGTTTAAATTATAGGACTAAAAGAGTCTTTATCCTTTTTTTTTTTAAGTTGTGTTTGACATTGAGATGCTTGATATTAAATTAAAACACTAAATATGATATTACAGATATAATTAATTATTAAAAAGTAAATAATTAATTCTTAATAACATTGAATGTACCAGTTCGAATCTCCATGGGAGATTTTTTTCTGTTTTCATAAAAATGAAGAATAAGGATAGATTTTTTTTTCCTAATTAATATTGTTAGTGTGAGTAATTTTTTGAACTAGCTTTAATAGATTTTTGGACTGTACTATAAATGTATATCTTTAAAGAGTAATGATATAGCCACAAACTCTTGTATAAATTTATTTTGTACAAACTGATGTAGCATGATAAAATTAGTTGAATTACATATCTCTTGGCCCACGTGATTTATTTCTATTATTTTATATTTTCATTCAATTAATAAATTAATGACACATCAGTTTGTACAACATAAGTTTGTACAAGAATTTGTGACTATATCATCATTCATCTTCAAAATTTCAATGGGCTAAAATTCTAAAATTTAGTATATTAAATTTTAAACTAATCAAATAAAAAAAATATTATCAATCAATTAATTATAACGAAAAATGTGCTCACTAAAATGCCGAGGATAACGATTGAGATAAATTCAGGACTTACGCTTTTTCCGGTTTAACTGCATGATTTGTATGAAAATTCTGATCCAATGTCGAGAGAAACTTTTTATGATCCTCTGTTTGCCATGTATTTGTAGTAGTATATAATTAAAATTTAACTGTATTTTATTTTTATATCTAATAGTTACCGATCATAAATATTTAAAAAATTAAATTATTCCAAGCAAGTTGTTTATGAATTGGTCCAGGTGCCATACGCTTTTAAATGCATGCTCCTTATTGATTTATAAATGCTTCTCTGACGCATTTAATTTTATGGATGGGGTTGAATAAATTGGCAGAAAGTACATCTCTTGTGGGGCGAGAATGACAAAATTTTCGATATGCAAGTTGCCCGCAACTTGAAAGAGTAAGATTTTCTATATTTTTAAATTTATTTTTTAGGTGCTTAGGTCTCTGATAGCGATGAATTTTTTATAACATATTTCATTGTTAGCTATAAATCAATTAACAAAAGAAAATATATATATTTCAACAGCGGGTTCAGCTACTATACCCATGGGGTTTGGTACTCCCATTCTTTTGTCTTTTTTAAATTTACCGTTGGATTTAACGTGAGAGTTGTATAATGGTTAGATAGGATTATTGAGTCATTAATATTTAAAGCCTTTGTTGTTCATGTAAAATAAGAAAAATAAAAAATTTTATAATTATGACATATAAATCCACAATATTTTAATTTTTTTACTCTATTGAACTAAGTTTTTAACTAAATGATTTATTTTTAAATTTATTAATATCTATTTAAATTAATAAATTTACTTATTAATTAATAAATTAACTAATTTATTACATAGTTAAACTATGTATATTATTTACTAACTATAATTGATGATAAATATAAATAGAATTATTTTAATTTAACACGGTAACCAATTTTCTTTTACCCATGTGAGCAGGGTTCAAGCCCCCATATCTTTTTTTTTTTTTTCAAACAAGAGATTTTATATGTCAACTAGATGGAATGCACAAAATACGAAAATAAATTTAATTTGATATTTTATGTAGGTAATGTTTTATTATTTTTTTATAACATAATATTTAATTAACATACTAAATTATTTAATTATGTAGTAAAAATATTTTAATTTATTAATAATAATAAAGTGTTAGTTTATGAGTTTGTAAAATCATTTTTGTTTGTTTGAGCAATGAGTTTTGTATTTTTGGTTAAGTTTTTGTCCTAAAATAAAAGGAAAAAAATTAATTACACATTTAAATAAATTTAATTGAGTTTTTGTCTTGAAAATCGTGACTTCCAAAAGTATTAATACAACTGAAAATTTGTAGGTGTGAGATTAATATGTAAAAATTTAAAAATTTTATCTTTTTTATTTTTATAACAAATTACAGGATCTCATTGTAATTGATATTGAAAAAAACAAAAAAATGAGTACCAAACCCCCTGTTGCAAAGTAGTTTTGTCCTTCAACAACAATGAATAGATGGTCCTTACTTACTGTAAATAATTTTACATGTTAAAATACGATTTGAAGGTAGATATTGATATTTTTAACCTTATCACATGTTAAGCATTTGATATTGATATTTTTCTTACTAGCTTGTTAGTTGATTATATATATCAACATATTGGATTTAGTGTGCGCAATTATATACTTTACATGTCACATTTGACGTAACATAGATATCATAAATGGAAAGTTAATGTGCTTTATTAATGTTTTATTGATCGAAAACGTGTCAAGAATTTTAAATGAAATACGGCAGGCAAGTGGGTCAGAACGCAACGATGGAGTCAATTGAAAAAGCAGGTCACCTTGTTAACTTAGAGCGTCCTTTCGTTTACAATAGGCAACTCAAGACAATTCTTGCCTCTTTGGTACATGGAAACGGTCAATACAAATAATTGAAGTTTCCGATTCCATTAGCTTTTTGGAATTTTTATGTTCTCAATGTTGAAGCGTTTACTTAAAGAAATCATATCATTATGGCAAAATATTTTATGTACTTAAATTGTGCCGATCATTTTGGATCGAGCCGAAAGTCCAATAGTTTCTTTCGTGTTACATTTTTTTTTTAGTTAGTTTTTAAGTTTAATTATTGTTCAATCTCCTCTCTGATATGTGAGCATCTTTCAAGAAGAAAAACTACAGAAGAGCGGCCTACTATTTTAAGCGTGTACTTTTAACAACTACAATTATCCAAAGAGTTTGTCTTAACTAAACTTGTCAAAAAAAAATAAATAAATAAAGTTCCTAATTTTGTAGTAATTTGATTTTGAGCCAACTTGAGATTGCGATTGAAATTCGATAAGTTGTTTATTTCATAATTTTTAATGAAAATAGTATTTGGTAAATTTTATAAAAATAACTTATTTCATAATTTTTTTTGGGATGACAAAAATCTTATGGGGACAGGCACTCTCAGAGATTTTTCTCATTCGGGGAGGTACGGATATAATTTTATACCCGATTTCTTATTCGGAAAAGAGACGGTGAGAATTTTTTACCTAATTTCTTATTCGGGGAAGGGATGGGGATGGATTTTTTACCCATCCCCATCCCCTCCCCATTTTCCCATTTCAAATTTTAATTTTATTTTTTAAAATTACTTACACATAAATAATAAAATTTGAATCACATTATAAAATTATAAATATTGATAAAAATAGCAAATATCAAATATTTATATTATTAAATTTTTAGGCCTAATTAACTAATTAAAATCTTAAATTTTTATTTAGGATATTAAAAAGGTCGGGTAGATTTTATTAGCCCAAAAACTTTATTTTATTAAAAATATTAATTAAGTATCTACATTTATTTCATTTATTTTATTGTCGATATAAAAGTAAATTCTTTTTCTTTTTATTGTAGGATTATGAAGATTAACAAAGATAATTATTTTGATTTGCATGTGACTTTTGTAATGGATCGATATTAATGTAAGATATATTTTAAACTTTACTTTTATTTGAATTTTTTATTTTAATATAATTAAATTTGAATTTTTTATTTTAATATAATTAACTCAAATCAAAAATAAAAAAATGTATTAGTTATTTGGGTATCGGGGACCCTTGGGGATCCCCTGTTATTATTTGGCGAGAGGATGGAGGTTCTCTCAAGCAATTCTAATGATGACATAGAGGGGACGAGGACATACACAAAATGTCGGGGATGGGTACGGGGAGATTGGTCCCCTCCCCATTGCCATCCCTAATTTTTTCTATTTGGTCAGCAACTTTTAAAAACAGGTAGGGGGTTACTACTACACTTTTTAAAAATTTCTATTATAATCCTATATTTTAATAAAAAGAAAATTGTATCTTACTTATTCATAAACTCTAATATGTCATATTATCGCCAAAATTTAGTTATTGTCATAACCATGTACGTTCTCTCTAGTTTTGATTTAGTAAGTTCATATTTTAATTTCATAATTATGCCTTTTAAAGTTTAATATATGTATATTTATATTTTTATTAATTAATTGTTTCAAATTCGTTAGTAATCTATTTAAAAAAAAATCTGTGGCATTTTTTTTTGTTAGATTATAAAGTTCTTTAGATTTTTTTAATTGAGTTTTTTTATGTAGTTTTACATATTTAAGAAAAAAAATATGTCTAAACAACTTATTAAACATACTCTAAAAATTAAAAAAAATTAAAACTTATGTTTATTTTGGTTATAATATAATAAAACAACACTTTCATAATATAATTTACCATACGCATATACTTTACTTTTTAAACTCACAGTAACTGCAATAGTATAGTTTACCAAACACCAAGTTACGTTTTTAATCAGTAGTTTATTTCATTTGCATAGCACAAGCAGCTTATTTTATCAGCCTCTGTAATCTCAAACTGTCCCTTAATTTGATTAGATGGTCCAACTTTGGGATGATACAAACAAGTACCCACGAATTAATTTTATTTGAGAGTAGCATTTTTTTTTTTGGTTTTATCCGCGAGGTATTATGGGTAGAGCCCCAACTGTGGGAGGTACCTTTAAGCTCGTATCACAACCCAAACTAGAAGTCCCCACTCGAACCGGGAGACACAGGTTCTCCCAACAAAGGCGACTTCCCTGCGATTCGAACTGGAGAACAAACCCAGTTAAGTCACTTAAGGGGATTTCATTTCTAGTGGAGCCAACACTTTATTGGTAGAGTAGCATATTAATCATGAAGAGAATGTTGAATGATGCTGAATCAATAATGCCGAAGCAATTTTTCCTATTCGAGAACTTAATCAATTGCGGCTTCTTACTATCATAACTTCGGATTTTTTTTTTAATTTTTAGAAATTGCAAAGACTTGATTTTGATAGAGAAGGTGGCCAATCGAATGTATTGCGTAATGTAAGTGCAGAATAGAGAAGAAAGGTTCTTCGAAAGTTGGGGAAGAAGAAGTTTGAAGGGTACTTAAATAAAATTCAAATAAACAAATCTTAGCCATTCAATTCGGTAATAGTCACGTGCCAATAGATCTTAAAAAGTTCAGATTTTGATCAATCGAAAGGGAAAATGAGTTTAGGATCGAAATCCCAAATCTACTATTTTCTACACAAAAAATTGTACCCAATTTTATCTTTTGTGCTACATTGATTAGTAGAGAAATTCCTAAAAATTATGATCCTCAGGCAAACTTCACTTCTCCTTGTCTTTTATATTAGGGAAAAGGACACGCAGACCCCCAATGTTTAATAAAGGGACACAAAACCCCCTAACGTTTAATAAAGGGACATCCACACCCCCAAAATTTATAATTTTACCATATAATTACCATTATACCCTTCTAGTAATTTATTGATTGTGTAATTTATGTATATATTATTAATAAAATGATAAAATGATATTTGTGATTATTTAAGCATAATTATTATTTTTTAAATAATAATTCTCCACATGTCAATCATTTAAATTTATATAATCAACAAAATAAAAAAATAATCATACTTAAATAATCACAAACAATTGATATTCTTATGACATTAATAACTAATTTTATTTATTTTTATTCTTAAATAATTGATTAAATTTATTTAATTTGAAGAGAAAATTTTGACAAAAATTTAAATAGAGGAATTGGGTAATTTTTTTAATTTTATTAACAATATGGATAAATTGCATAATTAATAAATTGTTAGAAGGGTATAGTAGTAAAATTATAAATTTTGGGGGTGTGGATGTCCCTTTATTAAACGTTAGGGGGTTTTGTGTCCCTTTATTAAATATTGGGGGTCTGCGTGTCCTTTTCCCTTTATATTAACTCTCAAAGAGGATGAAATGACCAAATTGGTGAGCAAAGGAGAGTAAAAAACTTTTGAAAAAAATGGATGATATATCTCAAATTAGCCTTGATTTTCATTTTCTTTGGTGTTAGTGGTGTTACCCAATTGTTCAGATTTAGAGAGTACCGCTTTCACAAATCGGGCTTCACCATAGGCCAGATTGACGCTGAATAATGGCCCCATCTTATGGGGCTTTTTTGGCTTAATGTCCATCTGACTATGACACAATGATCAGTACTTTTAACACCCCTTTAAAATACTGATAAAACCGTCTTCTGTGGAAACTACTTTCAAAGACAAACAAAAATATAATGAACCCATTTACATTTGCTCTCTTTGTACACCTTTTTTGGCCCCTTAATTGTTACGAAATCTTCAATTTTTTTTATCAATATGTTTTGTTAATTTTTTTTTCAATTTATGGTTCTCATTTATTCAGTTAGTTTACAAAAATCTAAAATAATCAATTTCTTGGTTTAAAAAATTTAAAAAAATCCAATTTATCTTTTTCTTTATTTTTCAAATTAATCATTTTTATTCTTTGTAAGTTAGTATTTTTCAGTTTTGTAGAAAGAGAAAGTTTGAAGAGAAGAATGGAGATAGCAAAACCAATAGAATTACTTACGTGAAAGGTGAAGTAAGAAGACTGCAAACAAATTTTTTGGTTGTTCACTGTAGAAAAAATTTTAGAGTAAGAAAACTGCTAAAAAATAAGAGTGATGATACAGCCACAAATTTTTATACAAACTTATCTTGTACAAACTGATGTGGCATTAATTCATTGGTTGAATGAAAATATAAAATAATAAACATAAATCATGTTGGTCAAGAGATATTTAATACAATTAATTTTATCATGCCACATCAATTTGTACAAAATAAGTTTGTACAAGAGTTTGTGGTTATATCATTACTCAAAAGAGTTGGACTATTGGCACATCTCTAACATTCTCTTCAAACCCCTTTTCTATATATATCTTTTTTAATTCCTAAAATAACCTCATTTGCTATACTTTCTTAATAAACTACTGCATAGTAATTAAACCAAAAAAAAAAAAACCTTCTATTAGGGAGGGCTCTCTTTCCCCTCTCCCATTTCAAACACTTTCAATTTCTTCTTGACTATAGCATTTATTAATTTCTGATTTTAATCTCTATCTTTATTTTTCGTAGTAGGTAATAACTTGAGTATGTATACAAAGACAAGTATATGCATATTTGAAAGAAAAATTTGGCCTAAGTAAATAAATTTCACTAAATAATCTTTTTTAAAAAAACTTAGTTTATATTTAGATCAAATTTTTATTTTATGAAATTCATTGTTTTCGCAAATTTTTTACATTTTAAAGTGTTTTAAAATGGAGAAAAAGACAAAGAAAACAACGTAAGTTAGTTTAATTGGATAAGTTTTATTTTTAATATAATTTAAAATATAAAAAATACATTTATAAATACAAAATAAGTGGAGTTTCATAAGAGATATAGAGGGGTGCCAATAGCGTCACTCTACTCAAAAAATAAGTAGTCAAATAAAAAGATTGTTAATTTAGAAAGAAGGGTTAATTTTGGTATTAAATGGGGTGTAATTAAAAAAAGGATAGAATTATTTGAACCCACTAAACTACTTAATAGACCCATTTACTAAATAAACCCACCTTCAAATTTTGAAATTTTAAAATTTACACAATAAACCTACTTAAGTACCTAATGTGCCCTAATTAAAGCTGGTGAAGACGACACACAAGAAGAAAATCTCCCGCCCTTTAGTCATAGACAATCTCAGCACTAAGCCCATCGAGTTCAAGAAGAATGCATGCACATATGACTGATCAGACTCAAAGTTGATTGATGAGTTATTGAGTTTATATCTTTTTTTTCTTGTATTTTCTGGGTTGCGGGCTTAAGTTTCTTTCACTTTATAAGAAAAATGAGGTGTATTCATACGTGTTCCTGATTCAAGCTTATTCTCAATTTGGTTTGGTTTTGTTCCTCCATAAAATCTCTTGATTGATTAGGATTTAATGAAAATATTATTAGGATTTTATGATTAGGGTTTGATAAAATTGTGTTGAATATAGAGATGGTTCAAAGAGTAAAAATTCTATTTTTTATTTTTTATTATATTTTAATGTCCATAACTATAATTTAATTCAGGAGTATTTTAATTATAAAAAATTATTTCAAAAGTGGGTTTAATGAGTGGTTTGGTGGGTTTAAATAGAGTAGCTAAAATGGGGAGGGGGGGTTTAAAAGGATAATTGAGGAGCTTATAAAGGAAACCACCACTTCATATCTTATTAGACCCAGTTATATTTTTTATGGTTAAACTATTACCACACCTTCAAAATTCTCTTAGTACCCCTCTGTTAATTATGCCCCACTTAATATCAAAAATGCGCTTTTCTTTCTAATCTCAGTTTTTGATTAATTAATAAGCAATGTCAAGTGCTTGAACAGAAATTGCAAGGCCTAGCTCCCCTGCTTATATGCACAGTCTCCAAGATCTTGTAGTCGATGGAATCGGTGTTGTGAATCATAGAATTATGAGGGCTCATGGTTTGATCAAGTAATTAATTGGAGTCTCTGGTAATGGCAGATGTAATACTCTGCTACATGTAATTACTTGATATTATTAATTGGAGGTTTTGGTCATGCAAGATGCTGCACTCTGCTGCATGATATAATTATATATTTATTTATTTGCAGATTTGAAAGCAATTCCAACTTTTATATATAGAAGCGAAGCAAACACCCAAGTGAACTTGACATGGAATCAGAGATTAATGGTTAATGCTTGTTTAAAATGGGGCGAATTCGTGATTGAAGATAAAGATGATGAGCAGAAGACACCAACCTATCAGTTTAGCAGATTGTATTTGGAATTTTGGAAAAAAAAAATATCACACTTGTGCAAGTGAAAGAAATTGACAAGGTTATAGAAAAAGGGAAAAAAAAATCGAAGAGCGAAACAAAAAATAGGTAGAGTTAATTCTATTTATAATTTTATATTTGTCTTTAAACGTAATTATAATAAAACATGAGTTTTAAAAGATCAATGAAGAGGCACTAATAGTCTGACTCTATTTTTTAAAGTTTATTTTTTTTACAGGAGCATCCATACAGAGTCCAGTTCGAGCTTCATCTAGTCTCAGCATAAAGTAATAGAGTCATCAAGTCTGGTTGTGAGGTAATGTATCTGCGTATTCATTTAGGTTAACATCTGCTAAAATGTTGGCTACTACAACACTGCGTCAAAGAACTAAACGGTTTTTTAGCATCCAACAAGGTGTTTCAATTACTCTGTTATTAGATGCGTCATTGCCTCAGTCTATTATTGTTTAGTACAGATCAGTACTTAGCTAAATGGTTGCCATCTCCTCAGTGTTATACTCTTTATCATTGAGGCCGAGAACAAAGTAGAATTTCTCATAATTATATCCGAGACAAGGCATCTTATTCATTAGAGATTTTCGAGGCTTCTAATTGTAACTATCTCCTTGACCCTCTCAATATGCTCTTTGATCTTGTACTTCACAATACAAATAATGAAATCGAAATTATTACTTCAACCTTCAATTGTTCTGGTCTTAATGGGGCTGCAGCAATTAGAGATTCACGTTGTACAATTGATAATATTTAATTTCAACATAATTATCACCAACAATTGCTGCTTACAATTATTCTCTCTCAGCCAATAAAATTAAGCATCCTCTTCATTTTGATCTTTCTTTTTCTCTGGATAAACAGAGGCATCTTAATTTTCGTATGATGTGTATATAGGGTGTGTTTGGTGCTCGGTACTGCAGTGCATGGCGTATTTTCTGAACTAAGATCGATACTTTCATTTCATTACGCCTAAATTACAAAGGACAGAGACGGGGAAAAACAGAGAGATAAGAGAGAGTTGTTCACACATTGATAGGCACATCCGCCTTTCAAAATATACACCCAGTGTTCGGTTTTGATGATAAGAAGGCCTTGGGACTTATTTACTGCAGCTTAAGGTTGTTTAGAATCCTGTACAAGCAAGAAACAAAAGTATAGTCTAAGATTTTGACATATTATTAAGCATGCAAAATATTCATTATCAGTGCATAAACTGCTTGAAAAATAAAAAGTTTTGATACGAAGGCTGCCAGATGTTGACAGAATTAACGATAAACCCAGTTAGAATTACCGTATTGTCATCGCTTATCACAGTAAAACGGCTAGGGTGTACCCTCTGTTTCTGTCAAACACTTCTATTAAATTTTTCTGTTTAAATATCAGCGTTCTCTTGGTTCTACATGCTTTTAATTTTTTCATGGGAGATCTCAAAAATGATATATGATAAGCAATAGCATTTTATATTTCTATACCGAAAGTATTACATTATAACTGTCTCTCTTAACATGTGTTCCCAGGATACAGGCTTACGTAACCCTTTTTCTATATATCACAGGTCCACAACAGGCAAGGGTCAAAGCTTCAAGCACAGGTGGACCAAAAATTTATCAAGTGGGAGTTTTTCTCATGTCGAATTTCTTTTAGATTAGGGACGCGATAAGAAGCTCAAAGTAATTTCGATTCTTCAGGATTATCCAAACCGGCTGGCTTTTTGAACTGACCATTCTTGGACCGCTTTAAGTTATCCAAACTTTTTAGAACAAAGTCATTAAGTTTTCTTTGTTAATTTAGTCCATGGACAGTAAATTTTCATCTGGGACTCGCTAAATACATTACAATATATCCAAATTTGTTTGAGCTTAGACAATCCAGTGCGGCTCACCAAACGGATCTTGGCTTTGATACTAAATATCTTAATTAACATCTTGATCCAGAAGCTTAAACTTTCTGAGTATAGACCTAACGTTAGTATTAAAAGTCTAAGTCTAATACCATCTGAAAAAAGACCAAACATGGTATTGGAATTAGCTATATATGTTACCTCTCTTCATTAGCAGCATTGTAGCTGCTTCCAGGGGACTTGTAGTTGGGGATCGGAACTCGGCCGGCCTCAATGCAGTTGAGATCGTCAACAAGGATTTCATAGTGTCTCTTGACTTCCTCAACAGTTTTGCCTCCGCCCACAGCCTTGGCAATGTTTTGCCAGCGGTCTGGGGTTTCCTTGTCGTACAAGGCTAGAGCCTTCTCAAAGAGCTTGTTTTCCTTTGGTGTCCAAGTAGAACTAAGAGAGCCTGAGGCCATAATAACTCGCACTCTTCTATTCTTTTTAGTGTTTGAATATTGCTAAGAAGTGTAAAAGCTAAAGATGGTGAAAAGAGGAAGAAGAAGATGTTGGATTTTGTTCAAATGATGCCTTGTGTGTGTGCCGAAGATTACTAAGGATTAGCTGCTTAAATATAGAGTAAAAGGAGAGGTTGTGGAGCCACATGGGAATCTCTTTTCCCAAAAGGTGGCATATGGTGTGACTCGTTATCTTTGGAACCACAGGATGAATTAAGCAGGAATAGGGCTTTTTTTTCCCCAAAAAAACTATTAAAATGATCTTAATTAGGGTACAATTGTGATTTATTAGTTCTGCTTAATTTTAAAAGCACACTCCTCAAAATAGAGAATGATGAATATATAGACCAGTTACGTAGTTATACATGACAACCAGTAATTTCATCTCATGATAACTATGAACAAAAATGTGCACCATTTTAATACCAAATGTATCTTAATTTAGTGAAAAATATAATTAAATTAAGATGTGGCAGCTGATAATGGAATCTTGAACCATTGCTGGGTTTTTGGAATTCCGAAACAGACATGTGGCAGTTATTATTGTTTGTAGATTAAAATTTTAATGTTTTTAGTTTGCTGAAGGGTTATTTATTACAATGAGTCATCAATGCTAGACATTGTAACTTTTCGTTTTGAAAACATGATTTAAGCTGTCGAAATTGGAGAATTATTTATAACGATGAGTCATCAAACATTCAGCTATGTCATTTGTTTGTTTCAGAAACATGATTTAACCTGTCGAAGATTGCAGTCCGAGTAGGAGACAAACAGCATTTTTTGTTCAAATGGTACTTGCATAGTTGCATGTATATACTTCAGCTGTCATTTACAGTCTCGATGAATTTTCATAAGAATTTTAAAGAATTTGAATGTTAATTGGGTTCCATTTTAGGCTGTGCTTGGCTTCAATTAGATGGATTATGACACAGTTCGCATATCTGAACTCGCCTTTAATCGGCCAATTCTTGTGGACATGTAATTGAGATAAACCTAACCTTGTAAAAGAAAAAGAAAGCAAGAAAGATATAGCGGTTACCACATATGCCAAGAGCGACAACAAAGCAAGAAAGGTGAAGGATATGGGAAACTTTATTGGGCCAATCGTTTTGCTTGGACTGGCATGTGTGTCTTCAAAGCTTCAACTCCCCATTAGGTAGCCTTTTGCATTTATGACTGTCGAAAGTTAGTTTTGCACTGAATTGGACTTATTGACTGAAATCTCGAAAGCTCAAAGCATCACACGAATCCTCTCTTACCATTTTGATAAAAAATGCCACTCAGTAAGGTGATTGGAGCTTTTTCAGAGAAAAGTTTGTTCGTATGGCAATCTCTTTATCCTTAGTAGTGGAAGACCTCACTAGAATCAATGCATCTCTGTTTCATTCGAGAAATAGGCATATTTTACTTGTCAGACCAAAATAAATATAGAAAATCCAAACTAAGAGAAGCTTAAACCTCACACGTAATTGTTTTGCATTTAGTTGGTTCAATGGATAAATCTTTTGTGGTGCTACAATAGATTGGGGGTTCGCACTTATCCTCTCATGTTTTTTCAGTTAATTATAGTGCAATGAAAACTTAATTTCCTTCTCACGCATAAAAATAATTTTGGAATCCCAAATATCTTGTATCGCTCTCAAAAATTTTGGCAGTTAAGCATAATAGACACCACAGAGATTCGCATGCTTTAAAAGACCAATATGAGGTGTGCCTCAAACCTCATTTTAAAGCTTGAACTCTCTGCGAAAGAGTGCAATTTATAATATCGTTAAAAAATGTAACCCTTAGCTTAGGATGGTGTATGTTTTGGACAGCTCAGTCCGAGAGCTGAGCAAACATACAGTACGCCAAGAAAGAGTAGCGCTAGGCTGTGGTTGTATTGATGCAGTTTCTGATTTGATTCGTTTCAGATCTTTGGAATTGGAGTTTTGGAACCTTGCTCTCAACAAAACTCCAAAATATTATTAGCTGGCTACCTGAAACCGTACCATGATAGTCGAAATCACATTGGGCGGTTTTCTTGAACCTTGGCTGCATGCATGTGTATGTTTGTCTTTTATTATCTTTTCAATCAACAGGTGCTGCTGCTTCTTTGGTTGGTTAAGAGGATTCCTCTGTCGCTTGATTGGTGATGGTGAGTGGATAGCATTAAAACCCAGCTTGGTTCCTAATTTCTTTCAAAGAAGAATAAAATTGCACTCTCACACGCATGGTCCCTAGGAATTTTGAGAATCCATGTTGGTTAGCAAATGGGTTACTAAACTTAAGCTCGGTTTATTTTAATCTTTTGGGTAGCGTAGTTACCAGGATGTTTGGTTAATACTAGTAAGTTGCTTTTAGTAGTACAGTGATAAAATAACAGTACTTAATTAAAAGTTAAAAAAAATTAGTGAAAGAAATAGTTACATCTTTGTAGTAGTTGTAGAAGTTATAACAACGAACCTTTTTTCTTTTTTTTTGGGGGGGGGGGGGGGGGGGGGGGGAGGGAGGATCGAATATGATTTGATGTGATGCAACATAATTAAAAAAAATAATGAGCTAATTAATGGATAATGTTGAGTTGACCTCTCAAAAATAAGATATGACAAGAATTGGTTCGAAGCACGAATGACTCTTAATTTTTCAATCAAAGTAGCATATACAGCACAACCTTCATCTATATAAAAGAAAATTTCTGCACTTTAAAAAGGGAAAATTACTAAGAGTGCTAGTATGTAAAGAGGAGGTCTATGAAGTTATAATAAATAGGATTTATCATTTTATCTAAAACATTAAGAGTCTCTTGCGTTACAATTAAACTCAACTCCTGACTAAGATTTCATCCGCAGGATTCCTGAACCAGTTTAATAAGCGATTATGTTGCCCAATACAATATTTTATTCATCTCAGTTAATATAGCACAAGGGATCCTGTAAAAAAACAATTAATTGATCTTATGAAAATTCGGCACATATGCAACGAACCTAGGGCCAAATTCCAAGTAGATAATAACATTATCTTTGGTCCTGAATCTTAATTCAGTAAAGCCTTAGCATTTTGAAAACAATGCCCATGAGATACACACACACACACACATATATATATGTGTGTGTTCGTCTGGAAACTGAAATTAGAAATTCCTTTGTCTTTTAATTATTTATGAGGTGGCACTATTTTCTCTAAAGAGTTCTTCTTTCACCTTAAAGAAGCTTGTACATTTCATAGGGTTAATTAAGAAGAGTTGAATACAAAAAATCAAAGGAAAAGATTAAAAAAAAAAAAAAACGAATTACTAATTGGAAAGAAGATAGGTTTGGTGCAACAATGTGATCCCAAAGCTGATACTATTATCATGATATTTTTCTTCAGTGATAAGAGAACAAGTAATACAATTGGTCTTGGATCGAATCTAGCTCACATCAGAATTCGTGTGGAGTTTGGTTTGTATTTAAGAATTTTTCCTTTTGCAATTTTCTTTTTAAAAAGAATGCTTTTGTGTCATCTTCTTTAGGACCATATATAGCACAAAAATGAACTGGGCCAAGCCTATGATATGAAACTGAAAGGGATTGCACAGTGTGAAGTGAACCCCAAAACTTCTTCTACGTCACTCTCAATCAGTTGTGCTTCTAAGATGAACATTATCCACAAGAGACCACGCAATAGCAGATTTTGGTGAATCAGTGATTTCAGCAATTTAAACAAATGCAGTTGCTCTTATTTTTTTTAAAGCAGAGATACTATTAAGCTATGGAGTTTAATAGAGTTATTTTTAAATATGATATAAAATCATGTGATTTAATAGCATTAAAATCTGACTTTATTAAATCACATTGCTTAAAAGTACAGGAAAAAAAAATGAGGACACATGAACTAGAGAATAATTATATATATGTATATATATATAAAGTAATTTTCTGGTGTGAGATAGTAAAGTACGGGAAACATTCAGGAAAATTTTAAAATCTCAAGGTTTTAAAGACTTAAAATTTAAAGTGCATAAACTGCGTTTTTCTAGACGTTCCCGCATTTCAAAATTGTAGATTAAAACATTTGTATATATATATATATAATGCAGGATTTTAAATTTGTTAAAATTCAAAAAAATTGTCAAACCATACGATTTAATAAGTGTTATAACCGTAAAAACTATTAAATGACATTGTTAATAATTTTCTCGTACTTCAATAAAGTTTAGGGTGTTAGATCAATTTTATACATATGAACTTCAATAAACTAGTAACATTAGATTAAAGTGCCCTCCAGCAAAATTGGCAATATTAAACTTGTCGATAAGAAGTTTAAACATAGTCGTCCTATAAAATTGATATTAAGAATCATCAATCCCTAAGTTCTAACAATAAGCTTGGAAAAGGTATGTATATTCCTGGCGTTACAGGATTATGCCATTTCCTTTTGAGACCTTTTTTGCCTACTGTGTTCAAGTTCACGGGGCCCTTCCTAACAAGTTGGAAACTAGCTAATATCATTATGGCTTTGAACAATAACATGGACCAGAATTCCTTCTTTTTTTTTTTTTTTTGGTTTAATATAGCTTTTGTTAAGGAAAAATTAATTTCATGATTTGATAGAAAACTCGGAAGATGATACAAGCAGTTCGATCATATGATTAACTATTTTATGTAACTATATAGACCTATTAAATAATTTTCTAATAAATGCAAGTATGATTGGGAGGATATTTTTAGGTTGTACCATTGATGACATTGTATCTCTCATATATTAAAAAAAGAAAAGGGGAAAATCTCATTGATTAATGATTCTCAGATAATAATACAAATTAAAGAAAATAAATGTCATGCTATAGAATCTCATTAATACACACGTGGCACAAGAAAGTATTCTAATCCGAATTATATGTATGTGTAGAAAATAAATTGACCCTTTTCAAGAATCAAGTCCCAAAGTATGGTGGCTTTAAAAAGAAGCATTGAGCCTTTGTTCTTTTCCATTTTTAGGTCACGAAAGTGAAGAAGCTGCGACTTTTCAAATGCTTAAGAACTAAGAAATCACTACTCACTTCTACTGGTCCATGGCCAATCTATATATATATATATATATATATATATATATATATATCTATATAAAGCTGGGATTACAAGAGGTGATGTGGCACCACAATTTCTCATCTTTGTATATTTTCTATTATCTGATAAATAGAGAAATTTTCTTTCAAATTTAGCTTTTCATCTTCTCATAATTAATTTAATTGTTATTACACAATAATAATTATATAAAAGTTTTAATGAGACATATTCTTTGTAATGAACATCCAAGAGGGAGTGTTATAAATTTATTAAAATAAATGTGGATGTTCATAATATATATCTCTTAGTCTCCCCACTATCTCTCATTAGCAACCTTTAGCTTCCCTATAATTCCCACTATCTCACAAGGAATTATGATCCATAATTTTTCATTAATTTCATGGAGTGATTATGTAACTATAAAAGGAGAGCTCATCTTTTTGTTTTGCACACACACAATTGGAATGAATAAAATCACTCTATAATATATTCTCTCATTTATTGATAAAAAGGTTGTGTATACTTAACTGTACATATTAATATATATTAATATATATATATATATATATATTTATATTTATATTTAAAGTTAACAAATAAATAATTAATTTTCGTAAATAACATTAATTTTATAACGCTGTCTCATCTTAAAAAAAAATCAATTCATATTTTTTATCAGTTTCATCTAGAGTAAAGTAGGAAAAAAAGATAATACTAAATTATTTTTTCAAAGCCTCGTGAAGCGCGGTTCTATTTCCTAATATCTATATAAAGTTGAGACTACAAGAGATGATGTGGTATCACAATTTCTCATCTTTGTATATTTTCTATTATCTAATAAATAGAGAAATTTTCTTTCAAATTTAGCTTTTCATCTTCTCATAATTAATTTGATTGTTATTACACAATAATAATTATGTAAAGGTTTTTAATGAGGCATATTCTTTGTAATGAATATCCAAGGGGGAGTGTTATAAATTTATTAAAATAAATGTGGATGTTCATAATATATATCTCTTAGTCTCCCCACTATCTCTCATTAGCAATCTTTAGCTTCCCTATAATTCCCACTATCTCACAAGGAATTATGATCCATAATTTTTCATTAATTTCATGGAGTGATTATGTAACTATAAAAGGAGAGCTCATCTTTTTTGTTTTGTACACACACAATTGGAATGAATAAAATCACTCTATAATATATTCTCTCATTTATTGATGAAAAGGTTATGTATACTTAACTGTACATATTAATATATATATATATATATATATATATTTAAAGTTAACAAATAAATAATTAATTTTCGTAAATAACATTAATTTTATAACGCTGCCTCATCTTAAAAAAAAATCAATTCATATTTTTTATCAGTTTCATCTAGGGTAAAGTAAGAAAAAAAGATAATACTAAATTATTTTTTCAAAGCCGTGTGAAGTGCGGTTCTATTTCCTAGTATCTATATAAAGTTGAGACTACAAGAGGTGATGTGGCATCACAATTTCTCATCTTTGTATATTTTCTATTATCTAATAAATAGAGAAATTTTCTTTCAAATTTAGCTTTTCATCTTCTCATAATTAATTTGATTGTTATTACACAATAATAATTATGTAAATATTTTTAATGAGGCATATTCTTTGTAATGAACATCCAAGGGGGAGTGTTATAAATTTATTAAAATAAATATGGATGTTCATAACATATATCTCTTCGTCTCCCCACTATCTCCCATTAGCAACCTTTAACTTCCCTATAACTCCCACTATCTCACAAGGAATTATGATCCATAATTTTTCATTAATTTCATGGAGTGATTATGTAACTATAAAAGGAGAGCTCATCTTTTTATTTTGTACACACACAATTGGAATGAATAAAATCACTCTATAATATATTCTCTCATTTTATATTATTATTATTATAATATATTCTCTCATTTATTGATGAACAGGTTGTGTACATTTACCTATACATATTAATATATATATTTAAAGTTAACAAACAAATAATTAACTTTCATAAATAACATTAATTTTATAAGGCTGCCTCATCAATTCATATTTTTTATTAATTTCATCAAGGGTAAAATAAGAAAAAAATAATACTAAATTATTTTTTCAAAACCGCGTGAAGCGCGGTTCTATTTTCTAGTTGCTTCTATAAAAGCATATCATAATCATCATAGAGAGGGGAATTAATGATTCAGATGAAAAGAAGAAGATATTAATTGTGAAATTGATCTACATAGCGCTTTTCAAATCTTTCAGCAATAACACTACATATATATAATTGAGGATAAGCAGATAAAAGTACAAATCTTGATTACCAATAAAATGGAATCAAGCTTTCAAAGCATCGTTGCACGATGGATATATTCATATATTCGTCAATTGTGCAAGTTGACATAAGTTTTGCTGAATTATGAGTGGAGGAAAAAAATGAAAAGTAAAAGGAAAAAAACATATTTTCATTATTCATAATGAATGGATGATGAAGATGATTCATTAAGATTTGAACATACGAAAATATTTTCAAGGGTGACTTGGATTTATTTGTGAATGCAGTTGTAATGAATATAAGTCCTTTTTTCTATTTTAAATCATGTATAAAATTAGAAATAATTGAGCCGGGTGTTTGCAGAGGAGAATAGAATGGACCTGACGCTGACGCAATTGTTAGCTGGGCTACTATGTGGGCTTTATGTAGCTTTTGCCACTCTCACTGCTCAATTAAGTTGGGCCACTCCCGATCTCCAAAGAGAAGCTCCTTCATTACCCAATCACAAGATTCAAGCACACACTACCGATATGTAAAAAGAATTCTAGCTACGCATAATCATAGTCTACAATATTTACAGCGTTTTTAGTTCTAACTTCTACACACCTAGGGAATATATCTGTTTTCATTAATCTTTAGCGAGATAAATTTATATGTTTTATTAAGTATCCCAACACCTAAGTATTAATTTAAGTCATAACTAATGTGACATTCATTAATTGAATGGTTGTTAAATAATTTTACAAATTATGAAATCCATAATTCAAAAGATGATTGACACATAATATTAGACTCAAATATTAAAATCTCTAATATTATTAATTTTATTAAGGCCCGTTAGGAAGTGCCACCAAGGCACTAGGCAGCTTGGCAGCTGTAGTGCAGCATTCCCAAACACAAATTACAGCTGCCACAGGCCCATAGAAGCATGAATTTCTTGTTTTTGCAGCAGCGCAACAGTCCCGAACAGCCCCTAAATCTATAGTGGGTCCTCAATAATTTATCAAGAGTGCAATTCAATAGACTACTTGCTAATGCTGGGAGAGTGAATACTATATTTTCTAAGCTTAAAAAAAGTAAAGAGAAAAATGGACGAGAAAACAAAAAAAAAAAAAAATAGACGAGGTTACCATTTGAGTTAGATTTAGGATCCAATTGATTTCACATAGCTCAAGAAAAGAAAAAGGAAAATATAGCCAATGACAATCCCATCAAATATATGTCAAAAATAAACTCTTAAATGCAATCATTGAAATTTTGTGTAAGATTTTTCTTCAAGGAATCCACTTTCAATCTTTACTTCTTTCCACCTGTCCTTGTGGAATCATAATGCAACCAAAGACCATTTCGAAAGTGTGTACCTCTTCTTCATCTACACGAGTGCTACAAAAGATAAAGCCAACAATATATCTTTCTTCGCTAAAAACTTATCATCTATCATATTACACTATAATGATAAAAATACTAACTCAATACAGCTGGCTCCGTCATAATCTTATTGACTTTGTTTACACCCAACCAGGCAGGCACCATCATAATCCTCAAAGACTCCTTTCCCCACCATAGCATTAAAAGCTTTTAGCCTTGAGGAACCCACAATATTTTATTTGCTTTCCCAATCTATGCACAGCCCCATTGTACTATCAAAACCAAGAAATCAATACTGAACTTTTTTTTTTTTTCTTTTATTGGGGTCTTAGAGGAATCATTTTACAATCAATGAGTATGGATTGATGATGGAACGACTGAAAAATTTTTACCATTGCGTCGGTTTTTTTTTTAAACTTAAATTAGCTCTATTATGTTGAAGTTTGGACATACAAGTTCAGAATGATCAGATCTATTTTTAAAATGGAAAATCTACATTGATGATAAATGTTAAACAACTCGAACTTTGATATAAAAAATAGAGTGAGAAAATACCCCGCTAACTCAAACAACTCGAATTTTGATGGTTCATTGAACACTGCTCAACTTGTCGAAACTCTACACCTATGGGGTAAAGAATGATATTTGGTGAGTGAGATTTCTCATTTTTATTTAAACCTTTTTTAGAAAAATAAATCAATTAAATTCGATTATCATAATTAAACATGCTATAGATCTAATAATCCTACTTTCTGTATTACAAATAATTGGGATCCCACAAACTTTATTTGTATTGATATCCTAACAAAGCTAGCTACTTGTGGGAATCACTATTTGCTACCAAAGGGCTCATAATTATGAGTTTTTGCCATATTGTCTAAGTTGCCATACCTACTCTACCTAAATAAATCTGTACAGCAATGTGAATTAATTGTTTATAATTTCATATTTGCAACTCATTTAATTAATAATAACAGCACTATGAACATCCAACGTGATAAGACTAGTTAATAACAAATGGGTCAAATAAGTACAGTATATGAAATCTATCTTTTAATGTAAATTGATTTTCACACAAGTGTACCAGTCTATAATTAGATCAATACATAGACCATTATTCCTACTCCTGAACTACCAATTAAAGGATTTCAAATCTGTGGAAGTGGGGTGGAGGTGAGCTATATGTATTTGTGATTGTAGTTGTACAGGTAAAAATTTCCGACGCTTCTTAATTTAGGACCTAAGTACCAATGCCACTGAGAGAATGGCCTTTAACATTAATGCATTCAAATTGAAGGCAGGGGGCAGCATATTTTTTAAGTCTTATCTAGTGGACATGCTTAGTTGTTGCTGATACATGTTGCGATTTGCTGCTGCCATAAGACTGCTTCACAAGTTTGTTGCCTAAATGTTTTCTCTTCTTCATGTGGTTCAGTAAGTTATGTTAATATCTTGGGCTTATACATAATTACCAAATTAAGAGATGAATATGTAATTTTCCCCAACATATAATATGCAAATTGTATTTGTTGGCACTTAGTGATCATTGGTAGGTATAGCGGTTTGGAAGGGGACATAATCAAGTTAAAAGAATGAGTTGGTGAAAGTAAGATAAGCAATATTTGAGAGATTTGGTGGTCTGAACATGCCTAAAAAGAAAAGGAAAATAAAAAGAAAGAGGAAACAACCCCATATGGCCTTGTGAGGATTGCAAAGATCCTCCAAACAAACCCAAAGACCTAGTGGTCTCCTCATCTTCAATCACTTATCTCCTCATACTAAAATATTCCAATGTTGCCTCAATGGTCTCACTACAAAAATCCTCTTAATAAATTTTATGTCTTTTTGCTCAATGCTTAACTAAAGACCTCATGTGATTATGTCTCTCTTATATTTGCCTAATACACATATACATATATTAAAAAGTAATCCTGAGTTTATATTAATTATCAAAAAAATGGGTTACCTTTTTTTTCTGTCTTTGATTCTGGAAGCACCCTTTAAGTTAATTGGTTGAAGCTGGCATATCTCAAAGCATTTCTACTTTTATTAGGACACCTTTTTTTTTTTTAAAAAAATCAAGTATATATTCACGGATATATGAATCTACACTCACTCTGCAACTCCACCCAACAAAAAAGTTAAGTGAATGTGAATGTGAATTATTGGAGAACTAAAGAAAGCCAATTGATTTTTATGTTTATGAAGCCAATCCCTATATATGTGTGTGTGTGTGTGTGTGCATATATATATATATATATATATATATATATATATATATATGCGCTAAGCTAGCTGGGGAGATTGATTCCCATTCCCTATCTGGGTGGAATGTTTAGCTTCAGATTTTATATGAATGCGACTCAGATGAAGATTTTATGCCATATTAATTACTTTATCTTGACACCCATAACTCCATCTTATTCTTGTCTCTCAACGAATCAATAAAGTTAATTATCCTGAGATCAATCCATTTACCTTATAATTAACTACCATATGTTACAACGATCGTGTATGGAAAACTTGAGGTGTACAACAACAACTTGAGATGCTTATAATATAATAAATAATGGTTGTAACATTTTTCTAAATAAGCTAAAGGGAGTAATTGTAAGACATGACATGGAGAAGTTAGGTCTAAGATATGGAAATTGTCTTTACTACTGTCTTTCGAGATATTGCAGCTGGCAAATGGCATATATTGTCTTTGACCAGTCCATTCATCACATCGAATTCTTGACTCATTCTGTATCCATGCATGTATCCATGCATGTGTATTATAGTTTCTGAAAAAAAGTAAAGACCCTTCTTTTGCAAATGTGTCTCTTCTCTTCTTATCCTTATACCATTCATTTGTCATTCTTTTGGCTAACAGTGCAATTTTATTTTTTTTGGGGAAGCTATAGCTTTCCCCTTTTTCTTTACTTAATTTTTTGATCTTTTTGATATATTTTCCTTTTCTTTAGTAAGTCAATTTTTATATTCACATTTCATCAAATTCTACTACTTTTAATTTGTCCCTTCATTAAAATAAAATTTTAAAAATCCTCTTATGATAGAATTATAATTTAAACTATTTTTTTTAATGTTTAATGATAAAAAATTCTTCAACCCACATTTTTGATAAAATTAGGACACAGTATTGTATTAGTAAATCACTTTTTAATAATACACAATAATGGGGGTACAAAAAAAATATGCGAAGACCTACCTTAATTTATCATAATATAAACAAACCTAAAAACCCAACTTAAGATCAACTCTTAAAGAATGAGAAAATTTTACTTTCGTTCGTAGCATTTAGAAAAATTTGAATTTTTAATCTCAATAATGTGGGAGTGAGGTACCCACCACTCTATTAAAGAGTGGTTCATTATTTAAATGCATTCGTGTACAACTTATTCTATGTTGATATTTTTATGATTAAAAACACACTCTGGGATTAGTATAATAATTAATTGGATAATTTGCCAATTCATTGATTCATTTAATTACATAATTAAATTTGAGATCACTAACGTTTGTTGAAGTTTTAATCGCTTTTGTTTTCATACCTTATAAGATAAGAGGATACACAAGCGCTAGAGGTTTACAACCTATCAACAAGGCTAGGTACCAAGTAAATCTAGGCAAGTCTTTTGAAACGACTAGGCTATAGATAAGATAATAAAAGGTTTATAATTCAAGAGAGTGGAATCTGATATTCCCCATTTAATGGGGCCGAACATAGAAATTTCACAAGTTAAGACTATGAGACGTTGTTTTCACTAGCTTTTTACAGGAAATGATTTATATTAAAGTCCATAATCACAAAGAATGCTGTAACTATACTGCCTTAGCACACGACCCTCTCTCCATAGGCCACCCAGTCTTGTCTGAGACCCTACTCTTGCCAAAATGTCACAGAAATATTTAATAAAATGTGAAAGAAATGACTGATATGAAGAAGATGAAATTCATCACAACCCTCCTTACATCACAAGGACTAATTGCACAAAAGAATGAATTTTCGGTCCAAATGATAAAAGATAAAATAGAGAGAATTGTGTAAATTTAAATGTATTGATTTAGTAATATTTTAGAGCTTGAACGTCTGTATTTTATAATATTTGATTTTTTTTTTTTAAATTTGATGTTAAATATGGCCTGTCGGAAGCGACATAAAAGAAATGTAGAAAGAAAATGAAAGGGAAAACTGAAAAAAAAAAAAAATCATATTCGGTGGCTTGGACTTTGAGTAAATGGCACTGCCATATTGATGCTGGAGGCTTTCTCTGTTGATAGAGGCATCAAATGTTACAATGCGTTTCTTCGCAACTTGGAATGCATATATTATTAATTATTAATGCATAATGAATCCATGAATGCAAAAGTGCCAGTTCAGATTCAATTGATTATAATTTCATATTTCAGTTGCATAATTTAAATAATGATTTTAGTATAAAGAAGTCCATCGCCAAATTTATACTTAAAAGTTACCTCAAGGTCATATTATTATTAAGTAAATCCTCCGAGTCATAGAATGATATCCTCAACACCCCTTATTATATTGATGTGAGCCCATTTTTTGCCTGGTTCTTATCAGGTAGTAAGGTAGTGTGGACTTATTATGTGGGAGATTGTCAATTTCTCCTCTATTGTAATCAATATATACCATTTATTCCCATGCTATTTTTATAATAACCAATAACCCCTTGACAGTATAAGTTTATAATATTTCTCCTATTTTTAAATACACTTTTATTTATATTTATTATGAATTAAATAAATCATATGAATAGAAAATAAATAAAAATTAAGCATTTAAAACAAGAAATATATGTTTTGATGTGAACAAAAAAATTAATAATAAAATTTTTTCTTGTACTTTTTTATTTTGTAAGCATTTTCTTATAATAAATAATTTATAATATTTTAAAATTAAATGTAAAAATTACAATAAAAATATTTTATTATTTATTTTATAATGATTTTTTATTGATCATTGCAGTTTTCTTATAATAATTTTTTTATCATTTTATAATAATTTTCTTATATATTTATTATAAGAAAATGTTTATAAAATAAAAAAAGTATATGAAAAATATTTTATTATTAATTTTTTTTACATCAAAACGTATATTTCTTATTTTTGATACTTAATTTTTTTTATTTTAATTTCCATTCAATTGATTTATTTAATCTATAATGAAGATAAATAAAAGTATATTTAAAAATAAGGGTACTATTGTAAACTTATACTGTCAGGAGAGTTATTGGCTATTATAAAAACAGCAAGGGAACAAATCGTATA
The DNA here is from genome assembly GCA_030444775.1 of Atalantia buxifolia. Lineage (NCBI taxonomy): Eukaryota > Viridiplantae > Streptophyta > Magnoliopsida > Sapindales > Rutaceae > Atalantia > Atalantia buxifolia. Next base: position 22,889,512 of record CM059838.1, read on the forward strand.
TATTGATTACAGCGGGGGGAAATTGGCAATCTCCCCTTATTATGTGGTTAGTTTTAACTAATGTCAAGTAAAAGCTCATAGACTTAACTCTTACTCAAAAGCTAACTCAAGAGTTGAGGATTTCCTCAAGCTAATTTTATTTGCCTAGTATCTATTTTTGAATGTAAGATAATATCATCAGCATAATAATATTAGCTTATTTAATTGATTTAATTTTATATAAAAGTGGTCTTTTGGAATGTATGGTCTGACATAATTACTCGATTATCAGATCATTATTTTCTAATATTAGTAAATAATGATTCTCACGTGAACAAAGTTCGAACTTCACCTCTTGTATTATTTCAATTAACTGATTCCTATATCATAGAGATCATTATTACAAATATTATCTCAATGTCAAAACAATAATGTTGATAGACAAGACAATTCTTAAAATTAGTTTCAATCACCGTTCACTTATTAATAATCCATGATTATTGTCACTGATTCTAATAATAGTCGACATCCTTAATGGTATTTTTTTTCCCCATTAAATACGTGTAAGAATCGATCGCAATAACTTCTATACCAAAAAATATCAAAAGGGGCATAATCAATTATCACTAATTAGTGGAATAAGTTCAAACATAGAAATATATAGAAAAAAAAAATTAATTATTATATCTTTCGTTCATATCCTCTGATTCATAAATGTTTCGATCGAAATATCTGAAGTAAAAACCTAGTAGAAGAGTAGAACGTGCGGTGGCCAGTGATAATTTGAGCGGGCCATTAATGTTCTGAATACTGAATGAATCATGCCAGTAGGTAAGGTGTCATTACTTAGGGCATGCCACCTAACATTTGTTAACACTAAAAGTAACACTGGGCCATTCCTGAGAAATCTCGTCAGTTAAAAGCATTTGTGCATAACAAATAAAAGAAGAAAAAATAAATTCGAATGCACAAAGCAAAATTAACTCCTATTTTTTTGTTTATATATTTCTTTTAATTAGAAGAAAGGATTGATAAACGTCATCGCGTCACAAAAAGTTACGCGGAGGCTATGAACAACAACAAAGTTTCGAGTTACTTTCGTTTATATAAAGTACAAAAATATGATGTGAACATAATAAAGATAAGCTCGTTAGTTTTTGTACTTGAAGCTTTAATTCTTGGAACTTTTTTCTTCAAGTGTTTGAATCATCAAGAAATGCTACCTTGTTTTGCGGGTTATTGCCTGCTTCACCGCTATTTCATTGCATAAATTACGGGATAGTATTTGGTTGATGCTGAAAAGAAATATAAGGCCAAAAAAAACGGCAGCTATTATATGTATAAAGATCGATCATAGTACATAATCAGTCGTGGTACCAGGATTCTGGGTCAACAGTACAGAAGTCATAATAGAGAAATTATAAGTTTAGATTGTTAGAATGGAAAAAAAAAAATTGTAAACTAGAAGGGGTCCAGTATCTGAGGCCTCAACATAGTTTTGCCTATCTTTCTCCTTTTTTTTTTCAATGCTAGTTAGACAATTTAACTATATAGGAAAAATAATTAATACAAATTTAAAAAGAAATACAGGGAGAAAACATTTTAAAATTTTATGGTCGTTAAATGAACATAAGACAAAAAAGAGATGGTACTTATATAAAATATTAATAACGATGGTGTCCAAGAACCATGATTCCCTACACATCGGATCTTGTGCAATCTCTCATTGCCTCTCAATACACCCATCTCTCCCCTCTATTATTCTTTGCCCATTTACCCATGAAAGATAAGATTGCAGCTTGTACTATCGAATTTTGGGCACATTAATTATTTATCATCATATTTATCAGACTTGCAATAGAGAGACTACAAAAGAAATATGATTAAACAAATAGTGCAAGGAAAATTGGACATTCGTATTTCGAAAGGTCACATAATATATATTTTTGGTGGCTGCCGTATGCCTCATTTGGTTGCATGGGGATTTTTTTTTTATTTTTTTGTATCAGTACTGTATTTGCCCACAACGGAGAAGAAGCTTGCTCGCCATTCAATTTGATTGGACCAACATAGCATAAAATTCATATGAATTATATAATTAAGGCCGGAGAATGACATTTTCATCATTTTTGAAATTGTTTTTACAACTTGAAGTCTTGATAATTTTGAGTATCTCATGTCAACAACAGTGATAGAAAAACTACTAAAAGGTAAATGTACCATTTTATATATAATTATAAATTAATTACTCAAGACCTCTACAAATTAAAATTAATTAATTTGTGTCAAAATGTCACATTTACAGTATATTTTTTCTGCTATATTATAACATCAGTGATGAAATAGAATGTTAAAAATTTATTAGTAACTAAGCAGTAAAATAAAAAAATTAAGAGGGATCAAAGCGTCATTCTTAACATAATTTAATGGAGTCATGAAAAGTAATTATTACTAAGTGAAAGGAATATGAAGAAATAACTCAAAATGATGAATATCAAGAAAAGTCCGCTTGCCTAACTTGATTTTAAATGGATCCTACAAGGAATAATAGTCACTGTATTTGATGGTATGCAATCTAAATAGAATCCAAAGGTAACCATTAGGGATAAAAACACTGTACGGGAAATATTAGTCAATCCAAATATATTAAAAGTAGAAAGGAACTTGAGGGATCATGAAAATGAAAGACACAATAAAAAAATTGGGGGACACCCAATGGCAATAAAAAAATTGGGGGACACCCAATGGATAGTTTTCTGTTGATCAAGACCACATAGAAAGTGACATAAGAATTGAGATGGTGAAAATTAGGCCCCATTTTGCCTTTAGTTGTGGTACAAGGTCATGTGTATGTATATGCAGCTAGCGGGAGACTGAGACTTACTCATAAAAGTAGAGAGAAAGATGGAGTGAGGACCCCATTTGGTGATAATGCAAGTAGCCTTCATCCTCCCTGGACTTGTTCCCACAAGTCCAAATAAAATCTTGTACGCCTTATTTTCCATATACTGCTTCAAAGCTATTTCAAATGATGCATAAATACTCAAGATTTGAACTTTAGGGTTTAATTGTCAATTCATCAAGTGGCTGCATACATTATTGTAGATGTGCTACTTATGGTATGAGTTCTTTTAGTAGTAATAATAAAGGATTATAATTAAATAGCATAGTCTAAGTATAAAGTTAATTATTGAAGAACTATTGGAGGAAATTAAGTAAGTAGTACAGTAGTACTCTTGGCTATGCTACAATTAGTGAATAAACATGATCATTATGTCATATCATTATGGCAAGATTTTTCTTTTCTCTTGTAACATTACTGCGTAGCTAAAAAGTCAATGAGAGTGATTGATTAGCTCATGAAATTGAATTTCAAATGTTTTACTAGGTAACATGTGGTGACAAATAACCAAAAATAAAATAAAAATCTCAAAATATATTTTAATTGAAAAAATACTCATGTCGCTTTTCTAATTTATATTAGGTATCACTTCAAACCGACTTTTAAGTTACATAATTTTCTTAATTTATCAATCACTTTCTTAGTGCTCTTCTAAATTTGAACTTGAAATTTAAAATCATCCTTAAAATTAATATGGATAATGTAAATGAAGTTGACTCGCATGCACCTTACGACAAATAAAAATACGAGACTTAATCTATCGATTGAATCTATCATATTCACATCAATTAGGGATGGCAAAAATCCCCACGGGGACGAGTACCCTCGGAGATTTTCTCCATTCGGGGAGGATATGAGGATAATTTCATACCCAATTTCTTATTCGGGGAAGGAACGGAGAAATTTTTTTACCCAATTTCTTATTCGGGGAGGGGACGGGGATGAGGTGGAATCCCCATCCCCTACCCATTTCCCCATTTTAATTTTAATTTTTATTTTTTAAAATTACTAGTAAATAAATAATAAAATTTAAATTATAAAAGTATAAATATTGGTTAAAATAATAAATATCAAAATATTTATATTATTAAATTTTTAGACCTAATTAACTAATTATAGTCCTAAATTTTTATTTAGGACATTAAAAAACGGATAAATTCTATTAGCCCAAAAATTTTGCTTTAATTTTAATATTCATTAAATATTTTAAACTTAAATATATTTTTATTTATTTTTAGATGTTATAATTGCCTACAATGAATTACAATTTTAATATCTAATCTAATTTAATATTTGTTCTTGATTTGCTCTGACTTAATTATTGTGCTGTAAAGGGAAAATCCACATTTATAAAGTGCCCACGCCATCATTGAAAAAGTTAGTTTTGAATCTAAATTGGATTTTATTTACAACAGTTTTGTATTAGACTATTAATTTATTCACGATTGTTTGTAAAAGAAGTTTGTATCCCCCTTATCTTTGTATTCTTATTAATTTTTTTATTTTAATATGATTAACTCAAAATTGAAAAAAAAATATTAGTTATTTAAGGATTGGGGACCCTCGGGGATCCCCTGTTATTACTCGGAGAGGGAATGGAGATTCTCTCAAGTAATTCTGACGGGGATGCAAAGGGGACGGGGACATATACAAAACATCGGGGATGGATGCAGGGAGATTGGTCCCCTCCCCTCCGCTCCTCATTGCCATCCTTAACATCAATCGCCTTTTACATACCTTAATCATATTTTTGTTTTTGTTTGATTCATGTCCAGCAAAGACCATAATTAATGAATTTCAATCAAATATTTGGACTTAAACCCATTAAATATAAATTTAAAAAAGAGGACTTTAATTAGAAAGTTCGTTACATAAGCATACTAATCATTAACAAAAATACAAAATAAGTTAATAATAATAATAATAAAAGCACCCTGCTATTTTAGGAAGCGCCTGACAAATCCTTAATACCCGCAGAATCTCAAGCCGAAGCCTGTAATAGTACTTTTGTTGTAAACACGCGCTTTTTGCGCTCCTGAAAAGCACGTGACCAATAAATAACAGCGGTGAACTCCACTTTCCCACATGTAGAGTGGAAGGAATTTGTCAACAGTTAAGCTCTTACAACTTCGCAGGTACGAAACTGCCAATCACGATACTCTAGACCCCGTTTGAAAACGTCAAGTGACACGTCATCGACCTGATATGTCAGATCAGAAGCACAAGAAGGTGCCACGTGTAAGAATCCATGTGGTTGGGGACGTAACAGACGACTGGTCTCCCGCCATCCTTCTCGGGCCCAAAATCCTAAACGCACTGCCGCATGCACTAGTTATAAGATGATCCATTTGTGAGTTCTCATGCAACTCCCTTTGAAGAAAAAATAAAAAAAAGGGAAAAAGAAGGAGCCGCCTTCGATTACGGTTAAGTGTAATGTATATCCACACACAGTAACAGTATTTATTAATAAAATCCACTATTATTGTTGTGTGTGGACATACGTTACGTTAATTATAACGTAGTACTGACCGAAAAAGAAATGATACTATTATTAAGAATCATGAATTTTCGTAATCATTGAATAATAAAATATATTTGTCACAAGAAAATATATTAGTTCGTTCTATTCTGTATGTTTGAGTAATTTTTTTTTAAGTATTCTAACGCATTCTAACTATGCTGAAGAGTGAGATAGATCCCACTTGTATTTGGTATAGATTTTTGAATTATGCTAAAGAGTGGATATAAAATAATATTGTGATTGTATGAACTTACATTCTGGATAAACATATACTTGATTATAATGATGATAAATTTAAATTATACTAAAGAAAAAAATCCTTAAAGTGATCAAATGATTCGATTAATAAATTAGTTTCCAATAATTATCATCTCGATCTAATCAACTAATATATTTGTGGTAAATAATGCTAAACCCAACCGAATCAACTAACAAATATTCCTTTTTAAAGGTTTTGTAATAGTTTGACTTATCTCTTTGGTGCATGTAAAAACGAATAATTTTTATCTATGTGTAAGTCAAATTCAAGATGTTAATGTTTACGCATCTCTCATAAGAATCATTCTGCAGCAAATTTTTTGAAAATCTAATTATATCTGCCTATCTTGACTTTGATTTATGAGCAATCATCAGTAGATATTGAAAGCTTAATTTAGTAATAATGGATTATAAAGTTAACCAACATCGAAGACACGTCACTTAAAATATTTAAATCAAATTAGATGCGCCGATTTCATAATCCTTTCATATTTTTTTCCCTTAAAATCCTTTATAAATATAACTTTAAATATATTCCTTGAAATTTTCAAAGACCCGAGAGATGCAAAAACCATTACTAAAATTTCAAATTTTAATACCCACTAGAATTTCTTTTCGAGAACTCCACTCATTTTTGTTCTTCTTCTTCTTTACCACGGTCGGTCAATGCCAAAGAAACAGCAAAAACTAACGCCACTTTCTAACTTACAATTTACAGCTCAAAGCAAAGCAAAGCAAAAAACCAAACCCAACCCCTCTCTTATCTCTCCCCACCGTCCATGCTTCGAACACTCCCACGTGGCAGTCATGTCAGTGGGTCCCATCTCCCACGGCCTCTGGTTATGGATACATTCCCATGGCTCTCTCCCCCATTCCCCCCCCCCTCCCTTCTCTCCTGTCTCTCTCTTCCTCGCTCTCAATAACTATTAAATAAAATACATACATTAAAAAAAAATCTTTTTGTTTCCATAACATTAATAATAATTCCGGTGGAGTTTCTGTCATATTCCGGCCACTCACTTTTTTTCTTTCTATATATACCCCACTTTCACTTTCCCATCAATACCCTCACCATTTTTTTCTCTCTCTTTTACTTCATTCCATAAATAGCCACTACACATATACATGTATGCACATATATGTGTATAAACATATATGTATATATAACACGCATGGGGCTCTCGTATAATATATAGTACAAAATCTCTTCTTCACAATGAACTCGTGTTAATGTGTTAAAGCTCATCATCAGCAGCAGCAGCCTTACGATATCGTACAATCACAAAACCTAACCCACCCTTGGTCGTCATCACCATTTCAACTTCTTCTTTTCTCTTTTCTTTTTGATTCATAATATTATTAGGAGTCTTGTAATTGTTTTATTTTGTGGAATGATGAATAGAGGGACGTTGTTGCCAGAGATGTTGCACTGTACGGACATTACAGTACTTGAGAGACAACGTGCTCGCTTGAAATGGCAACAAGACCAGCTTCAGCAGCCGCAGCAGCCGCAAGAGCTTCAACAACAACAACAACATCAAGAGCAGCAACAGCAGCAGCAGGAAGTGCGTTACTTTAGTGAACTGAGTCAGTTGATCAGCCAGGGTTATGATGAGGGTGGCTTGATGATGGGGCAACAAGTGAAGCCCGACCCGACTTTTGAAAACGGGTGGCCTGACTTGGGAAAGATTGTTGCCCCTGCTGCCGGCTACGGATTTGGGCCTGGTTTTGAGGCCAGTTATGCCATTTCAAGAACCTCTAGTTGCCCGCCGGCGGCGGTGCCAGAGGCCGTGGATGTGAAGGGGAAGGTGTCAGTGGCTGCTTTGAATGAGAAGGTGAGTGCAGCGGTTGGAAGAGGAAGCTTCAAGAAGAGGAAAGCTGATAAGGTTCAAAACACAAAGGTTTGTTTGAGCTTATTTTTTTATTAATTTTTTGGCCTAATTTAATTTTATATGAATTATAAGGAAAGTTTTGACAAGTTTGGTCTATATAAATGCTTATTAATTGTTTAATTAATTATAGGTTGCTGTAGAAGAGAACACTAAAGACAAAAGGATGAAAGGATCAGCAGAAGAGGGAGACTCATCAAAAATCACAGAGCAAAACAACAACAACAGAAGCAACAGCAATAATAATAAAAATAAAAATAATAAAGAAACTTCTGCTGATACTTCAAAGGCTTCTGAGGTTCAAAAGCCTGATTACATCCATGTCCGGGCTCGCCGCGGCCAAGCTACTGATAGCCACAGCTTAGCTGAAAGAGTGAGTTTTAATTTCACCAGAGAGTAAAATCTTATGAACAAACTTAATTTCATTAATCTTGCTCTGTAAACAAGTCTAATTCAATTACTTGTATTGGCAGGTTAGAAGGGAAAAAATCAGTGAAAGAATGAAGTATTTGCAAGATTTAGTACCAGGATGCAACAAGATCACAGGGAAAGCTGGAATGCTTGATGAAATTATCAATTATGTCCAATCTCTTCAAAGACAAGTAGAGGTAAAAAGAAAATTAAATCAATAAAAATAATGCATCTCAATATTCATTTTGCTTATTTCTACGTATTGTTAAGCTTTCTAATCATCTATCTCAATAATTGAACAGTTCCTGTCGATGAAACTAGCTGCTGTAAATCCAAGGCTTGACTTCAATGTTGACAACTTATTTGCCAAAGAGGTGTTAGGCAACATTTCAAATTCAATCTCCCATGTTACATTTATATATAATTGCTTATAATTGATTGATTATACATATGTGTGTGTGTACTTATTTATTTATTTTCACTAACGTTTGATATTAATTTGACTCATTAGGCCTTTACCGTTTGCCCATCAAATTTTCCCACAATTGGAATGTCATCAGAAATGACCCATCCAGCAGCCTATCTTCATCAGTTCAATTCTTTACAACAACAAGCTGTTTCATGTTCTGGTTTGGATTTGGGAATCATTAACCCTTCTGAAATGGGGCTCAAAAGAACCATCAGTGCTCCTGGATCGGTCCCGGAAACATTTATTGACTCATCTTGCTACCCTGTAAATACTTTCCTGGCCACTCTTTAATTTTCCACTTTTCAATTTCTGTGCTGTGTTAATTCTTTTTACTCACATAGGTAACACTTAATTCATTTACAGCACTTACAGCCCTCTTCAAATTGGGATTCTGATTTGCAAAACTTCTACAATGTGGCATCTTTTCCATCTCAGCAATTTACAGGTAATTAACTAAAGAGAAAATGCATATATGTGTCTTGTCAAACTTTTCTGTAGATTATTTTTCAAGTTTTAAGGCAGAAATTAAATCAACATAGTGGGCTTAATTTAACAACGGACGATAGAGACCTTATAGAGCCCCACAATTGCTAATGATTTCACTTTGGAAAAAATTGGGTCCTCTTGCAAACTTTCAAATATCTTTCTCATTCTAAAATCATTAAACCCATAGATTTTTATTGTTTTTAAAGTTTTTTGTAATATTACCGCAAATGTTTTTCAACAAAGGTGACATTAAAAGGTTGTCGTGCATTTTGGCTACCCCATGACTCTATCTATCACTACCTATTAATGGTGGATGCACAACATACAAAGACATAAAGCTAACTGGGGTCCCCTTTTGTATCTGTGCTAATTCCATTATATAAATTATCAAAAGGATCTTAATAAATTTGATGAAATTTTACATTTCTCAAAAATTTCTAAAATGGGCATTCGTGAAAATGATCTAACTCAAGTCAATTGACTCATGCAGGAACCGTTGAAGCTAGCAATCTAAAGATGGAGATGTGAATCAAGAGTATTCATCACACGATTTCTTATGGCAGATTATTGCAGATGCCTTTGATTCAAATTCTTTTCTTCTTCTCTAAGTACATAGCGTATATATATTTTGTATGTACACTTGAGACAAGTATGACGAATAAGAATAATACCTATTAACTTTAACCTTTTTTCATTCGATTGTGTGATCACAGCATGTTGAGTTTTAGTTAAAATTGAATAGTTGAATGCAGTTAAAGATGATAGCGATGGGATTTCAAGAAAATAAAATAAATAAAAGATAATAGCGATGGATGCAGGGACCAAAGCTTACGCATTAGTGGGGTTGGAAAAAACGACTTGAGATAGGAAATGCAAGCAGGAGGAGACATCTTCAATTCACATCCTCCGCAATTTATAATTTTTTTTCTTTCCTATTCATCTTCTTAATTTTTCACTATACGCAAAATCATTTTGTGGACTAAATTACGCGTGGAACATTACAACAATCTAGTGCATGAACTTCGCCCACACCACTTTCTTTTTTTCAAATTGTTATAAATTATAGATATATTACAATTTAAAATCTACTAGAATTTTAGGTATATACGCTTTTTAGTACAACAGAGAATTTTTTGAAATGAAAATTTTTTTGAAACATTATTTAAAGAAGCACAACATTTCTTCCTAATTTAATTTATTGTTTATCTTAGTTATCTTACTTAAAAAGAAAATAAAATCATTTTTTAAAGAGAAAGTATGCCTTTCAATAAAGACTAATACTAGCCAACAATACAAGACCAATAATAGCCAACAATACATTGAAACAAGTGCGTAAATACAAGGCCACATGAATGTACTATTTTACTAAATTCTTGATGTGTGCATTTATATCTCGAGTCTCAACCAATCAAAATATAACAAATGCGCACATGGTAAAAAATAAACTTGTGGGAATGTGGAGTGGTTTAGACTACCAATCGCTAAAGCATGTGATAAGTAAATAATTGAAGTAACCAAAGCTGTCGAGAGAGAGGCCTTGAAAGAGCTTAGGGTAGCTATTTAGCCAAAGACGAAAAGCTTGCACGGTGCTTCTTTTTTATGGAGAGATTGTACTGATGTTAATTGTCATAATAATGATAAAATACTACTGTTATCTCACTATATCAAATTGGCTTTACATCTTATATTACACAAATTTACTTTAAATTTCAAGTTTTACTTTTCATTGCGAAATGTTCCATCGTAAAATTTTCATGGTTGTATATGTACTTCATTTAGAAACTTCATTTATTGGATGTTATAACTTTCAAGCTATGTTATTGTAGAAAAAATTATAATTATGAAATAAAAATAGATAGTATATTGTAAATTTATGATTTTCAAGTAATAATTTTGACAAACATAGTAAAGATATTATAAATTTTTTTTCTCTCAAGTAATAATTTTGACAAATATAATAAAAATATAATAAATTTTTTATCATATTAGTGTGTGTTAAAATTAATTTAACTTTTAAATCACAGCTGTTAATTTTTACCGACTACGTTAATGTTGTAGTTTAAAATCCAGTTTCAATACCAAATTGGGCATTAATGAATGAGAAAGGAGCTACTCGTGGGCTGCGACGAGTGGGGGACCAATGAGAGTTGCACAACTAAATATTGAATGTATATTCTTCTAATTCTCACACAGTAGCCTCAAGCTTTTATTTCATTTTCAAGCCATAAGTAACACTGAAGGAAGTGGACCAGGCCTCATCCGCAGGCAAGATCTCTCTGATTCTCTTTGTTTTCTGTAGATGTTGAAATATGATATTGCCTTTTCAATTTCTCGGGCCCAATCCAGCTCTCTATGAAATTTTTTTCCATCCAATATAATCTTTGAGGTTTCTCCCTCCACTTTTCACATTGTGCAATTCCAAGGTTTTTAAAAATTGAAAAAGAAAAATCCTTCAAAGATTCTCTTGGCTATGTGTGTACTTTCATGCAAGTGTGCTACAACAAAAATTTGTTTGAAGCAAGTAGCAATGAGCTTAGCCTTAGCCCCCCAAGTTTGTCTTTACCTTGACACAAACTCAATTTCTGCAAAGTTTTCATAGACAGAAAAAGCATGACTTTTGACATACATAACCCAATAAGAAAAGGGTAATAAGGGTGTGCAAATAATGGTTTTTCTTTATCACTTTTTGGGCAGCTGGAGGCAACTGAAAAACAACGGGCAATCCAAAAGCAATTATCTCTGCTTGGATTAATAGCTTTGAGAGAAAATATTGAAGATAAATGTATGACCTCTAAAGGCATTAACATACAACAATATAATATCATTTTGCTTGCAGGTAGGATGATCACTAGAGCAGCATCTGTTGACAGAAACTCCAATGTGCTCTATCTCCAAACGAGACAGATACCAAATGCTTATGAGCATCAAAAGCAGGTGATATTGAATGATCGTCTGTGTAGAAAATACACACTCTCAACTAAATCCTAGACTAAACAAGTGATTCGATAATGGCTTCTGAAGAAGGTAGAACAAGAAACTAAGAAGATCTATTTATTCAAGTTCAAAATGATACTCTGCTAAAACTAGACAGCTACAGTTCTGCCGTTTATTCATAGAAGCTTAGCTGATCTAGAAATTATCAGAATGCAACTGAGTTTGGCATCAGATAATGAGAAAATGACAAAACACACGAGCCATTTAATTAACAAGTCATGACAGCAAATATATTACAAAGTTTTGAACTGAATTGGTGCCATCAGAGGCTTAAATTACAAATAATCAATACTAAAGTATCAACAACCAAAAAAAAAAGGACAATGAAGTCTTCTTTAGATATTACAGACATTCTTCCATGCAGCTTTCTTCCTAACACTAGCTAATAAAAACAATCAATTGAACGATCACACAATGCAAACAAAGTTCATGACCTACAGATCCTCAAAAGTGTAGCTTGTTCCATCATATCAATGATGCATCCCCAGCTTCTGCCAATCCACAAAATACAATTCTACTTAGGTTACTCCTACGCTACAAAGCCAGCTTATTAAAAGCAGGGAATGCAACTGGGACTAGTACCTTTTCCAGGAACAATTATAATAGGAGCAGTTTTACAATGGTGTAAACAATATTCACCCACACTTCCCTGCAGTACACTGTAAGGAATCCAGCAATGTTAGAGAGGGGCATTAACACAATATGAAAAATAAATAAATAATTAGAAAAGAGGAACGTTCCAATAAAGGTTCTCTTAGTTTATTAAAGTAAGGGATCCCCTAACAGACACAAAAAACATACACTCTAATGCAGTATATTTTGTCCTATAAAGTATTGGAATATGTGTTCTTCTGTTTTTAACTTGTCCCCTAATTTAATAAAGTAAGGTAAACGTTACTTGATAACGACTCATTAGAAAAAAACATGCACATACAGAAGAAGAGATAGAGAGAGAAAATAGATGGTAGGGAGAGAACCTACCTCTGAATTAGGCCTCTGCCTCGGCTACCAATCACCACAGCTGCTGGTTTTAACCTTTCAGCTTCCTTGCAAATTACCTTAGCTGCATCCCCTTCCACAATCCGAGCCTTAGTCCTCACCTGCTCCATATAAATTATTTGAGATTGATGCTAATGCTTCTCAAGACACCAACCTTGAACAATTATTGATTTGTCAAAAGTCATAATCAGTGTGCTATGCCTATTTGGCTATGAGGTCTTGTATTCCAAATTCAAAAAACTAGCCCTATTATATTTGCTACCAAAACATAGGAGGAAAAAGAAAAAAAGGTAATGCTGGGGATGCAAACCATTGTGTACAAAATAATTTGTACCCTTAGTATCATCCAAGGGAAAATCTTATATTTAGGTACATGCAAGATGCGACAAAACAGCATGGGAAACAAATTCTGGTGTTGCATGCAAAGGATGCTTTTAGGAGCTTAATTAGGATGGTAATATCATAATCGATCATCTTAAACTATTGCAATCAATGGTGTTCCAGAGAAACATCAAGTTCACTGAAGTTGAAAAAGACAGGTAGTGAGTTCACTATTGATTAATAAATTCAGGGCCTCTCCTAATTCAAGATTTACATTTCTAACATCTTTGAAGCAACAATAAAACAAAATTTCACGAGATGGTATTGAGAAATACTCAAAGGACTGACCATAGCAACTTCCATAGCCTCTATAGCAAGCTTCTCCATGAGCCCCTGGCTCATATCATAAACGATTTGATTCTGCACACCTGAAAGGATAAAAGCCATATGCCCCCATTTTTCATTAAAACTAGTAGAACATACAATTATAAATTCAATGCACACACATCAAGATTTTAGTACCAAATTCGCCCATACAGTTTATTCTTCCCCCGGCTTCTCTCTGTCAATTCTTAAGTATCAAATGACACGTAACGTTTACAAATAGGGATGATTAATGACCATTAGAGGCATTGTTATAACAATTCATTTGTAACAAGAACACACGATGATAATCAAATTCAGAACAAAGAACTAAACCCACAAGAACACAAAATAATCAACTTTAGTGTACACATGTCAAGATTTTAGTGATGAATATCAGCCTACACAAACAAGATTTCGGATCCCTCAGTTGTTTTCCTCTGTCTATTCTTGACTTTTAAACATGAAATTAATGGTATGTTAAACTACTTAACATTCCATTTGTAACCCTCAAATTTGTCAAAACTATTTTTTACGCATCTCCTTCATCATTGCTCTCCTGTACACATCTCGTTCAAGAATAGACAAGAAAGAAGAAACAAAGCATTGGTATGAATCCTTTCGCAACAAGATTATATGTATGATAATAAAAAAGAGAAAAAGGTAAAATTTAAACATACTGGAAACAGCATGGACAAGATGGATGGTGTCAGCGATTCTGCAGAGATGGATGAGGGCCCAATCGAAGGCATGCTTGCTGTTGGGACCATGATCAACGGCTATCAATATGTCTCTGCCTCTCCTTCTCTCCCCTGTCTCTCTCTCAAGCTCTGGTTCTGGTGCCGCCGTGGGCGACAAAGCCGGTAGATTCACTTCTCTCCAGTTGTAAACTTCTTCCTCTTCCTTCACCGGTTCCATTGTCCCTGTTTCTCTGTTTCTTCTCTCTGTGTTAACTGGAAAGAAAAGAATAAAAAGAAACAAACCCTTTTCCGTGATTTCGGTAAAAGTCACGTTCGATAATCTCTTTATCGATATTAATATAATAATTTCAATACATTAATGGAAGAGTCGTATCGAGCTGACCATCTTTGAATGGTCTTCTCCAATCGGCAAAATACGTGTTGGATTTGTTTACGACAAGACAAAGTTTGTGACAGCGCGGGAATCTAGAAATTTATTGGCATCGAAACGGTAAAATTCCTCGTGATTTTGGTAATTTTATAAATCATGAGTGTTTGCCTTTTATAAATTTAACCGTATATTTGGTTCGAAGAAATGATAATAAAATCAATCTCCTCTTTTTCTTTCGTCCCCTTATATTTCTTTAAAATAGTTCATGCCGTCCACATATTTCACAATTCTAACATTAAACATATTTTAAAATATTAATCAATAATTACTTTTGTTTCCCACATCGTAAATGTTGATTGGTGTTGGTTGACTTTATTTTTTATTGTTGATGTAATTATCTTAATATATCTATCCACGTGACCTGTTAAATGTTACATCACTCGGTATTTTATTTTTAATTATTGATGTAACTACTTTTGAGGTTTGCGCAATTGTCTTCACTCCTCAACCCATAATGCTTATTAAGTTCACATTTGCCAAATGTGACAATAGCCCACTTAATTTGACAGCTTAGGCTCGGGTCAGCTAAATTCATGCTTAAGATTTTGGTAGATGATCAAACAATCATTTATTTACGAATTTATGAGATTCTCGTAAGTACATATGAGTTGTCAAATTATTTTAATCAAATAAAGACGATTTAAATCGTTACTTTGTACCCAATACATTAACAAATCCTCATAAGATAAATTAATAAATAATATCACATCCAACTTGGTCCACATACCAAAAGTGTAAAGGTCTTGATTAGGGACCAGGGGTCCGGTGCTCAGCTGAGCTTATTCTGAACACCGAATCAATAGTCAGCAATTACTTTTGTAGGCCCTAACCAATTGCTAACCATTGATCCGGTGCTCAGCACAAACTCAGCTGAGCACCGGATCTGTTTCCCTTGATTAGATTAAAGAGAAATGTTAATTAGATATATTCAAATTTCGTATGAAAACATAAATATATTAATGTCATTAACGGGCTGATTTAAATAACTAATGGGCTTGTTTTATAAGACTGCAAATATATTAATAAATCTATCCAAATTTTTTTTTTTTAAATTCAGGCCTCCAATCTTCCGCATCCCAATCTACAGTGTTTTCATCTCCTAATAAAATCCGGTAATAATATGTTATCTCTGAAGCAGTTGTGATTGCGTCTGCCCAAATCCATCCAATGACACATCTACAAACAGAAACAAATTTTGAGGCTCTACCATGTGATATGCACTCTTTGCCAGGCCAGATCCTTTTCCTGAAACAAAATTCTATCCTCAGCCTGCTCCCCAGCTCAAGATTTAAAACTTGAAATATTGCAGTGGCCAGCAAAACATAGTTCTTCTGGTTCAAATGCCTAAACCGACTCGTTCAAAACTATTCAAGTCATGGCCGGTGCCGGAGAGTGAACTTGCTAAGCCAATCACAATATTAATGTGACAATTACTCAGCTTACCCTCGGAGGAAGAGCTACACAGATCCTAAAACACTGATGTATATCATCCACATTTCAGTTGCAAAGGAGTCATGGAAATGTGAGGCGAGTTCTAGTTGTTCTGTTTGAAAACAGAACTGCAAGGCCCCGGTGTTAACTTGCAACATTGGTTGTTCTGCCTGCAATGGGTGCAAGGATTCTGCCATTGGCAATAACGTGTCCTGTTCATACATTCTGAAAAGCCAATCATCTGGCTTCTCCCTTTGCATGTAATTATGTAATGCACAGGCAATCACTACCAACTTCACCTGTGTTTGTAATGGGTATGGAGGAGCAGACAACAAAATGGGGAACCGCTCCTTTAAGGCCCCAAACAATGGCAATCCATAATAATGAATGCCGTTGATTAAATAGCACTTTGGCATCTTGTGGATGATAACTACTGGGAATTTGGCTTGTGAGATAGGGAAAACCTTGATATGGGGCAATTAAGCCTGGCATATTTGCGTACTCGTTATCCACAAAGTAGTACTTTCCAGGATCATTAAAGGTTTTATTCAATAAGAACTCAAGAGGAGAGTTATAGGCAAACCCATAAACACGTCACTCTCTCCGCGATCCTATACGGGATCCCAGGGCCTATACAATTGTCCCAAAAATCTCACATATTTAAGACACCCTATACCTCATCATCTTCTGTGTTTGTATGCAATTAATTCGGATCTGCAAACAACATTCTAGTGAGTCCCATGTAACAACAAACAATACCTTGGGGGACCTGCAACAAATTGCGTCCCCCGAGCGCTGAATTTAGAACTCGCAAATCTGACGCTGAGCCTTCCCAACCAGCCAGGGACATAATGAAACTTCAAATCAAATGAGCAACCCGCCAGCACGTTTTGCAGAAAGTAAACCACTCTTGTTACGGAAAGGTCCCCGCTCGTCTATACCTACCATAACTGGAATGTGCATGCCATCAACGACTCCAACACAATCCTGGCATAAAATCGTTATTAATTAAAAAAAAAAGAGAAACGGAAAGACTAAAGAGGAAGAGAAGGTGCTCAGGATAATTAAGAATGGATTGGAGAATTTTTCCTCATGTTAATCTCAGATTAACGAGATTAATTTCACTCATCATCAGCGCACCTTCTCTTCTGAAGAAGCATAAAATTTAAAATAAAAATCATATTAAGAAAACAAAAAAAAAAAAAGAAAGAAATTTTGAGAAAAAGCAAATACGCAGACGGCTGAATTGGGGTTTAGGGTTTCGCTTTTCCCACTACTAGTATTTATAGGCAGAGAGGAGAAGAAGACTGAGACGAGGCGCGCTAGTAAATTTCATTGATACCCTTTTTTTTCTATAATTCTTCAGGTAATTATAGAGTTTTTATATTATTTCTAAGTACGTCCAAAATTCAACTCTATTTTTTAATTAGAATTATAGTTTTTTTTAATAAAATGATTAGATCCTTAAATTATATATTTATTACATAAACTGAAATCATTAAGAGGAAAAAAATATAATTGTTTTTTTAACTTATTATAAAAATATTATGAAAAAAATATGTCAATATATTCTAACATTATTACTAATATTTGAAAGTTACATAATAATGCAGTAACAATTAACAATATTTTTATAATTTCATGACTTATTTCCTTTACAATCATATATATTTATTCTTTATCTTCTCATTAAATCAAATTATTCAAGGATTATTGCATTGTTGTTACTCTTTTATTAAATATACATCTCCAGTGCTTTGATGGTATATATATTGTATTTACTCTTTTATATGGACCAACATTTACACAAATATTTATTTATAAATCAGCCTAGGTAATAAAAAGTCTTGGGTCTAACCTGGTATTATCCTAGACTCAAGTGTACATTGTTGTTAACTTTCTTTTACTTAAAATAAATTCAAATTTATAAAAAATGGGGTCTTTTCTAATAGAAAATTCAACATTCAATAACTCGAAGAAGACAATAATTAAGTATATAATTTCTGTTCCAAATGAACATTATCACTCTTTTCGAATGTAACTTAGAGAATGCCTTTTAAGGAGTGTAAACGGCTATCTATATAGCACCATTCTAAAGTAAATTTTTGTGAGACGCTCTAAAGTTAAAAGTAGCACCATATTTAACCCCTTTACTTTATCTCATTAACCCCTACTATACAATTAGTTATGTTTATTTTCAAATTATCTTTACTTATCAATAACGATATTCATTTTTAGCATAGCATTGGAGAAACAAAACATAAATCAATAATAAATTTGACACAAGTAATACAATTATTTAATTTACATTACAATAGAACATTTTGTAATCACATATCACACCCATCAGTAGGAGTGCATTAGGAAAGAACTCTTTACAACAACAAGATAATATAAATTGATTGGGAAATTACTTAGCATGAGCTTATTTTGGGGTGATGTTGAGTCAAATGCCAGTGATAAAAAACTTATTGATGAAATCTTACGTTTTGGGGGCTATGACCATACTATCATTTTCGTGTCAACTGATAAATTATTAAGTCTTTTACGCACAAAAGCACAAGGGAGGGATGGGTTGTCATGATAGCCACACTCTATTTTATTCATTCAAAAGGGTACTATTTAGTTTTATCCCCTGAGGTTTGGGTCTCTTCACTTAGATAGAATGTATTAAGTGCCTCCATTTTATACTCCTACCGTTAGTATAAAGTCGATTATATATTTAGTAGTTTGTGAGAGCATATAAGTAATTTCATGCTAAATTGATTAAATATTAAAACCATTTTGAATTTTTGCAATTTGGAAACTAGAACATGTTTGAAGCATCATAATGCCTGCTGGGTAATAATAGAAGCATGCTGACGTACAATAGTCTTTACACCAAAACAAAAATAATGATCTAGTTAACTTTCATCTTCACAAATCAAAAGCAAATATTCAAATCACCATTACAATTCTTAAGAAATGCATTAACGAAATTCGTTGCAGGAATTAAATATACCTTAAAAATAGAGTATTTAATTAAATATACCCCATGATTGATAATTATGTATATATGTCATTTTGTGTGGTGTATTGTCTAAAATGTCCCTAAAGAAAAATATAAAGTTCACACACCAATCACCTCCAACACATACTCTTTTCCTCCCACATCATTTCACTCTTCACACCATTTCACTCCACAGGAGTCCACACAATAAAAAGTCACTCTACACTCTCAAAATCACTCATGAACAACTAATGTGCTGAGATTTTAGTTTGTAACTAGGTGCGTTATTCATCCAATGAATAAGGTACTTTAATTTTATATTTATTTTTTTGTTATTTATTCATTTTCTTGACATTATGTTATTTTTAGTGTTTTGTTTGATTTGTGATAAATAACAAAACAACTCATATTTTCATTACATTTGCATCATATCGATGCGATGTGATGGATTTTCTAACTATATTTGTTGAAATCTCATTTTGTTCTCAAAATATTGTTGTGCACCTAATTTACACGACAACAATCGTGTATGTATGAATTTACATGACTATAGCCGTGCAAAATGTTCCAATTGTTATGACAATCTGTTTACCTTTATAATGAGTGTATTCAAAGTGGTCTTGTGCTTGGTGATGAATTAATGCAGATCAAGGTCTAGGTATTTAAGACAAGAAACACATCCATCCCACTACTCTATCCAGCAACCTACATCCAAATTGTAAAAAAAAAAATTAGGTAAAAAGGCTACTGGAATCTTAATAAGATCTGTTCAGGCGTCTTCCAATTATTAAGTATATATTTCAGAATAGAATCAAAATCAACAAGGTGTAACAATTAAGTTTAAAATGACCTTTAATTTGGCCAATTTCCATTCAAGGTAATGGATTTGTGGTGCTAGAACAAGTAGCAGCAGAAGTGTGAAGTAGTAGCCGCAGAAGCATAATGGGTGTTGGCCTTTCCTAATAATGCATCCACGCAACCGCACCCTGAAGAATGACACTTCACTCTTTTTCTCTTGTTTCGATCAAATTCAATATTGAGATAGGTTTGAATTAGGGAAAATTGGGTGTGAGGTATACTGGTCGTGAATGATAAATTGGGTGTTGTGTATGCGACCTGCTCGTGAATGATTTTGAAGAATTCAATCATGATAATTCAGTAATTGCACACAGAAAAAGGTATATATGAGGAATTTTGAAGTGTATTTAGACAAATAAACTATTTTTTGGGTATGGTGGGAACAAAATCCTAATTCATTGGTGTGACCAACAAGATGTCAGGGAAGCAATCAGAATCGATCACTAGGGTTGGCAAAATATAATTTGGGCTGCACTTTTCCAAGCCTAGGCCCAAGCCTATATTATTTATAACAAGCATAAGCGTTTCAATAGCCCATCCAACTAAGATTGGGCAAGGCATGAGTTTTTCCATTAGATATAAAATAATTTTTAATAAAGAAAAAATATTTAAATTAAAGATATGTATCCAATACATAATAGAATAATAGTCTAATAAACAAAATATTAGTAACACAATATAATAAATCACAAATACTAATATAAAAAAATATTAATTTAATATTTTGAGTTTTTTTTATTTAAATTTAATTTATTTTTTTACTTATAAAATTAAAAGTATAGGCTAAGCACGAACTTTTTTCTTAAACCCTTATCTAGGCTTAATTTGTGTGGGATATATATTTTTTAGCCTATATTCAGGCTCAACCCATCTGGGCTAGGCCGGGCTTTTTGTCCAACCCTATTGACCATGATGGGAACTGATGTAAGAGTTCAAACTAATTCGACGGCCGTCAATGAATATAGGCGATGACCAAGAATTGACTAACTCGCAATGAAACTGTGTGCTAGGTAACTAAAACTTCCCTTGTTTTTTTTTTTTTACAGTGTTGAGATGAGCTAAAAGTGAAGCTGAGGTTGTATAATACTATTTATATGAGTCTGCAAAGTTGAGGTATGTGTGTCTTTTCTTCAAATCAACAAAATGCATGACAGTAATTGTTATTTTAGTTGGCTATTGTTTCGCTGGATAATGATTTTGGGGGCTGACTTCTGTTAGAATTAAGAACTTGTCATGACAATGTTAAGATGGGTTATATGCTTTGTTCTTTAAGATATGAATATTCATGACATAAACAACTATTTGGTTGGTTAACACCTTGTTAAGGAAGGATATTTGAGGCATGATTTAAAGTAATAATATGGAAATTGCATGGGTTTATTTAAACTTATAAAATGTGCACCCAATGCTTTATTTTTGTGAGTGATGTTGATCTGTAGGTGGAATTGAGAGTTTAAGCTTTATCTTATAAACTTAATAAAGTAAAACTAATGTTTAAATTGTCTCTGAAGATGATTATTGCTTTGGTTTTGAAGATGACAGTGCTGTTATTGAATGCCTAACTTTAGTTAATTTTTTTTTTATAAATGGTGCTTGAGTAGAGTTGTTAAGTTGACTAAGTACTCACTGTGAAGGGTATATTTACCGTTTGAGTCTAGAGTTGTATGGATTTGTTTTAGCTTATAAATTATACACCTGATGTTCTGTTTTTGTGAGTAGCTAATCACTGTGTAGAGTGCTGAGCTTAGTAATGTTGGTCATTGCTGGGATTTGGAGATTGAGTTTTATTTTTATATATTAAATTAAGTAAAACTAATACTTGCATTGTCTTTGTCTCTGCTCAAGTTGCCTACATTTGTCCTCCTCTGATTCGTGCCAACTTTGATCCCCTTGTCCTCTATAGCTTAGCATAGTTTCTGCCTACTTAGATGAACAATCTTTTACCTTTTGATCTCAATTTGGGTTACTTACTTCTTTTCTAACCACTACAAAAAAATGCCCAAATAGAAGAAAAAAGAGTAAAGCAAAACCCAGCAAGTCAATCATATGTTCATTTGACTTTATATTAGGCTGATAACAAGTATGAGATAGATTTATTCAAAATTTTAGATATCTAGTTAGGGATGTTAGTATCTTGGTCTCACCAATATTGCTTGTGGTTAACATGCCTTTTATAGAAGTAAGTATTCAAAATTGTTGGAAAGTGAATGGTAGTGGCACTTCAAAAGTAGCTATAGTGACTATTCTCTGAGTCGTCTAGGCCTAGCTTCTTGGTTCTCCCCAAGGATAAGAATGTTCTCTCTAGCTTTATTTTGTATTCTTTACTCATATATTGGTTTATTATGTTTTTGTAGGAACTTAAGATGCATCTTGGAAATAAAACCAAATTTCACCTTAAAGGTACTCTATCTTTCTAAAGACTATCACGAGATAATCTACTATTGGCAAGTATTGTGAGACCACCATTCGATAGCATAATAATTGAACTTTACGAGCTTGAAATTTTCCTTTTACGAGCGTGATCTCTCCTTATTGAGTTTGAATGTTTCTTTTTTCAAAAAACAACTCCTCCAAATCTCATTGATGCTTTATTTACTAAATTGGAAGTTCACTATTTGTAATACAAATTTACTTGAATTGGTATATTTTGCTTTTGAGATGAACCAAATAAGCTCTCTAACAGTATGCCCAGTGATAAATTTTTGCAGCATTTGCGGCTAAGTTCATTAGTATTTATAAGGGTTTCCTTATAACAACATTTAGCTACATACTACATCACATTTGTCAAATACTATTTAAATTTTACTCTAGATAACCTATTTAATCGTCAAATATAGCCCTTTTTTTTCGTAAACTAATTTTAGTAATAGCTTTTTTTATTTAAGAATTGAGCATTTCATTATAATTTAGCGCCAAATTTGTCAATGATCTAACACTAGTACAGGTCTAAAATATTGTTTTGCTGATGCAAGGGTATTTTAGTCATTTATTCAATCAATTAACATTCAACTAGACTTTATAATAATGGTAGGGGTGTAATGTCGCAATACCTTTATACAATTTATTCAAGTGAAGGGACCCCAAACCTCGAGGGATGAATTTAAAATTACCTTCATCCAGAATCTCACATTCAATTTTAAAATTGAATTACACAATTCAAATATGCCAACTGCCAAAGAGTATTCGTTTCATCTCCAATTCAAACACAATTCTTATTTATTTTTCCTCTTAAATAATTTTCTTTTCATTTTCCCCTTCGTTTTATGCTTTAAAATTGGTCTGCACATGCTAATTCTGGGACCCAATTTCTCTAGATGTTGAGATAGGAAATGCTTTATGAAGCAATTTTGAAAACAATGGAAAAATTAGGGGTTGATGAAAGAATTTAAAGAGATCATAAATGACTACTCAAATTTAAATTTACATTGTTATCCAAACCACAAAAATTTAGAAACAGAGCATTAATAGGTTAACTTTCAGAGATGGCAATGGTACTTGCAAACTTGCAAACCCGCAAAAACCCATCCGTTGTGGGTAATTTTGTAGATTCTGGGCGGGTTTGGTATTATAATTTGAAACCCGCACAAGGTTACGGGTGGGTTTGGTATTAGTCAAATATCTAGTGTATACTCGTATACATATCCACCAATCGGCAACTTTTTTTAAATATCTTTAATTTAATTTTAATTAAAAAATATTTAAAAAAATATATAAAGTAAATAATGTAAAGTGCGAGTATGAATGCAAGTTGTAATGCACCTAAGTCCTAACAGGCTTTAATTTAATGCATGGACTATTTTATACTTACTATAATTTTGTATGAACTTTTATTCTTTAAATTAATGCATGGATTATTTCATTATCATAAGCTCATAGGATTATTTCATTATCATAAGCTTGTACTTTGGATTAGTATTTAAGAACTATTATTCTTTAGAAAAAATTAATCTTAATTATTATTGTAGGAATCATGTTGGATGGGTGCTAATAGTGGTGAATGAAATGAAGATGTTTTTTGGAGTTTGTGTTGAATGATAATATGAAATGATCATTGTTATTTTTAGATACTAGTTTATGACTTTTTTTTTTATGAATTTGTGTATTTTATACTTAGATTTGAGAATTTAATTTGAATTGATGTTGAAATTTAAATTTTCTATATACATTGGTTAAATTTAGAATTGAGTATCTTTTGTGGAATTTTTTCTTATTATTATACATTTTATTGTTATGTGGAGTATGTTATGTAGATTTTATATTTTTATTATAAATTTATATATTGAACATTTGTGATTTTAAATGTGGAAACCCATAAAAAATCTATCAGGTACCATTGCGGATTTGGTAATTGTCAAAACCTACAGCGGTTGCAAATGAGTTGGTAATTTGAATTTTATACAGGTTTGGATTTAATAATGACAAACGCATTGCGGACGGTATCCATTACCATCCCTAGTTAAATTTACTTTGTAGTCAATTTGTATTTAATATTTTTTAATAAAAAGAGTAGGACTGTTTAACACTATTTTTTATCCAATCAACCCCATTTTTAAGATCACACTATATAAATTAATTTTGTAATGTGTTTGCCCTTGAAAAGTTATATTTTCCCTAGATGTGAAAATATAATGCCACAAAACCCAAATCCTTCTCTATTACACAAATCCAACGGGTTATTCTGTAGCAATACATTTTCAATTTGGCCTCAAACAAAGCCAACATTGCAAGCAAATTCAAATACAATCTTTTTCATAGCGAAACTGCCAAGTCATCTGTTACGTGCTTTTGTTTTTCTACACCTAATCACCTATGGTGAAAGTCTGAAAGAGGACCATAAGATAATTATATGAAGAATGCATTTTGGTAATTTTCATGAGATATATTTTTTTGATACATGAGATAAACGTTTAAATTAAATAAAATTGATATGTAGGGTGTCAAATAAAACGAGGAAGCAAAGTAGAGCCACTATAACACAAATCACAAAATTTCACTCTTTTAACTAAGGTCGTCCCATTAAGTTTAGTATAATAATTCTTAAGCACTTCTTTTTCTTCTTCTTCTTCTTTAAGGTTGTCCAATTTGTTATGTCTTCCTTGTAGTGGGATTAGAATACATTAATCTTTAAAGTCTAATACAAAGGCCAATGTTCAATGGGTCTCCGTCAAGGTAAAAATGAGGCAAACCTAAATAATCATTGCTTATTTCAGAAAAAACAAATTTATGTAATTTTTATTTTGTAGTGCCTGAGGCAACCTAGCAGCTTTAAATGTGGGTACTATATGATGAAATACATTCAAGATATCGTTACAAATGTGAACATTCTTAAAAATAATGTAAGTATCGAAAACAAGTTTTAAAATACTGCATCATATTGTTTTAATGCATTGTGAAATGAATCACTTCAAGAGAACCTTAAACCTTAGACCTAATGTGCGTTTCTTGTTTGTTACGTTTTTATCATATATTGTATATATTTTATATATGCTGTAAGTAAAGGTACTTACAATAATGGGTATATGGCGTATTGTTGGAGATATTATGTGAATAAGCATAGTTTACAATTTGATTTTTGGTGAATAACTTATTGTTTTGAAATTAAAGTTCAAAGGAGTTGACGAGTACACCATGAATGAGCTTTTGCGACTTTGTGGTTAATGAGCTTTATATGTTGCCAAGTTAATTACAACCAACAATTATGAGGTAATATATGAGTTTATGATTATTAATTTTGCTTCCAGATATCCAAAACTTATTTTTTGTGGTGTACTAATTGATTTTTATATACTTGTAGATGGGAAATAATTGAAGCTACATATGAATATTCAATGACATCCTTGTGCTTATTCTTGTTGGTTAATGTTTGTTCAAACTTAATTTAATAGTTTGTTGTTTAGAACTTATCGAAAATTTAATTTCGTATTTATATTTTTCCCCCAATCAGTGGTGTAGTTAATTTTGTTAATTTAATTTATGTATTTAGGATGTTTATTATGTGAATTGTGTTGCAAGATTTGGCATATTTAATAAATTTTGAATTTTTATTTAATAGTAAAACAAATAGGAAAAATATAATTGAAATGAAAATATACTATTAATAAAAAGCAACATAATGTCACTAAATATTGACACTAAATATTTAAAATGATATAAGTCACTGACATATAATATAGTATCATTAAATACTAACACTATTGTGTCATTATTTTGGTGATACCATAAAGACACAAAATACTGACATAAAAATAGTATTATCAAATACTAACACCATAATATGGTGATACTACAATGACACGAATTACTGGCACAAAAATAGTGTCATCATATACTAACACTTCATATACTAACACCATAGTATTGCTATGTTGGTGATACTATAGTGACACAAATTACTGACACTAAAAATTAGTGTCAGTGTGTCCTGACTTGAGTATTACTGACATAATTAATAAGTGTCAGTAAAAGTAATTACTGACATTAAATTGGTGTCAATAAAACCTATTTTTTTAGTAGTGACATATCTAATCAAATGAAGATATAGGACCATAACAAATTAAGTAATAATTAATTTTCTTAGATATAGATATGACTTCACGTAATCAAGTTATTGGACAAAATCATAAGAGGTAGTGCATGACCTACCATGTAAATTAACCTTATCATTTTTATTTTATCAAATGAATCTATTGGCCAATAATGATAATTAATGTATGACCTATCTATCTCGTAAACCATATGTATGAACAATTGAAGTTATGATATTAAGCTAGCTAAAAACTATATCCTTTGTATAATAGCAATTTGGCTGGTTCAAGAAATACAAAAATATAAATTGTAAGTCCTTAGATTTAAACAAAACAAACGGCTGAGATGTAATGGATTAGATGATATTACATATCAATTTCAACACATTAATTGATGTTATCACCTTTAATTTTCTTTACACCCTCTCCTCCTCATCAAAGTTCTTCTTTTGATTTATTTCGTCTATTGTTTTACCTCTCTTTTTTTTACAACTTTGATTCTTCTCTATTTTTTTCCTCTCTCTCTCTTTTTTTTTTTTTATAATTTCATAGTTTGTTTCCTTCAAAAATTATATATACTTATTCTTTTTCTTTGCATTAAATCAACTATTCCAATATTATTGCAATGTCGTTATTCTTTTATTAAATATACGTATCGAGTGATTTGATGGTATATATATTGTATTTACTCCTTTACATGAACCAACATTCATAAATATTTTTTTATAGGTCAGTTTTGGTAATAAAAAGTCCTGGATCTACCCTGGTAGTATCCTAAACTCCAAGTGTATATCATTATTAATTTTCTTTATTTAAAATAAAATCAAATAAAAATTCAAATTTATAAAAAAAGTTTTTTAATAGAAAATTCAACATTCATTAATTCAAAGAAGAGGGTAATTAAGTATACAACTTTTGTTGGGAATGAACATTATCACTCTTTTTGAATGTAACTTAAAGAATGCCTTTTAAGGAATTTAAACGAGTATCTACATAGCACCATTCTAAAGTTTAATTTTTGTGAAATGCTCTATAGTTAAAAGTGATGATATTTGACCTCCTCACTTTATCTTATTAACTCCTACGATTCAATTAGTTATATTTATTTTCAAAATTATCTCTACTTACAAATAACAATATTCAATTTTTATTTCTAGCAAAGCATTGGAGAAACAGAACATGGATCAAGATTCAATTTGACACAAATAATACAATTATTTAATTGATTGATAAATTACTTAGCGTGAGTAGGTGTGCATTAGGAAAAAAATCTTCGCAGCAACAAGATAAAGGAAATTGATTGAGAAATTAGCTAGCACAAGCTCGTTGTAGGGTGACTTTGAGTAAAACACCGGTGATGAGAAACTAATTGATGAAATCTTATGTTTTAGTGGCTATGACCATATTATCAATTTTGTGTCAACTGATAAATTACTATAATCAATTTTCATTTGAGTATTACTTTTAAAGCTAATATTGCACTTAGCGGATTAGTAAAGTTTTTTTAAGCACAAAATCACAAGGGAGGGGCTGGATGACATAATAGCTGCACTCCATTCTTTTTTTGGGTATATTAAACTATTTGGTATCCGAAGACTACATGGAGTCTCGACTAATCTAGATTTCAGCCGAGTAGGACCTTAAGGCTGCAAAGCTCTCCCAACAAATATTTAACGCACCTGTATTCCCAAATCTCGAACTCAACACATTGGTTAAGTTAGAACAACCATATGCTAGTTGATCTATGCATTTGTTGATGCCACACTCCATTCTATTCATCCAAAACCTCACATTCAATTTTAAAATCAAAAGACACAATTCAAACATGCCTACTGCCAATGGTATTTGTTATTTCCATCTCCAATTCAAACATAATTCTTATTTATTTTTCCTCTTAAATAATTTTCTTTTCATTCTCCCCCCTTTTTACGCTTTAAAATTGGTATACTCTTGTTCATTCTAGGAGCAAGTTTCTCTAGACTTTGGGAGGGAAAAACTTTATAAATAAAGGTAATTTTGAAAATAATTGAAAAACAGGGGTTGACGAGAGAATCTAAAGAGATCAAGTGTGATCACTCAAAGTTAAATTTACTTTGTTGCCCAAACCACAAAAATTTAGAAGCAAAGAGTGCATGGGTTAAATTTTGCTTTGGTGGGCTCTTTTAGATTTGGGTTTGAGTTGGTTCGTCTTTAATCTTTTTTAATAAAGAGAGTAGGCTGTTTAACCCTATTTTTTATTCAATCAACCCCATGTTTAAGAACGCACTATATAAATTAATTTTTTGAGTGTACCATCAAGTAGTTCTCAGTTTACTCTTAAGAAGTTATAATTCAAAATCCAGATGAGAAAATCTAATGCCACAAAACTCAAATCCAAAATCTCATGCCACAAAACTAAAATCCTTCTCCATTAAATAAATCCGTCAGGTTATTCTTTAGCAATTCAATTTCATGTTGTCCTCAGACAAAGCGAACAATGCAAGCAAATTCATTTCATAGCAAAACTGCCATGTCATCCGTTACATGCTCTTGTTTTTTTTACTCTTAATCACCTATTGAAAGTCTGAAAGAGGACCATAAGATAATTATATGAAGAATGTATTTTGGTTATTTTCATGAGATAATTTTTTTTTTCTGATACATGTGATAAACGTTTAAATTAAATAAAATTGATATGTAGGTTGTGAAATAAAAGGAGGAAGCTAAGTAGTGTCACTCTAACCCAAATCACATAAAATTTCACTCTTTAAACTAAGGTCCTCCCATTAAGTTTAGTAAAATAAATCTTAGGCACTTCTTCTTCTTCTTCTTCATCTTATTATTAATTAAAACAAATTTATGAGTAATGATAGAACCACAACCATCTTGTAAATAAGTGTGTACAAACTATGTGGCATGAGGAGATTAGTGCTATAAGACCATCGTGGGTTCACATAATTAAAAAAATAATTACTATCATTTTTCAATCTATCTCTTCACACCATGTCGATTTGTACACAATAATTTATACAAATTTTTTTATGACCCTATCATTATTGAAAAAATTACAGTGATTAAGGTTGAAAATCATGTTGGCATATAAACTTACTTAATAACATGACTATTTTAATGGTTGAAATGATAAATTTACATTATGCATTTAATAAATTATGATCCACACATCACATGCTAGCTAGAAGAATTAGATAACCAATTTGTAGACCTTATTGCAGAAAAATATTCAAGAACAGAGAGGATAATATAGATCAACCTAATTAATTTTAGCACATTGACACACAATAATTTTTATTTATTTATTTATTTTCTTAAAAAAACACGGTACATGTAAATAAACAAATAAAATCTCTTGAATATCTCAAGAGATCTTATAATAGTACTCATCATTTTATTTAATTAAACATAACATAAAAAAGTGACACTTCATGCACTTAACCAGTGTGGTTGGGATTTCTCTGATACTGAGGAGTAACAAGAAGATCAAGATTTTCATTCATAATTTCATCATCAACGATACTGCCACACGGCAGAAATTGAAGACCCGCCAACCAATTATTCTTGGTGAAAAAATTTATATATATTAGAAAACTTATTCACAAAAGCATATATTAAAATAATAATTATAAATGATATTCAACTGAATTGGCTCAAAAACCTGCGCATAGAGTTTCCATATTCTTCGCAGCTTCTAGTGACCTGTAATGCAAAGTATAAAAGTTGCTTCTGTGAGTTTTTGCTAGCTTCTAGTTTGAGAATGTGTATATATACACACACGCACACGTACATTCACACAAGTAGCTGACGTGTGGGTGATTGGCGGGTAGTTAATGCATGCAAAGTTGATAGATAAGGTCATAAGGAGGATCAAATTGTGCAATTAATTAATCAATTGTAGATAATAAGATATTGAATTAAGGCTATAATTTAATTGCATTGGTTCCCTTGGCTCACTAATAAACTAATAATCGTAGATAAGAAGATGATATTAAATGATATTGAGCTTGTTGGCAATAATTTAATTACCAGACAAGCTAATATATTGTAATGAACACAGTATTTTCTTTCAAAATAGAATGATGATATGTTGTAATTCTTACGAAAAGGTTAATTTAAGATACAGAACAAAGTCATGATGCATAAGAGGTGTATATATAACCTAAAATATAAATAAAGCATATCTTATCAAGTGAAGATATAGGACCATGACAAATTAAGTAATAATTAATTTCTTAGATATAGATATGTCTTCACATAATCAAGTTATTGGGCAAAGTCATAAGAGGTAATGAATGACCTATCACGTAAATTAACCTTTTAATTTTAATTTTATCAAGTGAGTATATTGGACAATAATAATCATTAATGTACGATCTATTTGCCTCGTAAACCATATACATGATCAATTGAAGTTATAGTATTTGACAGCAAAGCTATCTAAAAACTATATCCTTCCTATAATAATAATGGGACAGATTCAAGAGAAGCAGATTTATACACAATTTCATATATAAATTGTAAGTCTTTAAACGGATGAAAACTAATAGATTAGATGATATGACAGATTAATTGATGCTACCACATTTCGTTTTCTTTATATCTTCTCCTCGTCGTCATCATCAAAGTTTTTTTTTTAATTTCATTTATTGTTTATTTACCTCTCCTTTAATTTCTTATAACTCCCTTATCTATTTTTTCCTCTCCCTCCTTCCCCCCAAAATTTTTCAATTTTTAAAATTTTCTTAATCTCAAATATTGAAAAATATTTTCACTTGCACTGTTGCACGAAGCAAAATAAGATTCAGCGAAATGCCGGAAAAAAAAAATCCAATGAAGTATGTAACTTTCAGTTACATTTATATAACTTTCATATATATATATATATATATATAAAACCCTGTTGTGCAAATTCCTCTCTATGCGCTTAAGTTAATGAATTACTTTTCTTCAGAATTCCATTATCTTTAAATTTTCTTTAGTGATACAGCTGTTTTTCTTTTTCTTTTTTTTCCCCTTTAGGTGAAAACTGAAGGGGATTTGCATGAGAGAAAAGAAAAATGAAAATATAAGAAAATAGATGAAAAAAATCGTTAAGGAGGGAGAGAGATCCCCCCAAAAAAAAAAAAAAAGCTCTATCACTAATGTCATGTAATCCTTTGGATCTCAGCCTTTTATTTTATTTTTTAAACTAAAAGCTCGCAATATATGTTTAAAATTATATATAAAATTTTGTCTCTTAAACTTGCCCCAATAATAATGTAGGCTTTGATATAGATCCATCTAATTAATTGTTTTGGGATTCAAAATGTTACTATCCTTCACGTTATTGATGAATATCCTCTTTGGAGGTCCTGAAAATCGTAATTAAGAAAATAAATAAGTAAATTTATTGTGATTTTTTTTATTATTCAATGGAACTAGGTGTGCAAATGGATGGGCCGAACTGAGCTAGGCCAAGCCCAGGATAAAGCCCGTGATTAAAAAAGACCTAGGCCTATGTAGGCCTATCCAAGTTTACGGGCCTGGACTTCCAAAGCTTTCAAAAAAATTTTAATAGTTTAAGTAAATAAAGCAGGGCTAATAGGTAAAAAACAAATTAATTAAAGAGAATTTTATTAATTTTACTTCTGTCAAACTTATTAAACAGTAACATTTATTTAAATAGATTGACGTAGCCTAAAAAAAAAAAGGGAATTTTTAAAAATTTATAACATGTAAAATGTAAGTTCTTCTTGAGTGCTCAACATAAAACGAAGAAAAAAAAAACAACACGATTATATTAACATCACCTTCCAATACTCGGATTTCCATAAACACTAATATACCAATCGGTAAACGCTAGCAAATATTAACATCATAAGTTTCTAATTATAAATTCATAATAAACCACCATCCACAGACACCAAAGCCTTTTTTTTTGCCTTCCCCCTTTCAAGGTTTGATCAATTCACAATTAGTTGAACACCTGATGGAGAGAGAATTACGAATGGAAAGACCAAAAAAGGATTTTCATGAATTAAACTATTAGGTTAAATCAGAATATTATATTATAAATTGAGCTTGAGATAATTATAATGTGAATTAAAATTTTTAATATTTAGTAAAATATTTAATATTTAGTAAAATAATAAAAATTTCAAGCATTCAATATTATATTTTAATTTCTTTGCATCATCAAAATTTGTGTAAAAAGTGAGAGGATATGACAGAGTGGGGAGGAAAAAAATTGAGGTGAGATATATACAAATAAAAAAATATAAGTAGAGATTGATTCTATTGCTCAGTTGTTGCTTATGAAGGGTTCATGCCAGGGTGCGATTTGGGCCATTTGGCTAATCTTAGCATTCCTTCTGATTACTATCAAGCTCTTAAATGTCAAAGTCTTCAATGACGTAGTCTTTCTTTCGTTTGGATTAAAGTTAATACTGACGGCCTCTCTGAAGACAACCTTCCCGGGGCTCAGCCCATGATGCCATTTTACATAATTATGTTAGCGATTATCTGCATAGTTTTGGTTTTCCTTTTGGACATCAAGCAGCTTTCTATGCTAAATCGATGGCTGTGATTTAGCAGCTGAGGAGGCTTTTAAATATCGATGGTTTTATTCGTATGTGGTTAGAACGCCATTCAATTCTGGTAATTCAATATCTAAGACGTACAGCTTCTATACCTCCTTGGACTTTGAGGATCGTTGGATTAATTGTCAAAATCTTCTCTTTAAAATGAATTTCAAGTTTAAAATATAGTCAATGAAACAACTTTGCTTTGGCAAAATAAGCAACCTTTCAATTTATTACTTATTGTTTCATTAGATCATGCTTGGACCAATAATATGGTTCTTTAGTTGTTTGAATCAATGCCGTTTGGAGTATTCATGTCCTCGTCATAAGTTGCCGACTTGAATTTAAACTCCACTAGACTCATTACTTGGCATACTTGTGAGCTATATCATAAGGGTGTGTTTACTTCTTAGATTGGGGAATCAAAAGAGAAGAATGAGAATAATTTCATTGTTTATTTGCTTCTTTTTTATTGAGGAATAAGAATGGAATTTGCGAAACTTAATAAATTTGATATTAAGGAATGTGAATTCTATTTCTCTGAGGGTGTTTGAGGATTGACATTAATTTAAATTCGACCTATTATTTTGTGGAATGTGGTTTGACGCAATCCACCTCCGATCTATTATTTTGTAAATATAATATAGATTAAAAATTTTTCTTCCTATTCAATTCACAAAATAATTAACTAAAATAAATAATATAAAAATGATTTTAATATAAATCAAATTCAAAATTAAACAAGATCTAAATAAATTAATACTTTAAAATGGTGCATTTACGAAATAAGAATTAGAATGGGTTAGAATCAGAATGAAGTATATTGCCATTGTTGTAGTTATTTTCTCTTAGAATTAGAATCAAAATGAGTCAGATTGTTACAA
Source organism: Atalantia buxifolia (assembly GCA_030444775.1). Classification (NCBI taxonomy): domain Eukaryota; kingdom Viridiplantae; phylum Streptophyta; class Magnoliopsida; order Sapindales; family Rutaceae; genus Atalantia; species Atalantia buxifolia. The sequence goes on from CM059838.1 coordinate 22,923,475, forward strand.
ATTACTAAAAGTCCTTAGTTAACTATTGTTATAATTATTATTTTGTATTTTAATTGCTGTAATTATTATTATTGTTAATAATAACATTAGTATAATAATAATAATAATAATAATAATAATAATTATTATTATTATTATTATTATTAGCATTAGTATTAATTTATTATAATACTTTTTATCATTAATAAAAATAATAATAATAAAAATAATATCATCATCATATTGGAACGTGATGGTTGCTGTTGCTGGTGGTTCGACTTCCATGATGTGACGGTTGTTGCTTGTGACTGCTACTGCTTGGGACATAATGACTAGTGACTAGCTATTGCTCTACAGGCAACAATGAGGGAAGGTCAGGTGGGATAAAAATTAATCCGAATGCAACATGAACTTATGACCCAATTCAATCCGATAAATATTTGGATCGGATCGAATCGGGTCAAAAAATCGGATTAACTTCAGATAGAATCGGGTTAAAATTATACGGATTGGGCTAATATACCATCAATTCCAAGTCTCAAACTCTCAACGACCAAAGTTTCGGATCAGAACTCAAGGGGAGGGAAACTCAGGTCGGGTACAGGAATCAATTTGTACTTGCAGCAGCGGTTGGAGCAGCAGATTGGAGCAATAGATTGGGTGGCAATAGATTAGGCGGCATCAGATTGGGTAGTAGCAAAACTCAAGGGGGGAGGGAAACTCGGTTCGGGTACTGGAATCAGTTTGCACTTGCAGTAGCGGGTTGGAGTAGCAGATTGGGTGGCAATAGATTAGGTGGCATCAGATCGGGTAGCAGCAAATCTTGTAGACATGTGGCAGCAAACTATTCAACGGCGACCGTGATTGCGATCCATGAAGAGAGTTCTTGACTTTTGTTCTTGAGATGTGCGTATGCCGTGTGCGTGAACCGTGACTGTGAGGGGGCATTAAGAAGGCTGTGGTTGCTGCTATCGGTCGACGGCGTCCTATGAGTATGAGGGAGGCTGTGACTGATCTGTGAGGCAGTCAGCGCTGTGACTTGTGTTGTGTGTGTTTTGCCATTTTGTGTAATGTGTGATTGTGTATTGTGTAATTTGATCTGTTTGTGTGTGGTGTGACTGTGTGGCGTGCGTGTGTTTGCTGTTCATTTTTTTTTTTTTAATTTTAATGCAATCCGATCAGGTTTTCGGATCGGATCGGATTTGTTTGATTGTGGTGTGTGACTGTGTGGCGTGCGTGTGTTTGCTGTTCATTTTTTTTTTATTTTAACGCAATCCGATCGAGTTTTCGGATCAGATCGGGTGAACCTGATCTAATCACAGCTCGATCGGGTTTAGAGAAATTCATCTGATCGGGTTGCTTTAACAGCCCGATCCGATCTAAACTCGAAATTTTTCAAATCCGTTTAGGCTAGGTTGGGTATTTTGCCCGCCCCTAAACCCTTCCCATTGGGATAGTCTCTCATTCCTCATTCCCAATTCGAGGTGAGCCCTATGATTGCGATTCTGTAGTCTCTCATTCCTCATTCCCAATTCGAGGTGAGCCCTATAATTGCGATTCTGATTCCCACTCTTATTTTTTAAAGTAAATATAATTAATGATTTCGATTCCCATTCCCCGATCTTATAAGTAAGCACACTATAAATGTATTTCGAAACACTATATTCATAGGGTCTTTATGCCCTCACGCAACATTTATTAATTCGATCAACATATGTTTGGAAAAAAAAGAAGAAAGAATTTGGAAGCCGCAAAAACGAAAAGAAGTTGGATAACAATTAATTTTGAAAGTCCAATCAACCTCCATCAACGAAGGGAAAAATTGCACAGCTGAAGATGCCTCATGAGAAGACTGGAGTACAATGGAATAATGCTTTATCAGGATTCAGGAGACTTGTTTCACAAGCCGAGACTGGATTGAGCTCTAATCGATTTTTCAATCATCTTATGCAGAACAAGATACAACACTTTGGAGCAACTTACACTTGCTTAACTAATTTAGAGTTTTGAAACTTTTATCCAGAATTATATAAATAATTTTTTTTTTATATATATTCATCGTTTTTAGTCCGGACTTCAAATTGAAATTCAAAGTTTATGTACTAATGAAAATCAAAAGATCCCAGTCTTTGTTGAACAATAGACACTTTTCCTTTAATTTCTTTGTCTATGGGGCTAGGAAGTAGACAATTATGCCTCAGGAGAATCTTGTAGAACACATAACATAATGGCCAAAATAGATGCATGCAGAAAAATATTTTTCCAGAAAATTCCTAAGTTGCAGAGGTAATTACGGAGGACGGAGCCTGGAATGAACAACTGACGCCCTAATGTATTTGGCTAACTAACAAAACTATTCATTCTGAGATGTATGTGTATGGCTGGGATCAGCTCCTGCTGAAGTAGCAAACTCGTTATAATGTTGTCCAATAAAATTCTGTTTTCAGAAAATAAATAAATAAACGATAAAAAGATAGTTAAATCTCAATTATATATAATAAACATGAGACATGATATCTTTCAAACTTCAGAAAAGTTCAGATAATGAGAGGATCCTTATTTAGTTAAGGCATGACTTGTTCCGAGAATTTCTCACCAGCCAAACTGAACCAGAAAATATTCTTCTTTCGACTAATTTATTTCTACCTACTGTCATTGCTTCTCAATTTGACGAAAAGATTTAGGAACAAACCTAAGTGCATTTAACATGTTGCCACATATGATCGAGCCCACCAAAGTGGTGGACTTTATTGTCCTTATTCTTAGGGCAAGCAATGTGCCTTTAAACTACAATTTTCTTGTTGACATTTTTATGGCTCTTTACTTCTGGTTCATCAGCATCCTTAGAACACAAGCAACAAGACTAGCTAATTTTTTATGCAGTTTAATTTTGGTCTTGCTTACTCTTCCCCTTTGTAAATGCGTAGTTGTTTCTTATCTTCTATCCAAATTATATTAATTTACAAGCCTATGACTTATGTATGAGCTCTTCTAATGTTAATGTTACGCGACCTTGCTCATTTTGATTGTTCAATCAGATAACTTTAATTTATGTTGAAAGCCCCAGAGAATGAAGAATCATTATGTTAAGATCACTATAACATGCTCTAATTAATGCCAAATATGTAGACCAATTTATTTTTTCCGTCCAAGTTTTGTACTTTGAAGTACATGATTTGATGGATTTTCATATATTCATTTAAAACATATTCATTGTATCCTAAAAGCTGATGGTTAAACTTTGGTTGAGCAATGACAGTAGGTAGAAATCTTACACTACACAATCTGCCAGCAATGCTTCTAGTGTACTTGCATGTTTACGTTAGGACAGCCATCTTTAAACTTCAATTGCAAGAAATCGGCTTCAGGCCACCAATTCTGTTGACTTTCATCTGCGCAGGCCATATATAATAAGGTCTACAAGCTTAATTCTGTGTAACTTCGCTTCATTAATCCTTCATTTAAACCATAGTTTATTGAAAAGTTTGATATTCCTTCACCTCCATCGAGAAAGGAAAAGTTGATCATCACATGCGCACATGGGTTCTGCTACAATGAAGATTTATAGTCGTGTTAACGTTCTGTTTGTTGCAATCATTATTGTTTTTGCTTCATTATTCATGGCTATCAGCTCTGCTGCTACAAGCTCCATTGATATGTCCACTGCTATTCTCATTAGAGTTGATCAATCTGGCCGGGGAGAATTTAAGAAGATACAAGACGCAATTGATTCTGTTCCTTCTAACAACTCAGAATTGTATTTCATTTGGGTTAAACCAGGAACTTACAGGTCTCCACTTGCTGCATTCCTTGTTTGTTAATTACAGGCTTTTCTTTACCTTTTTTTATTTTTTTCCAATAATTGGAACTTGTATTTTCTTCTATTTTACATGCAGAGAAAAGATTGTTGTGCCAGCTGATAAGCCCTTCATAACAATAAGTGGCTCAAAGGCTTCTAACACCATAATAACTTGGAGTGATGGCGGGGAGATATTTCAATCTGCAACTTTCACTGTGCTGGCTTCTGATTTTGTTGGACGATTTCTAACAATTGAGGTATTCTGTTTTGCATCACATTATATTTCAAAAGAATCCTTGTCAAAACCCCAATTAGCTAATTTATACCTTGATCAATTTGTTACAGAACACATATGGATCAGCCGGCAAAGCTGTTGCCCTAAGAGTGTCAGCAAATCGAGCAGCATTTTATGGCTGCAGGATTCTATCGTACCAAGACACTCTCCTGGATGACACAGGAAATCATTACTACAGCAGCTGTTACATTGAAGGAGCCACGGATTTCATCTGCGGAAATGCTGCCTCCCTCTTTGAAGTGAGTATAACTGTAAATTAATTCTCCTTAGGCTACCGAGTAGCAAGCTCAATGCTATTCATTTCAAATTTCCAACACATAACATTAATAAGTTTCAATATTTATGACCTTAATTTACAGAGATGCCATATACATTCTGTGTCCACGGGGAACGGAGCCATAACTGCTCAGAAAAGAGCGTCATCAGAAGAAAACACTGGATTCACTTTCTTGGGTTGCAAGATAACCGGTGTTGGTAAGGCAGTGCTTGGAAGGCCGTGGGGTCCTTATTCTAGGGTGGTGTATGCCCTGACTTACATGTCCGGTCTGGTACTGCCGCAAGGATGGAATGATTGGCACGACTATGCCAAGCACAAGTATATCATCTATCTGTCTATTCCAAAAAATATTCGTTTTACAAAAATTAATGTCAAAATGATCGTAGCGGATGTTTATTAACATGTTTCTTTTTATTAATTTGATGGTTTGCAGTAATGTGTATTATGGGGAATACAAGTGTTATGGTCCGGGAGCTGATAGATCAAATAGGGTTGCTTGGTCACTAAGCTTATCAGAGAATGAAGCTGCAACATTCTTGACTAAGGACACGATTGGGGGAAGAGCTTGGCTTAGACCTGCACCATCCAACTTCGAGAGAGGCGTGCCTACAACTATTGCTGCAAGAACTGATGAGAATAATTAACAGAGGATATTAGTATCATTTGTTTGTGAGTCTTAGAGCTCACAATTTATTCTGTATTAATTCTCTGTAATTTCATTTAATTCATTTGTACATTATATTTTTAAAAATACAATAGTTCATTAACTAATTAAAATAAAAAATATAGCAACATCAATGGCCACAACTGGACCACTCTCAGTTTCTTTCTTAAGTAAATAGTTATTTATCGACTCAATCTAACCAATGACAAAGATTTTAAAATTCAAATTCAAGGGTCCACCATAACAACTTATTAAGAGAGAAGTTTTTATTCGGACGACATAGAATTTTCTAATTATTATTTTCAAAGAGCAGTCAACTGCCTAGAACTAATAACAGTACGGACTAATATAATAACTAAAAACAGTATGTAAACAGGAAATTTATATCCTATTTATTATTAAGGTGCTATCATAAAAAAAAACTTGTAATTATAATAAAAGTTAACAATATATAATAAATATTATTTTTAAATAATAATTATGCCAAAAGTAATAAATATATTATAGATTTTCTATCATATAAGTAGTAGATCAAATCCACTGAATTTTCAAATTATAACAGATAATATTTATTAAACAATTAACTGCCGTAACTTTTAGGTTATAACTACCAACCAAGAGGATCTTAGTGGAAAGAAACTATTAGCATTCTACTAAATTAGAGTTTATCTGAATTAATTTCATTATCTATTTGTATTTGAATTAATTTCATTATCTATTTGTTTAGATTAATGTTTGAAGCTGCGGCTGAGAAAGAAAAATCATAATGGCAACATTAGAAGTCCTATGACATGGGCAAACCTCTAATATTTCAATCTTTATTTGTTAGTTTCATCATGGATAAAAAAAATTAAAGGTCTAAAATTTAACCTTAATGCATCAATAAATTCTGGGGTAATTTTGCTTAGTTAGGAATTTACTTCCTTACCCCTGCTACAATGAAGATTTATAGTCGTAATGTCATCATCCTGTTCGTTGGAAAAATAATTGTTTTTGCATCAATCATGGCTGTTTGTGTGGTTTTAATAAACCCACTTTCTTTTTATTTTATCCTTTTATTTTAATAACAATAATAAAAAAAGGGAGAATAGGAAGGAAAATGGTGAGAAATAAAAGGAGAAGAAGAAGGTAAATGGGGAAAATAGGACTAGCACTCCCCGTCACTCTCAACCGCTTGTTTTACAAGTAAGATGAATGGAAAAAGAAAAGGGGGTATTAAGACAAATAAAAACCTCATCTGGAAGGGGAACATTATCATCATCATGAGGCATCTCTTTTCTGGCTTTTGGTGAAGGATTCGGCCAAGCCAATTAAATCTTAACATTGTGCTTGTTTTTCCTTTTTTCGTCTCTGATTTCCCACACACTCTGCTTTTGTTGTTTATCCATCATTATTTTATTTCGTTTTTCCTGTGACCTATAAACTGACTTGAGTATGGGAGGGTTTACATTGGAAAAACTTCCGGCGCCTCTTACTATTCTTTGTTATTTTAGGGGTTTGCGAGTTATCTACTGGTGGTCGCAGGGTATCCTTGGTGATCGGTAAACCATTTTCCCAACAATAAATTTAATGCTGACGTGGAGGTTTGGCATCCAGTCGCTAACCAATTGATCCATATTTCAGCGTCAACATTTGGTGCCGGTTGTGGGGAATGGTACAAAAAGTCATCATTATCTCTATCGATTGAGTTCTGGCCGAAGCAGAAGTTATTAGCAAATTAAATTGATGGGAGTGAACCATGATTAAATACTACCCGAAGGCCAATGACTAGATCTAGGTATTGAAGAAATTTACTTATTCAATCGGTAAGTCATCGATATGGCTTTTCACTTCAATTTACAAACTAGCTTGATGAAAACTTGATTCTTGATTTCATCCAAAAAAATTTCACGGCTTACTATATGAAATTATTAAAATCAATTTATTTGATTGCGCAATCTTGGTAATTGTGAGCATAAATCTATTTTGAATATAGGAAATTTTCATTCATGGCCATGCATGATTAGATCACAAAGATCAAATTTAAATTGCCATTCATGTGCATAGTGGCATGAAGATTTAGAATCAAATGTTCATTTACTACATACCTCGTTTATCGCTGAATAAATTCTAAATTCTTGAAATGGGATAAGGAAACTTCAGTAATTAGAACTTGTTAGGAAATTGATGGGTGAAGTAGACACGCAACTAAAGTGAAATTGAGAAATAATGACACAAAAAATCACATAAGGACACCATAAATTACGTGGTTCGGCTTTTAGCCTACGTCCACCGGCGAAGACAGAAGGAAAATATTTTAATAGTGAAAAGGAGTTACATGTATTATAGTATTTTTGCTCACTACCTAAAACCCCAATACACCCAAACTCTTAAATCACTAGACTCTTAAATCACTCTCTAAATGAAGAAAAAGAACTGAAGAATTTGATAATTTACAAATGAGGAGAGCCACCCTTTTATAGCCAAATTTTGGCTACTTTGCATTATTATTGTATTATTATTAATTTTTTTCTTTTCCTTCTTCGGCCCGGTACCATTTTTTTATTCATTTTCTTTCATTTTTTCTTTTTCCTTCTTTTCTTTGCCCTTTGCGGTGGGGCATTGACATTCTCTCACTTGGAGATTACATTAAGAACCAATCAATCTCCACACTGTCCTTTCTGCTTCGCCTATACTTATGTTGCCTACGTTTCTACTAGGCCACAAGAGAATCTACTCCAAATAAACTTGTCAGTATTGATTAGTTTGGTCAAAACATCTGCTAGGTTCTCCTCGGTATGAATTTTCTGTAAATTGACACTTCCAGCTTCCACTACTTCTCGAATGAAGTGATACTGAACTCCTATGTGTTTTGTCCTAGAATGAAAGGCTGGATTCCTTGCAATATACAACGCACTCTGACTGTCAAAAAAAACATAGGAATTTTCTATTGTTTCTGCCCGAGCTCTTTCAATAATCTTTATATCCAAATAGCTTCTTTGCAAGCTTATGTAGCTGTCATGTACTCTGCTTCTGTTGTAGATAAGACCACAACGGTCTGTAGTTTTGAAACCCAGCTTACACCTCCCCTATAAGTGTAAATACATAGCTAGTAGTGAATTTTCTTTTATCAAGGTCTTCTGCAAAATCTGAATCCACGTAACCCCTGACAGTAAATTTTGATCCTCCATAACATAATACAACATTTGGGGTTCCTCTGATATATCTCAGAATCCTTTTTATAGCTATCCAACGCTCTCCACCAGGATTCGTTATGTATCGATTGACTGCTCCCACTGCTTGTATAATGTTCGGTCCAATACATATCATAGCGAACATCAAACTTTCCACTACTAATGCATACGATACTTGAGACATTTCCTTCCTTTTTGCTTCGTTGCTAGGACACATACTTGAGAATAATTTGAAATTAACAAGAAGTGGGGTAGAAATTGAATTACAATCTTGCATGTTGAGCGTCGTAAGATTTTCTTCAAGTAATTCTTCTGAGAAAGCCAAATTTTCCTGTTATTTCTGTCTCGGTGAATTTGCATCTTTAGAATCTTATTTGCTGGTCCCAAGTCCTTCATTTCGAACTCCTTAGCCAATTGTTCCTTCAATTCATGGATTCGATCTTTGTTGGAACCTGCTACTAACATATTATCCACATACAATAGTAAAATTTTCAAATCATTATTTTAAAACTTCTTGTAATATGCACAATGGTCTGAACTTGTTTGTTGTATCAAAGGCTCATGATGAAGGAATCAAATCTCTTATACCAATACCTCAGTGTCTATTTGAGACCGTGTAGAGATTTATTCAACCTGCAACTAAGTTCTTATTTCTCTTTTCAGCAAAATCTTCTGGTTGGAGCATATAAATTTCTTCTTCAAGTTTTTCATGAAGAAATATAATTTTTACGAGCATATAAATTTCTTCTTCAAGTTTTTCATGAAGAAATATAATTTTTACATCTAACTGCTCTAGATGTAGGTCAAATGTAGCACACATTGCCAAGACTATTTTAACTGTTGTGAGTCGAACCACCAAAAAAAATATTTCGTTAAAGTCAATACCTTCTTTATGAGCATATTCTTTTACCACCAATCTTGCACGATACCACTTCACTTGGTCATTACCATCACATTTGATTTTGTAGAACCATTTGTTACCAATGACTTTTTTTTTCATATGGTAGTGGTACAAATTCCCATGTCTTGTTCTTATGTCGAGCCTCAATTTTTTCCTACATTGCTGTTATCCACAAAGCAGTATCTGAGTTGTTTAAGGTTTCATGGAAAGTTGATGGCTCTCTATCATCTGTTAGAAGACGATATGCAACATTGATCTATATGACATACTCTGAGTGCCATGATGGTGGTCATCTCTCACAAGTTGACTGACGAACTTTTGGAGCCTCGAACTCAACTAGTAGTTGTTGCTCGTGCTATAGTGTTGCTTCAGAAGAATCTGAATCTTCGGGATTATTTTCCACATATACCGGCACAATCTCTGACTTTTCCTTTGCAGTTCTACCATCACCATCTCTTTTTTGCAGTTGATCTTCTAAAAAGATAACATCTCTACCGATAACGATCTTATGGGCAGTGGGATCCCACAGACGATACCCTTTTACTCCATCAGCATGTCCTAAGAAAATATATTTTTTAGATTTTGGATCTAGCTTTGTTCTTTTTTGGGCATTGTACATCACGTACACAGGACATCCGAATGCATGTAGGTGAGAGTAATATGATGGCTTTCCAGTCTACATCTCTATCGGAGTCTTCAACCCAATTGCTATGGATGGTGACCGATTTACTACATAACATGCAGTTTTGGCTGCTTCTAGCTAAAATGAATTAGGTAGACCTGCAATCTTTAACATAGCTCTTATTCTTTCTGTAATATTTCTATTCAATCGCTCTCCCACTCCATTTTGTTAAAGAGTGTATGCCACTGTGAACTGCCTCTGAATACCTTCTTGCTTACAGAGAGCAAGAAACTCGTCGTTTGTATACTCTCCACCGTTATCTGTCCTTAAGCACTTGATCCTTTCTCAGATTCAAGTTCAACCCGCGCTTTGTACTATTTGAACACTAAAAACACATCTGACTTTTTTTTTGATTGGATATGCCTAATATCTCCTAAAATAATCATCAATTAAAGACACCATGTACTTTGTAACTCCCATGGATATGTCCCGTGATTCCTAAGCATCAGAGTGAACTAAGTGTAGAATGCATTTACTTCTAGCAATAGACATACTGAACTTTAATCTATGCTGCTTACTTATAACATAATGTTTGCAAAATGGTAGGTTCACTGATTTGAGCCCCAGAAGTAGTTTTCACTCAAAGAGAATCTTCAAACCTTATTCTGACATGTGGCCAAGTTTGAGATGCCACATCATCGTTGATTCTTCTCCATTTGACGCGACACGCGCATCAGCTTCTTGTAGTGTTTCTTCTTTAAGCATGAATAGATTAACATCGATCTTTTCCGCCTTTATCAATACAGACGCGCCTCTAGTAGTCTTCATGATCCCATTTTCAACATGAGTTTTGCATCTATCTATTTGTCCTAGAGACAATAAATTCTTCTTCAGGTCTTTGACATGTCGTAACCCCTCAATTGTGTGAATTGTTCCATCAAAAATTTTGATTTTGACAATACCAATACCAACGATCTCTAAGGCATAATCATCTCCCATATATATAGATCCTCCTGAGATAGGTTCATATGTGTGGAACTATTCTCTCTGAGAGGTCATGTGCCAGGTAGCTCCTGAGTCTATAAGTCAAATGTCAGATAACCGTTTTCTGCCTTCTGAAATAGTTATTACCTCGCTATAGAGAATTTCGCCATCATCCGAGGTATTTGCTACACACCCCTGAGCATTTGATAACTCATGTTCTTTTCTCTCTCTTCTCTTCTGGTTTTGATAATAATAATAAAAAAAAAGAGAGAATAAGAAGGAAAATAGTGAGAAATAAAAGGAGAAGAAAAAGGTAAATTGGAAAAAATAAGACTAACACTTCTCATCACTCTCAACCGCTTATTTTACAAATAAGATGAATGGAAAAAGAAAGGGGCCATTAAGACAAATAAAAACCTCATCTGGAAGGGGAACATTATCATCATCATGAGGCATCTCTGTTCTGGCTTTTGGTGAAGGATTCGGCCAAGCCAATTGAATCTTCGCATTGTGCTTGTTTTTCCTTTTTTTTTTCTTTGATTTCCTAAACACTATGCTTTTGTTGTTTATCCATAATTATTTTATTTTTTTCATGTGACCCATAAACTGAATTAAGCATCGGAGGGTTCACGCCAGAAAAACTTCCGGTGCCACTTACTGTTCTTTATGATTTTAGGAGTTCGCGAGTTATCTGCTGGTGGTTGTAAGGCATCCTTGGTGATGGGTAAACTATTTCCCCAACAATAAATTTAATGTTGATGCGGAGGTTTGGCATCCAATAACTAGCCAATTAGTCCAGATTTTGAAGTCAACAATGGCCATCTGCAGCTCTACTGCTATAATCCCTAATTATTTGTCTACCGATGTTCTCAGTAGAGTTGAAAAATTTGACAGAGGAGATTTTATGACGATACAAGAAGCCATTAATTCTGTTCTATTTAATAATTCAATTTTTTTTTTCATTTTAGTTCTGCCAGGAACTTATAGGTCTCCTTGTTATATTTTCCAATAATTGGAATTAGAAACTATATTTTCCTTTTACATATGCTTATATGTATAAAGAGAAAAGATGGTTGTCCCAGGTAATAGGCCCTTTATAACAATATGTGGCTCAGAGGCTTTAAACACCATAACAACATGGGCTTATGGCGGGGAGATATTTGATGATGCAACTTTCTCTGTGTTGGCTTCTAGTTTTGCAAGAAAATCTGTAACAATTGAGTTATTCGCTTTGCATTATAGTTTTGTCGTTGTAATTATGTGATGTCATTCAGTGCTAGGTACTAATTATATTGCCTTTGAGGCCTGGCCTTGGAAATTGATTTGAGCTTTGGCTTTATGCACCCTTCTAACTCTAAAAAAAATTAATAATTTTAATAAAATTGATATATCTTGATTTTTAGAAATATTTTGATAAAAGTGGACCCTTGCCAAATAAGCATTCTTCTACTTAATTTATACCTTTATATGTCAATGCATTATAAAGCACATATGGATCATATGGTAAAAGTGTTGCACTAAGAGTGTCTACAGATAAAGTTGCATTTTCGGAGCTATAACTACTTAGAAAAAAGTGTCGTCACAAGAAAACACTAGATTCGCTTTCTTAAGTAACAACATTGCTGGCATTGGCAAGGCAGTGCTTGGAAGGCCATGGGGTGCATTTTTCAGAGTGGTGTATGCTCTGTTAGAATTGTGTCAGTAATTATTTTCATTGACACTTGCTAATTGTGTCAATAATCTGGCAGTCAGAAAAATAGTGACACTTGTTTGTGATGTTAGAGATTACTATTACTATAGTATTACAAGCTTTATGACACTATGGTATTAGTAGTTACTGATGATGATCGTGTGTTAAAAGTTATTTTCACTATCGTATCACGAATATTATGACACTATAGTGATAATGTTTACTAGCAATTATTATACGTCAATAGTTTGTTTTACACCAGGGAGATGACATGATAGAATGAACGAATATTAATACTTTAGTGTCAGGAATTTGTGTTACGATAGCATCACTAGTATTATGATACAATAGAGTCTTAGTTTCTAATTAAATTTATATTTTGACATTTCTGTTGTTACTCTACTGTTTTCATTGTTCTTTTAGTTTTGCCAATCAAATGATGGTATTCAAAGAAAGTATTAAAATTAAACTAAAGTACTAAACTGAATAATTAAATATAAATATATAACATTCCCACTAAAATTTAAATAGGTATCAAATATAATACTAATACAAATATCTGGAATATTGTTTGAAAACATCTCAAGTATAGTTTGGAAACAACATAATGACAACTTGTGGAAAACAAGTAATTATTTTCAGTACATTTACTCCTTGACCTTCGCCTTTCCCTTCACCTTTACCACCTACAAGTGCAGTATGTAGAATCAATTAGTTACTATACTACAAAAATCAATTGTTTGATATTTACAAGAAAAAATATAATTTATCTGATTATTGTATGTTACAATTAACTTTGCAACATACATAGCCCATTGATCGCGAAGTTACGAAAGATCGTCTGTAGTGTACTCATCACAACCCTTGAACTTCAAAAATAAAGCAAGAGAATGTATTAATATATTTTAAAATCTATCCTAAAATAAAACAACAAAATAAATACATATATTTTTAAATCTATTATGATTAACATAAAAAATGAAGAACATGCAAATAAATTATATCATCATAGCAAACAAGGGTTACAAAAGCTGAGTAAGAAGTTGATAATTTATAATATATCATTTTGCTTTACTCAATATTACTTTAATACTCAATGCTGGGCTTTATATGCCTTCTATTTCTACATGCAACAGCTCAAATCATTTTTGGTTTGCACTAAAGTGTTTAAGTACATAATAGAACACACTAAAAATTAGTATAATTTTTTCCAAATATCTTGAATGCATTCAGCAAAATATTGATCAGTTGTGTTGAACTAATGAATCTGCCCACTTTATTTAAAAATACAATAGGATAAAATGTAGATATATATATATATATATATATATATATATATATATATATATATATATATATATTGTTATAGTTTTTACCCATAATAAATATGTCAAATAAAATGTATGTGATTATCCTAAACATACACATCACTTCCTCTCATTCCACAATGCATTCTTCAACAAAATATTAAAATAGTTATAGAGGAACTTATATTGTTTTCAAGAATGCACAAATCTCGAATAATATCTTGGATGTACTTTATCACATAATAACCATATTTAAAAGTTCCAGGTTGTTTCAGACACTAAAATAGTAAAAATTAGTTAGAAATATACTGATGAAAGTAACAATAGAAGTCATAACTTTGTTTCATTAATACATTCACAAAGACCCATTGCACAACCTTCTTTTTATTAGTCTTCACTTGATGCATTGTTATCCCACTATAAGTAATAAATAACAGATGCCAGCAAATTAATCCACAAAATAAAAAATTAAAAAAGAATTAAGTAAACCAATTAAACTTATTCATTCACCATTTGCTTCAACTCATCATCAGGACTATGACGTAATGGATCAATATAATATATTTTTCGCCTTACTATATCAATTGTTACTAGCACCTAGTGGCCACTAAACAAGCAATTAAAAAAATAACAAACAGATTACAAGATAAATTTAAATCATTCATGTAAAAAAAAAAAGAATATAGGAACAAAATTATCTAACCTATCTGTATCTTGTCCAAAAGGTCTGAAATATAGGAATACCTATTTGGATAGCTTGCTTAAGTTGAATGTAACTTAACTATACATCTAAATTGAATTAGAATAACATAACAATATTATCCATCTCCTCATACAAGTGTCTGTTAAAAAAAGAAACATGTATGACATATGAATATAACAAATAAATTATTGACAATGTGCAAAATCAAAAAATATAATAAAAACACAAATTAAGTTTTTATTTCTTACTTGATCCATATCTCCAAAACAGAATTTGAGAGCTCTGTAAACTCAGTAACTTCATTGCAAATCTACTTGTCCAATTTGCTCTCCCAGTAAACACCAAAAGTTTTGAGATCATGTGCAATCATAATCGACCGTGACAGGGAGCTCTCAATCATCAAATAAAAATGTTCATATGTGAACTCTTGTTCTCCTTTCTTGCTTTCACAGCTCCACAAGTATTATTTCTTAGAACAAGTTTCCTTGCTGTCACTGGTTTTACAACAACAGGTTCTTTTGTTGTTCCTTTCTGTTCATACAGATATACCACGCCATTTGTAAAAGACTTTCGGCTATCGAATTTTCTCTTTGAAAGACTTAATCTTCAAGATCTTTTTAGGGTGATTTTTGAAGTGGCTTCACAATCTACTTAGGGTGATTTCTGTGTAGGGGATGGCAGAGGAGGTGTGTAGTCGTTTTTGTCAGATTTTGGACAAATAGTGGGGTTATTGGTCACTGACTTTGGAGTAACTTTGGTCACTGACTTTGGAGTAGCTTTGGGGTCATTATTCACTAACTTTGGAGTAGCTTTGAGGTTGTTAGTCACTGACTTTAGAGTAACTTTGTTGGGTAGTCGACGATCTATCTCTATCTTAACACTGTAACCTGTTTTAGAGTTAGGAAATTTGGAACTGCTAACTTCAGTGTTGTTGCAGGCATTTATCCTTGCATTCATTTGATCTAACTAAGCTAGCATAAACTGAAAACTCTCCTTATTGGAGCTCATTTGTACATTGTACAATCAATCTCACGAATAAATAGTCTCTATCAATGGCTTGCATGCACATTTATATGGTTCCTTTGGACCCAATGAGTCATGAACTCCTTAGGCCTACCGATGATTTTTTTAGCCTAATAGAGGTCAAATTTGTGTTTTGTCACACAATTAAAGTTTACAAAGACTCCATTTAAAAATATGCTCACCCCAAAATTAATTACCAAAGAAGTAAAACCTAAATAATTATTTTGATTTGAATAGTGAAGCTAATTGTTTTCATGCGGGTTAACCCGGATAATGTTAACAGATATCATGTGTATGTTTATTTCTCATATATATCATGTGTATGTTTATTTAACACATATGCCACATAATTGTGATTACCAAGAAATAAAATTTAATTTTAAATACAAAAATCCAAAAATCAATTTATAATTTCATGGGCAATGATAGCCAACTACCCCTTTAATTGTCATAATAATATTTTGGTCGGTATAACTTTAAATTTAGAAATACTAGCTGTAGTTCCTATTGCTAGCTCACGACCGTCGGGTATAATGTAAAGAGCTGACATCTTCTTGATACAACTAACAGCATGGACTATAACTGAAAACGGTATTTAAACTTACAGGAAAGACACTATCATTCTTCTGAATTAAAGGGTATCTAAATTGAACCAAAATCCATTTGTTTAACTTTAGATTGAAATCTGGGGCTGAGAATAGAGAATCATTAAGTTCTGTGGACATTACAAGTCATATGTCTTGGGCAGGTCTAATATATAAAGGTCTACCTTAATGCATCAGCAATTTCTGTGAGTAATTTTGTTAATTCAAGAGTTTATTCCCTTACAACTCCATCGACGCGGAAAAAGTTGATCATCAATTCAACATGAGTTCTTCAAATGGTTTCTGAAGCCTTGCGTGATATTCCTCTTTTAATTATCAAAATTTTAAAGAATGGATGAATTATTTATATCTATTTTTTAAATGTAATACAAAAATTAAGTGAAATGAAACAAATCAGGAAACCAACAAAAAATGCTATCTATTCCCTTTAATGTTTGCATCATTAATTGTGAAATCATCCTTGAATTTGAGAGCTGCATTTCTAAGCCAAGTCCCCCGACCAGTCAAGTCCTTGGACAAGAACGTAGATGCTTCAACATCTGATAAGCTGTTTGACCAAGCTACTCTTTTTGATCTATCAGCTCCCGGACCTGAACACCTGTATTCGCCGTAGTACAACTTACTGCACAATCAATACATCAAAAACAAGGAAACAAGTTAGGCACTTGGCCTGTGTGTGATTAATTTCAATTTGGTGCACACACTATTAAAGCAGATTAAATGAATAGATTATATACTTGTGCTTGGCATGGTCGTTCAGATCATTCCATCCTTGGGGCACTATCACGTCGGACATGTAAGTCAGGGCATACACAACCCTAGAATAAGCACCCCAGGGCCTTCCAAGCACTGCCTTACCAACGCCGGAAATCTTGCAATCCAAAAAAGTGAATCCAGTGTTTTCTTCTGTTGACACTCTTTCCTGAGCAGTTATAGCTCCGCCCCACGTGGAAAGAGAATGTATAAGGCATCTCTGCAAATTAATGTCATGAGTCAACGTTGTGAAACTTAATTAATTAATTGTTTATGTTGGAAATTAAAGCAGCCTAATGAGAATGAGTACTCACTTCAAAGAAGGAGTTAGCATTTCCGCTTATGAAATCTGTGGCTCCTTCAATGTAGCATTTGCTATAATAATGATTTCCAGTGTCATCTAGGAGTGTATGATGGTAAGACAGAATCCTGCAGCCGTAAAATGCAGCTTTATCCGCAGAGACTCTTAGCGCAACTGCTTTGCCGTTTGATCCATATGTGTTCTGTAAGATATTAATTTATCAAGGCATAAATTATATACGTAAATGGTAGCTAGCAATCAAGGACTTGATCATACACGAATACTGCAACGCAAATACGTACCTGAATCGTTAGAGATCGTGCAACAAAATGAGAAGCCAACACAGTGAGGGTTGCAGAATCAAGAATGGACCCGCCATCACTCCATGTTATTTTGGTTTGAGATGCCTTTGCGCCACTGATTGTTATGAAGGGCTTATTAGCAGGCACAATAATCTTTTCTCTGCATGTATATGGTCAAGCACATGTAAACATATAGAAAAAATTGTGTAATGAGTTCCAGCTATTGAAACCAACAAAATTCAATTGAAAATAAATAAACGGAGAGATGTAACAGTTAATTACTGACCTGTAAATTCCTGGGGCAACCGAAATGAAAACCGATTCTGAGTTACTGGCTGGTACAGAATCAATGGCTTCTTGTATCGTCCTAAAATCTCCTCTGCCGTATTTTTCAACTCTAATGAGAACAGTAGTAGAAAAATCTTTGGGGATTGTAGCAGTAGAGCCGCAGGTAGCCGTAATTGAAGCAAAAACAATTGTTGTTGCAACAAACAGAATGCTAAAATTTTGACTGTAATTCTTCATTGTAACAGAACCCATATATGTTAATGATCAACTTTTTCTACACCTTTTAATATAGGACTTGCCCTGCCCCCAGATGAAATTACAGATAATCATGTACTTACTCTACTTAATTAGAAACCAACAAATAAAGATAGGTTTAATTAGAGATTGTTAATGTCATATGACTTATAATGTTAACATCAATTGAGACTTGACTATTTTTCATTCTCAACCGCAGCTGTCAATCTATAGTTGACATAAACAAATAGATAATGACATAATTTAGATACCCTTTTAATTTAGGAGAATGATAGTTCTTTGCTGAAAGTTTGAATACCTTTTTTAGTTATAGTCCAATTTACTGTTATTAGTTTTAGGGAGCTGACAGCTCTTGACTTTGAAAATATAAATAATAAAACCTTATATCCAGCGGTTGTGAGCTGGCAATATTATAGAAACCAAACTATTACTATCACGTAGTTGGCTATCATTCGCCCATGAAATTGCACATTAGCCTTTTTATTTTTGTTGTATTTAAAAATTTTAATTTTCTTACTGAATTAGTATCATTTTTAATTGCCACAATGAAGTTAACTTTCTTAGGACTCGGGCTTGAAGCTTTTTTCATGTGACACGGAATCTTTACTGATATCTTTTGCGATCCCTATTATGCCTTAAAACTGAAAATTTTCTTTTGACATTTATTTGGCTCGTTACTTTTGGTTCATCATCGGCCCCCATAAAACAGAAGCAACAAGGTTTGTCAATTACATGGAGTCTGCTTTGGTTTGCTCAGTTTCTATTCCAAATTGAGAATGTATAGTCGTTTCTTACTGTTTATCCTAATCAAAGTAATGTATAGTCGTTTCTTACTGTTTATCATAATCAAAGTACCTAGTATATGACTTTCATTCTTAAGAAATGACCAAACAAATCCTTGTGCATAAACAATACATGCAAGCAAAAGTAGAAATGCTGTAAATGGTAGGCAGGTTTGATCATGTTCAATAAGCAACCAACTTAATTTAATAGGAAAGCTGCAGTAGAGTATGGAGAATAATTAAGTTAATTATGTAAGATTAACTAACAAACATGACATGGCGTCATGGCCTAATAGAAAATTTTCTGAGCTTTTTCTTTTGCAACTAATCTCATAGCTGATGGGTGATAGAAAATTTCCCACTTTATGCAATCTTTTATTTCAAGCAAAATCAGCTACTGATGCAAGAAATCGGCTACAAGAAATTTCAAGAAATTTTCTGACCATGTTTTACTTCAACTGCAAGAAATCGGCTACAAGCCATCAATTTTGTTGACTTTCTTCTAGGCATGCCATATATAATAAGGTCTACAAACCTAAATGCCTCAGTAAATTTTTTGCAACTTTGCTTCAACCTTTACTGAAGCATATATAGTTTACTGGAAATTTTATTCTTTCAACTCCATCGAGAACACGTTAAAACTTGAGCACATGAACACGGGTTCGGCTACAATGAAGTATGATAACATTATGTTTCAGGCTACAATTGTTTTTGCTTCACTCATGGCTACCAGGACTGCTGCTACTAGGTCCATAGATTTGCCTACTGCCATAAATTAAATCAACTTAACTTCTAAGTTATAGTACTTAATGTTTATTAAATACTTTAGTGTTATAATTTTTAAGATACAACTGCCAAACCTCAGCCCTAAGTAGGGCTTTAAGTGTTCTGATCTAGGAGTTGATAGATCAAGATGGGTTGCTTGGTCAAACAACTTATCAAACATATGCTGAAGCAGCGCTAGTTTCATGCCTGACATTACTGGCGAGGAATCTCGGCTTAGACATGAACCTACCGAATTCAAGCATAGCTTTACAATCAATAATGCGAAAACTGAAGGGAATAGATAGGATTTTTGTTGGTATGTGAGTTATTATTTCATTTAATTTTTATTATGCATTACATCTTAAAGAATAGATATAATAATTCATTCAGTCTTAAATTAATGAAGTTAGACAACAGATGGCTTAACAGTGATCGCCTCCAAAACTTCCATAATTCGTAATGAAAGTTCCCATCGAAAAAAGGGAAAAAAAAGAAGGATGTTGTCCAAGAGTTTGGCAGAATAGCTTTTAATTTTATTTGGCCGTCGTGGGTAGGGCATTAATTTGGGCTGTACTAAGCTTTTTTTTTTTCTTCTCTTTTTGGGATAAAAAGTTCATCCAAACATATCTCGAAAGATATTATTTCAATGGGGTGTGTATAATCCTTCTGATTTTTCAGTTTACATTGCAAAGGAGCCATCGTGTTTCTTCTATGCTCATTGCTTCGTAAGTAATCCAATTAACTTTCATTCTTTTGAAAACTTTATGTTGAAATTGATAATTGGATTTGTTGCTCATGAGATTACATTGTTTTGTATTGAGTAGCAAGTGCGACGAACATTCTTGCTAAGTTACTTTATTATGCAGTGAATTTATAATTTATAACTGCTAATTAAATTCATAATTTATTCTGGCAAGAATTTGAATCAAGAAGATAAGAAAACAAATCAACATAACATTATGCGCCAAATCCACATTCTTTAGGGAAGAGGCCGAATTTTGCTTCTCTACTTTATGCTTTGCGTTTTACTCCTTCAATTGTGAAATACCTCTCTTTATATAGGCATTAAGGTTGAATTCTTCCTAAATAAAATTTTTTTTCCTCTTATAATTCTTATGAATCTAAAATAGAATAAATCAGATATTCTTGCCTTACTTGTTTGCAAGAAATATCTAGAGCATTTAATAAATTTCTTATTTGAAACAACTTCTTACTCTAAATAAATTTTACACGTCAATTATAGAATCCTGTCATTAATTAACTTGCTAATTTAGAAATCTAATAAAATTAGGAAACAAATATTCATAATAAATTAGAATCTCACTCAATTAGGGAATTAATAAATTAATCCCTATTACTAGATATGCAATAAATTAAATTCCAATTTAATTAGACTTGCCATAAAATGCCAGCTCTATAAATAATGGATCTAACAAATTTGTTTTATAATAGTTCGATTCCAAATGATATTAATTCATACCTACCAAATACTTAATTCATTAAAAGAAATTTTTGACTTGAAGATCTGGTCGTCATAAATTAATCAATAATCACTCTAATTATTGGAAAATTATTACTTAGAAATTAAACTAAGCAATTTACTCTAAATTTATTTCAAAATAACTAATCAATTATCATCTCAATTTTCAGGCACTACAACTGCTGCAGTAGTCTGTAGAGAGCATGCATACAGATTATGGATGCAAATAGGATTTCCGTTGTGGCATGTATAAGCAATTAGGCACTCTTAGTGTTGGATGGGTGGGTTGCCCAACGACTCGACCTATACTTGGTAACTGCTTTGTAGTTACCATGTGCGTATTTGTAAGTTAAAAAGGAAGTTGATATAATATCAACTTTCCACTTTGGCAATAACTCCCAGAGAAAAATAATAACTCAGAGCGAGTGTGTGTGTGGAGAGTGAATCTTTCATCTTCTTCTCTTTTTCATCAAGATCAAATAAGAACATTGAACAACTCATTAGAAAAAGGGCATCTATACTCTGATCAGAGAAGGATTTCCATTTGTGATTTCTTTCCGACCATCAACGTCACCCAACATTTAATTATTCTGCTACTTAGAAAAAGGCATGGCTTCTTGAATTCCTTTTATTTTTCCTTCAATGATATTAGAGCTTTTTTTTGTGTTAGATTTGTGCAAATGGTTGAGTTTATTTCATGAAAATGCATGAATTTTATATGTTAATTATTTTTTTCATGAAATGTATGATATGATGGCTATTAAATTTATGTTCTGGAGTGCTAGAATTACTGTAAAAAATTATGGAATTGAAAGACATAAAAACGGCCTAGGGTTTAGGTTGCTTGAACCTTAACAAAACATGAAACCCGAAACTTTATTTGATCATATCTTATGATCTAGGAAATTTGACATTGTGAGTAAATATATCATTGGGAAGATTTTTTTGAGAGCTTTCTAATGATATGTGATTTATTAAAAATATTTAAAACAAGAAAGTTATGGCCAAAACAAGAATATGGTCGAATTAGGGTTACATAAGTTCAGAAAACCTTAATTTTTTAGAAGATGTTTAATAGTGCTAGAATCGATTTTTCGATGATTCCAGCTTATTTTGACCTTCGATTGAAAATATGATGGCACTATTGGATCCAGGATGAAAAATCGAGTCAAAAGGTGTAGGACCAGACGTCATCTGAGCAGTGAACAGCGGCACATGGGTCATACTCTCTTATTATGTGCGTAGAGGAGTGCATGAATAGCATGTGCCTACCTTTGCGCGTGGGGATGTGAATCCAGATTAATGTTTTCCATGTATCTTGCTATTCGGAACTCTGATTTGAGTATTGTTTGCACCGTTTGATCCGAAATGTAATTTTCTATTTATTTTTAACATAAAATCATAATTTCTAGATATTTTATTTTTTTAGAATAAAATTTTGGATCATATATATAAAGTCTCATGGATGAGCATTATATGTAATAGATATTTCGCTTTGGTGGGAGCTCGAAAATATATTTTACATGGAAATTGGCTGAAATTTGATTGTATCTCGTATTAATCGTTTGTTAATAATCATTAATATTAATTTTACGTTATTTTTCCTAGATGCCTTTCGTTAGAAAGTTATGGACTAAAGAAAAGAGGTTAATGACAAATAGAGCTTGGGTTTCACCTATGGATCTACTTGAGATCAATAATGACTTATCTTATGAAGAACATATGAAGAAAATGGAGAATTGTAAGATGA
The DNA here is from genome assembly GCA_030444775.1 of Atalantia buxifolia. NCBI lineage: Eukaryota > Viridiplantae > Streptophyta > Magnoliopsida > Sapindales > Rutaceae > Atalantia > Atalantia buxifolia. The sequence goes on from CM059838.1 coordinate 22,946,173, forward strand.
ACCCTGATCGTTCTATACGAGATGAACCCTGATCGTTCTATACGTATGAATATAGAAGACATATATGGGGTTTTTATCTGCTTAATGTATGAAAAAGTGGATACTAAGTATACAAACTAGGATTATTATCAATGGGTCCTCATAAATTCCTTACTTGATGATAATAACACGCTTGTCTTTAAGGCTCGCATGTTAGAGGAGATTGAGAATCCCTCGAACACATATTATATGTTGAGGTGTGAAATTGCGCTGATGGAGGAGTGCTGTTTTACTTAAAAAATTAGGCGAACCTTAATACTTAACAATTACACAAACCTTCAGAATGGTAGACCAGTGATGACTCTATGTAATGAAAGTTATCATTGCACTTTTAGACTTAAATCAGTAATACTTAGAGAGTAAATGATGTGCTTTTATTACATTTTAGTTACAATTTACATAAGCAACCATATTAGTTTATTTTTAATAAATTGAGTTGTTTTAGAATATTTTGTGCTTAGATTATATGCATAATTGTAGATGACCAAAAGCTCAAGTTATAAGGAACGAATGCTGCTGCAACAGACTTGTAGAGACAATGAAAGAACTTGACTATAGAGCAACTGAAATAAGTCTAGGACAGTACAAATGCTGTAAGAATTCTTGAGCAAATGAAAAACTGGATTTCACGTGCAACAATTAAAAGATTGCGATCTACAGTTTCAAATAATGGAGGATACTCGTTATACACTTTCGATTGCCCTAATTCTAAGTAATAAAAGGAGCATACATGAAAAAAAGGGAGATCCGTCACCCAAGAAGAATATCGAAAAGAAATAGCAAGAAAACATAAATTAAAAGATAGTTTTGAGGGTTGTAACAATAGATTAAAGGAAGAAATAGAGGCGAAACGTGAACCAAGCATATTTCAGTTCTTTTTCTTATTTTCTCGTTTTCTATTTACTTATGGGAATGTATTGGATGGCTATAATAATTTTTTTTTCTATTCTATCACTAATTATGAACTAAATTTGATTGTGGTTGAATGATAACGATCTTAATGGATGTTTGACTGATATACACGCATGTTGCTTTGTGTTTGCTATACTATTTTGTCTTAATTTTTTTTTTTCATTTCAATTCCCTAGTTCAGTTGACCATGAATTTAAAGGATATTAGCTAAGAAAGAGCCTGAAAAAGGTCTAGCTTAGTGAATCAAATTAAGACAATACTTGGTTTTACATTAAGTTTCCTAAGTTGAGTAAATTTTAATTTGAATAGGGTCGTGCTTGATCTAAAATTAGTGATGAACTAGACATAGAGATTCACCTTATAGGATAAATGGAACCTAGGACGTTTAATGTTATATTTAATATTATGGTAACAATTCGTCACTGTTAGGTTTCTTATGGCTTCAAGATGGTTGAGGAAGACCATTGCATATATATTAAGACGTCTATCGTTTTTGCGATATTAACTTTGTATGTGGACGATATACTGTTGGCTGCGAACAATAACAGGTTTGTCAAAATTATTTAAGATTAGCTATATTCAAATTTTGACATGAAAGATACAGGCGAAGCAATTTTTATCTTAAGAGTTAAAATTTTCAAGGATCGTTCAAAAAAATTTCTAACTTTATCATAAAAGTCTTACATTAAGAAAATCCTTGAAAGATACAACATGGCTGATTGTAAGCAAAATGATACCCATAACCAAAGGACAATCTATTAGTCTTGATATGTGTCCTAAAACTTCTCAAAAGAAAGGAAAGAATGGCTAAAGTTTCTTATGAAAATGCCATTGGAAGTCTCATGTATGTCATGATGTGTATAAGGACTGATATCAATTATGCTATAGAACTGGTGAGTAAATACCAATCTAATCTTGGTAAGAAGCATTGGAACGTTGTCAAGAGGATTTTGGCATATCTCAAAGACACTGCAAATTATTCTTTATGTTATTAAGGAGGTAGTTTGTGACTAATTGGATATTCAGATGTCGATTGAGGTGGTGATCTAGATGAGTGCAAATACATCTCGAGATATGTATTCTTGCTAAACAGATGAGTAATCACATAGAGCAGTAAAAAGCAAACAAGCACAACTTTATCGACGATGGAAGCTGAATTTATTGCATGTTTGCAGTAGTGCAAGAAGCTACATAGCTTAAGAGATTTATGGAGGACTTAAAGATTAATATAAGTAATATCAGTCCAGTAATTGTCTACTGTGACAATTAAGCTGCTATCTTTTTCTCTAAAGATGCCAAATGCCACAGCAAGTCAAAACACATTAAGACTAAACACAATTTTCATAAAAGACATTTTGGAAAAAAAGGAAGTAGCCATACAATATATCTACACATAGCATGATAGCTTACCCACTTACGAAAGCTGTAACGAGAGACGTATTCACCTCTCATACTAAATCATTGGGGCTATATAAATTGTAATTTTACATTGTTAAGATATATTTATTTGTTATGAACATCTTTGTTACATAAATTATTTTGAAATGCAATTATATTCAAAGTTCCCTTATTTCAATTTATTTTGTGAAAAGCATAATTACACATATATAAAAGTATGTCATCAGGTCATGACCAACTTTCTTACATAAGCGGTTGTCTCAATTGCTTTAGGAGCAAGCTAAGATGAGACAAGTAGAATAATGAAACAATGTGTTTGTTTGAGAGCTAAATAAAATGAGTTATTTTATAAGTTTTGTTGCCTTGATTAGAATCAAGATGAAGTCTTAAATGATATTTCTTATAGACCGATTATGATGTAGCTCACCATTACAGAGACCTGATATAAACCATATGTGAGATCTTATTTTTAGTGCTAATTGAAAGCGTTCGTTTTAAGAACTCAGGTCAGACATTATAGAAGAGCGATTAGACTAAGATCTGGATAGTGAATTAAATTAATAAGACATACACCATAAATAGAAGATTAACCGTAATGTATGTATATAGCACGCATGCTTGGTGACCAAAATGGAAAATGAGTGAATCTCTCTTATTCCTCGTTGTGTAAATTCCATATGCCTTTCTATAAGTCAACTCTAGTATCCTTATTAATATCAATTATGTTTTTGAGATCTCATATTGATGTCTGCTACTTTAGCATGTTATCTATAATCTTGATAGGATTTGGTCTATGAAACATGACAAGGAAAGTGATTATTTTGGACTGATGAACATGAGTGTGATAGGAAAATTTAATTTTTTTCTTTTATATGATTCACTACTTGACTAATTGTATAATACATATGGTATACTACAATTATGAATACATAAAGAGATTGCTCAATTTTGGCATATCGAAGAGATTTAGTATGCTTGAATATTAAAATGAATTAAATCTGAGATACAATGAACAAATATTGAAATTCTCTTGCATATTGGTGTGCGATTTCTATTGCTATGGGTGTCAATGTGCAAGTGTACATAACAAGTAATATACCGATGAGTATTCAGATCGTCTCTATAGGGTTTGATGTTATCAGATTTGCTACAATAATCTTAACAGTGCAATTTCATTCTAAATTAAAACAAGATAATTTATGAAACTAATGAACTAATTAGACTAAAAATGCAATAAATAAAATGCAATTAAGAAAAATATCACATTAAACACAAGGATGTAACTAATGGGAGAAGACTAGTTGAATCAACAAACTCACTTAATGACTTTAACTATTTTTCAATTACAGTACCGTTGCTACAACATCTATTACAGCACTGAACAAAATCCCCCATGCATCTTTAGTTGTCGCCTGTTAGATATCTTATACCTAACGCAATCTAACAATTACGCTAACATTAAATATATCATTAAATGTCCTAGGTTCCATTTACCCTACAAAGTGAATCCTTATGTCTAGTTCATCACTAATTTTAGATCAAGTATGACCCTATTCAAATTGAGATTTACTCAACTTGAAAAACCCAATCTAAAACTAAGTATTTTCTTAATTTTCTCCACTAAGTCAGACCTTTTTGAGACTCTTCTTTAGCTAATATCCTCTAAATGGGTGGTCAGTTGAAATAAGGAATTGAAATAAAAATAATTAAGACAAAATGTTATAGCAAACATAGAGTAACAAACGTATATCAGTTAAACATCCATTAAGATCGTTTATCACTCAACCACAATCAAATTTAGTTAATAATTTCTGATAGAATAGCAAACAAAATTGTTATAGCCATCCAATTCATTCCCATAAGTAAATAGAAAACAAGAAAATAAAAAGAAGAATTGAAGTCTACTCGGTTCTTGTGATTTTTCCGCTGCTTCCTCATTTAATCTACCGTTACAGGCCTTAAAATTATCTCTTAATTTATGTTTTCTTGTTATTTCTATTTAGTATTGTTGAGTGTTAGAAAATGTATATTTATAAAGGAGAAAATCATCGTTTTACACTTCAAGTCTCACTAACATCTCTAATTTTATTTATTTAAGTCCCTTGTTATTTAATTATGAGTGTTTTGTTTTAATTAAGTATTTTATGTATTTTAGGGGCATCATGGTCATTTCACAATGAACGATATATCGGATAGCTAAACGGATGTCACTTTTGAACTCAGGACAGTCGAAAACCTTAAGAGGAGCATAAAAGGAAAAATGGCATTGTTCACACGTACGGTATTATTCACATGTACGCTACTGTTCATAGGTACTGTTTACGACACTGTTCATACCGCATCACTGTTCAAACCGTGTACAAACCGTGTTACTGTTCAAACCGCGTGGTCAAACCCGTGGTCAAACCGCATACTGTTGACTGATGACGTGGCGCAATCCTGTGCGTCCAAACTGTTTTTAATCCGATGGTCATAATTTACTCAATGTATCTATAAAAAGGGGGCCTTTCCCCCTTAATTTGATACCCCTGAATCCATTTTTGAGCTTAGTTTTCTGTAATTCTTTCTCCATCTTGTATTTTCTATGTATTTTAATAAATTTTCATTTTACCCTTAGTTCAATTATGAGTAGCTAATTTTCTTTCAAGCTTGGGTTGAAGGTGAAGTCTCAACATGTGTCATGGGCTTTATTTGATAAATTTATTTTCTCTTCCCCTCTAATTTCTGTGGAGATTTTGATTTTTCGTCGACAAATAATAATAATCTTGTCTAGTTATTCGCCTAGTTTCCTTGGCTAAGACCTGTATAAGGTTATTATTATTTGGCACGATAAGCCCTTCGCACCATATTGATTAGAGTGTGGTTCATGAGGTGTGGATCCCCCCCTCATGATTTAATTGGCATTAATAAGGAATATTTAGCTTATGGTGCATGTTTATACGGATCCAGATACCCAAGCACTTTATTTCAACAGTTCCCAATTTAATTTATTCTTGTCATACTAATTTAAATTCTAGCATAGTTTAAATCAATTTTCCCACAAATCCAATCACCCACATACAAAATTAATTCTACACCTAATTAAAATCCACCTCCTCGTGGGATCGACACTTGACACCATTGATCTATTCTACAATAGATTCGTGCGCTTGTGAGTTCAATAAAATTTACACAATAGGTATTGATAACTCTATGAAATGAGAGTTATCATGGCACTTTTAGACTTAAATTACGATTACTGAGAAAGTAAATGAAGTGCTTTTATTGCATTTTAGTTAAATTTTGCATAAACATTAATCTTAGTTTATTTTTAATCTATTTTGTTTGATTTAGAATAATTTATGTGCTTAAACAGTATGCATAATTGTAGGTAATCGGAAGTTCAAATTTCAAGGAAAGAATGCTGCTGTAATAGGCCTGCAAAAATAAGGAAAGAACTGAGCTACAGAAGAATTGAAACAAATCTGGAATAGTGTAGTTGTTGTAGCCATTGCTATAGAATTCGTTGCTGTAGCAACCCTGGAGCATTGACAAAGAAGATTTCGGCGATATACTTAGTAGATTGCGATATGGAGTTTCCTAATTTGGAAGATATGCACCATAAACTTTCGTTTATCCTAATTTTTAGCTATAAAAGAAGCACACACTTATAGGAAAGAGAGAGAACTGTCATCCAAGGAGGAAAACAGAGGAAAAAAAAAGAAAAACAGAATTAAAGAGAGAGATTGAAGACTGCACTAGAGGAGAAAACATAGATATCTATTGAAAATTAGTCCTTTTTGTTTTTTCATTTATTTATGGGGATGTATTTGATGGTTAAAACTCGTTTTTTTCGCAAATTATGAACTAGATTTATTTTTGGTTGAGTGATAAACAATTTTAATGGTTCATTGACTGATTATATGTGTTGTTGCATGTTTGCTATAACACTTTCTTTGATAATACTTATTTCTATTCATTATTTCGGTTGACCATCCATTTATTGATACTAGCTAAGAAAGAGCCACAAAAGGCCTATTTTAGTGGAACATATCAGAGCAATACTTGGTTTTAGATTGGATTTCTTGAGTTGAGTTTTACTTGATTCTAAAAGGGCCAGGCTTAATCTAAAATTAGTGATGATCTAAACATAAAGATTTACCTTGTAGGGTAATTAGAACATAAGTGTGTAATGCTATATCTTATGTTGGCATAACAATTGGTTACTGTTAGGTTGCATATAGATATGAGACATCCAACATGCGACAATTGAAGATACATAAGGATTCTACCCAGTGTTGTACCAGATGTTGTAGCAACTAAACCTAAAATTAAAAAAAAATAGTCAACACCATTAAGAGAGTTTTATCACTCAACTAGTCCATTCCCATTGGCTTTATCTTTGTGTGTGACGTGAGAATTTACTTTATTGCATTTTATTTTAATTAGTTTATTAATTTTATTAGTTTCTTTGTTTTCAATTAAAACAAAACTGTATTGTTAAGATTGCTATAGCAAATCTAATAATATCAATCCTGGTGGAGACTATCTGAATGCTCATCAATATATTACTTGTTGTGTACACTTGCACATTGACACCAATAGCATTTGGATTAAATACAACATGTATTCTCTTTGGGTGACAGCTCTCTCTTTTTCTTTCATGCTTGCTCCTTTTATAACTTAGAATTAGGGCAACCAAAAGTGGGTGGCGCATGTCCTCCATTTTTGGAAACTTTAGATCGCAATCTTGTAGTTGTTGCCTACGAAATTTAGTCTGTCATTGCTCTAGGATTGCTACAGCAACGGCTACAGCATCTGTACTGTTCCAGACTTATTTCAATTTCTCTATAACCAAGTTCTTACATTGTCTCCACAAGTCTGTTGCAGCATGATTCCTTCCTTATAACTCGAGCTTTTGGTCACCTACAATTATGCATATAATCTAAGCACAAATTATTCTAAAACAACTCAATTTATTAAAAATAAACTAAAATGAATGGTCATGCAAATTGTAATTAAAATGCAATAAAAGAATATCATTTATTCTCTAAGTATTACTGATTTAAGTCTAAAAGTACCATGATAACTTTCATTTCATAGAGTTATTATATACGATTGCAATTGAGGCATCTTTTGCCTAGGTTAGCAATTAAGATATGTTTTTTGGCCCCTCGGATGGGTCTTTGGATATGTTTGTCATCACATGGTATATCTGCCTGTATGCTTGAAGATATGTGGTTGTTTGTTGCTTCTTTGTTCACTGCCCTGCTGCTTCGACGTTGTCCCATCATGTGCGAGTGAGAGATGTTGGATGGATGGGTCAGCCATGATGGGTCAACCCGACCCACCCTTACTTGGTAACTACTTTGCAGTTACTATGTGTGTATTTGGAAGTTAAGAAGGAAGTTGATATAATATCAACTTCCTATTTTGGCAACAACTTTTAGAGAAAAATAATAACGCAAAGAGTGCATGTGCGTGGAGAGTGAATCTTCATCTTCTTCTGTTCTTCATCAAGGTCATATAAGAACATTGAACAACTCATTAGAAAAATGACATCTATATTATGATCAGAGAAGAATTTCTGCTTGTGATTTCTTTTCGACCATCAATGTGATCCAACATTTAATTATTCCGCTACTTAGAAAAAGGTATGGTTTCTTGAATTCCTTTATTTTTACTTCACATCGTCACTTGAACATGGCTTAGTTACCTGCGCTTCTGCTCCTATTGGCATAATTAAAAGTAAAATAACTGCAAATAAATAAATAAATAAATAAAACAAAACAAAACTACCATAAGCTAATTTCATGCAAAAAAATCAAATGAGAGTAAGGGTCCATTTGATAATACAGTGTTCTAGTTGCTGTGGAAGCAAAGGTACAACCTGTTTGAAAATACTATCAGCTATAGAGTGAAAGTTAATGGATCGATGTTTGGTTAAAAAAATAATCGTAAAATTGAAGAAACATATAAAATGAACGTGAGCATGATGAAGGATGCAACGTTAAGAGAAGCTTTAGAAATTTTTATTTTTTTGTGTGAATTTCAGAAGAATCAAAAGATTTACTTGTTTCCCTTCTAACCTCTGCTTAAAATTTCTACGAATTTGAAGTAAAAGGAATTTATTGGGCTGCTAAAAGTGCCTCATCAAATTTTGAGATTTTAGCGAAGAAAGGGCATGAAAATCTTTCAGCGTAATCCAATAAGGCCATGAAGATACAAGGTTAATTTTTTTTCTCTTAAATACTAATGTAAAATTGATACTCTTTTCAAAAATAAAACAGATACTCTTTCCAAAAATGAAAATCTTTCAACGTAATCCAATAAGGCCATGAAGATACAAGGTTAATTTTTTTTCTCTTAAATATTAATGTAAAACAGATACTCTTTCCAAAAATAAAACAGATTCAAACAAATCCATGTTTGATGATGATGATGATACTTGCATTAAATTCATTTCTTTTAAATTTTCCAATAGGCCAGAGAAGAAGTATGTTTAATTTTTTTTTTTTTAAGTACAAAAGTAAAGCACATACTTTTTCCAAAGCAAAATAGTAGTAGTAATACAGATTCATCTTACCATATATGCTTTAACATATTTTAGTCGTCATAAATTCTTTTATTTTAAATTTTAATCAATTATTCATTTAAAAAAAATTATAAGGGTCGATCTTCCAAACTTACACTAGACGTTATATCTGAGTGGAGCTATTGCCACCCCTTTGAACTCCTCTTAAAACTAGTTTCGTATATTTTTAGATTTAGTCTTAGCCACAATTATACCCCTTTAAGTTAAAAAAGAGTTATTAAAAAAAAGTTCAAGACAAAAAAAAAATTTAGACTATTATTCTTTTTTTGCATGTGAAAATACAATTTTTTAAAATAAAATAATCATAATTTCTGAAAACAGAAGATTTTAGGCTAAAGTAGATTTTGAAAGAAAACTTGAACCTTAAATAAAATCTAGATTTTAATTTATTATGCGGCCACTGAAGCTATAATCTAACTGATTTAATTCTAGGAGATTTTTTATTTTATATTTTAGTAGACTTTTCAGCATTAAAAAAATATATTAAGTGAATAAGTGATTATGCATACATATATCACCTTTTTGAGCTTTCAAAGACTTTTTTCAATGTTGTTTCACCACGTGATTTTATTTATGGGGCAAGATCACTTTAGTAAATTTAGTTCAAGATTCTATGGACTCAAAATCTAATTAACTGAGTAGTGATGATATTTGATCCCTTTTATTCTTTCACTGGCCCCCCATTTCTTAATTAATTTATTTATTTTCAGAATTATGCTTTTTATTATTTTGTTAATTTCTCTATCCTTTTCAATTATTAGTACCACTGAGATATTAAATAATTTTATCAAATTTCAGCTTTTTTGTAGTCGTCATTCACCATCGCGAAACTTCTACAAAAGAAATTGTATCTACTGTTTACCAAACCATGGATATTTATGTCCAATCCAATGGAACTAGTGAAGAAACATTGTCACTAAATGTCTCATTTTTTAATTTTTGTTTGTTTCGTGCACTTAATTAATGATTTACTAGTTCTTGTGGTGTGGCCACATGTCTTAGAAGATTCAGAGCAAAGTTGAAGCTTGATTATGTGTTGTGTAATATAACACTAGAATTTTATTTACTACTGACAATATTAATTAGGAATGACAAAAAGATCTAACCTTAAGTTTAGCTCAATTGACCTGACCCAAAATTTTCGAAATTTGACCTGAATTTAAGAGTTTCAGATCGAGCTCAGGCTTAAATATCATGGTCTAATTAAATTTGGGTCAGGATTTAGGTCATATTTGCCCCGACCCAACTAGCCTGACTTGAAATTCAAAAATTTAATTTTTTTATTTATATAATTTTATAAGATATGATTTTAGATTATGTTTATTTTATAATTTGTATAATTGTATATTTGAGACCTTGAATAATTTTTTATGTTTATGTTAAATTGTAATGTATATAGGAGGTTAAGTCCATTTTTAAAAAATTTAAATTACTTAGATAAAAAATTTCTTAGAAAAAATTATGGACTTGGGGCCTTTTTATTTCAAACAAGAAGGGAGATCCTTAATTTAAAATTGTAAATTGTTGGTGAATACAAATCAATCATTAACTGAAAGCAAGTAATTTTTTATACTGACTCCCTTGTAAATATGGAAAAATCACCCGTTAATACTCACTTCCTAAAGAAATGATTTACAAGACAAAAAAGCTTGATTTTTTTAAAACTGATTTCGTAATAAAGACAGAAGAAAGAGACATAACCCTTTCAATGCCTTTTGAAACAATTGATTTTTTTTCAGAACAATCTTTAAAGTGATTAAAAGAAAAGAATTTTAAATATGTTCACATCGGCTTAATACAAGTCGGCATAAAACCTGTTATAAAAGAAGGATTAAATACTTCTATCTTAGTCGTTCTAAGAGATGGCAGATTCATCTCTTTTTATGATTCTTTACTAAGTAGTATTGAATCAAGCCTCTGTAAAGGACCTATATCATTCAGCTGTTATCCAAACATAACAGTTTCCTTAAAAGACAAAAATATTTTGAAAAGCATGATTCTTCAGATTAAAACTCATAATTACCATATGATTGAGGGATCTGTTCTGATTGCCTTGATCTTCAGAATATCTTATAAAACCATGAACTCCGCGTTCAATACAAAACATTTATTTCAGTCAAAAAGAGATGAGACTCTTCTCTTACAAACTGATCTGTCTAAAGCCAATACTGTCATTCTAAAACCAATCTAATGGAAAGATGTCAATCTTCCTGAAGAATGGATCTTGGAAGGAGCTACTGAAGCAGTAATTCCAAAACAACTTGAGCCTAATACAGAGTTACAAAATGTCACTCAGTATTCTGACGGTAAAGTCAAACTTTCCTTTAGGAGATCTACATCTTCTAGATTCTCCAATAAAGACTCAAGTACTAGTATTCCTTCATTAGAAAAGAAATTTTCAAGAGTCCCTTCTGTCATAAATCTTCTTTTCCAACCAGTAAAAAGTCAACCTAGGTTTTCCACATCGGATATACCTAGTTCCTCTATACATTCTGTTGATTATACTACTAGTGTTCCTCATTCAATTTACACTAGCAGTCAATAGGAACAATGCCAAGAAGAGAAGAAACTTTCTCTTCCGACTTCTCCTACATTTTTTGTAGTCACAGAAAATGTAATCAGTGTCATTGAAAAAGATTTTGAACTTGACAAAAATCTTCTTCATGACGATTTTTACTCTGACACTGATAAAGAAAAAAGTCTTTCGTTTTTTAAACGTTTCTTAAACCAAAGAAAAGAAATACAAGAAGTTTATTACGAGTTTGTAAATTTGCATGAAGTTCATATATTATTTTTTGATTGGTTTGAGATGTATGCTTCGGATAATGACATTAGTTATCCTTTTAAAGAATCAACTCCCATTACTGTTAGGAAAAAAATCATTGAATAGAATCTTTCTGATAGTGATAGGACCATCGAATCTGAGCATCCACCTCTTAGGAGTTTAACCATTAATCATGGTGAACCTCTTACTCAGATAAAAGCCTCACCTTATAAAATCCATAAACCCAATGATCCAGAGACAAATTTAGGAAGCATTATCAAACAGAATAATTTCTGTAATGCAAACCTAAATACTATAGGAAAATAGTTGACTAGAATAGAAAAACAATTCCAAAAGACAACCATAGCTATTTCTCCTAGTATCACATCAAAGTCTGATTCAGAGAAAAAGCTTAAAGAGCCTATTTTCAAACCTTTCCAGGTTTCAAAACTAGTCAAAAGCTTATTCATGAATCAAAATCAGATTTTGCTAAAGCCATTAGAGACCAACTAGATAGGATATAAGCTTCTTTCTCATCTAGTAAAGTTCAAATAGCCTCTGATAGTACCCAATCTAGCAAAATTGGTGTACTAGAACAAGACCAAATGTCTATAGCCTCGTCTGATATAGAAGCTTTTGGAAGTGAGCCTATTCCTAAAGCCAATAAAATTCATTAGGGATTAGCCCTTCCTACTGTCAATTATCCACCAGACTTGACCTTAGACAACAGGCCAAGTGCATTAAACCAATTACGATTTAATGCCTCCTCTGTCTATGAGTGGAATATTGATGGTATGTCTGAATACAACATCGTAGGATTGTTGCAACAGATGACCATGACAGCTAATGCCTATAAAACTCAAGCGGGAACCTCTGACAAAGCCATTGCAGAGATTCTCATTGCTGGTTTTACTGGTCAACTAAAAGGTTGGTGGGATCATCTTCTCACTAAACAACAACAACTAGATATCTTAAATTCAATTCAAAGAGATGAGAATGGAGTACCCATCTGTGATGAATTCAATAGCCCAATTCAGGATGCAATTGTCACCCTGATCCTTACTATATCCCTTCATTTCATAGGTGACCCTTCATACCGTATGGATAAGAATGCTGAGCTACTATACAACTTAAGATGTAGGAAACTTAGTGAATTCCAAAGCTATAAAACCACATTCTTTACCAAACTTTTTCTTAGGGATGATGCAAAACCATATCACTTGGAAAGAAAAATTCCTTGCAGGATTACCAACCCTATTAGGAGAAAAAGTCAGGAACTCGATTAAAGCCCTATATGACAATCACATTCCTTATGATGAGCTCACCTACGGTGAACTTGTCAGTTTTATTAATAAAGAAGGTTTAAAGATTTGCCAAGACTTGAAACTCCAGAAATGCCTAAAATGAGAGCTTAGGCAATCCAAACAAGAACTAAGCAATTTCTGTAAACAGTTTAACTATGACCCTTTTAAAGTCTCAACCTCCAAAAATTGTAATGGTAAGTGTTCTTCAAAACCTTACAAAAAACATTATAAGTCAAAAAGTCATAGACGTCCCTTACCTGATTTTAGAAAATCTTCTTATAAGAAACCTTCGAAGCCTTATAAAAAAAACCCTACTTCTCTAAAAGAAGTTATTCTAAAGCCAAACCAAAAACCCCTTTTAACTACAGAGAAGCCACATGTTTCAAATGTGGGAGAAAAGGTCATATTGCGAAATTCTGTAGAATAAGCAAAAAACTTCTTGAGCTTGGCCTTGACGATGAGATACTTTTTAAAGTTGCCCCTTTACTTGTAGAGTCTTCTGACTCTGAGTCTTCCATGACGGGAGATAGTGAGCCCTTACAGATTGATGAGCTAATTGACTCTGACTCTGTAACAGATAGTAGTAGTGATTCTGACATAAGCAAAACAGAATCCTACTTAAAGAAAATCAATGTGTTGACTAAAGATCAAGAAATTATTCTTGAATTAGTTAAACACATTTCTGACTTTACTCTCCAAAAGGAATACCTTGATAAGCTTCTAAAAACCTTAAAAACAGGTGATAAAGCAGAAACTTCTAAAACCCTAATTATTAAAAAGAACACTTATGACCTTACTGAAATTTTGGATAGAAAGAAAACGAAGAAAACAATTCCCAATATGCAAGATCTTTAGAAAGAGATAATGACATCAAACTTGAGATAAAAAATTTGAAAGAGGAACAAAAGACTGATTCTGAAACTATCCAACTCTTGTTACAAAAACAATTGGAAGATAATTCGGATAAAGAAACAGATTCTGATAATGATGACAATGATAAACAAAATCTCGAAAACATTGAATCCATACCCAATGATTTTCTTTTTGTTCTAAATAAAATCACCACAAGAAAGTATTTGATTAAAATCACCTTGAATTTTTCTAAAGATTTTGAAATTGATACCATTACCCTTTTTGATACTGGTGCTGATTTAAATTGCATTAAAGAATATATTGTTCCCAGAAGATTTCATGAGAAAACGAATGAAAGACTTTCTGCCGCCAACAATTCAAAATTAAAGGTCAAATCAAAATTTGATGCTTCTATACACAATAATGGTTTTGAATTCCGGACTTCCTTCATTTTAACAAATGACATACATCACAAATGACATACTATCTTTTAAAGCAAGAAACAAGAAATTGATTTTCCTCTTCATAGAAAAGCCTAAAATAAGAAATTTTAATATTGTAAAAGCATGTTCTGTTTATCAGAACCAAATCAATACCCTTATTAAATCAAAACAAAATTACCTAACTCATTTGAGAAAAGATTTAAGTTTACAAAGAATTGAAAACCAGTTACAAAGTGATTTTAAAAAAATGAAAATCTCCAATTTTAAAACCCTCATTGAAAAAGAAATATGTGCTGATTTGCCAACTGCATTTTAAAACAGAAAACAACATTTGGTTAATTTGCCTTATAAAAGCTTTTTCGATGACAGACAAATTCCTACTAAAGCCCGTCCAATCCAGATGAACATGGATTTAGAACAAAATTGTAGGAATGAAATCAAAGATTTAGAATCTAAAGGCCTTATTGCAAACTCTAGGTCTCCATGGTCATGTGCCGCTTTCTATGTCAACAAGAACTCTGAGATAGAAAGAGGAACACCTAGATTGGTTATAAATTACAAACCCTTGAATAAAGTGTTAAAGTGGATTAGGTATCCTATACCTAACAAAAATGATTTACTCCAAAAACTGCATTCTGCATTTATCTTTTCAAAATTTGATATGAAATCAGGTTTTTGACAGATACAAATCCACCCTAAAGATAGATATAAAACTACATTTACTGTTCCAGATAATTGAATCTGATACTAGTAGGAAAATGATCTGAGAAGATGGTGTTTTCAGACAAATTTATAAATAAAGACAAATAATTGGTACGTGGCGTTGTTAGACCAGATCATCCCAGAAACTTAATATGCGCTTTGGGATCAGATCTGACTTAGAACAGATCTAGATCTTGCACGTTCAAGTTTCCAGCCGATATACCAAATTTAAACTACTTTCAATCAATACAAAGGCTCATATGCAGTACTAGATCTGGATCCCAGAAATAGTACTCTGATTGAATGGAGGGAAAAAAGAAATACAACTAAGGGCAGAGATCAGGTCTCTATACCTTAGAGGAACATAGCAGGTTATAAACAAGTTTCTGATGCAGAAGATCAGCCTAGGCTGCAACTGTAGAGTATACTTATAAGATTTAAACAAACTTTAAATAAAATACAGGAATTTAAATCATACAATACTTTGAAATACATTACATTACTATGCTTTAAATCAAATTACAACTTCTTTAAAATAAACATCAAATGCTTACATTTGATCTTGCTTGAATCCCGAAATGATATTTTACAGAAGAAGAAGAAGGAAAATTAGAAAGACAGGATTTGATCCTCTAAGTCTTTCTCCAGAATTCCTTGAGAGAGAGAGAGAGAAAGAGAGAGAAAGTTCCTGAGAATGGATGGTAAAGCCTTCCCTTCCTTCTTTTTAAAGACGTGTGAGAATCTTTTACTGTTCCTTCACATGTGATGGTGGAGAGTGGGGTCTCCGAGAGGAAAATGATGGGGGACATCATCATATGCTTTGATGACTTTTAGGCTTCACGAGGCAACAATATAATTTGCTTTAGCTTTATCTTTTTGAAAAGGCTTTATGTGGACCATAGGAAATTTATCTTCACAGCTTTTCCCGAAAAAAGGTAGAAGACAAAATATTGTTCCAGTGCGGTAAAATAACAAATTACAAAAATACAAAGAAAAATTACAATGGAAAATTACATAAAGAAAATAATACAAATGTACAAATAGAATAGAATTGACTAATACTCCTTTTTTTTTAAAAATAAATTACATGTATATCTATATAAGGAAAAACTTTAAGATTTCTTTATTGGAGATAGAATCCCGAAGCAGTCGTCTTCGTTATCATCTCCAAGAGAAATAAACGGCTCAGCTTTTTCATCAGAAGAATCAACAACAGAAGATTCTGATCTCGAGGTGAGAAGCTGCTGCATAACTTTAAAATATTCATCTTCGGTCTTTGCACTAGCCAAAAAAGATTGGGCCTTAGCTCTTTGGGCCAGAAAAGTATTCTGGGCTTTAGTGTCTTCAATACTTGGGGTTAGGAGGCCTTTGAAAGATAGCCAAGCACGAACCGTGGCTTCTGACAGTTTGGACTGGTCATCAAATTTTGACCACCATTTGACTTTAAAGGTTCTTTGTAGAATTAATTGGGCTTCTTGAGTGTGGTATTGGAAATTCCACATCCAAACCCAGGGAAGAAAGAAATTTATACAAAAACAAAGAAAAAGAGGAAACCTCTTCTCAGACTCAGAAGGAATATAATGGGCTTTAAACATGTTTAAACAGTGGATGGCATTTGGAGTTAGAATATCTGGGCTTGGGCCAAAATAGTTCCACCACTGTTGGAACCAATTTGGAAGGCTTTGGATGGTTATTTTTGAATTGAAGAAAAATAACCATGAGTGGGTCTTTTTTGTGTTTTGTATGAAAAATGTGTTAAATCAAGCTTGTTGGTAGTCCCAATATGAAAAGGACAAATAATGGTTTAGACGCATTTGAAAATTGGTGGGGAAAGTTTTTGGTTTGTGAAGTTGGTCCCCCCACAGTTTTGGGCTCAAGACTTTTAAAATGGTGGCTGTAGAATAAGCTGGCTCAGTATGAGACTCACTAAGGAAGAAATGTTTGAATTTTATAGACTTAGTGAACTCAAGTATGCTTTGATAGAAGACTGAAGTTTTGACAAATCCCATGGTTTGAAAAACCAGCCTTTCGGGAAAATCTTTGTAATGACTTGAAATAGATCAGAGTGATAAAACCCATCTTCCATCGATAAAATATTTTGATGATGAGCTTTATTAATCCAATCCGAAATTTTTGTGAAAACTTTAGTTGTGAAACAATAATTTGAGAAGATGAGCTTTCATCAGAGATAACTTTATTTGAAGAAAACTTTGAAATTGCTTTAGAAATACTTTTTTCTTTCTCAGGAATTTGAGAAAGAGCTTTAGTTTGGGAAAAACTTTGTAATGCTAACATAAGCTCAGGGGACTTTGAAATGGAATTCATCCATTCATTTACATGTTCTTGAGAGGCAATTGCTTTAGATTTTGCTTCTTGATCCTCAATCATGTCAATCCATGATTTAATAGGCATGGCAGAAGAAAGTAGTTTGTCTTTAGAAGGGGTTGTCTGAGGTTGTTTAGAGGTTGTATAGGTCTCAGAGTCTTTAAGAATGGCTTTGCCTTTGTCCCTCTTTTTGGGCGGCATTATCTGTTTTGAAGAAATTCTCTGGTTAGAAAATTAGGGATAGAATTTGTATCTCCTTTAATAAACTCAATGTCAAAATAAAAAACACTTAAAATGGCTTGCCAGCTTGCAAAAATCTATTTTGATGCAATGTTTTGAACATCTTTTTCTAAAATATGTTTTGCAGCTTTGCAGTCTATCCTAAGTAAAAAATTTTGATTTAACAAATCACTTTGAAATTTAGATATGCATAAAACAATTGATAAAATTTCTTTTTTAATAGTAAAAAAGTTTTTTTTGACATTCATTCCAATGATCAGAAACATATTGTACTATTTGTTCTTTATTATTATCAACTTGTTTTAGTATTCCTCCATAACCTAAGTCAGATGCATCAGTTTCAACAATCTTAGGTAAAGCAGGATTTGCAAGGAATAAACATGGAATTTCTTTAACAGAATTCTTTATAAATTTAACAACTTTAGTGTGTTCTTCAGTCCAAACAGCAGGATTCTTCTTTAGTTTATCATGCAAAGGTTTTGAAATCCTATTAATGTTGGGACAGAAATCAAGAATATAATTTCTCTATCTAGGAATCTCTATAATTGAGTTTTATCAAGGATTTATCAGGAAATTTATCAGTAAATGCAAGAGATCTCTCAATAGGCGTCATGGTTCCTTTGGAAATGTAATAACCAAGGAACATGATTCTTGTTTGAAACAAGGACACCTTAGAACAAGAAATGGCTAAACCAGCTTTTCTAGTTGCAAGGTAGAAAGTCTTTAAGTGTTAGAAATGTTGATCAATTGTTTGAGAAAAGATCAACACGTCATCAATATAAACAATGCAAAATTCAGAGAAAGGATTATAAATATCATTCATAATTCTTTGAAATTCTGAAGGTGCATTCTTTAATCTGAATGGCATAACCGTCCATTCATACTGTCCAAAAGGAACAGTAAATGTAGTTTTATATCTATCTTTAGAGTGGATTTGTATCTGCCAAAAACCTGATTTCATGTCAAATTTTGAAAAGATAAATGTAGAATGCAGTTTTTAGAGTAAATATTTTTTGTTAGGTATAGGATACCTAATCTACTTTAACACTTTATTCAAGGGTTTGTAATTTATAACCAATTTAGGTGTTCCTCTTTTTATCTCAGAGTTCTTGTTGACATAGAAAGCGACACATGACTATGGAGACCTAGATTTTACAATAAGGCCTTTAGATTCTAAATCTTTGATTTCATTCCTACAATTTTGTTCTAAATCCATGTTCATCTGGATTGGACAGACTTTAGTAGGAATTTTTCTGTCATCGAAAAAGCTTTCATAAGGCAAATCAACCAAATGTTGTTTTCTGTTCCAAAATGCAGTTGGCAAATCAGCGCATATTTCTTTTTCAATGAGGGTTTTAAAATTAGAGATTTTCGTTTTTGTAAAATCACTTTGTAATTGGTTTTCAATTCTTTGTAAACTTAAATCTTTTCTCAAATGAATCAGGTCATTTTGTTTTGATTTGAGAAGGGTATTGATTTGGTTCTGATAAACAGAACATGCTTTTACAATATTCAAATTTCTTGTTTTAGGCTTTTCTATGAAGGAGAAAATCAATTTCTTGTTTCTTGCTTTAAAAGATATACTATCATAATTGACAGTATAAGGGATAATAAGGTTAATGAACGGAGTTCCTAAAATAACAGTGTGATGTATGTCATTTGTTAAAATGAAGGAAGTCCGGAATTCAAAACCATTATTGTGTATAGAAGCATCAACTTTTGATTTGACCTTTAATTTTGAATTGTTGGCGGCAGAAAGTCTTTCATTCATTTTCTCATAAAATCTTCTGGGAACAATATCTTCTTTAATGCAATTTAAATCAGCACCAGTATCAAAAAGGGCAATGGTGTCAATTTCAAAATCTTTAGAAAAATTCAAGGTGATTTTAATCAAATACTTTCTTGTGGTGATTTGCTTTAGAACAAAAAGAAAATCATTGGGCATGGGTTCAATGTTTTTGAGATTTTGTTTATCATTGTCATCATTATCAGAATCTTTTTCTTTATCCGAATTATCTTCCAATTGTTTTTGTAACAAGAGTTGGATAGTTTCAGAATCAGTCTTTTGTTCCTCTTTCAAATTTTTTTTCTCAAGTTTGATGTCTTTTATCTCTCTCTGAAGATCTTGGATATTGGGAATTGTTTTCTTCGTTTTCTTTCTATCCAAAATTTCAGTGAGGTCATAAGTATTCTTTTTAATAACTGGGGTTTTAGAAGTTTCTGCTTTATTACCTGTTTCTAAGGTTTTTAGAAGCTTATCAAGGTATTCCTTTTAGAGAGTAAAGTCAGAAATGTGTTTAACTAATTCAAGAAATATTTCTTGATCTTTAGTCAACACATTGATTTTCTTTAAGTAGGATTCTGTTTTGCTTATGTCAGAATCACTACTACTATCTGTTACAGAGTCAGAGTCAATTAGCTCATCAATCTGTAAGAGCTCACTATCTCCCGTCATGGAAGACTCAGAGTCAGAAGACTCTACAAGTAAAAGGGCAACTTTAAAAAGTATCTTATTGTCAAGGCCAAGCTCATGAAGTTTTTTGCTTATTCTACAGAATTTCGCAGTATGACGTTTTCTCCCACATTTAAAACATGTGGCTTCTCTGTAGTTAAAAGGGGTTTTTGGTTTGGCTTTAGAATCTCTTCTTTTAGAGAAGTAGGGTTTCTTATCAGGCTTCGAAGGTTTCTTATAAGAAGATTCTCTAAAATCAGGTAAGGGACGTCTATGACTTTTTGACTTATAATGTTTTTTGTAAGGTTTTGAAGAACACTTACCATTACAATTTTTGGAGGTTGAGACTTTAAAAGGGTCATAGTTAAAGTATTTATATAAATTGCTTAGTTCATGTTTGGATTGCCTAAGCTCCCATTTTAGGTGTTTTTGGAGTTTCAAGTCTTAGCAAATCTTTAAACCTTCTTTATTAATAAAACTGACAAGTTCACCGTAGATGAGCTCATTATAAGGAATGTGATTGTCATATAGGGCTTTAATCGAGTTCCTGACTTTTTCTCCTAATAAGGTTGGTAATCCTGCAAGGAATTTTTCTTTCCAAGTGATATGGTTTGCATCATCCTTAAGAAAAATTTTAGTAAAGAATGTGGTTTTATAGCTTTGGAATTCACTAAGTTTCCTACATCTTAAGTTGTGTAGTAGCTCAGCATTCTTATCCCTAAGGTATGAAGGGTCACCTATGAAATGAAGGGATATAGTAAGGATCAGGGTGACAATTACATCCTGAATTGGGCTATTGAATTCATCACAGATGGGTGCTCCATTCTCATATGTTTGAATTGAATTTAGGATATCTAGATGTTGCTGTTTAGTGAGAAGATGATCTCACCAACCTTTTAGTTGACTAGTAAAACCAGCAATGAGAATCTCTGCAATGGCTTTGTCAGAGGTTCCCGCTTGAATTTTATAGGCATTAGCTATCATGGTCATCTATTACAACAATCCTAGGATGTTGTATTCAGACATACCATCAATATTCCACTCATAGACAGAGGAGGTATTAAATCGTGATTGGTTTAATGCACTTGGCCTGTTGTCTAAGGTCAAGTTTGGTGGAGAATTGACAGTAGGAAGGGCTAATTCCCAATGGATTTCATTTGCTTTAGGAATAGGCTCACTTTCAAAAGCTTCTATGTCAGAAGAGGCTATAGACATTTGGTCTTGTTCTAGTACACCAATTTTGCTAGATTGGGCACTATCAGGGTCTATTTGAACTTTACTAGATGAGGAAGAAGCTTCTATCCTATCTAGTTGGTCTCCAATGGCTTTAGCAAAATCTGATTTTGATTCATGAATAAGCTTTTGAATAGTTTTTGAAATCTGGAAAGATTTGAAAATAGGCTATTTAAGCTTTTTCTCTAAATCAGACTTTGATGTGATAGTAGGAGAAATAGCTATGGTTATCTTTTGGAATTGGTTTTCTATTATAGTCAACTGTTTCCCTATAGTATTTAGGTTTGTATTACATAAATTATTCTGTTGGATAATGCTTCCTAAATTTGTCTCTGGATCATTGGGTTTATGAATTTTATAAAGTGAGGCTGTTATCTAAGTAGGAGGTTCACCATGATCAATGGTTAAACTCCTAAGAGGCGGATGCTCAGATTCGATGGTCCTATAACTATCAGAAAGATTCCATTCAGTGATCTTTTTCCTAACAGTAATGGGATTTGATTCTTTAAAAGGATAACTAATGTCATTATCCGAAGCATACATCTCAAACCAATCAAAAAATAATATATGAACTTTATGCAAATTTACAAACTCATAATAAACTTCTTGTATTTCTTTTCTTTAGTTTAAGAAATGTTTAAAAAACCAAAGTCTTTTTTCTTTATTAGTGTCAGAGTAAAAATCGTTATGAAGAAGATTTTTGTCAAGTTCAAAATCTTTTTCAATGACACTGATTATATTTTTTGTGACAGCAGAAAATGTAGGAGAAGTCGGTAGAGAAGGTTCCTTTCCTTCTTGGCATTGTTCCTATTGACTGTTAGTGTAAATTGGATGAGGAATATTAGTAGTATAATCAACAGAATGTATAGAGGAACTAGGTATATCCGATGTGGAAAACCTAGGTTGACTTTTTACTGGTTGGAAAGGAAGATTTATGACAGAAGGGCTCTTGAAAATTTTCTTTCTAATGAAGGAATACTAGTACTTGAGTCTTTATCGGAGAATTTAGAAGATGTAGATCTCCTAAAGGAAAGTTTGACTTTACCGTCGGAATATTGAGTCACATTTTGTAACTCTGTATTAGGCTCAAGTTGTTTTGGAATTACTGCTTCAGTAGCTATTTCCAAGATCCATTCTTCTGGAAGATTGACATCTTTCCATTGGATTTGTTTTGGAATGACAGTATTGGCTTTAGACAGATCAGTTTGTAAGAGAAGAGTCTCATCTCTTTTTGACTGAAATAAATGTTTTGTATTGAACACGGAGTTCATGACTTTATAAGATATTCTGAAGATCAAGGCAATCGGAACAGATCCCTCTCAATCATATGGTAATTATGGGTTTTAATCTGAAGAATCATGCTTTTCAAAATATTTTTGTCTTTTAAGGAAACTGTTATGTTTGGATAACAGCTGAATGATATAGGTCCTTACAGAGGCTTGATTCAATACTACTTAGTAAAGAATCATCAAAAGAGATGAATATGCCATCTCTTAGAACGACTAAGATAGAAGTATTTAATCCTTCTTTTGTAAGAGATTTTATGCCGACTTGTATTAAGCCGATGTGAACATATTTAAAATTCTTTTCTTTTAATCGTTTTAAAGATTATTCTGAAAACAAGTGAATTGTTTCAAAAGGCTTTGAAAGGGTTATCTTTCTTTCTTCTGTCTTTATTACAAAATTAGTTTTTAAAAAATCAAACTTTTTTGTCTTGTAAATCATTTCTTTAGAAATTTTTGGGAGTTCCCAACAATCAATTATGAATTCCTCTGAATTCACAATATTCTTAGAATCACTAGTCTTCCTGGAAGAAGAGCTAGAGAAAGATGATGCTCTCTTCAATTATGAATTCCTCTGAATTCACAATATTCTTAGAATCACTAATCTTCCCGGAAGAAGAGTTAGAGAAAGATGATGCTCTACAGAGTAAAGAATCCATGTTTTAAACCTATGATCTAGTTTTAGTCCTACAGGTATGGCTACAATCCAAGGCTAAGAATTAGTTTTACTGCCCTTCAACCAAATCAGGACTTACGACCAAAAACTACCAAGGCACCCAAGGTAACACTCACCACACCAGCAATTTTCAACCGTCACACAAGCTCTAAACCTAGAGTCTCTAATCTATTATTATAATAATAATAATAATAATAATAATAATAATAATAATAATAATTATTATTATTATTATTATTATTATTATTATTATTATTATTATTATTATTATTATTATTTTAGGATCTCAATCAATCAAAAAGGGAGGGATTCGGTTCGAAAATATGTTTTTTCTACTAAGGACATGGATGTAGGCAGAACCTCTCACGAAGTAGATGTTTTTCTCATATATTGAAGAGTGGTGATTTTAAAAATAAATAAAATAAATAAAAAAGTCAGGGTTGTTAAAGATAAATTGAGGGATTAAATATCACAACTCTTACTAAAGCTCATTTACACATTTTATAGTCAACCTCACAAATAAATAATCTCTAAAGTGGCTTGGACACACATGGTTAGGAATGGCAATTGGTCAAGCCCAAGTCCGACTTAATCAAAAAAATAAAAAGCTCAACGTAAAAAACAATCCGATCATTGAATTTTGAGCCAGGTTCGGCTTTTGTCCATGCTAAATTATATAAATTTTTAAAAAAAAAATTTTACATTTGAGTAATTAAAATTTTAAAAAAATACACATAACCTCCCATATATATTAAAATTTAAAATAAATACAAAAATTACTCAAAGTCTCAACCATATAATTATATAAATAATAAAATAAACATAATCTATTTTTTATATAATTATACAAATAAAATCATTTTTTTTATTTTTGATTTCGGGGCAGGTCGGCCAACCCAAGTAGGGCCTAAATCTTGTCTCGAATTTAATCGGGCCCTACTTTTTATGCCCAAACTCGACCCTTGAATTCAAGTCAAATCCCGAAAGATTTTGATCAGACCAATCAGGCCAAAATTGGGGGCTGGCTCTTCTTGTCATTCCTATATATGGTTCCTTTGAACCCAATGGGTCATTAACTTTCTAGACCCGGCGATGAATTTTTTTTTTTTTTTGTCCAATAGAGGTAGAATTTGTGTTTTATCACCCAATTAAAGTTTGAAAACACTCCATTTAAAATTATGCTCACCCCAAAATTAATTACCAAAGAAGTAAAACCTAAATGAACATTTCAATTTAGTAGTGAAGCTAATTATTTTCATAATGTTAAAAGATATCATGTGTATGTTTATTTATCATATCGTTTTATTGTCGTATATAAGAGAGATAGCTACACATATGCCGCATAATTGTCATAAAAAAAAATGATGCCAAGAAATAAAATTTAAATGCTAAATGCTAAATAAAAAATAAAAAAATCAATTTATAAATTTCATTGGCAATGATAGCCAACTACCCCTTTAATTTTTATAATAATATTTTAGCCATTATAACTATAAATTTAAAAATACAAGTTGTATTTCCTATTGCTATCCCACGACCGTCGGATATAATGTAAAGAGCAGACAACTCCTTGATACAACTAAGACATTATCATTCTTCTGAATTAAAGGGTATCTATATTGAACAATAATATAACTCTCTTTATTAGTTATCAAAAATTTAAAGAATGAATGAATAATTATTTACATCTATTTTCAAATTGTGACACAAAAATTAAGTGAAATGAAACAAATCAGAAACCAACAAAAATGCTATCTATTCCCTTTAGTCTTTGCAACATTAATTGTGAAATCATCCTTGAAATTGAGAGCTGCATTTCTAAGCCAAGCCCCCCCACCAGTCAAGTCCTTGGACAAGAACATAGATGCTTCAGCATCTGATAAGCTGTTTGACCAAGCAACCCTTTTTGATCTATCAGCTCCCGGACCCGAACACGTATATTCACCGTAGTACAACTTACTGCACAATCAATTCATCAAAAACAAGGAAACAAGTTAGACCCCTGGCCTGCGTGTGATTAATTTCAATTTGGTACACATACTATTAAAGCAGATTAATTGAATAGATGATATACTTCTGCTTGGCATGGTCGTTCAAATCATTCCATCCTTGGGGCACTATCACATCGGACATGTAAGCCAGGGCATACACAACCCTAGAATAAGCACCCCATGGCCTTCCAAGCACTGCCTTACCAACGCCTGAAATCTTGCAATCCAAGAAAGTGAATCCAGTGTTTTCTTCTGATGACACTCTTTTCTGAGCAGTTATAGCGCCGCCCAACGTGGAAAGAGAATGTATAAGGCATCTCTGCAAATTAAGGTCATGAGTTAATGTTGTGAAATAAAATTAATTAATTGTTTATCTTCGAAATTAAGGTAGCTTAATGAGAAATAGTACTCACTTCAAAGAGGGAGTTAGCATTTCCGCTGATGAAATCTGTGGCTCCTTCAATGTAGCATTTGCTATAATAATGATTTCCAGTGTCATCTAGGAGAGTATGTTGGTAAGACAGAATCCTGCAGCCGTAAAATGCGGCTCTATCTGCAGACACTCTTAGCGCAACCGCTTTGCCGTATGATCCATACATGTTCTGTAACCTATTAATTTATCAAGGTACAAGTTATATACGTAAATGATAGCTACCAATCAAGGACTTCATCATATACGAATACTGCAAATCAAGTACGTACCTGAATCGTTAGGGATCGTGCAATAAAATGAGAAGCCAACACAGTGAGAGTTGCCGAATCAAGGATGGAGCCACCATCACTCCATGTTATTTTGGTGTGAGAAGCATTTGTGCCACTAATTGTTATGAAGGGCTTATTAGCGGGCACAATAATCTTTTCCCTACATATATATGATCAAGCACATGTAAACATATAGAAGAAATTGTGTAATGAGTTCCAGCAATTCAAACCAACAAAATTCAATTGAAAATATATAAAAGGAGAGATGTAACAATTAATTACTGACCTGTAAATTCCTGGGGCAACCTTAATGAAAACCAACTCCGAGTTATTAGCGGGTACAGAATCAATGGCCTCTTGTATGGTCCTAAAATCTCCTCTGCCGTATTTTTCAACTCTAATGAGAACAGCGGTGGAAAAATCTTTGGGAATTGTAGCAGTAGAGCCGCAGGTAGCCGTTGAAGCAAAAACAATTGTTGTTGCAACAAACAGAATGCTAACATTTTGACTGTAATTCTTCATTGTAACAGAACCCGTATACGTTAATGATCAACTTTTTCTACACCTTTCAATATATGGCTTCCCCTGCCCCCGGATGAAATTAGATATAAACCTTACTTACCCTACTTAATTAGAAACTAACAAATAAAGATAGGTATATTTAGAGATTGTTAATGTCGTATGACTTATAATGTTAACATCACTTGAGACTTGACTGTTTTTCATTCTCAACCGCAGCTGTCAATCTAAAGTTAACATAAACAAATAGATAATGACATAATTTAGATACCCTTTTAATTTAGGAGAATGATATTTCTTTGCTGAAAGTTTGAAAACCTTTTCTAGTTATAGTCCATTTACTGATATTTGTTTTAGGGAGTTGACAGCTTTTGACTTGGAAAATATTAATAACAAAACCTTATATCCAGCGGTTGTGAGCCGGAAATATTATAGAAACCAAACTATTACTATCACGTATTTGGCTATCATTTTCCCATGAAATTGCACATTAGCCTTTTTATTTTTGTTGTACTTAAAAATTTTAATTTTTTTCCTTAATTAGTATCATTTTTAATTGCCACAATGAAGTTAACTTTCTTAGGACTCGGGCTTGAAGCTTTTTTCATGTGACACGGAATCTTTGCTTGTATCTTTTGTTATCCCTACTAGGCGCTACAACCGCTGCAGCAGTCTGCAGAGAGCATGCACACAGATTGTGGATGCAAATAGGATTTTCGTTGGGGCATGTATAAGCTCTCTGGCACTCTCTGTCACTTGAACGCGGCTTAGTTACGTGCGCTTTTGTTCCTGCTGGCATACTTGAAAGTAAAATAACTGTAAATAAATAAATAAATAAAAATAAAACAAAACTTCCATAAGCTAATTTTATACAAAAAAAAATCAAATGAGAGTAAGGGTCCATTTGATAATAAGGTGTTCTAGTTGCTGTGGAACAAAAGTTACAGCCTATTTGAAAATACTATTAGCTATAGGGTGGAAAGTGATGGATCGATGTTTTGTTAAAAAAATAATCGTAAAATTAAAGAAACATATAAAATGAACGTGAGCATGACGAAGGATGCAACGTTAAGGGAAGCTTTAGAAATTTCTTCTTTGTTGTGTGAATTTCAGAAGAATCAAAAGGTTTACTTGTTTCCCTTCTAACCTCTGCTTAAAATTTGTGCGAATTTGAAGTAAAAGGAATTTATTGGGTTGCTAAAAATGCCTCATCAAATTTTGAGATTTTAGCTAAGAAAAGGGCAAGAAAATCTTTCAACGTAATCCAATAAGGCCATGAAAGATACGAGGTTAATTTGTTTTTCACTTAAATACTAATGAAAACATATTGTCTTTCCAAAAGTAAACAGATTAAAACAGATCCATGTGGGATGATGATGATACTTGCATTAAATTCATTTCTTTTAAATTTTCCAATTGGCCAGAGAGGAAATATGTTTAATTTGTTTTTCTTAAGTACAAAAGTAAAACAGATACTGTTTCCAAAGCAAAATAGTAGTAGTAATACAGATTCATCTCACCATATATGCTTTAACATATTTCACTCGTTATAAATTCTTTATTTTAAATTTTAATCAAAAAATTTGTAAGGGTCGATTTCTAAATAGATTTCCATCTGAGTCCAAGTCTTAACTCTTAAGTGAGATCCAAACTTACACTAGACATTATATCCGAGTGGAGCTATTGCCACCCCTTTGAACTCCTGTTGAAATCCGTTTTTGAATATTTTCAGATTTAGCCTTAGCTAAAATTATACCCCTTTAAGTTAAAAAATGGTGATTAAAAAAAAAAAGTTCAAGACAAAAACAAATATTTAGAAAATTATGTTTTTTTTGCATGTGAAAGTACAAATTTGTTTTAAATGAAATATCATAATTTTTGAAAACAGAAGATTTTGGGCTAAAGTAGATTTTGTAACAAAACTTGGGCCTTAAGTAGAATCTAGAGTTTAATTTATTATGCGGCCACTCAAGCTATAATATAATGCTACATTTACTTGTTAGTAGTCGGAATGAGTTGGAGTTGGAATGAGTTAGAATGTGAATAAGTTGGAATGGAAACAGGTAATGGGAATCAGAATAAGTTGTTTACTTAAGCTACAAGAATTAGAATGGAAATGGGCTGACATCTCACTGATATGTTTATTTTATCTTGGAATTGAAATCAAAATGAGTTGAATTTTTTAAAATTACTAGAATGCCCTTAGTTAATTATAATAATAACTATTATTATTATTATATTAATAATAATACACAAATTAATTATAATGATTATATTAATAATTATTATCAAGGTATATTAATTAATTAATAGTAATAGTAAATTAATTATTGTGATTATTTATTCAAAAATTATAATTGTTAATAATTATTGTTATTAATATATTAATTAGTTAATTATTATAATATATTAATTAATTATAAATAAGGACAAAATGGGCATTTTAAATTTTGGGGAGGGCAAAATAGTCAATTCTAGGAATGGAAGACTCATTCCCAAACCCCCCTTACGAATGAGTCTCTCATTCTTTATTTCCAATTTGTGGTAGGCCCTACGATTTTGATTCTGATTTCTGACTCTATTTTGCGATGTAAACATTGTCAATGATTCTGATTACCTAACCCGATAAGTAAACGCAATATAAGTGATTTAATTCTAGTAGATTTTTTATTATATATATCAGTAGACTTTTTAGCATTAAAAAAAATATTAAGTGAATAAGTGATTATTGCATACATATATTACTTTTTTGAGCTTTCAAATACTTTTTTCAATGTTGTTTCACCACCTGATTTCATTAATGGGGCAAGATCTCTTTAGTAAGTTTTGTTCAAGACTCTATGGACTCGAAATCTAATTAATTGAGGAGTGATGATATTTGATCCCTTTTATTCTTTCACCTGCCCCCATTTCTTAATTAATTTATTTACAATTAGAATTATCCTTTTTATTATTTTGTTAATTTCTCTATCATTTTCAATTACTAGTAACTAGTATCACTGAGATATTGAATAACTTTATCAAATTTCAACTTCTTTGTAGTCGTTCTTTACCAGCGTGAAACTTCCACAAAAGAAACTGTATCTAATGTTTACCAAACCATGGATATTTATGTCCAGTCCAATGGAACAAGTGAAGAAACATTGTTACCCAATGTCTCATTTTTTTAATCTTTGTTTGTTTTGGGCATTTAATTAATGACGTACTTGTTCTTGTGGTGTGCCCATGTGTCTTAGAAGATTCAAAGTAAAGTTGAAGCTTGATTATGTATTGTGTAATGTAATACTAGAATTTTATTTACTACTGACAATATTAATTAGAAATAGTAAAAAGACCTTACCCGAATTTTAGCCCAATTGATCTAACCCAAATTTTTTGAGATTTGACCTGAATTTAAGGGTTTCAGGTCGAGCTCAGGCTTAAATATTAGGGTCTAATTAAATTTGGGTCAAAGTTCAAGTCTGATTTGCCCGGACCCGACCAGCCAGACCAGTTGGAATTCATGTACATGGGAGGTTATGTCCATTTTTTTACAAATTTAAATTAGTTAGATAAAAAAAATATTAAAAAAAATTATGGACTTGACGCCTTTTTATTTCAAACAAGAAGGGAGATCCTTAATGCAAAAATGTAAATTGTTGGTGAATACCAATCACTCGTTAATTGAAAGCAAGTAATTTTTTATATCGACTCCCTTGACAATATGGAAAAATCATCCATTAATATTGACTTCCTTGAAACTTTATTATTATTATTATTATTATTATTATTATTATTATTATTATTATTATTATTAATAGGATCTCAATCAATCAAAAAGGGAGGTATTCGGTTCGAAGATTTTATTTTTCTACTAAGGACAAGGATGCAGGTAGAACCTCCCATTGAGTGGATGATTATCTCATATATTGAAGGAGGGTGATTTTAAAAATAAATAAAACAAATAAAAAGTCGGGTATGTTAAAGATAAATTGAGGGATTAAATATCACAGTTCTTATTGAAGCTCATTTGTACATTTTACAATCAAACTCAGAAATAAATAGTCTCTAAAAGTGGCTTGGACACACATGTATATGGCTAGGGATGGCAATTGGTCAAGCCTGAGCCTGGCCCGATCAAAAAAATAAAAAGTTCAACTTGAAAAAGATCCCGATCATTGAATTGCGGGTCGGGTCGAGTTTTTGTCCATGCAAAATTTCATAAAATTTTTAAAGATTTTTTTATAATTTAAGTAATTAAAATTTAAAAAAAGGAAGATAACCTCCCATATATATTAAAATTTAGCATAAACATAAAAATTACTCAAAATCTCAACCATATTATTATATAAATATTAAAATAAACATAATTCAAAATTATGTTTTATAAAAGGAAAATTATCATTGCACCACCTCTGTTTTACCTTATGTTCATCCAACCACCACAAAATTTTAATATGTTCGCTGCACAACCTTTATTTTTAAATTTGTATCAATTAGTCACTTTTGCACTAACACCGTTAAAAAATTAAAATAAAATGAAAAATTTACCCCTAAATAAATTAAAAGACCATTTTATTTTATAAAAAATTTGAAAAATAAAAAAATTATATTTATAAAAATATCCCTAAATTTAATAAAAAATAAATTTCAAAATTAAAATTTTTATTTTTTAATAAAAAATATAATTATAAAAAAATTATAAAATTTTCGTATGTAATAAAAATCTCCTAAATTATTAAAATTTTGGGATTCATTTTTTAATAAATAAATTCAAATATTTTTTATTAAAATTTTTTCAAAATTATAATTTTTTAATAAAATAATTATTAAAATTTTGTAAAATCTGAGCACCTCTATTTGGGATTTATTTTTTTTTATTAAAAATAGAGGTATTTTTATAATTATAATTTTTTATTTTCAAATTTTTTATAAGATAAAATAGTCTTTTAATTTAGTTAAGGGTAAAATATCATTTCTTTTAAATTATTTAACGGTGTTAGTGCAAAGGTGACTAATTAATACAAATTTAAAAAGAAAGGTGTTGTAGAAAATATGTTAAAAATTTGTGGTGATTGAATGAATATAAGGCAAAATAGAGGTAGTGTAATGATAATTTCTCTTTATAAAATTATACAAATAAAATTATTTTTTTATTTTTGAAATCCGTTCAAGTTAGCCAAGCTAGGTAGGGCCTAAATCTTGACCTAAACTTAATCAGGCCTTGATTTTTAGGTCCAAGCCCAACCTGAAACTTAATTAGGGGTTTTTTATTATTTTTGTAGGCTTTTTATTTTAATTACTTAAATAAAAAAATCTTTAAAAAATTTATGAAATTTTGTTTTATAAAATTATACAAATAAAATAAAAAGGGGAAAGAAGCTCCTATATATATATATATATATTAAAATTTAGCATAAATAGAAAAATTACTCAAAGTCTCAACAATATAAGTATATAAATAATAAAATAAACATAATCCAAAATTATGTTTTAGATTTTTTTCTTTTTAAATTTGGGTTGGGTCAGCTAGGCCAAATAGGGCTTGAATCTTGACCCGAACTTAATTAGGCCCTGATTTTTAGGTTCAAGCCCGACCCTTAAATTTAGGTCAAATCTCAAAAGATTCTAGTAAAGTTAATCAGGCTAAAATTGGGGCTAGCTCTTTTTGCCATTTCTATATATAGTTCCTTTGGACCCAATGGGTCATAAACTTTTTAGGACCGGCGATGATTTTTTTTGGCCCAATAGAAGTCGAATTTGTGTTTTATCACGTACTTAAATTTACAAACAATCCATTTAAAATTATGCTCACCCCAAAATTAATTGCCAAAGAAGTAAAACCTAAATGAATTTTTTGATTTATTAGTGAAGCTAATTATTTTCATCTGGATAATGTTAAAAGATATCATGTGTATGTTTATTTATCATATCGTTTCATTGTCATATATAAGAGGGATAGCTACATATGCCACATTAATTGTCATAATAAAAATGATGCCAAGAAATAAAATTTAAATGTTAAATACAAAAAAATAAAAAAAAATCAATTTATAATTTTCATGAGCAATGATAGCCAACTACCCCTTTAATTGTTATAATAATATTTTGGCCATTATAACTATAAATTTAAAAATACTAGTTGTAGTTCCTATTGCTATCCCACGACCGTCGGATATAATGTAAAGAGCCGACAACTCCTTGATACAACTAACAGCATGGACTATTACTAAAAACGGTATTTAAACTTACAGGAAAGATCATTCTTCTGAATTAAAGGGTATCTATATTGAACCAAAATCTATTTGTTTATGTCAACTTTAGATTGAAATTTGGGGCTGAGAATGGAAAATCATTAAGATATGTGGACATTACAAGTCATATAACTTGGGCATGTCCAATATAAAAAGGGGTACAAATTAACCTTAATGCATCAGCAATTTCTGTGACTAATTTTGTTAATTTAAGAGTCTATTCCCTTACAACTCCATCAACACGAAAAAAGTTGATCATCAATTCAACATGAGTTCTGCTACAATGAAGAACAATAGTCATAATGTTTGTGGCAACATTTATTGTACGTTTCTAGCTGGAATCCTATTAAAAATTGGAGTATACGGGTTGATTCAAATTAATATAGAATTATTACCGCATGCCCATGACTCTTAGATGAGAATGCCCTCATTTTTTTTAATATGGATTTAGGACATTACAAAATTGTAAAACCCTTTTATAATATTATAAAACTCCAAATCGACATTTTAAAAAATACGGATATCTGCAAAAACTGTAATAATAAGACTGCAAGCATGTATTTCATTTGTGTTTTATAACTATGTGATTTGTTTGATGATGTACACAATTATCCCATGGTTTCTAAAGTCTTGGATAAATTACTCGCTTTATTAGTTATCAAAATTTTAAAGCATCAATGAATAATTATTTATACCTATTTTTAAAATGTAATACAAAAATTAAGTGAAATAAAACAAAACAGAAACGAACAAAAACTGCTATCTATTCCCTTTAGTGTTTGCATCATTAATTGTGAAATCATCCTTGAATTTGAGAGCTGCATTTCTAAGCCAAGAGCCCCCACCAGTCAAGTCCTTGGACAAGAACATAGATGCTTCAACATCTGATAAGCTGTTTGACCAAGCAATCCTTTTTGATCTATCAGCTCCCGGACCCGAACACCTGTATTCACCGTAGTACAACTTTCTGCAAAATCAATGCAACAAAAACAATGAAACCAGTTAAACACCTGGCCTGTGTGTGATTAATTTCAATTTGGTACGCATACAATTAAAGCAGATTAATTGAATAGAAGACATACTTCTGCTTCGCATGGTCGTTCAGATCATTCCATCCTTGGGGCACTATGACATCGGACATGTAAGTCAGGGCATACACAACCCTAGAATAAGGACCCCACGGCCTTCCAAGCACTGCCTTACCAACGCCGGAAATCTTGCAATCCAAGAAAGTGAATCCAGTGTTTTCTTCTGATGACACTCTTTTATGAGCAGTTATAGCTCCGCCTCTTGTGGAAAGAGAATGTATAAGGCATCTCTGCAGATTAAGGTCATGAGTCAATGTTGTGAAACTTAATTAATTAATTGTTTATGTCGGAAATAAAGGTAGCCTAACGAGAATTAGTACTCACTTCAAAGAGGGAGTTAGCATTTCCGCTGATGAAATCCGTGGCTCCTTCGATGTAGCATTTGCTATAATAATGATTTCCAGTGTCTTCTAGCAGTGTATGTTGGTAAGACAAAATCCTGCAGCCGTAAAATGCAGCTCTATCTGCAGAGACTCTTAGCGCAACTGCTTTGCCGTATGATCCATATGTGTTCTGTAAGATATTAATTTATCAAGGCATAAATTATATATGTAAATGGTAGCTAGCAATCAAGGACTTCATCATATACGAATAATGCAAATCAAATACGTACCTGAATCGTTAGAGATCGTGCAACAAAATGAGAAGAAAACACAGTGAGAGTTGCAGAATCAAGGATGGAGCCACCATCACTCCATGTTATTTTGGTGTGAGATGCCTTTGTGCCACTGATTGTTATGAAGGGCTTATTAGCAGGCACAATAATCTTTTCTCTGCATATATATAATCAAGCACATGTAAACATATAGAAGAAATTGTGTGATGAGTTCTAGTTATTAAAACGAAAAAAATTCAATTGAAAATATATAAAAGAAGAGATGTGACATTTAATTATTGACCTGTAAATTCCTGGGGCAACCGAAATGAAAACCAATTCTGAGTTATTATTGGGTACAGAATCAATGGCTTCTTGTATGGTCCTAAAATCTCCTCTGCCGTATTTTTCAACTCTAATGAGGACAGCAGCGGAGAAATCTTTGGGAATTGTAGCGGTAGAGCCGCAGGTAGCCGTGATTGAAGCAAAAACAATTGTTGTTGCAACAACCAGAATGCTAACATTTTGACTATAATTCTTCATTGTAACAGAACCCATATATGTTAATGATCAACTTTTTCTATACCTTTCAATATATGGCTTCCCCTGCCCCCAGGTGATCAACTTTTTCTACACCCTTCAATATATGGCTTCCCCTGCCCCCAGGTGAAATTAAATTTAAACCTTTACTTACTCTACTTAATTAGAAACTAACAAATAAAGATAGGCCTATTTAGAGATTGTTAATGTCATATGACTTATAATATTAACATTACTTGAGACTTCACTATTTTTCATTCTCAACCGCAGCTGTCAATCTAAAGTTAACATAAATAAATAGATAATGACATTATTTAGATACCCTTTTAATTTAGGAGAATGATAGTTCTTTGCTAAAAGTTTGAATACCTTTTCTAGTTATAGTCCATTTACCGTTATTAGTTTTAGCGAGTTGACAGCTTTTGACTTGGAAATATAAATAATAAAACCTTATATCCAGCGGTTATTAGCCGGAAATATTATAGAAGCCAAACTATTACTATCACGTATTTGGCTATCATTTGCCCATGAATTTACACATTAGCCTTTTTATTTTTGTTGCACTTAAAAATTTTAATTTTTTTCCTTAATTAGTATCATTTTTAATTGCCACAATGAAGTTAACTTTCTTAGGACTCGGGCTTGAAGCTTTTTTTCATGTGACACGGAATCTTTGCTGATATCTTTTGCGATCCCTACTATGCCTTAAAACTGAAAATTTTCTTTTGATATTTATTTGGCTTCTTACTTTTGGTTCATCATCGGCCCCCATAAAACAGAAGCCACAACGTTTGTCAATTACATGGAGTCTGATTTGGTTTGCTTAGTTTCTATTCCAAATTAAGAATGTATAGTCGTTTCTTACTGTTTATCCTAATCAAAGTACCTAGTATATGGCTTTGACTCATAAGAAATGACCAAACAAATCCTTGTTCATAAACAAGACATGCAAGCAAAGTAGAAATGCTGTAAGTGGTGGGCGGGTTTGATCATTTTCAGTAAGCAACCAACTTAATTTAATGGGAAAGCTGCAGTTGAGTATGGAGAATAAGTTAATTAAGTTAATTATGTCAAGATTAACTAACAAACACGACATGGCCTGATAGAAAATTTTATGAGTTTTTTCTTTTGCAACTAATCTCATAGCTGATGGGTGATGACTGAACTTGAATAAGCAATCATGTAGTACGTAAACTAAGATTTCATGCACTTTCTGTAATCTTTTATTTCAAGCAAAATCAGCTAGTGATTCTTCTGCTTACAATGTCCTTAATTCTCTATTGTACTTGAATGTTTACTTTAAGATGGCCATCTTTTATTTCAACTGCAAGAACTCTGCTACAAGCCATCAATTTTGGTTGACTTTCATCTTTTATTTCTAACTGCAAATAGGATTTCTGTTGGGCCATGTATAAGCTATCTGGCACTCTTAGTCACTTGAACGTGGCTTTGTTACCTGCGCCTCTGCTCCTGCTGGCATACTTGAAAGTAAAACACCTGCAAATAAATAAAAATAAAACAAAACTACCATAAGCTAATTTCATGCAAAAAATCAAATGAGACTAAGGGTCCGTTCGATAATAAGGTGTTCTGGTTGCTGTGAAACAAAAACTACAGCCTGTGAAAATACTATCAGCTATAGAGTGAAAGTTGTTGGATCGATGTTTGGATAAAAAAATAATCGTAAAATTGAAGAAACATATAAAATGAACGTGAGCATGATGAAGGATGCAACGTTAAGAGAAGCTTTAGGAATTTTTATATTTGTTGTGTGAATTTCAGAAGAATCAAAAGATTTACTTGTTTCCCTTCTAACCTCTGCTTAAACTTTATACAAATTTGAAGTAAAAGGAATTTATTGGGCTGCTAAAAATGCCTCATCAGCTTTTGAGATTTTAGCTAAAAAAAGAGCTAGAAAATCTTTCAAGGTAATCCAATAAGGCCATGAAAGATACAAGGTTAATTTTTTTTTCAATTAAATACTAATATAAAACAGATTCTCTTTCCAAAAATAAAACAGATTAAAACAGATCCATGTGTGATGATGATGATACTTGCATTAAATTCATTTCTTTTAAATTTTCCACTAGGCCAGAGAAGAAATATGTTTACTTTGTTTTTCTTAAGTACAAAAGTAAAACAGATACTTTTTCCAAAGCAAAATAGTAGTAGTAATACAGATTCATCTCACCACATACACTTTAACACATTTTACTCGTCATAAATTCTTTTATTTTAAATTTTAATCAATTATTTATTTAAAAAAATTATAAGGGTCGATCTTCTAAATAGATTTCCATCTGAGTCGAAGTCTGAACTCATAAGTGAGATCCTAACTGACACTAGACATTATATCCAAGTGGAGCTATTGCCACACCTTTGAACTCCTCTTAAAACTCGTTTTGTATATTTTCAGATTTTGCCTTAACTAAAATTATACCCTTTAAGTTAAAAAAGAGTTACTAAAAAAAAAAAAATTCAAGACACAAAACGAAACTTTAGGAAATTATTCTTTTTTTGCATGTGAAGATAGAAATTTGTTTTAAATGAAATATCATGATTTCTGAAAGCAGAAGATTTTGGGCTAAAGTAGATTTCGTAACAAAACTTGGGCCTTAAGTAAAATCTAGAGTTTAATTCATTATGCAGTCACTCAAGCTATAATCTAAGTGATTTAATTCTTGTAGGTTTTTTATTATATATTAGTATATTTTCAGAATTAAAAAAAATAAATGAATAAATGATTATTGCATACATATATTACCTTTTTCAGCTTTCAAAAACCTTTTTTTAAATGTTGTTTCACCATACATGATTTCATTTTTGGGGTAAGATTTCTTTAGTAAGTTTAGTTTAAAATTCTATGGATTAAAAATCTAATTAATTGAGGAGTGATGATATTTGATCCCTTTTATTCTTTCACTGGCCTCCATTTCTTAATTAATTTGTTTATTTTAGAATTATTCTTTTTATTATTTTGTTAATTTTTCTATCCTTTTCAATTATTAGTATCACTAAGATATTCAATAATTTTATCAAATTTCAACTTCTTTGTAGTCGTCATTCACGATCGTGAAACTTCCACAAAAGAAATTGCATCCAATGTTTACCAAACCATGGATATTTATGTCTAGTCCAATGAAACAAGTGAAGAAACATTGTCACTGAATGTCCCATTTTCTAATCTTGTGAATTTAATTAATGATGTACTAGTTCTTGTGGTGTGCCCATGTGTCTTAGAAGATGTTAAAGACAAAGCTAAAATCTAAACTTAAGAGCACGTGCGACAAGTTAGATATACCCTGAGATTGCACGTGACATGTCGTTGATAAAAGACAACATGTTATTAATATAAATATTTCTTTAATATTGATTTTAATGATAACAAACTTGATTAAGATTAATTTAAAAGCTCAGATTATTCTTTTAGTTTTCATATTATAAAGGCTTTATATTCAATAAAAAGTAATTTTATGATTTTCATGTTAATGATTGAAATTGAAAAAGTCTTGAGAACTTTGAAATTAGCAAATATTGCTTAAAATTTTGGAAATTGACTTATTTGACAAGTTTTACAAAGTTTTAGGTCATATTATAATTTTATAAAGT
The DNA here is from genome assembly GCA_030444775.1 of Atalantia buxifolia. Lineage (NCBI taxonomy): Eukaryota > Viridiplantae > Streptophyta > Magnoliopsida > Sapindales > Rutaceae > Atalantia > Atalantia buxifolia. The sequence goes on from CM059838.1 coordinate 22,984,647, forward strand.
TTTAGGGCCAAATTATAATTTTAGAAAATAGTTTACTGTAGCAAACACTGTAGTAAACGACTAACCGACATCTTGATAACTGCTAGCCGACATCGAACAAAATTGAAACTTAGCCTCTAGATACTAACGGCGATCCGATATATTGAAAACGGTGATCCGACAATTTGAAATTTTGTCCAACGGTAACTTGCTCAAAGTCAAAACGGCGATTCGACAGTGAGCAGAAAGTCAACAACGGCTATATTTCAGCTCTAACTATAAATAAGTTCAAACAAATTCAAACAACAATGATTCCAACAATTATTATTGAGCAAATTCTTGAGCATACACTTTCTTTGAGCTTTAAATCCTTGTATTCATCTCATTTACTCACACATTAGAATTTCATTTGTAATTAAACATATCGTGTGAGAAAGATTTATTGTGTAATCTTTTAAAAATCAAATTGAAAGGTTGTAAAGTATTTGGTGAAGGGATTGAGAATAATCTCTTGTTGTAAAGGTTATTGACACCTTAGAAGTCAATTATAAGAGTAATTAAAACCTTGGAGGCTTGCTTAGTGAAATCCTCAAGCCCGGTGAGCTTAGAGGTGTGGACGTAGGCACGGTTAGCCGAACCACGTAAAAATCACGTGTTTGATTTCTCTTCCCTTGCTCTTTTATTATCTTTCTTGATTAAATTTATTGTTTTTGTTCTTATTAAGGCAATAGAGTTAAATTATCGTGTGTTATCGTGTGGTTTGTTTTGGATAAGTTTTAATAACCCAATTCACTCCCCCTCTTGGGTTGCTTAGATAATATTTCATTTGGTATCAGAGACTTGTTTTCTTGTTAGGACTTAATCGTCTAGAGTAAAAGATCCATGGCAACCTAAAATGACTCTACCTTTAGGGAAGGACAATCCACAACTAGGCCACCATTCTTTAATGGTAATGACTACCGATATTGGAAAACGATATTACGAAATTTGGGAAGTTGTTTGTGATGGCTCATTCATGCCTATAACTAAAAATGAAGTAGGAAATGATATTCCAAAACCTTCAAGTTAATAGAGTGAGTTAGAAAAGAAAAAGATGACCTTGAACTCCAAGGCAATGAATGCCTTATTTTGTGCTCTTGATAAGAAAGAATTTCATAGAGTATCTAGTTGTGAGAGTGCACAAGAAATATAGAACACACTTGAGGTTGTCTATGAAGGGACAAATCAAGTTAAAGAGTAAAAAATCAGTAGGTATACTCGCCAATACGAATTGTTCCAAATAGAACAAAATGAAAGTGTGTATTCTATGTATACACGATTTAAGGACATAGTAAACACCCTAGAAGCCCTAGGAAAGACTTTTTCGAATAGAGAGAAAGTCAAGAAAATCATTAGGTCACTTCCAAAAGAATGGAGACCTAAACAAACTGCCATTGAAGAAGTAAAAAACTTAAATACTTTACCCATTGATGATTTAATTGACTCTCTCATTTCATATAAAGAAGATTTAGCAGCAGAAAAAAGGCAGGAGGAGAATAAGAAAAGCATTGCTCAAAGCTTCAAAATATGAGAGTGATGAGGAAAGCGAGCTGGATGATGAGGAGATGGCTATATTGACTAGGAGATTCAGAAAATTCTACAAGAAAACTAGTGAGCGGGGAAAGTTCAGAAACTTCAAGAACCAAAAGGAGAACAAGAAGCCAATCACTTGCTATAAATGTAAAAAGTCTAGACACATCCGTCCTAAATGTCCTCTTCTCAACAAACTAAAAGGAAAACCATAGTAGCCACATGGGATGATAGCGATGAGGAAACTAGTGATGATGATGAGCATCAAGGAATGACAAATCTTGCTTTCATGGCAATCGGGGAAGAATTATTGGATGAACTTGATGAGGGATCAAAGAAAAAAAAAAGTGGTACTTGGACAGTGGATGTTCAAGACACATGACAGGTAATTACTCTTGATTTTCAACTTTTACCAAGATCGAAAATGGTGGAAACGTATCCTTTGGAGATAACTCAAAAGGAAAAATCATTGGTATCGGAAATGTCGGTAATGTATCCTCAACTCTAATTGAAAATGTATGTTTGGTTGAAAACTTGAAACACAACTTGATTAGCATTAGTGAATTGTGTGATAAAGGTTATAAAGTTATTTTTGATAAATCTAGATGTGTTATTGAGAATGAATGTGGTGGCAAGATTTTATTTGTTGGAAATAGATGTGGTAATGTTTATATAATTGACATAGAATGTGCATCTACTCATGATAAATGTTTATCGACATTGCATGATGATGTTTGGCTATAGCGTAGAAGACTAGGACATGCAAGTTTGGATTTAATTTCAAAGATTTCCAAAAATGATTTAGTTAAAAGTCTTCCAAAAATCGGTTTTCGAAAAGATAAAATTTGTGAAGCATGTCAATTTGGTAAATAAATCAAAACTTCTTTTAAAAGCAAAAATCATGTTTTTACTTCTAAACCTCTTCAACTACTTCACATAGACTTATTTAGACCTTCAAGATGAAGAATTACAAACAGACTCATCAAAGGATAACCGAAAGGATTCATCTCATGGGAATCAAGATGAGCAACACGAAGAAACGAATGTAGAGCAAAATGAAGGTACTTTTCAATCACTTTTCAAGGAGTGGAGGTATGTTTCTTCTCATCCTAAGAATTTGATTTTAGGAGATCCCTCAAATGGCATAACAACTAGATCATCATTTAGAAATACTTGTGAGCATGCTGCATTCATATCTCAAATTGAACCAAAATCCTTTACAGATGCAGAAAATGATGAATCTTGGATTATGGCAATGCAAGAGGAGTTAAATTAATTCAAGAGAAACAATGTGTGGGAATTAGTCCCTGAACCAGAAAATCAATTCATTATAAGTACTAAATAGGTATTTAGAAAAAAAAAGGATAAATCTGGTGTAGTTGTAAGGAATAAAGTTAGATTAGTAGCTCAAGGTAACAACCAAGAAGAGGGAATTTATTTTGATGCAACATTTACACCTATAGCTAAATTAGAATCCATTAGGATGCTATTAGCATTTGCATGTCATAAAGATTTTATTTTATTTCAAATGGAAGTCAAAAATACTTTCTTAAATGGTTATATTATGAAGGAAGTTTATGTGAAACAACCGCCTGGTTTTGAAAATGAAAAATTTTCAAATCATGTTTATAAGTTGTCAAAAGCATTGTATGGATTAAAGCAAGCACCCAGAGCATGATATGATAGGCTTAAGAATTTCTTGTTCGATAATAGTTTTTCGATGGGTTAAGCAGATACTACTCTCTTTGATAGCATAAGAACCAAGATATTCTTGTTGTTCAAATTTATGTTGATGATATTATTTTTGGTTCTACTAATGAATTATTGTGTAAAGAATTTTCATCTTGTATGACTAAATAATTTGAAATGAGTATGATGGGAGAGTTGAAGTACTTCCTTGGGCTGCAAATAAAACAAAATGAGGAAGGGATCTTCATAAATCAAGAGATTTGGCATTGATGACTCAAAGACCGAAAGTACTCCAATGATCACAACAACCAAGCTTGACAAAGATGAAAAAGGCAAAGAAGTTGATGTTAAAATATATCGAGATATGATTAGTTCTTTACTTTACTTAACCGCAAGTAGACCCGACATTATGTTTAGTGTATGTTTGTGTGCAAGATTTCAAATATGTCCCAAGAAATCTCATTTGCTTGCTGTAAAAAAAAAATTTTCGTTATTTAAGTGGAACCATAGATCTTGGCCTTTGGTATCCTAGAGGAACTCATATAGATTTAATATGTTATTCGGATGCGGATTTTGCTGGATACAAAGTTGATAGAAAAAGCACTAGTGGAACTTGCCATTTACTAGGTCATTCACTTGTTTCATGGTTTAGTAAGAAATAAAATTTTGTTGTACTCTCAAACATGGAGGCTGAATATATCGCCGCAGGGAGTTGTTGTGCACAAGCTCTTTTGATGAAACAAACACTTAAAGATTATGGTATTAATCTTGAACAAATCCCTATTAAGTGTGATAACACTAGCGCTATAAATCTTTCAAAGAATCACATTTAGTACTCTAGAACCAAGCATATAGAAATTCGACATCATTTCTTAAGAGATCATGTTCAAAAAGGAGATATTGCATTAGAGTTTATTTCCACGGAAAAACAACTTGCCGATATTTTTACAAAACCTCTTTGCGAAGATCAATTTTCAAAAATTCAACATGAACTTGGGATGATGAAATTTTCGCATTAACATTTCTATTCATGTTCTTGAGTCTATTGAATTTGATTGATTGATGATTTGATGATTTTTTTATGTCTATGAAGTGTTTTAAGCATGATATACAAGTGGTGTGTTTGTATTTTTGAATGTGTGTATGAATTAATTGTTTAAATGCATATGTGTTCATGAATTATGTATTAAATTGGCCCTTAAAACATTTTGGATCAATGAAATGATCTTAAAATGAATTATTTTTTGGCCAAATACTAAAATTGATGTGCGAAATCATAAGTTGAAGGAAACAGATTACCATTATCTCAATAAACGGCTAACTGTTTTCAGGCAGAAACCTTGGTAAGCATTCTCGACACTGTCGGCTTGCCAATATATTCAATAACGGCTCGCCGTTTACAAGAAAAATTTTGATAAGCTTTCTGGACTCTATCGGTTCGCCGATATCTCATATAACGGCTCGCCGGTTTTAAAAAACTTTTTGAAACACATTCTGGATGCTGTCGGCTCGCGAGCCGACATCTCTAATAAAGGCTCGCCGTTATTATGCGATAAGTGCACAGTGACCCTTTTTCTTCTTCGTTTCGTTTTTTAACCATTCTTCTTTCTTTCTCAACCCGCCGCTGCAACTTTCTTTTTCTCTCAAATCCACCATTTGTCTTGCTATTTCTCACCAAATTGAACCATTAAAAACCATTCTTATCCTCTTTAGAATCCTTTTAACTGATTAAAACTAGTTTTTGCTTCAGAAATTAAAAAATCCTTTTTCTAAAACCATAGAACCCGCAGAATCATTCTTGCCTAATTTGACATAAATTTCTTTCATTTTTCGTCAAATTTCAAGTTGTAATTACTCTCTAATCTCTTAATCTTCCTTTCTACTAATTTAAATTCTTCCAAAATCATCAATGGCTACACGACCGAGGCGTGCTCGAACCAAGCAAGCCGCTCCAAGCAATCCCAGTTCCTTCAGGCTTCTTTCTCAGGATTTTGATAGTCTATATTTTCCAATGCTCACTCTGCTCAGCGGTTTCATGACGAATTCATGGGAAAACTGGTAACTCCCTCATTCTCCATTAACATTGATGAGTTTTCGGATATTACTATATGTAGTAATACTATTGCTCGAATGCTTAGATATTGGAAAGAGGCTTTAGAAATTAAAGAGTATGTTTATGAAAACCTTGTACGGGTATTTTACTCCAATATGGATCTCTCCACTACCCAGGAAGTTAAGATTATTACTTTCATAGATGGAGTATGTATTGAGTTTGATGAAGTTGACTTGTGTAGTATCCTTAGTATTCAATATGAGGGTTTAGATATTTATACTACTCGCAAAGAGCTTGATTTTAATGATTTCCGTCATGTGGAAGGTGTGCAGAATATTTGCAGGTGTCGTGATCTTTCTGATGACCTCTGCTCTTTGTCTTTTCAGTCTCAACTTCTCTCATTCCAAGTTCGCATACTCCATAGCATACTCCAACACATGAATACACCTAAACGGGGTCACTAGGCTTGATGTTGGCTTATTAAATTCCCTTATTTGTAGACGGCATGTACGCTTATCTTACACTATCTTTCGTCATATGTTGTCCACACCTACTGTGACCAACCGATCCCTTCCATATGGTAACATCATCACTCGAATTTTAAGACACTTTAGTGTACCTATCACTGAGCTTGTTTATGTCGAGACCCGAAAGCTAGGTCAGAGAGATTATTTCTACGATTGAATTTTTTAACAAACGTGGGAAGTGGGTTAAGACGTCATCTTCTAAGAATGAGGACACTTTGATTGCCCCGCATGATGACCGAATGCTCAATGACGTTTATTCCGAGGATGAGTTACCCAACTTTAAACTTGGAGCTAGACCTCGTGCCCCTCACCGAGCAGCAGCAGCCTCCTCTCAGGATGAGGAGCCAGCCGAGCTAGTTGTGCTTCATGCAGCATCTACTGTTCTAAGGATTGCATCCAGTAGCTCTTCGACAAAGTGGATGCACTTTCCCAACAGCAGCAACTCCAATCCAGATTTAAGACTTTTCAGCAGCAATTTTTAGACCAATAGATGGAACTACTTGCTGGCCAGCGACGTATCCTTGCTCATCTCGGTTATGATCCCTGCAGTTCCTTTTCGCAACCCCTATATTAGTTTCTACATTTATGCATTTCGCACAAACATTACTCATAACATGTAGTTCTTATGATATTTTTATTTATTGTGCTTATGATGACTTTATGATGATTTTGTTGGATATCTGAACTTTGTTTGTGCTTATGTTGATTTTGATGACATGTTTGGTTTTTTGATTATGATAATGCTGAATTTGTTGGTATAGAGGTTGATTTATATTTTGAAATTTATATGGAAGTGTTTTAACTTCTTTTGTTTTTGAGGATATGTTCATTTTTAAGGGGAGATTCTGCCAAAATTTTTGCACGACATAGGCAATATCTGAACTTCTCTTTTTAATCTTTTCAAAATCATTTTTTTTTATGATGAAGGGGGATATAAATTATATACATGATATTGTTGAATAAATTTCTGTTAAATAAGTTTTATATGCTGTTAAAAATTGATGGTCATATACTTAGGGGGAGCAAAATTGCACAAATATTTTCTTAAAAAGTTTGTCATCATAAAAAATGGGGAGATTGTTAATATAAATATTTCTTTAATATTGATTTTGATGATAACAAACTTGATTAAGATTGATTTAAAAGCTCAAATTATTATTTCATATAGTTTTCATATTATAAAGGCTTTATATTCAATAAAAAGTAATTTTATGATTTTCATGTTAATGATTTAAATTGAAAAAGTCTTGAGAACTTTGAAATTAGCAAATATTGCTTAAAATTCTAGAAATTGACTTATTTGACAAGTTTTATAAAGTTTTGCCTTATGGTATAATTTTATAAAATTTTAAGGCCAAACTGTAATTTTAGAAAATAATTCACTGTAGCAGTCATTGTAGCAAACGGCTAACCGACATCTTGATAACTGCTAGCTGACATCGAAAAAAATTGAAGCTTAACCTCTGGACAGCAGCTGCGATCCGATATATTGAAAACGGTGATTCAGTAATATGAAATTTTGTCCAACAGTAACTTTCTCAAAATCAAAACGGCGATCCGACATCTAATTAACGGCGATCTGACAGTGAGCAGAAAGTCAACAACGACTATATTTCAGTTCTAACTGTAAATAAGCTCAAACAAATTCAAACAACAATGATTCCAACAATTATTATTGAGCAAATTCTTGAGCATACAACTTTCTTTGAGCTTTAAATCATTATATTCATCTCATTTACTCACACCTTAGAATTTTATTTGTAATCAAACATATTGTGTGAGAGAGATTTATTATGTAATCTTTTGAAAATCAAATTGAGAGGTTGTAAAGTGTTAGAATACACTTTGGTGAAGAGATTGTAAATAATCTCTTGTTGTAAAGGTTATTGACACTTTGAAAGTCAATTGTAAGAGTAATTGAAGTTTGGAGGCTTGCTTAGCAGAATGCTCAAGCCCGGTTAGCTTGGAGGCGTGGACGTAGGTACAATTAGCTGAACCACGTAAAAATCACGTGTTTAATTTATCTTCTCTTACTCTTTTATTATCTTGCTTGATTAAATTCATTGTTTTTGTTCTTATTAAGGCAATAGATTTAAATTATCGTATGGTTTGTTTTGGATAATTTTTGATAACCCAATTCACCCCCCCCTCTTGGGTTGCTTAGATAGTATTTCACATCTCAGTCATAGAAGTTTAGGGAGTTGTATGACATTCTTGTAATCAGTTAAATAAGTAAGTGATACATATGATACAACACATGCATCACTTACTCCAAATGACAGGGGTGTGTGACGTTTTGTATATGAGAGCTTGTGAAGGCTTAACACGTGGCCACTAGGGATTTAAAATGCTGTTAAAGATCATTATCACGCGGGCAAATTTTGGGCTTCTTTACAACAAACCTAAGAGGCAATAATGGCTGACTGGTGCAGAGTCTTTGTAGATCATTTTTCGATTATATATATATGTCTTTATAGTGAAATCTTTTTATAGAACGATTCTGTAAGACCTTCTAGAAAAATTGTATATCTTGAATAAGCTCAAATAGTGACAATTTTCTTCTCCTTCACAGTGGATATAGGCTAACTTTGTGGCTGAACCACTATAAATCTTAATGTCAAGTGTGTGTATGTGTCTGTGTGTGTGTGTTTGAATCTGATTTCTTGAATTTCTTGTTTGGATTGCAACTGGTTCTCCTTCACAGTGGATATGTCTTTATAGTGAAATCTTTTTATAGAACGATTCTGTAAGACCTTCTAGAAAAATTGTATATCTTGAATAAGCTCAAATAGTGACACTTTTCTTCTCCTTCACAGTGGATATAGGCTCACTTTGTGGCTGAACCACTATAAATCTTAATGTCAAGTGTGTGTGTGTGTGTGTGTGTGTGTGTGTGTTTGAACCTGATTTCTTGAATTTCTTGTTTGGATTGCAACTGGTTCTCCTTCACAGTGGATATGTCTTTATAGTGAAATCTTTTTATAGAACGATTCTGTAAGACCTTCTAGAAAAATTGTATATTTTGAATAAGCTCAAATAGTGACACTTTTCTTCTCCTTTACACTGGATATAGGCTCACTTTGTGGCTGAACCACTATAAATCTTAATGTCAAGTGTGTGTGTGTGTGTGTTTGAATCTGATTTCTTGAATTTCTTGTTTGGATTGCAACTGGTTCATCAGTAATACTAAAGCTTGCATTCACTAAGTCAATCTGAGATTACAAAGTTCACAATCAGTGGATCTTGGGGAGTCTAAATCGGTGCTTTAACTAGTTTAGTTTCAGCAAACTAGTATCATAGCTAGTTCTCTGAATTCTTGATCTCAAAATGGCTCCATCTAAGCTTGAGGTGGAGAAATTTACAGGTGAAAATGATTTTCATCTGTGGGGGCTCAAGATCAGAGCCTTGCTGGTACATCAAGGTCTAGATGTGGCACTTGGAGAGGCTTCTGATGAAGATTTACCAGATGTATTGGACAGAGCACACAGTGCAATAATTTTAAGTCTTAGAGATAGTGTACTCAGAGAGGTTGATGGTGAAAGACAGCAAGGTCTATGGAAAAAGCTTGAGGGTTAATACACTAAGAAATCAATGGCCAAATGACTAGCCACAAAGAAGAAGCTTTGTACTCTTTAGATGTAGGAAAAGTCTTTAATCACTGATCACATTGATGCCTTCAACAAGATCATACTAGATCTTGAAGACAGTAATGTGAAAATTGATAATGAAGACAAAGCCATGATCTTGCTATGTTCACTGCCAAGCTCCTAAGAACATTTAGTCGACACACTTATATATGGGAGGCAAACCCTCACTATGGTAGATGTAAAGAAGACTCTGAGTTCCAAGGCTGCAACAAAGAAAGAATCAAGAGAAAAAAAAAGGCTTGACAGTAATGGGAAGGTCAGAGAAAAGAGAAGGGGCAAAAGAAAAAAGAAAAAATCTAAGTCGAAACCAAGGAGTTTGAAATGTTTTCAATGCCACAAGGAATGTCATTTCAAAAAGGATTACCTTGACAAGAAAATAAAAATAAAGATACAAAAGAGAAAAGTGAAGATGTTGCTGTTGCATCAAAGTTTGAGGAATCTGATGGCTATGACTCAGCTGGAGTTCTGATAGCAACTGATGACCAAACCAGAGGTAATTGGGTTCTAGATTCTAGTTGTTCCTTTAACATATGCCCTAACAAAAGTTTATTCATGAACTATGAAGCTTATGATGGTGGGGTAGTTGTAGGTAATGATGTCGGTTGTAAGATAGTTGGCAGGGGCTTAATTAGGCTAAAAATATTTGATGGCATGATTAGAGAATTAAGGGATGTCAGGCATGTGCCTAAATTAAAAAGAAACCTTATCTTTTTTTGGATGTTTGATAAAATGAGATGTATGGTTAAGCTTAAATTAGGTACCTTAAAGGTTATGAAGGGATCAATGGTGGTAATGAAAGGAAACATAAGTAATGGCCTGTATATACTTCAAGGTTCAGCTGTTACAGGTGATGTTACTGCATCAAACCAGAATTTAGACAAAACTATATTGTTGCATATGAGGTTAGGCCATATCAGTGGAAGATGCTTAAAAGAACTGTCAAAACATGGGGTTTTAGGAGTAGATAAGATAAAGTCTTTAAGGTTCAGTGAAGAATGTGTCCTAAGTGAAATGCTAGCTAAGCAACCTAAGAGGGAGGTGAATTAGGATTTTAAAATTTAAGCTAAGCAAACCACAAATAATTTAATCTAATACATTAATGGAATCCAAAAAAATAAATTTAATAAAGCACAATAATAAGAGATCAAGGGAAGATAAAACAAACATAAGGATTTTTACGTGGTTCGGTAATCCCTGCCTACGTCCACACCTCCAAGCTCACTCGGCTTGAGGATTTCATTATCTAAGCCTCCCAAGTCTTCAAGTTCTTTACAGTTGACTTCCAAAGTGTCAATGAACCTTTACAATTAAGAGATTATCGCCACAATCTCTTCACCTCAAGTGTTTCTTACACTTTTACACTCACAATTTGATGAGAAATGAAAATTACAACAAAAACTCTCTTTAAGAGTGGAAAAGCAAATAATAGCACAATAATGATTCAATAAATGGTTATTTGTGAAATGAAAGCTCAATATATGTTATATGATCTTTTTTATGCTTACATTAGTCTTTAAAATGAAGTTGCAGTTGGGTTTTTATAACTAAAGCTCAAAAACTAGCCGTTATAGGCAAATTCTAACGCTCAAGTGGTTAGCCACTTGATTTATCCGGTTAGCCACTCTAGAACAGTGATGTTACCATTAAATTTGAATTTTGCTACAATACCGTTGTTCATTAAATTACATTTATGCTCATAACTTTCTGTAATTATATTATGGCCCAAAACGTCATAAACTTTACAAATAGGTCCAATTTTAAAATTTCTAAATAATGCTTGTTATTCTTAAAATTTTATGAAATTATGATATGACCCAACATATAACAATATATTTCAAAGAGGTCCTTTTCAAAATTTAACATAATACCCATAAATTTCAAAGTTCTCAAATATTTTCAACTAGCCGCTAGCCCTCAGGCGGTTAGCCACTCACTCTCTATCCAATTTTGGATTTCAAATGTTTGGATTACATTAAGGTTCTCATACTTTTATAAATTATAGTATGGCCTAAAATGTTTCAAATATTTACAAATAGGTCCAACTTCAAAATTCAAAATAATACTTATTAATTTCAAAGATTGCAAAACTTTTCATTTTAGTCTCAATTACTGAAATCTGCAAAATACTTTATCTTATAAATATAAAACCTTTTAGTTTATGAAAAGTAATTATTTAAATAAACTTTTGAGTTCCTCAAATGCTAAATCATGCATCAATTAAATCATACCGGCTTTACAAGAATTTTTCACAATAATTTGTCCGTTGACCTCTAAAATTTATTCTTGATTTCGCTATTGCACGTTGAGTGTCTTGAACTTGATTACACTTAATTCACTTGTATAATTATTATCTTTAAAAAAATAGTGAAAATATGAAATACAATATTTATTAAATTACTTAAGATACATGTTTGTTATCATCAAAATTACATTATATGTACCCCTTTAGGCTAACACTAAGCAAGTCTTCAAGGGTGAAATTCAGTATTGATTTCCATAACTCAAAGGGAACTCTAAATTACATTCATACTGATATGTAGGGGCTAGCACATATAGCTTCTTTAAATGAGGGTAGGTATTTTTTATCTCTCATTGATCACATTTCTAGAATGGTTTGGGTGTATATGCTGAAAAATAAAGATGATGTATTTCATTAGTTTAAGGATTTAAAGGCACTAGCAGAGACTCAAACAAATATGAAAGTCAAGAGGCTTAGAACTAATAATGGGTTGGAATTCTGTAACAAGAAGTTTGATGGTTTTTGTACTGAAAATAGTATTGTGAGGCATAGGATAGTTAGGCATACACCTCAACAAAATAGGTTAGCTGAAAGGATGAACAAGACTTTGGTTAATAAGGTGAAATGCATGCTTATAGATTCAAAGCTCTCTATGGTTTTATGGGCTGAAGCTTAATCTACAGCGTATTGTATTATAAACAGAAGCCCCTCTTCTGGAATCAACTTCAAAACATCAATAGAGCTTTGGTCTGATAAACCAGCAGACTACTCTAGTTTAAGGGTTTTTGGTTGTCTAGCATACGCACATATTAAACAAGGAAAGCTAGAGCCAAGAGCCTTGATGTGTGTATTCCTTGGCTACTCAGATTGAGTGAAGAGTTACAAGCTCTAGTGCACTAATTTGAAGCCATCAAGAGCTATTATCAGTAGAGATGTTGTGTTCATTAAAGCTAAAATGCTTCAGAACACAACACACTCAAAAATTATTGTCACAGAACCAGAAGTCAAAGATCAAAAGTCTTATTTTGAGGTGGAGCTTTCAGCTTCTAAGACAAAGCAAGAACCAAAGGCAGAACCTGAAACAGATATAATATTGAGAGCTCTGAATCTGTTGATGAGTCTACAGGTAACTACGAAATTAGAGATTATCAGTTGGTGAGAGATAGAGAGCAAAGACTTATGAGGCCACCAAAGAGATATGCATTGCAGATCTCATTGTATTTACATTAACAGCGGCACATGAAGTTGAATTTGATGAACCAAGAACTTATTCAGAAGCTGGTAAGAGTGATAAGTCAAAATAATGGAAGCAAGCTGTGGATTAAGAGATTCAATTATTGATCAAAAATCAAACATGGGAGTTATTTGAGAAACCAGCAAATAAGAAGATAGTAGACTGTAAGTGGGTTTATAAGATCAAAAATGGGATACTAGGTGTTGAACCTCAAAGGTACAAGGTTGGCCTTGTTGCCAAAGGTTTACACGAAAGAATGGTATTGACTTCACAGAGGTGTTTTATCGAGTAGTCAGACACTCGTCCTTAAGAATCTTATTAGCACTTGTAGCTGTAAAAAACATACACATTGAGTATATAGATGTTAAGACTGCCTTTCTTCATGTTGAGTTGGATGAGATGATTCTAATGGCTCAATCAAAAGACTATGTAGATTCAGAAAAGGCTGATCATGTTTATAATTTGAAAAAATCATTGTATGGACTTAAACAGTCCCCTAGGCAATGATATTTGAGATTTGACAGGTTTATGTCAGAACATGGCTTTCAAAAAAGTAAATTTGATTGTTATGTATATTTCAAAGGAGTGAAAGATGACATTAAGATTTATCTGTTGTTATATGCTGATGATATGCTAATTACATATCAGAACATGGAGCAAATAAACATTCTTAAGTAGCAACTGAGGGAAGTTTTGGAAATGAAGGGTCTAATAGTAGCAATAAAAAATTCTTGGGGTAGAGATAATCAAAGATAGGAAGGAGGGTATCTTATACTTGACTCAGCAAAAATACATTACAAAAGTGCTTGAGAAGTTTGAGATAGGGAGCTCAAAGCCTGTTCAAACACCATTACCAACTCATTTTAAACTCTCATGTTAATAGTGTCCTAAAACTGATGATGAGAAGGTAGAAATAACCCTGGTTTCTTACTCAAATGTTGTTAGATGTCTAATGTATGTAATGGTTCTGACTAAGCCAGATATATCCTATGCAATTAGTGTGGTAAGTAGATATATGACAAATCTAGGGAAAGAACATTGGAAGGCTGTGATATGAGTACTGAGATATTTGAAGGGCACATCTGATTATGGTCCGGTTTATAAGATTAGAAAACAGAATGAAGTCAATGTTGAAGGCTTTGTAGATGTTGATTTTGCAATGGATCTGGACAAAAGAAGGTCTCTAACTGGTTATTTATTCACTCTAAATAGTTATACCATAAATTGGAAAGGTATATTGAAGAGTGTTGTAGCTTTTTCAACAACCGAAGCAAAGTACACTATAGCAGAAGAAGCTATTAAAGAAGCAATATGGCTTAGAGGAATGGTGATTGAACTAGGGTATGAACAGAAGTAGGTGTTGGTCCACTGTGACAATCACAGTGCTATTTGTTTGAGTAAAAATTAGGTCCATAATAAAAAGACTAAACATATAGATGTCAAGCTTTATTTTCTGAGACTAGAGGTGTCAAAATGAGTGGGGAAATTGGTAAAAATTCACACCGATGACAACCTTGCAAACATTCTGACCAAGCCTGTTTCAGGTGCCAAGTTTGAGTTCTATTTGAACTTAGCTGAGGTCTGCAAGATATAACTTGCAGATAAGAAGTGAGGGTGTAGAACAAGAGCAGTAGATTTGAATTTAAGGTAAAGAATGTTAAAGATAAAGTTCAAATCTGAACTTAAGAGCACATGCGGCAAGTCAGATATACCGACATGTCAATCATAGAAGTTTAAGGAGTTGTATGAGATTTTTGTAATCAGTTAAACAAGCAAGTGATACATGTGATACAACATGTGCATCACTTACTCCAAACGACAAGGGTGTGTGACGTTTTGTATATGAGAGCTTGTGAAGGCTTAACATGTGGCCACTAGGGATTCAAAAGGCTATTAAAGTTCATTATCACGTGGGTAAATTCTAAGCTTCTTTACATCAAATCCGACCTGAAATTCAAAAAAACATTATTTATATAACTTTATAAGATATGATTTTAGATTATGTTTATTTTATAATTTATATAATGATATGGTTGAGACCTTGAATAATTCTTATGTTTATGGTAAATTTTAATGTATATAGGAGGTTAAGTCCTTTTTGAAAAAAAAATTAAATTACTTAGATAAAGCATATTAAAAAAAATAATTGACTTGGAGCCATTTTATTTCAAACAAAAAAGGAGATCCTAAATTTATAATTGTAAATTGTTGGTGAATACAAATCACTCGTTAATTGAAAGCAAGTAATTTTTTATACTGACTCCCTTGTAAATTTGGAAAAATCACCCATTAATACTAAACTCCTTGCAACTTTAATAATAATAATAATAATAACAATAATAATAATAATAATAATAATAATTTTAGGATCTCAATCAATCAAAAAGGGAGGGATTCAGTTCAAAGATTTGATTTTTCTTTTAAGGACAGTGATGCAGGTAGAACCTCCCATGGAGTGTATGTGTGTCTCATAAATAGAAGAAGGGTGATTTTAAAAATAAATAAAATAAATAAAAATGGTTGAGGTTGTTAAAGATAAATTGAGGGATCAAATGTCACAACTCTTACTAAAGCTCATTTGTACTGTTTACAATAAACATCACAAATAAATAGTCTCTAAAAGTGGCTGGAAAAACATGTATATGATTAGGGATGGCAATTGATCAACCCTAAGCCTAATCCCATCAAAAAAATAAAAACCTCAACTTTAAAAAGAGCATGATCATTGAATTCTGGGTCCGGCTAGGCTTTTGTCCATGCTAAATTTCATAAATTTTTTAAAGATTTTTTTATATTTAAGTAAATAAAATAAACATAATTCATAAAAATCAAAATTTAGCATACGTGTATTAAAATTTAGCATAAACATAAAAATTACTCAATGTCTCAATCATATCATTGTATAAATAATAAAATAAACATAATTCAAAATTCTTTTTTATAAAATTATACAAATAAAATCATTTTTTTTTTTGAATTCAAGTCGAGTCGGCTAGGCCAGGTAATCCCTAAATCTTGACCTGAATTTAATCAGGCCCAAGCCCGACCCGAAACCCTCAAATTCAGGTCAAAGCCCGAAAGATTATGATCAAGTCAATCAAGCCAAAATTAAGGTCGGCTCTTTTTACCATTCTTATGTATGGTTCGTTTTGACCCAATGGGTCATGAACTTTCTAGACCCAGTGATGATTTTTTTTTTTCCGAATAGAGGTTGAATTTGTGTTTTATCATGCAATTAAAGTTTTCTATTTAAAATTATGCTCACCCCAAAATTAATTACCAAAGAAGTAAAACCTAAATGAATATTTCAATTTAGTATTGAAGCCAATTTTTTTTTCAACCGGGTCAAATCCTAATACTTTTACAAGATATCATGTCTATAGTTATTTATCATATCATTTCATTATCATATATAAGAGAGATAGTACACATATGCCACATAATTGTCATAATAAAAATGATGCCAAGAAATAAAATTTAAATGCTAAATACAAAAATCAGAAAATCAATTTATAATTTTCATGGCCAATGATAGCCAACTACCCATTTAATGTTGGTGGTATGTACTTGTGGGGAATGGCAAATGTAGAGAAATACAATGTAATGGTGGAACTTTATTATGTAAAGTAATGTGTTTACAACTCTGTATATAGGAAGAAAAATAATAGTAATAAGTAAACTGCAAAAAATTTGTGTACTTACGGCACGTTACAAATGTCGCTTTCCTTAAGACGTTATTTGCCCCCACCATTTGAGTGATGCACATGAGTTAAGCAAATATGTTTCCAGGATATAATGAAGCACTTGTTTGTTTGCTTGCGTTGTGCATTTACGAAAGCAAACCAGAATACTCTTGAATGTTGCAAGGCTGCCAAGAAACAATAAATTGTTCCTGCAAAAAACAATATATTGGATTTTTAATTCACAAAAGAAATGAATGTTTATGTTGAAATTCGTTCTAGAAAAGAAGGCTAAGAAAAGAGTGGTGTGGGATCATTATTTTTATGTCTAAATGGCTTAAAGATGACCTCTATTTATAGATATACTTGTACCCCTTCATTTGGGTTGTCATCTTTCATGATACCCCTTCATTCATAGCCATTGGATCAAGATTTAATTTTAATCAATGGTCTAAATTGAACCATAATCATTTCAAATGTCACCATGAAATGATGCATCTCCAAGTGAAATGTCACCATAAAAAGTTATATCCTTAAGTGAAAAGATACATTTTCTATAAGGCATAATTAATTAGACATGTCCTTTCAATAAGATATCATTCATTTAGACACATGTCTTTACAGTAAGACATATTTATTTAGACATGTCTTTACAATAAGACACCATTTATTTTGAAAATTTTTCCAACAATTAATTGTCATAATAATATTTTGGCCGGCATAACTATAAATTTAGAAATAGTAGTTGTAGTTCCTATTGCTATCTCACGACCGTCAGGTATCATGTAAAGAGCCGACAACTCCTTGATACAACTAACAGCATGGATTATAACTAAAAACGGTATTTAAACTTACAGGAAAGACATTATCATTCTTCTGAATTAAAGGGTATCTATATTGAACCAAAATCTATTTGTTTATGTTAACTTAAGATTGAAATCTGGGGCTGAGAATGGAAAATCATTAAGTTATGTGGACATTACAAGTCATATAACTTGGGCAGGTCTAATATAAAAAGGTGTACAAATTAACCTTAAAGCATCAGCAATTTCTGTGAGTAATTTTGTTAATTCAATAGTCTATTCCCTTACAACTCGATGAACACGAAAATATTTGCTCATCAATTCAAAATGAGTTTGCTACAATGAAGAACAATAGGCAAAATTTTTGCTGCAACATTTATTGTATGCTTCTAGCCGAATCTTATTAAAAATTAGAGAATATTGATTGATTCAAATGAATATGGAACTATTGCCACATGCCCATTACTCTTAGATAAGAATGTCCTCATTTTTTTAAACATGGATTTAGGATTTTACAATATTGTAAAAGCCCTTTACAATGTTGTAAAACTCCGAATGGACATTTTAAAAATACGAATATGTGCAACAATTATAATAATAAGATTGCATGCAGGTATTTCGTTTGTGTTTTATAACTCTGTGATGGTATTTCATTTGTGTTTTACAATTCTGTGATTTGTTTGATGATGTACGCAATCATCCCATGGTTTCTAAAGCCTTGGATAATATTAATCTCTTTGGTAGTTATCAAAATTTAAAGAATGAATGAATAATTATTTATCTCTATTTTTAAAATGTAATACAAAAATTAAGGTGAAATGAAACAAATCATACACCAATGCTATCTATTCCCTTTAGTGTTTGCATCATTAATTGTGAAATCATCCTTGAATTTGAGAGCTGCATTTCTAAGCCAAGCCCCCCCACCAGTCAAGTCCTTGGACAAGAACATAGATGCTTCAACATCCGATAAGCTGTTTGACCAAGCAACCCTTTTTGATCTATCAGCTCCCGGACCCGAACACCTGTATTCACCGTAGTACAACTTTCTGCAAAATCAACACATCAAAAACAATGAAACAAGTTAAACACCTGGCCTGTGTGTGATTAATTTCAATTTGGTACACATATTATTAAAGCAGATTAATTGAATAAATGATATACTTCTGCTTGGCATGGTCGTTCAGATCATTCCATCCTTGGGGCAGTATCACATCGGACATGTGAGTCAGGGCATACACTACCCTAGAATAAGGACCCCATGGCCTTCCAAGCACTGCCTTACCAACGCCGGATATCTTGCAATCCAAGAAAGTGAATCCAGTGTTTTCCTCTGGTGACACTCTTTTCTGAGCAGTTATAGCTCCGCCCCACGTGGAAAGAGAATGTATAAGACATCTCTGCAAATTAAGGTCATGAGTCAATGTTGTGAAACTTAATTAATTAATTGTTTATGTCGGAAATTAAGGTAGCCTAATGAGAATGAGTATTCACTTCAAAGAGGGAGTTAGCATTTCCGCTGATGAAATCCGTGGCTCCTTCGATGTAGCATTTGCTATAATAATGATTTCCAGTGTCATCTAGCAGTGTATGTTGGTAAGACAGAATCCTGCAGCCGTAAAATGCAGCTCTATCTGCAGAGACTCTTAGCGCAACTGCTTTGCCGTATGATCCATATGTGTTCTGTAACATATTAATTTATCAATGCATAAGTTATATACGCAAATGATAGCTAGCAATCAAGGACTTCATCATATGCGAATACTGCAAAGCAAATAAATACCTGAATCGTTAGAGATCGCGCAACAAAATGAGAAGCCAACACAGTGAGAGTCGCAGAATCAAGGATGGAGCCACCATCACTCCATGTTATTTTGGTGTGAGATGCCTTTGTGCCACTGATTGTTATGAAGGGCTTACTAGCAGGCACAATAATCTTTTCTCTGCATATATATGATCAAGCACATGTAAACATATAGAAGAAATTGTGTAATGAGTTCCAGCTATTGAAACCAACAAAATTCAATTGAAAATATATGTAAAAGAAGAGATGTAACATTTAATTATTGACCTGTAAATTCCTGGGGCAACCGAAATGAAAACCAATTCTGAGTTATTGTCTGGTACAGAATCAATGGCTTCTTGTATGGTCCTAAAATCTCCTCTGCCGTATTTTTCAACTCTAATGAGAACAGCAGCGGAGAAATCTTTGGGAATTGTAGCGGTAGAGCCGCAGGTAGCCGTGATTGAAGCAAAAACAATTGTTGTTGCAACAACCAGAATGCTAACATTTTGACTATAATTCTTCATTGTAACAGAAGCCATATATGTTAATGATCAACTTTTTCTACACCTTTCAATATATGGCTTCCCCTGCCCCCAGGTGATCAACTTTTTCTACACCTTTCAATATATGCCTTCCCCTGCCCCCAGGTGAAATTAAATTTAAACCTTTACTTACTCTACTTAATTAGAAACTAACAAATAAAGATAGGTCTATTTAGGGATTGTTACTGTCATATGACTTGTAATGTTAACGTCACTTGAGACTTGACGATTTTTCATTCTCACCCTCAGCTGTCATCTAAAGTTAACATATACAGATAGACAATAACATAATTTAGACACCCTTTAAATTTAGGAGAATGATAGTTCTTTCCTGTAAGTTTGAATACCTTTTTTTAGTTGTAGTCCATTTACTGTTAATAGTTTTAGGGAGTTAACAGCTCTTGACTTTGAAAAATATTAATAATAAAACCTTATATCCAACGGTTGTGAGCTGGCAATATTATAGAAACTAAACTATTATTATCACGTATTTGGCTATCATTTGCCCGTGAAATCATACATTAACCTTTTGATTTTGTTGTATTTAAAAAAAAAAAATTTCCTTAATTAATATCATTTTTAATTGCCTCAATAATATTAACTTTCTAAGGACGTGGGCTTGAAGCTTTTTTCATGTGACATGGAATCTTTGCTGATATCTTTTGCCATCCCTCCTATGCCTTAAAACTGAAAATTTTCTTTTGACATTTATATGGCTCCTTACTTTTGGTTCATCGGCCCCCTTAAAACAGAAGCTACAAGATTTGTCAATTACAAGGAGTCTGATTTGGTTAGTTTCTGTTCCAAAATAAGAGTTTATTATTTGTTTCTTACTCTTTATCCAAATCAAAGTAACTCCGTATATGACTTTCATTCATAAGAAATGACCAAACAAATCCTCGTCCATAGACAATACATGCAAGCAAAAGCATAAATGCTGTAAATGGTAGGCGGATTTGATCATGTTCAATAAGCAACCAACTTAATTTAATGGGAAAGCTGCAGTTGAGTACGAAGAATAATTAAGTTAATTATGTCAAGATTAACTAAAAAATACGACATGGCCTGATAGAAAATTTTCTGAGTTTTTACTTTTACAATTAATCTCATAGCTGATGGATGATGACTGAACTTGAATAAGTAATCATGTAGTACGTAAACTAAGATTTCACACACGTTATGCAATCTTGTATTTCAAGCAAAATCAGCTAGTGATGCTTCTGCTTACAATGTCCTTAATTCTCTAATGTACTTTAATGTTTACGTTAAGATGACCATCTTTTACTTCAACTGCAAGAAATCGGCTACAAGCCATCAATTTGGTTGATTTTCATCTGGGCATGCCATATATAATATGGTCTAAGCATATATAGTTTATTGGATATTTTATTCTTTCAACTCCATCGAGAACAAATTAAAATTTGAGCACATGCACATGGGTTCTGCTACAATGAAATATGTTAACATTATGTTTCTGGCCACAATTGTTTTTGCTTCACTCATGGCTACCAGCACTGCTGCTACTAGCTCCATGGATTTGTCTACTGGCATTCTCGTTACAGTTGATCAATCTGGCAAAGGAGATTTTAAGAAGATGCAGGATGCCATTGATTCTGTGCCGTCTAATAACTCGGAAACTGTTTTCATCCGAGTTAAGCCAGGAACATACAGGTACACTTATTTGCAAGCTTGGCATCTCCGGTTGCCTTAATTTGACCTTATATGGAAATTTTATTGCACGTGCGTCTGCAGAGAAAAGATTGCAGTTCCTGCTGATAAGCCTTTCATTACGATAAGTGGCACAAAGGCTTCTAGCACCATAATAACTTGGAGTGATGTTGGGGAGATATTTGAATCTGCAACATTCACTGTGTTGGCAGATGATTTCGTTGGAAGATTTCTAACCATTGAGGTATTTACTTGCATTATATTTCAGTGTTAGTATAATAGTATTATGATGCTCATTTTTAAATTAGTACTTAACTTTATGATTAGTTGCATGCAAAATTTCAAAGCTGAATCATACTAGATCTCCTAATTTATATCTTGAACAACATCAACAGAACACTTATGGATCAGCCGGCAAAGCTGTTGCACTAAGAGTGTCAGCAGATAGAGCAGCATTCTATGGCTGCAGGATCCTGTCTTATCAAGATACTCTCTTGGATGATACTGGAAACCATTACTACCGCAACTGTTACATTGAAGGAGCCACGGATTTCATTTGTGGAAATGCTGCCTCCCTCTTTGAAGTGAGTGTTCTTCATAGGCTACGGAGAAAGAACTTAGATACCATAATTTGTTAGGAAATTGAGCTTCCTCCCAAGATCACTCCAAGCAATTTGTCAAGCAATAAATTAATGGAAAAAATTAAATAGAGAATACATCAATCATACAACACAAGATGTACGTGGAAAACTCCAAATCCGGAGAAAAACCACGGCTGTTGTCACAAGATAACCAGAGAAAAATATTCACTATGTGGAAAATTATTACAACCACACTATCAGAAATAATTTTCTCTCACCCAAGCCCCAAATACATGATCCCGAGAAATATTCCTTAACAAAGCAAACCCGTAATACCTCCATATTGAGGAGCCAAATGCTCCTTCAATACATCTACATGTTTAAGAATATTTCTCTCCCACTGAAAGCTCTCAATGCTTCTCTTGCAATCTCTTGCTTCTCAAATTTGGGATGATGAAAATGAGGAGGAGAACTCCTCTATTTATAGCCAAAATTTGGATTCCTTTTCTTCCTCTTTTTCTTCTTTGCATGGGCGGCACCTACCCATTTTTCCTTGTCCAATGGCCAGCCACCCACCGTCTTTGAATTCAAAGATGGTGGCTCAACCACCCACCACTTTGACACTTTTTTTTAATCATATTTTCAACATAATTCATTAAGTTCAATTATAGTTTTCCCCTAAAAACCAAAAATTTTCAACAATTTTATCTCTTTTATAGAGCTGTCATATACATTCTCTTTCCACGGGGAATGGAGCTATCACTACCCAAAAAAAGGTGTGCCAGAAGAAAACACTGGATTCACTTTCTTGGGTTGCAAGATCATCGGTGTTGGGAAGGCAGTACTTGGAAGGCCATGGGGGACTTCTTCTAGGGTGATTTATGCTCTTACTTACATGTCTGGTGCAATACAGCCGCAAGGACGGGATGACTGGCACGACTATAGTAAGCAAAGTTAAATATCATCTATTCTCACAATTTTATTTTCATTCTTGCACAATCAATGTCAAAATGATAGTGATTACTAACATGTTTCATTTTGTTTATATGTATTGCAGTACTCTGTATCATGGCGAATACAAGTGTTACGGCCCAGGAGCGAATAGATCAAATAGGGTTGCTTGGTCACAAAGCTTATCAGATGATGAAGTTGCTACTTTCTTAAGTAAGGACATAATTGGAGGAAGTGCTTGTCTTAGACAGCCTGCACCAACCAAATTCAAGAGAGGTTCTACCTTTATTGCTGTGAAAGTTGATGGAAATTACCTAGAATATTATTGTCTTATTGGTTTTGAGTCTTGGAACTCACAGGATTCTCTGTATATGTATTATTCCATTTATATATTTGTATATTACATTTCAAAAACTCAAATTATTGATTTATTAAATTTCTAAAAGACATTGATTATACACCTGAAATTAAAGACTGAGAAACGTATGCATACCAGCGGCCAATTTTCTTCGAACATTCTTGTTCTTCATCGAAGCAAACTAAGATGGAAATAAGACACCCGAAAAGCAAAACCAGCACGAAAGAAACAACCCACCACGCCCAAATCCTTCTCTTTTTCTTCATTTGCTCCGCACAGAATAATCCATTTGTGCCACCATTGATGTAAGCACAGCCCGAAGCCACATTCTTTTCAATATCATTCATCTCCTCCTCTTGTGACACCACCAACACAGCCATGTCAAGCGACCCGAGATGAAACTCTGTCAAGCTATTCGGTATCTCCATCAAAGCTTCTTGCCTTTGCTGAGACCGCATCGCCAAATCTTCTTTGTCTCAAAAACCTCCCCTTCCCCTTATGCATAAGGGAAATCTCCCAAAATCGTCTTCTCTATCACTTCCTTACTGGCTTTCTGTCCAATCACCTTGTAATACTTCATTTATAAGCCCTTTTTTGTAGTCTTTCAAAATATTTTCTATCAGGAACTGAAAATCAAGCATCATCTCTCTTAACTTGGCTAGCAAGCCACTAGTCACCAAAACCCCAGTTCAATCAACAAGGCCCTTCCTTCTTGATAAGCCATTGACACATTTCAATTTTCGATATTGAACTGATCAACTGATGCGGATCTAGCTTTAATGCTCTTTGCTTTTCAAAGTATTTCACTTCCAATACTTTAATAGTTGATTTATCAATTGGTAATCGAAATGTACTTGAATCAGAATTCTGATTTAGAATCAATTGTTTACTTTAACTATATGAATCAGAATTAGAATAAGTTATATTCTCATTAGTGTATTTACTTGGTCTAAGCATCGGAATGAACTATTACAAGTTGCCAAAATATCCTTAATTAATAATTGTCCTTAGTATCATGATTATCTATTATAATATAATAATAATAATGATAGTAATAATAGTAATTATAATTATTATTGTCATTACTATTATTATTATTAAAAATATTAATCACATTAATGACAATAATAACAATAAAATATTTTAATCGGCACAAAGGTTTTGGATGATCCGCATTTATTGTGTTCTGTTTCCAACCATGATGTCATTCTCCAGGAAATATTATAGAAGACAAGCCATCCTGACATTCATGCAATCAATATTTGTAAATAGTATGCGTCGAAACATACTACATATGACAAGCCGTTTATGTTTTGATGGTAGACAACATATGGTTAGGTTTATGGATAATCTGAAAAATTAACGTACTACTACTTCCTTGATAAACAATGTGTCGTGAATAAAGTTGAATTTAATGTGATTTTAATTAAAGTAAAGATTGTTTATTTTTTAACATTTACGTGGAATTATAATCAATTCAATTGTAATTGTAGAAAAACGCACACACACACACATACGAGTGATCACAACATTTTAAGTTCTAATTTGAGTCCCAACAATTGTGGGTCACTCATCTATTAGATGAAGAATTTTATAATTTATAAAATTACTTATTTACCATCTAATAGATAAGTTACTCAATTGTATAGTAATTATAATAACAATTCCAATTACAATTATAACTTTTAATTACAATTAAAACTATAATTGTGATTATAGTAAAATAATAAGATAATAAAATTCAGCCATATAAATATATCATTATACTATAATATCGTAGACTTGAAATCCATAAACTTCACTCTTCCTCATATTTTTTTGGTATATATGAAATTCTTCAAGAATACTCTAGATTTAAGAGAAAACTAAATCATGTGATATTTTTTTTTTGAAATTTTTTTTTTTAAAATATGTTAATCAATTAATTGCGGATAGTTTTAGGCGTGAAATGAAAAAGAAGAAAAGAAATGCAAAACTTTGGGGAGCCAAATATTATTAAAAAAAAAAGATACAATTAGCATTAGGGCTGGCGGAACCGAACCTGTTATGAAAAAACCGTTTCAATTCGATTTTCAGTTTTCCAGTTTAGTATTTTTTTTCTTTAAATCTGGAACCAAATCAAAAAAAGTTAATCATTAATATTTTTATATTAAAATAGTGCAAGGAGCCATGATTTAAGAGGTTATGAAAAAATTTAAAAAAAAAACTAAATTTTGTAAGAAAATTTTTAAAAAATTAAAAATATTTGAAGGATTTGACCAAAAATGTAACACCTTAAGCGAATCCCACATCGGCAAAGTACGGAAGAGATGCTGGGTTTATCAAATGGTATCAGAGTGATTCCCAACCGGAAATGTGTGGATGTTTCTGACATCTTGCATCGCTTGGGAAGGATTTTATGAGGACGAATAAAATTAGGTCTATGCCAAACCTTTCGGCTTTGTGATTTTGTTTCTAAGAAGTATATGATTGAAGTATCCGAGTAGTGCAACAAAAGCATGATGTGTTTGCTTAAGTCTTTATAAGGATTTATTGGTCATAAGTGATTTTGAGGTATGGAATTTTTTTTTTGTGGACATAACTAAAAGCGAATTTCAAGGACGAAATTCTTTTAAGGGGGTGAGAGTGTAATACCACAATTCTCCTAAGGGTATTTAAGTCTTTTTTTAGTGATCTTATTACCCTAGTATAAAAAGAATAATATGGCTTTCTCATTATAAGAGAGAGAGGGAAAGAGAGATCAGCTGAGGGGAAAAAATGATAGAAAGAAAGAAAAAGATGGAGAGAAAAGAGAGAAAAGAAAAGAAAAGGAAAAGAAGAAAAAAGTCTTCTTCTTAGTTCTGCCATGAGCAACACATGAGATCAAGTTGCATCGTTCGAATTGGATATTATTGAGAGAAGATTTGGAGGTAAGTAAATTAGACTTTTAAATGAATCACAATAAACAATATATATATTTGACTTGTGTGAAAAGTCTATATTTGGTATGTACGAATATGGATTTACATGTCTCTGCTTATGTGTTTATGTGATGTATTGTTATGTGTTGGGTGTGATTATATACATAGCCATATGTATGTGAGAAATTTCATTGGGATAAGCACGAAAATGCACTGAGTTTTCTATGAATAAGAAAGTGGATTTTAGCAAATGGAATTTCTGTTTTATGAGATTTTGCATTGGGGGCTGTCTTTTAAAGTTGTGTGGGGCCCACCTCTTGAGGGCCGATGTGCCGCGAAATGCCACATTGCAAGATACGTATTTTATTGAAAAAAAATGTGAAAGTTTGAAAGTGAGAATGAGATTTTGATGAATTTATTACAAGTATTTTGAAAAGATGATGGCATATCATCTATTGCATTATGTATAAGTATGTATGTATTTTAGTATAAGAAAAAACTAGCTTGCTTACTGAGTTTTGTACTCATTATAGTTTATTGTGATTTAGTTTCCAAAAGTCAGTGTTGATTTGTGATGAGCGAGAAGGACTTGAATTGAGGACGATAGATGGTTTGGCTAAATTTTTAAATTATTCCACTTTCTATTATATTTGATGCTTGAATTGTTATCGATTGTAAAGAATTATTTAAGTCTATATGAGAGTTACGGATAGATTTACCCTCAAAGTTCGTGTTGGTTCCGGTTCAATTTTTTTTTTTTTTAGTTCTATTGCTATCAGTTCTTAGAATTCAATACCGAACCAAAATAAAATTTCTAGTTTGGCCCAATACCAAATGAACCGATCCCTTGTCCACTCCTAATTAGAATTTAGCCATCAATGTTATTTTGAAAATACAACCGCTGTAAAATTTTAGGGGTTTTAATTAAATATACTCCAAAAATAAAGTATTAATGTAAATATATTTCATACTTCAAAATTATGTAGATATACCATTTTGTGTGTGTATTGACTAAAATGTCCTTGAAAAAAAAAACATAAAGCACAAAAAAATAACCTCCATTCCACTCAAACCATTTCACTCTAAAAAAAAAAAATTCATTCCACACTCTCAAAATCACTCATGAACAGCCAATGTTGAGATTTTGGTTTGCAACTAGGTGCATTATTCATCCAATTAATAAGGTATGTTAAACTTTCCATTTATTGTGTGTTATTTATTCATTTTCTTTAATTATATTATATTTAAGGTTTTGTTTGAGCTATAATAAACAACAAAACAATGCACATTTTCATACATTCGCATCATATCACTGCTATGTAATGGATTTTCTAACTGTAGCTGTGTAAATTCAAGCAAACACGGCTAATATGTGATGGATTTTCTAACTACATTTGTTGAAATCTTATTTTGTACTCAAAATTTTGTTTTGCACCCGTTTTACACGAATGCTTGAATTTACAAAACTGCAGTCGTGCATTGTAGTAATTAACATGACTGTAGTCATGTATTTCAGTAAGTTACATGATTGCTACTGTGTTATATGAACTGTAGTCATGCAAGTGTATAAAATGTTCCAGCTGTTATGAGATCTTAACATTCTACTAGCAAAAAAAATATATTTTTTTTAAAGAAGAAATATGTCCTCTAACTATTTATTGGGTCATAATCATGTATTTTTTTCAAGTTGCATGACTTTTGTTGTGCATGTATGAATTCTACACGACTGTAGTCATGCAAGTGTGAAAAATATTGCAGCAATTACAGCATCCTAACATTGCATTAGTGAAAAAATTACATATATATATATATATGACTGTTTATTGAATGATAGTTGTGTATTTTAGCAAGGTGCACAATTGTTGTCGTGTAAATGAGCAGATTGATTGTTAGATTTTATTTTTTATTTGTTTTATAATTGTGTGTTGTATTATTCCACGAAATGACTTCAGTAAATATACATATTATGTTTTATGGTGAACGGATTAAACAAAATGACCATTATAGATTTAATGGTACGGAGGCAAGAGGAATCATGGTGCCCATTCTATAACGTACTCACAATTGATAGAAAGATTATCTCAAATTATTTCCATTGATATTTTTGAATTTGATATTGAAATGAAGTTTAAGCTTAAAACACTCGATCCAAAGCCGCCCATTCTAATTATGACTGATGATGATATAGATTATTTTTTAGAAGAAATGATCAGTGGAGCTGAGTTGAAAATCTCTTGTGTACCTAAGAAAATACCCAATTGTAGTCGTGTATCTATAAAAGTACCCGACTACAGTCGTGTTGTCATAACCCAATAACAAACCAGACAAGGTATTGTCCGCTTTAGGCCTTAACAAGGCCTGTAGCGTTTTATTTTTGGGGCTTCCATATACCCCAAAATATGTCTTTCCAATTAAGGTGTAGATCACTCTTTATAAATCCAGCGTCTTTCTCGTGCTTTGCCGATGTGGGATTTGCCTAGGGTGTTACATACACCCCCTTAGGGACTCAACACCCTCGCTGAGGTTTGCCCCACCATCGCTCAAGAGGACACGCGGAGCCGCTTTGATACCATTTTTCATGACCTAACTATTGGGTATAAATCCTAATGCTATTGGTGTCAATGTACAAGTGTACACGATAAGTAATATAATGATGAGTATTCAAGATCGTCTCCACAGGGATTGATGTTATCAGACGTGCTACAGCAATTTTAACAGTGCAGATTTTATTCTTAATTAAAATAAAAAAATTAATGAAACTAATTTAGTAATTAAAATAAAAACACAATAAATAAAAATGCAACAAAGTAAATTATCACATCAAACTCAAGGATAAAACCAATGGGAATATAGAGTAGTTAAGTGAATAAACTCTCTTAATAGTTTTGACTATTTTTCTAATGTTTGGCTTGGTTATTGCAGCATCTGCTACAGTACTGGATAGAATCCATATATATCCTCAGCTTTCGCATGTTGGATATCTTATATCTATATTCGACCTAATAGTGATCAGTTGTTATGCTAACATTAGATATAACATTACACGCTTAGGTTTTATTTACCCTACAAGGTGAATCACTATGTCTAGTTTATCACTAATTTTAGATTAAGCATAGTCCTTTTGGGATCAAGTTAAACTCAATCCAGGAAGCCCAATGTAAAACCAAGTATTGCTCTGATATGTTCCACTAATATAGGTCATTTTGTGGCTCTTCCTTAGATAGTATCATTAAATTAGTGATCAACCAAAATTATGAATAAAAATAAATATTATCAAAACAAACTGCTACAACAAACATGCAGCAACTCATATTTGCAGTCAATAAACCATCAAGATTGTTTATCACTCAACCACAAATAAATTTAGCTCATAGTTTGCAAAAGAAAAATAAAGAACAAAGTTTCAGCCATCAAACACATCCTCAAGACTAAAAAGTAAACAAGAAAACAAGAGAAGAATAAGAAAGACTGAGTTCCCGTTTGATTTCTGCAGATTCTCCTCTTGTGCAACCCTCAATCTCTCTTTTGAATCATGTTTTTCTTTTGTTTCTTTGTGGTTTTTCTCCTTAGCTGATGACTCTCCCTTTTCCTTATGATGTGTGCTTCTTTTATAGTTAAAAATTAAGGTAAATGGAAGCGTAGGTCGCATATCTTCCAGATTATGAAACTGTAGATCGTAATATTCTACAAAATTTTCACTATTGTTGTTCCAGAATTGCTACAGCAATGGCAATAGTTGTTATAGCAATGACTATAGCAACTACACTGTTCCAGATTTATTTCAATTCTTCTGTAGTCAAGTTCTTTTTCATCTTTTGTAAACTTATTGCAGTAGCATTCCTTCCTTGAAATTGGAGCTTCCAATCACCTACAATCATGCATATGATTTAAGCACATAATTTATTCTAAATCAAACAGAATTTATAAAGAATAAATTAAGATGAATGATTATGCAAAATATAACAAAAAAATACAATGAAAACACATCATTTACTCTCTAAGTAGTATTGATTTAAGTCTAAAAGTGTCATGATAACTTTCATTTCATAGAGTTATCACCAACCTAGACCTGATACAATATTGTCCACTTTGGGCCTTAACAAGGCCCCACGGTTTTGTTTTTGAGGCGCCCATACACCCCAAAACACGTCTTGTCAATTAAAATGTGGATCACCTCTTATAAACCTAGCATCTCTCTCGTGCTTTGCCGATATGGGATTTGCCTAGGGTATTACACGTGTATCTATAAAGGTACTCGAATGTAGTCATGTGTGTATCAAGGTACCCGACCATAATCGTGTATCTGTGAAGGTAACCAACTATAGTCGTGTATTTAAGCTGAGCATTCCTTCAGTGATCATGACTATTATATTATATCACACAAATTATACAACACTATCTTGTTGTCTTTCAATAATACATTTAACAAAAAAAATTATTATAACTTATCCAAAAAAGGGTAAAATCACAGTCGCATATATACAGAGTAAATGATTCTTTGCCTCTGAAAGAAAATGCAGTAATGCATACATCATCAATTTCAATTTCTAACAAAAAGAGTATTTCAAACTCATTATCCATGTTAGTCATTTTTTTGCCGAAATACACTGCGTGCCAATCTAACTAACTACAGAATTTGACTTTAAATATTGGTCTAAGAATAAGACACAGAGAACCAAGTGCCATATAGGACAAAAACAAGTATAAAAAATGAAGAAAGAAACATAGAACAATTAATTCATATGCACATGGCCACCAATTCAAACAAACTAGACAAGCAAGAGAAACTATTCAACTTATGTACGAAGATTTCAAAAAATAAAAATAAAAAATGCCTCATAAATCATCATAATTGCAAAAATCAAGCTTGAAACAGGAGAGCAACACATCCAAAGCCTCGAAAGGAAGTAGAGTTCTAATTACACTGCTACTATAACAGAAATCATATCTTTCTAGGAAGTTCCAAGATCTAGCAAATCATTAGTAATTAATTTGTGATAAAAAAAAGTTAAACAAAATGACTATTATGTACTTACAATAACAATAATAATAATAATAATAATAATAATACATAAGTTAAAGAATATACAAAAAGCACTTTTGATTATTTTGATATTAGAGCCAATTTGTATAAGTTCCTTGATTATTTAGCAATTAGAAATTTACATGTTCCACAGTTTATTTTATGATTAAAAGTTATTGCAAAGTTATATTATTTATTGGATTGTTTGACTGAACATGCATTTTACTACTATACATGTTCCAGAGTTTATTATGAATTAAAGTACTACCATACATTATTGCACTTAGCACTGATATCAGAGTTTAGGTTCACCAACATCTCAACCCAATAGTTTAATCGGGAGAACGAGCGTCTATGCTTCTGACCTAAGGCCCTCACGTTACATCTTAGCCCAACAGTCTAATAGGGAGAATGGATGTCTATGCTTTTAACCCAAGGCCCAATGTGTGAGGGGAGATTGTTGGGCTTATCCCACATCGGTTGTGGAAGAGACTGGTGGTGACTTATAAATGTGAGGGAAAACCTTACTTCTTTAGTTAGCTTTTAGTATTAAAAGAGAGAGAGAGCCTCAAAGCATTCAAATCAGATTGAATTTTCCAAATTTCCAGCGATTGATGTATTTGCCACCTAACACTATTAATTAATTAATTAAAAGTGACAATGGATGATAAAAAATTCCATGAACGTAAAATTAAGTGATTTTGTTTAAAAAAATTTTCAAAAAAAAGGATCAAATAATCTGATTGGCACTGCTATGATAGACTTATTAATTAAATCGATTTGCCACCTCCTGTAGAGGTCTTTATCATCATTAATTAATCGCTCTCAAGTCTCAACAAAATATTGACTCTTTGATCTTCACCACATCTTTAACAATTAGAACGATTCGCAAGAAATACATAAAATGAAGAAAATAAATAAGGTCCAGGGTCCCATCTCTAGCTATAAAATTTGACTCTTGGACTTTTTATGTGATGATCATCAAAATCAAACAAAAATTGTGGACCCTCTTTACTCTCTTCTCTAATTTCTTTCACTCACAAAGTAGTATAAATAGGGGTGCTCACATTGCACTTGCTCAACATACTAGATAGCAATTAAAGAATCATATATAACAATTAGCTTGAGCAACAACAATGGCTTTATCCAAGACTTTCCTCCTTCTTGGCCTTGCATTGGCTGTTGTTCTTCTTATTTCCTCTGAGGTCTCATCAGCTCGTGAGCTTGCTGAGGCAACCCATACCCGTAAGTTTTATTATTTAGTATATGTTCCAATTTAGAATCTTGATTTGTTAAAGTTCAAAAAATTTATTAAATTATACGACTTAATAGTGTACTTTATTTATATAGTTTATTTTTATGTATATTTTTTCAATCCTTCGTTCATTAATTTTTGTAGAGAGTGCGGATATGAACATGGAAAAGACCAACTACGATACTAATCATTATAGGTACAGACACGAATATGATCGTGGCCATAAATATGGTCATGGCAAGGGACACGGACATGGTGGATATGGATATCATGGCAAGCTTGGCCATGGAGGTCACCCTGGACATGGTGCTGATGGACCTAAAACCGAACATGGAGAGAACTAAAGAAACCCTAGCTAGCCTTCTTCTTCTTTTTCCATGTTGGCTAAGCTAGGTCTTTTATGAATGGGTTGCTTGCTGAAATAAATTAATAATGTTTAGTTTATGAATATTTTCTTGTCAATGAGTGTGTGTAAGGCAGGCTCGATATTGAGATGTGGCCATGAATGTTCTTTTATAAGGCACCATGGTTACATTGATATTAATCGAGTAATTTGTACTACTATAAAATATAAGTCTTGTACTTTTTCGTACTTTGATGTTAAGAAGAAGTTTAGTTAACTCCCAAATAAGCAGATGACGAATAAACTAAAGTCCACTTTTTTTGTCCCCAGCAGCGACGGATCTAGACATCTCATTTGGAGGGGGCCACATTTAATAACACGTACAAAATAAATGAGCAAGTAGAATGATTGAGCGAAAAATGTTATTTAAAAGCAAAATGAAAAACAAAAATGAAGAATATGGATTACTAATTTTAGAATTATTAAGGGGCTTATCTCAAACAAATTCTCTTATTCAACTAAAAATTAATTAAATAAATCAATGGCAGCTTAGTTAATTAAGGAGTTCAAATAAAATTTTAGAGTAATACTACACATCTTAAATTTTTTATTTCAAAAACTATCAAGTTAACCTAAAAAAAGGTGCATGGTATGCTTTTCTTCTCGAGCAGAATAGATGGCTAGTCTGACAGTGGTTTTGCCTACCAAAATCAAGCTAAATAAAGTCAATCAAATGATGTAACATTGATCAATTGGTTGATGAGATAATATAACTAATTCACTTAGATCTTGCAAATAATTACCCATCACTCAATAAATGATATACTATTTGGGATTAAAAAAATTAAAATGTCTATCTTTACTCAAAATTTTATAGGGATTGTAAAGAAAAAATTCTTGCACCAAAGACTTAAGTTCCATTGGTCACTAGTTAGGTTGATGGTCCTCAAATCACATAGTGGTTTTCAAGTAGTTTTATTTAGTTAGTTGCTCAAGTTGGAATCTTATAGGAAGGAGGGAAAAAACTAATTATGTTCTGCCACTCCCCTACTTTAATTTTCAAAAAATGAAAAAGAAAAAAGAAAGAATTCCACCTTAATTGTTAGTAAAAAGTTGATATTATTAATATTAAGGCTCCATTTGGTACAGATTTTAAGGTAGAGCTTATTTAAATAGAGTTTTTCGTAGTAGAGTTTTTACAAATAGAGCTTTTATCTAAAAAAAAATTAGTTGTTTGGTTGTCAATAAGAGATTTTATTACAAATCTATGAAATTACTTTAATAGGTAAGTTTTTTTAAGTTATGTTATGAAAAAAATAAAATAAGATTGTCAAATAAGTAGAGGATATTTTAGATATTTTAACATTTAAAAAAAAAATTCAACCTCTACTCCTAAAAGCCTAAAATTTGAGCTTTTGCTAGTAGAGGCAAAATAGCTTATTTAAGCTCTAAAAGCTCTATTAAAAAAACAACCAAACAACAATAAAAATTATAATAAGTGCTTATGGAATTCAATAAGCACTTATAGCCATTAAATAAGTCATACCAAACAGGCACTAAGTAATATTTGTAAAACTTTGTTACAGAATAATTTGGTTTAATTACCTCATACTTTGAATTTATTTCGCTATTATTATGTTCAGAATTTAAATATCATGTTATATTATTCTGTATGTAACAAATCGTACAAGATCATATATTAATATGGTCTATAGTTATTTTTTCTCTGCCTACCATATTTTTCTGATTATTTAAAAACACTTGAGAGAAAAAATCTATTTTTTTTACAGTAAATTAAATTTGTTTCAAGTGATCTTGAAATCTCGCTACGCGACAGAATAGATTTTTAAAAAATATTGTACGTAATTATTTAGATGTATAATAAAAGTGGCATCAAGTACTTTAATTTGAAATTGCAGATATGACATTGCTGTCGATATAAACACAAGCGGACCTTCCCATGTCATGAATTTTGCAAAGAAGTGCAAGAAGCTTAAGATTTTTGTGCACGTATCAATAGGCAAGTGTGTCTAAAACTTATAATGTTCGCAGAAGTCAGCAGGACCCGTGTGAAAGGAAAATTGCAATTTTAATTTCCTTTAGCTTTTGGCAGAAATCGGGGACTCAAATGTTATTACCCTTCTTTCAAAATTATTCACAGCATATGTTAATGGAAAGAGACAAGGATTATGGAGAAGCCATTCAGCATGGGGGATACGATAGCAAGAGAATTAAACTTCAATAACTCCAAAACTGAACAGAAATTGGACGTTGAAAAAAGAAATAGAGTTGACTATGGAATCCAAACAAGCCCTCGGAAATGATGAAGATGCTCGAAAGAAAATGAAGGAATTGGGTTTAGAAAGGTAATAGAATTCCCCTGGTCTCTTTATTATTTTCTTTGTTTAGATTTGTTGCTGCTTCATTTAATTAACAGCTAATTGTTAATTGGGGCAAGAAAATATGGATGGCAAGTCACATATGTTTTCACAAAGGCTATGGGCGAAATGATGATTGATGCCATCATTTTATAAAATCCTAAGTAACAAAATTATTCCATATATAGATTTGACTTGAATTTGGTGACAACAAAATGAGTGGTTTGTCACAGCATATTCTAGTTTCATTTAATGTAATTTTATTTCATTTAATACCTAAATATTGTGATATTATAAATTGCCATAATCAAAGTGATCATCGTACTAATTATTTTAGACCATTTAATTTTTTTTTTTTTTGGTTCATTATCATATAATAACAATATAGTTGCCAAGTGATCCTGCACAAAACCAAAAAGGCAAAGACAGTAAAGGAAAAAGAAAGTAAAACAATGCAAAACAGTTAATAGTACTAGCTGACTGCTAACCGTGCATGATCAATCATTGACAATATGTAACATCATCGGAAATTATAGATGAGATGAGGATTAAACATTGCTGTTCAATATTTGACCAGAAAAGGATGTTATGCAAGAAATAAGAGATGCACTTGTCTCCACTGATTATAAACTCATTATAATCATCATTACTTTATATATTTACTGTTTTTATTTTTAAATTAAATAATAATAATTTGGGATTTATATAATACATGTGATGATATATGTGAAATTTTATGGAGGATAAAATTTATTTCAAAATCAAATTTTGAAAAACTTTTTTTTCATATCTTTCAAAATTATTTGTATAATAAGTGATTTTGCATCCTTCAAAATCTCTTAGATTGCGATCCCATCTAATCTTTTAATATAAGTAAGAAGCAAAGTTTGAAACTGAATAAAATATGTACAAAACTAAAAATTAGATACAAATTTATTGATTTTTCATATGTCTAGTAATATAAGAATGTCTTTTTACTTTATTTTGACTTGATCCACATCAAGAAAAGCAATTTTGCTTAATTAACTTGTATAGAAAAAAATATTATGATAGAAAATGAAAAAAAAAATTATAAATGTCCTAGCAATTGGAGTTTTAAGAAATTTATGGCAGCTGTTACTTTTTTTTTTAAAGAAAAAAAAAAGGAACCCACCACTTACCTCTCACAAAAGAAGACAGTAGCAACAACTCGAACTTGAAGAAGATAGGCTGCCCAGACTCTAAAATCTATGTTAAAAATACATTAGCTATAGCTTGTAGTTGAAGAAGGTAGCGGGCTACCAACAACAACCATTAATCTATGAAACAAAAGGAAATGGAAATAGCCAGCAAGCTGGGAAATGGGGATGAGGATGAAAACAAAGAGCAACAATTTGTTGTCAGCAAGCAGCACAACAGACGACCAAATCTGTTGTTGGCAGTATGATTGTGTATTTGTGTGTGATTAGGATTGGATTCAGAAATTAGGGTTTGGCATGTGAAGTCAAAGAAGAATCCAACGATTAGAATTTTTTTAGTGGTTTCAAGATACAATGTCATTCCATGCCCAAATTGGCCTATTATAAACTCATTGTTTCATTAAATATTAATATGATATCATATGTATTTGATAGATAAATAAACTATCACAAATCTATCATGTATTTGATAGATTAATAAACTATCATAAATCTATCATGTCTTTATGATATATGAATACTTTATCACGTATCTATCATATTCTTGTGATAAATAATTAATTTTTTAATATCTATCACAAAAATTATGTCATGGAAGCCTATTTTTCTAGTAATGATGGGTGCTTGTACTAAGTTTGGGTTTAGGTGTATTTTTCTAATGTTTGGGCAAATGGTTGAACTAAGGTATATTAGATGGCGAACTGAAGTGATATGTGTAGTGAACTGAGGTAGTCATATAAGAAACAATAGAGAGAACTCAATAGAACCCCATAAGAGTTAATTTATGGAGTTGATATGGGAGACTAATGTGTGCTTCGAAGTAGTTCAAGTATATTCAGGGGATAGCTCTGATGGTCTCATAGAATAATTAGTATAATTGGGGTAACTCAAGTAAGCTCATACGTGAAGACTCGATCTCAAATTAAAAATATAATAAACCAAACATAAATATAAAGAACACATTATGTTTACATAGTTTAGCCTTTGGTCTAAGTCCACGGCAACAGTTCATCTCTTATGATAGAAAATGAGAATGGTTGCATACTTGAAAATGAGAATAGCTTTTGATCACTCTCTCTGTAAATTCTAAGGAGAATATAATACTATTTTTCAGGTCAATTGTAAACTTTATTGATCATAAACCATAATAGATATATGATGACATAAATTGTTTTCCTATATTTATCCCTTAATCTACTGCTTATATTAAATTTTTGTTGATATTCAAGATATATATTATATCATATAAACCGTGATATTTTAAGAAGTTATTTTCTTACTCGTTTTAAACATAGTAATATTTATTACATGAATAGTTTACAATAAAAAAATATTCTTGTTTTTTATATAAACAAACTTATGATATATAAAAGTTTGTTTTAGACATAATAAACTTCATCATAAAATGTTAAATTTTATCGTTAAAAACCTTAGGATGTCTACTTTAATTTTATGGAAACTTTCGTGCAGAAATCAAATAAAAAATAAAGGAAAAATAGTCATCAAATCACATTATTCATGCCTCATAATACGTAACTAGTCATTCATAATAAAGAGAACAATGCATTCATTCATCATCAAACACATAAGATCGCATTAAAGAGCATGTATTAAAGAAGGATAAATACCTCAAAATTTCTTTCAAATGGGCATAAAAGAAAACCCTAAAATCTAGGGGTGTTCAGAATCCAATCTGATCCGCTCAATCCGTCTGATCCGCGAAAATCTGATCCGTATAAATATGATCCGTGGATTGGTGGATTGGATATGGATTAAAAATTTAAAAATCCGCAGTTGATGGATTGGATATAGATTTACTTCTGTAAATCCGCAAAAATTCGTGAATCCGTAAAAAAATATTTTTTTATTTATTTAGTTAAAAAATTATTATAAATTTAATTAAAAAATATTATAAATGTGACATTACATAGTTACATAAGCACTATAACATATCTTAGCTATTACCCAATAATAATATAAAATAAAAAATAATTAAATAATCAAATATACAAATATAACTTGTAAAAATTGTAAAACAAAATAAAAGTAAAGTCACACGCACTAGCAAAAGCAACTAAACATAATGCCAAGTTATGAACAATTTGCAAAATCATCCAAAAGTAAAGTAACATAATGTCAAGTCACCAACAATTTGCAAACAAAAAACCCTAAGCTTCCCCGCCGTCACACGCACTAGCAACACCCAATACTGGTTCGATACACTCTCAACACCGATTTGAAGGACGTCGGCCGCGCGATTCCAGCCAAAGAAAGCCATCTTCTTCCTCGATTCCATCGAGCTACTTCACAATCACTGGTTCCAGCCGAACAATTGCACTATCACAACCTTCAAGATCGCCACCCGTACGACTTCTCCTGGTTCTCATCGTTGACGGCTCCGTAATTACTACTTTTCGACAGGCGCAATAGCCCTAGTGAAGGATCAAACTGTGTTTGGTTTTAGAAACTTTGCTATTCCAATTAATTGTGGCTTTATTTGAACAATTAATTTTGGTGTTATATTAATGTATTATTGTAACTTTATTTAAACAATTAATCTTAGTGTGTTATATTTTGAGACTTTGAACATATTATTGTAGTTTTATTTGAATAATTAATCTCGATGTGTTATAGTTTAAAACTATGAATGTATTATTCTATCTTTATTTAAACAATTAATTTGTTTAAATTTTATTCAATTTTAAATTTAATCGGTAGTAAAATTATTTTTATATTAAATTTTTTTATTTCGTTAGTTCATGAATTGGAGAGGACTAAAAATTTTTAATTCGGAAACTAATGCGCAAAATGGTGGATTGGATGTGGATTGGATATGGATTAAGTTAAATCCGCATCTGATCCACAGACGTATGGATTGGATGCAGATTTAACTCAATCCATATCCAATCTACAGATGGATGGATTAGATTTGGATTGAATTTAATCAATCCGTGGATTGGATTGGATTAAAAATTTATAATCCGTAAAATCTTGGATCGGATATGGATTGATGTCTAGTCCGTAAAATCCGATCTGCGAACACCCCTACTAATTTCCTTTGCTTTTATACTTTTGTTTAATTAAAGAGTTTTAAATCGTAGGGAGGTATGAAGAGTTTAAGTTTATAAAAACACATGCTTTTATTAGTGATAGATAATCCCTTATAATTTATTTTGAAAAAATAAATTAAAAAATTATATCTTATCTCAAAAAATTCTAAATAAATAAATTCACACAAACAAAAGATAAACAATTAAATAAATAAGCATAATTAAATTCAAATAAACAAGGAACGGGTGTTATAGCATCTTTTCAAGTTTTTATTATGAAATTCGTGCAAATCCTAAGATCTTTAACTATTTTCTTCTTATTACATAATTTTTTTATCTTCATAACTCTAAATTCTACTAACTTCTTCGAAAAAAATAAATTCAAATAGAAATGTAAATTAGAAAATATGATGGTGTAAAAACTTGTTAAAAGAGAATTTTATTTTAAGTATTTAATTTAAACTTTTTAT
The DNA here is from genome assembly GCA_030444775.1 of Atalantia buxifolia. Taxonomy (NCBI): domain Eukaryota; kingdom Viridiplantae; phylum Streptophyta; class Magnoliopsida; order Sapindales; family Rutaceae; genus Atalantia; species Atalantia buxifolia. Next base: position 23,024,550 of record CM059838.1, read on the forward strand.
TAAAATCAAGAAACGGAATAATTTTAGTTAAAGAGGGATTTTATAAGAAATTCAGATGGGTGTCAAAAAGGGTTACTCATTGGAAATCGGAATTGGTGAGCCCATTTTGTTTTATGGAAAAGTTGGCCCAATTATTTATTGGTAGGGCTCATTCTTTGAGCCCGGTTGTTTTGGGTACAAGACCAGAAAGTGAACCATGCACATGCTACATAATTGACAAAAGTGGCCCTTCCTACAACAATTGCATGTGCACTTTGTTTCCGTTTCACTATTTTGGACAAAGCACTGAGTCCAGGAGTAACATACAAACTTAATTGCTTATATATCTCAACAAAAAAAAAAACACAAACAAATCATTAACACAGAGAGGTTGAAGCTCAACACGGCGCAAGTGGAACCACTCATGCTAATCCTGCCGTTCCCAGCACGAGGCCGCACGTAAGGATGACAATGGAGTGGGGTGCGGGTGGAGAGGTTTATCCTATTGTCCACTTAATTAAAAATTTTACCCATGTTCCTCACTCTATTCCTTAATAAATTTAGTGAGGTGGGGATGAAAAATTTCTGTGTGGAGAATAATTTCTCTATCTCCACCTTATACCTCATATACTTATTTTATAGTAAGTATGGATATATAATTTTAGTAAATTAAAAATTAAAGATTTAAATAAAATCATCACCATATTATAAAGTATTTAAATTATTTAAAAAAATTCAAAAGTTTAAAATAATATCTTGAAATGTTTTCAAAACTGAAAAAATATTTGAAGAGGTCAGCACCTTAAAAAAAATAACAATATTTAAAGTGAAATAAGAATTATATTGTTGGGTTTTTTTTTTAGTTATAGTCTATTTATATTAGATAAAAATTAAAAAAATTATTAACTAACATTATAATTAATAAAATAAAAGCTATTAAATAAAAATTAAATTTTTTTATATATAACAGAGACTGGGGTGGGGGTGGGATGGGGAATACAAAACCAAATTCCACCTATTAAGAATTTGAGAATTATTTTTCTCTTATTCCCCACTCCATTCTTTAAAAATTGTTCAAAATTCACCCCATTTAAGATAGAGCTCTACGAGATCTCAAACTCGTGAAGGATTTTACCTAGCCACATGAGGCTTGTCCTGTATAGAGTTAACTAGTTTTGCTAGTGATTATGATTAAATATTTGATGTCTTGATGCATGAATTAGCCTTTTTATTTATTTTCAATTTTTCTAGCAGAAAGCATGTCGCAGATGATGACAAGGAGAGGGAGATTAACGGCGTGGCAGAAGTGGAAGCAATTTTGCGACGTCGAGATCTACCCAGCTCATGCAGGTCAAAGGAAATAGACGACCCAGTTCTTCAATTCTTTGTAAATGAAACCTTAGCCGTGACTCGTGTGATAGGTCAACGATTGAGAATATCGCAAGGGCATTGATGGAATTGACTTAAAAGAGAGGAAATCATGCAATCAGTGGACAGGATTGCAGGATTGGCTCGGAATAGTGTAAGCCGAGTCGGATCTTTCATCAGAGAATTAGAGAAGCTGATGCCGTTAGTATGTAAGTACAAACATTGGCAACTATCTTTCATTTTCAACCGCTCAATTAAATCTAACGATTATCAATTCTCTAATGTTTATCACCCATCAATCTTAAAATTCATATTGTAACCCAATGACCTAAGCTTATTAATATACTTAACAAGCAATCCTTAACTAGAAGCTGTGACTAATGAGTTATTTTACATGCTAATTAAGCGGAAGCTTTTTATGATCACTCTGCTAAAAAGGTTCTCTAACCTAAACATTTGAAGATAATTAAACAACAATCACAAAGCTTTGAGGTAGAATGATGTATATTTTTTATTATAAGGTTTAATATGATCATTATACATATGAACATCACACGTCAACTTTCCTGTTTCCAACAAGGGCCCTCATTTTTTTTCTTCTTATTATATACAATACTTCATTTTCTATGTCCCTACTACCATATTGTTTATAGCTAACGTGAAGTTGAGGGCTGATCAAATGAATTCTTGTTTCTAGTACCTCAATTCCCACAAGAAATTGAGGTTTAAAGTTTTGTCAATGGAGAAAACACGTGTTCCTCACGTGGTGCTCTTGCCTTTCCCTGCGTATGGCCACATCAAGCCCATGCTGACGCTAGCCAAGCTTTTCAGCCACGCAGGGTTTCGAGTCACCTTCGTAAACACGGAGCAGTACCACAATCGTCTCCTTGGCAACACTGACGTAACGGCTTTCTGCAAGCACTTCCCTAACTTCCTCTGCACATCGATCCCCGACGGTCTGCCGCCCGATAATCCACGGTTTGGCATATACATCAAAGACTGGTTTTGTTCCAATAAACCCGTGTCAAAACTGGCGTTCCGTCAGCTGCTGATGACGCCTGGGCGGCTCCCAACATGCATCATATCAGACAGCATCATGTCCTTTGCAATTGACGTTGCCGAAGAGCTTAACATTCCTATAATCACTTTTAGACCGTACAGTGCTTACTGCTCCTGGTCGGACTTTCATTTTTCCAAGCTTGCTGAAGAAGGGGAACTTCCGGTCACAGGTCGGTTTCTCTTTTTCTTTTTCTTTTTAAAAAAAATATATATTTAATACTGAAATCTTGAATTGAACATGTACATGTAACATGTAACATCATGTAATATGTTGCCCGGAATTGTCAAATTGCAGATGAAAACTTTGATAAGACCGTTACGTGCATTCCAGAGCTGGAAAATATCTTTCGGAATAGAGACCTTCCGAGCATTTGTAGACTTGGAGGACCCGATGATCCCATTTTGCAGACCTTCATTAGGGACACCTCTGCCTCAACTCGAACTTCAGCTCTCGTAATTAACACCTTCGACGAAATTGAAGGGCCTATCATATCAAAACTGGGTTCTCGTTTGACCAAAATTTACACTGTTGGTCCTCTACACGCTTTGTTGAAGTCGCTGATCCAAGAGAACTCCGTGGAGTCATCTCCGTTAGAGTCAAACAATTGTGTTTTATCGAAAGAGGACAGAAGTTGCATGACGTGGCTAGATTCTCAGCCGTCTAGATCGGTATTATATGTCAGTTTTGGAAGTTTCATCAAGCTTAGCCGTGACCAAATTTTAGAGTTTTGGCATGGCATAGTCAATAGTGGAAAAGGGTTCTTGTGGGTCATAAGATCCGACTTGATTGATGGAGAGTCCGGTGTTGGCCCAGTTCCAGTTGAGCTTGCTCAGGGGACCAACGAAAGAGGGTGCATTGTTAGCTGGGCTCCACAAGAGGAGGTCCTGGCCCATCAAGCAATTGGTGGGTTCTTGACTCATAGCGGTTGGAATTCAACTTTGGAGAGCATGGCAGCTGGAGTGCCCATGATTTGTTGGCCACAAATTGGCGATCAACAAGTTAATAGTAGGTGTGTGAGTGAGATTTGGAAGATTGGATTTGATATGAAGGACACGTGTGATAGATCGACGATTGAGAAGTTGGTAAGGGACTTGATGGATAACAAGAGGGATAAGATCATGGAGTCAACGGTTCAGATTGCGAAAATGGCTCGTGATGCTGTCAACGAAGGCGGGTCCTCTTATCGTAACCTAGAGAACTTGATTGAAGACATAAGATCAATGGCTTTGAAGGCTTCAAAAACATGATTTAATGTAGTGCTTTCACAGAAAAATAACATTGAAACGGTAAAAAACTTATTGTGAATGCCCACAGTCAAAAGAATAATTCAGTAACGGTAGTTCGTATTAATAAGATCATTAGAAATTTTACGGTCTTGTATGTTATTATTTTAACAATCATATTTCAGCACTGAAATAACCCCAAGTTTATTGAAATTTAGCCTGAAAAGAATGAAGTACACAGTGGAATTCATAAATTTACTAATTCAACATTTCGTTATTTTGGTTGCCACTTGTGAACTCAACGTCTTCTCAGTTGCATGAATTATTTATTCTTGTTGTTACATAAATATTCGTTATAGTGACAGTGCTAAACCAGTAATTGTTTAAATAAAAATTTATTTAAACTTCTTCACAGGCATTAGATGTTGAATTCTGTATAAATAGGTTAGATAACTTATAACATAAAAGTTACAATGCATATGCAAGATTAAACAATCTAAAGTTTGATCATGTGGTAATATTAATTATATAGCATACATTATTTTGTTTAATATTATTTTGAGGTTGTGAATATATTCTTAATTAAAATATATTGTTAATCACACAGCAAAATTTTAAGTGTAATGTTCATGATTGTATAACATGATTATACATTGGATAATACAAACATTTATAACATAATTAATATTACCTTTCTTCTCAAAAAAAAAATTACCTTGGAATACTATGATTATTTTATTATTAATTAAAACATAAAGCTTAAGCCACTGAACCCACTTAATTCTAAACCTCAAGCTTACTCAATTATTGCAATAATGATATTAACCCACTTTTCTTCCATAACTAAAAAATATTCCAAGAACTAAAAGACACTTCTTATGCCATTGAAGGAGTCACGGATTTGATTTGTAGAAATGCTGCCTCCCTCTTTGAAGTGAGTGTTCTTCATAGGCTACAGAGAAAGAACTTAGATACCATAATTCATTAAGTTCAATTATAGTTTCCCCCTAAAAACCAAAAATTTTCAACAATTTTATCTCTTTTACAGAGTTTTCATATACATTCTCTTTCCACGGGGAATGGAGCTATCACTGCCCAAAAAAAAGTGCTGCCAGAAGAAAACACTGGGTTCACTTTCTTGGGTTTGCAAGATTACCGGTGTTGGGCAGGCAGTGCTTGGAAGGCCGTGGGGTACTTATTCTAGGGTGGTTTATGCCCTTACTTACATGTCTGGTGTAATACCGCCGCAAGGATGGGATGACTGGCACGACTACAGTAAGCAAAGGTAAATATCATCTATTCTGACAATTGTATTTTCACTCGTGAACAATCAAATATCAAAATGATAGTGATTACTTACATGTTTCATTTTGTTTATATGTATATATTGCAATACTCTGTACTATGGCGAATACAAGTGTTACGGCCCAGGAGCCAATAGATCACATAGGGTTGCTTGGTCCCCGAGCCTATCAGATGATGAAGTTGCTACTTTCGACATAATTGGAGGAAGTGCTTGGCTTAGACGGCCTGCACCAAACAAATTCAAGAGAGGTTCTACCTTTATTGCTGTAAAAGCTGATGCAAATTAACTAGGATATTATTGTCTTATTGGTTTGGAGTCTTAGAACTCACAGGATTCTCTGCATATATATTATTCCATTTATATATTTGTATATTACATTTCAAAAACTCAAATTAATTGATTTATTAAATCTCTAAAAGAGATTGATCATACACCTGAAATTAAAGACTGAGAAACGTATGCATCCCAGCGGCCAATTTCTTGGAACATTCTTGTTCTTCCTTCGAGGCAAACTAACAAAAGACTCCGTTACACTAACTCATCTGTTCATGAAGTTTTAAGAAGCTAAGATGGAAATAAGGCACGCGAAAAGCAAAACCAGCACGAAAGAAACAACCCACCACGCCCAAATCCTTCTCTTTTTCTTCATTTGCTCCGCACAGAATAATCCATTTGTGCCACCGTTGATGTAAGCACAGCCCTTAGCCACATTCTTTTCAATATCATTCATCTTCTCCTCTTGTGCCACCACCAACACAGCCACGTCAAGCAGCACGAGATGAAACTCTGTCAAGCTCCTCGGTATCTCCGTCAAAGCCTCTTGCCTTTGCTGAGTCTGCATCGCCAAATCTTCTTTGTCTCGAAAACCTTCCCTTCCCCTTATGCATAAGGGAAATCCCCCAAAATCATCTTCCCTATCACTTCCTCACTGGCTTCCCCTCCAATTACCTTGAAACACTTCATTTTAAGCCCTTCTTCGTAGTCCTTCAAAATATTTTCTATAAGGAACTGAAAATCAAGCATCATCTCTCTTAGCTTGGCTAGCAAGCAACTAATCACGGAGACCCCAGTTCGATCAACAGGGCCCTCGCTTCTTTGTAAGCCATAGACACATTTCAATTTTCGATATTGGACTGATCAACTGATGCCGATCTAGCTTTAATGCTCTGTGCCTTTCAAAGCACTTCACTTCCAATACTTTAATAGTTCATTTATCAATTGTTAATCGAAATGTATTGGAATCAGAATTTAGATTTATAATAAGTTGTTTACTTTATCTATAGAAATTAGAATTAAAATAAATCATATTCTCATTGGTGTATTTACTTGGTTTAAGTATTGGAATGAACTATTACAAGCTGTTAAAATATTCTTAATTAATAATTGTCCTTAGTATAATTATTATCATAATATCTATTATGATATAACAATAATAATGATAGGAGTAGTAGTAAAAATAATAATAATAATAATAATTATTATTATTATTATTATTATTATTATTGTTATTATTAAAAATATTAATCACATTAATGACAATAACAATAATAATAATAATAAAATATTAAAAATATTTTAATTGGCACAAAGATTTTGGATGATCCGTCATTTATTGTTTTGTTCCCAACAATCATGTCATTCTCCAGAAAATATTGTAGACGACAGGCCGTCCTAACATTCATGCAACCAACATGGCAACATACATAAATAGCATTCGTCGAAGCATACTACATATGACAAGTCGTTTATGTTTTGATGGTAGACCACATATAGTCAGGTTTATAGATAATCCCATGAATTAACGTACTACTACTTCCTTGATAAACAATGTGTCGTCAATAAAGTTGAATTCCATGTGATTTTAATTAAAGTAAAAATTGTTTATATTTTAACATTTATGTGGAATTATAATCAAATCAATTGTAATTATACAAACACACACAGACACAAATACAAGTGATTATAACATTTAAGTTTTAATTTAAGTCTCAGCCAGTGGCAGTGCCACATTAGAACTACGGAGCTTCTTTTAAAATTTATAAATTCAGTTAGATATTTGTCCCATTTTGAATTTGATTTACCAAGAAAGTCTCAGCTAAAATTTAAAAATAACCAATATATTAATTATTTATTTTTACACTTTCAACCCACAAAGAAATATTGTACTTTGAAGTTTCTCTGCGCCTAACTCTCCTCACACATAAAAAAAAAAAAAAAGAAACTATTTCACCTCACTGAGTTTATCCAAATGATTTTTCTTTAATGAGTCTTATCGCGCTTAAAATTTAACTTAATATTTACATTATAGAAGTAAGTTCTAATAACAAATTTTTAAAATTTGAAAGAATTGATAAGCTAACAAGAAAAATAGTTGATACTAAAAAGGATAAATTGTATTCACTAATTTATTAATTGTTTTTACTAGTTCTCATAACTATAGTAAAAAAAACATTTTTAGCTATGAATTTTATGAAAACTTATCTATGAAATCAGATGAGAAATCAATTATTGAGTGATATTATTGTTGTATATACATAAAAAGATTTATTTTGTATTCTTGATGATAAGGTTATTCTTCAATTTTTTTAACATATTAAAACAAGTCTAGGTTAGTTATAAATGTATTGAATTGAATATATTAATGAATTTTTATTTTGGTATTTGTTACTTGTTTACCATTTTTAAATTATATTATTATTTAAATTTAACCCATGTTAGATTAAATTTCTAGCACTGCCACTGGTCCCAACAATTGTGGGTCACTCATCTATTAAATGATGAATTTTATAATTTATAAAATTACCTATTTACCATATAATAGATAAGTTACTCAATTGTATAGTAATTGTAATAACAATTCCAATTACAACTATAACTTATAATTACAATTAAAACTATAATTGTGATTATAGTAAAATAATAAGATAATAAAAAATTGTTCATATAAATATATCAGTATACTATAATATCGCACACTTGAAATCCATAAACTTCACTCTTTCTCATTTTTTTTGTATATATGAAATTCTTTAAGAATACTCTAGATTTAAGAGAAAACTAAATCATGTGTCCGTCACGATAATCACTCAAATGGTAACGTTCACCTCTAAATGGTGCAAGAAAACCATTTCCATTTGTGTAGCCAGCATCAACTAAGTAATAATGACCTATTAAGACAAATAAACTACATAATACAAAAATTTAATAAAAAAAACAACATTAATGGAAACGTTGTTTTGAAATATGTAGTTACCATGTGGAACCTTTAAACCATTTCTTCTCGTCAATGCATCTCTTAACACACGCATATCATGAGTTGAACCTTCCCATCCAGGTAAGACATAAATAAATTGCATATCTTGGGAACAAACCCCCAAGACATTAGTTGCAATTTCATTTTTCCTAGTTCTATATTTCGGTTTATCGACCTCCGGAACGTGAACCTTGATATAAGTACCATTCAATGCTCCCAAACAATTCTACAAAATAAAATTAAAAAATTTCACAAGTCTATTAATTTAAAAAATTTAACAACCTTGACATTGTGTTTCAATAATTTAAACGCACCTTAAACCATTTCCATTTTGGGTCCATTGAATCCTCCATCACTGGTTCGGGTGTTTTCCAAAAATTCTTTTGACATCTAATCATTGCTTTCAAACACTCATGAAAACATTTACTAACTGTTCGTCCCGATCTTGTAAAATTAAAACCAATTACCCGATTCTTCATATGGTGTGCTAAAATATACAAGAACATTGCAAGCATCTCCTCGGGAGAAACATTTGTACTACCAACCAAACCCCCCTCCTCACGAAGCATGTTGCATAATTTTGTAAATGTTTGCCTATCCATCCTTAATTGTGACAAACATTTAACATCGCTATCAAAAATCAAACCATACAAAAAGTTCATTCTAGTCCAAAGTCTATTGACCGGTATAGGTCTTCTTACTCTCCGTTCATTAATTAAGGTAAGGTGAGCACACATTGCAGTACACACAGCCAATATCATTTGTAACATCATAACCACAGTTTGTACGACTACCAAGACTCTCTTCTTTCTTGCCAACTGACGAGTCATTCCTATATCTCAACATAACATAAAAAAAACTAATTACTAAACAAAGTTTGAAACCAACAATAGCTCTCATAAAAACAAAAATAAATATACAGTTCAAAATAAAAAGCTTTAGAAAGCAAAATACATAATATCTGCAGTAAAATCATATTTCCAGAATCATAAAACAAAAAGCAACAAAAAATGGGTAATAATAATAAAATCAATTATATATGTCGAAAATTCATGAAAATTTACAGAGCTACTATACACAGGTGTGGCATTACTCATAAAAATCCATAAAAATCGACACAAGTGAGGAGCATTTCCGATAAGTGACTTTTAACCAAAACCAGAAAACTGTCTAGCAATAACCAAAACAGAGATCCACAACTTTGAAAATTCACAAAATATTCATTAGGACTCAAATAATTCATTTCTCTTGTTTTAATGAAAGAAGACATACCCAGTAAAGAGATACATAAAATTCAGAATTTATAGACTTATGAAACTAATTTAAAAGTATTATTATTTTGGGTACAACAAAGCTGTCCAAAATTTCCAAAATCTGCTATTACCCTACTCAAAAATTCATATCTTTGGTTACACATATCCAAAAAAAAAATTTCCAGTTTTGACAAACAGAGGAGACAACAAGAAATTTGTATTAAAATTAATAAGGCATTTAATGATCACAAAGTAACCCAAACTGAATCCCAATTCAGTTTCTGAAATTTTGAAAAACAGAATTTCAGAAACTGCAGCACCAAATGTTACTATTTTTATTTATTTTTTCTAAAAGGTTAAAAATAACGAAATACAATATACAGAAAATAGACATGTAGACATATTGAAATAAAATTTCCTATAATTTATGGAAGCTATTTGGTTTACCAAATAAATTGTAGAAGTGAGGACAACTGCTGAAAATTGAAAATTTCCAGCACCACTATTGCAACTTCGAAAATCACAACAATTCATGCTTTAATAATTTTTTAACATGAAACATATCAGCGAAAAGCTCAAGAAATCCATTTTAATACCATAAAATTAATTTCACATGATTCTAGCTAAATGAAAAGATATTTCAGTATAATATCCACCCTGCTCGCAACATCGCAGGATTACTAAAACCATATTCTCATCAATTTCAAAAGTTAATCCGGTGCCAATAATTATCAATCAACCAACCAGCAAAACAGAGCATAGTCATGGATTAAACAAACAATACCTCAAGAGTTTAGCCTCCCTCATTAACAAGCAAAGCCAACCAAAAATCCCAGGCAAACCTCTTCCAAAATCAAACAAAAACAGCACGCTTTTTTTATGATGAATTGTCTCCACAATGAACAGCCTCAAAGCAATTTCTCATTACCCACTTCAACTTACAGTTTATTCCAATCTTCCAAAATCAAACAACATAAAACACAGAGAACTTGAAGCACAAAGAGAGTCGAAACAAAAATTAAGTAAAATAAAACAAACCTTTCAATCGGTTGAGACGGAAGCGGGTCAAGAGCAGGTCGACGGCGTGGAGACGACGAGGACAGGCAGCGCTGGAGATGGGAGCAGAACGACAGCAAACAGCTTGTTTCGTGAAGTTCGTTGAAGGCTAGGTTTCAAGGGCTTTGCAATTTGATAATAGAAACCGTGTAAGTGGCTTCATTTTAAATGGAGGTAATTCAGTAAATATAAAAATATGATAGGGATATAATGGTCAGTTCAGGGAATGAGAATCCCCATTCTCAACCCCCGGGAATGGGATTCCCATTCTTTATTCCCAATTTATGTGGGACCCACACAAAAAATTCCCATTCCCAAATCTAATTTTGTCAAGTAAACATAGCTTTGATTCCCATTCCTTATTCCTACAAGTAAACACACCCTAATTGAGGATAGTTTTAGGGGTGAAATGAAAAAGAAGAAAAAGAAATGCGAAGCTTTTGGAGAGCCAATAATTATTTTTTAAAAAAAAGATACAATTAGCATTGGGATTGGTAGAACGAACCCGTCCTGAAAAAAAACCATTTTAGTTCGATTTTCAAATTTCCAATTTAGTATTTTTTTTCTTTAAATCTGGAATCAAATTGAAAGAAATTAATCATTAATATTTTTTATATTAAAATAGTGCAAGTAGCCATGATTTAAGAGGTTATGAAAAAATAAAATAAAAAACTAAATTTTGTAAGAAAATTTTTAAAAAATTAATATTTGAAGGATTTGACCAAAAATTTTGGTTCCGGTTCGATTTTTTTTTTTTTTAAGTTTTATTCTTATCAGTTCTTAGGATTCAACCCTGAATAAACTAAAATTTCAGTTTGGCTCAATCTGAACGAACCGATCCCTTGTCAACGTTATTTTGAAAAAACGACCGCTGTAAAATTTTGTTTTGAGGACGATAAGTTGTCTATTTTTCAAGGATACATTGACCATATCTGACTTGATTTTATCGCTAATTCCCCCAAGAATTTTCGAACTTTGAACGGATTTCGTATCTTCATTCTGCCCTTGAATATCGATATAAAGATTGGCGATATCAACCATGTAAATCATGATTGCAGCTACTTCTTCGAAGAACTGTGAAAGGTTTTGCCCATCAACAGGATAGAGTTGGGTGCCGTTTTCGAGGTCAGGTAGTGATTCTTCATCTTTCATGGCCTGTTTTTTGAGTTCTACGTAAATAAGGAATGATCTTGTCATAAGATCATTCATCCTCACAATTATTTGCAACAACCCACCTGTTAAAAAAGCATCAATTTCTTAGAGAATAAGTCAAAATCAAATTTTACCAAGAACAAAATCATAAAGAGATTAACTACTTTGCTTGCAGAGACAACAGAGGGGAAAAAAATTGGTCAACTTCTTTGATAACAGAAAAAGTTAACTTATTCAGAATTTATACAATTATCTAAGTAAAAGAATCAGTGTAGAAAATTGAATTGAAAAAGATTGAAGAACCTTGAATTGATGAAATTGAGATTCTGCTCGTATATTTTCTCTGAAACAGTGGCTCGATTATGTACAGCAATACGCTTATGAAGAGTCATGAGTGGCTCTATGGCTTCGGTTACTTATGTTCTGCTTCAAAATTTTCACTCAGAATTGTTAAAATAGCGTTATATTTGGAAACGCAAGTCCTCATCACTTAATGTAACATAGATACCACGTCCGCAAGCAAACATAAAGAAAATGAAAGTGAACCCCACGTGTGGACACAGGAGCTGACGTGGAAGACAGGACCAGTTCGGCAAACTGGGGGAGCTAAGTACAAACCAAAGCCACAGTTAACACACCTGCGGCGAAAATTTTGGAGAGGGAGAAACAAATGGAGAAGAAGGGCAAAGAGAGAGAAATGGAGAAGAAGAGCAAAGTGTTAATAATAGGAGCCACAGGAAGATTGGGTTACCATTTGGCCAAATTTAGCACCGAATATTGTCATCCAACTTTTGCCCTCATTAGAGATTCATCTTTCAATGACCCTAACAAACAGCAAAAGCTTGAGTCTCTCTCCACTGCTGGTGTCACCTTTCTCAAGGTGAGCACTTCATCTTTCTCTGCTTTAAGATTGTTTCCTCTTTGTGTAATTTTTTCATTTTTAAGTTGGGTTTTTACGGGTTTCTTTTTCCTTTTATCATTTTTTTAAGGGATCATTGGAGGATGAGGAGAGTCTAATGGAAGCAGTGAAGCAAGTTGACGTGGTGATATGTTCAATCCCATCTAAACAAGTTCTTGATCAGAAGCTTCTCATTAGAGTTACCAAAGAAGCAGGCTGTATCAAGGTTATAAACTGTCGATAAATTTTTTTTTTCAGAATTTTTGTGATGCATGATTTGCATCCTGTTAATTGGCTGCTACCGTGCATGTGTCCATTATTTTCTCCCCCAGTCTTCGTTTAATCTGTACTTGTTTGCATTTTCTTGGAGCACAGCTGACTGCTACTTTAATTGCTTTCATTTGTAGAAATTATTTTCTTGTTCAATTTGTTCCTTTTTAACAGCTTAAACATTTCATTATCTAATATGCTTTTAGATGAAATTAAGATATGATTGGAAGTTGTGTTATGATTCTTAACTAGTAGCTGATATTATAGTTAAAACTGCTCTAAAGCTATTAGATGCAACTCTTGAAGATATAACATTACTATCATGGCGTATATTCGATAACACTGTAAATGTTGTAAAGATGCATGTGTAGGCAATGTTCGGACTGGTTCTCTTATTAAATAAGTTAAGCTTATATGAATATTATTTCAGAGGTTCATTCCATCAGAGTTCGGGGCTGATCCAGACAAATCTCAGATATCTGACTTGGACAACAACTTCTATTCACGGAAATCTGAGATTCGACGTCTCATAGAAGCTGGAGGCATTCCCTACACTTACATTTGCTGCAACCTCTTCATGAGCTATTTACTCCCATCTCTTGTCCAACCAGGCCTAAAGACTCCTCCAAGGGACAAGGTCACAATATTTGGAGATGGAAATACTAAAGGTTAAATTGCTGGCCAAGATTTGACTATTCTCCTTGAGATTTGGCTCAGTAGTTAGTTTGTTTTATTATCGGATAAGTGGTGGCTATGGTAATTTGGTGCCTTCTTGTGGATCTATGCAGGTGTCTTTGTGAACAGCGTTGATGTTGCTGCTTTCACGATTAGTGCGTTGGATGATCCACGTACATTGAATAAGGTGTTGTACCTCAGGCCCCCAGGAAATGTTTGCTGCATGAACGGGCTTGTGGAAGCTTGGGAGAGTAAGATAGGGAAGAAGCTTGAGAAGATTAATGTGTCAGAAGAGGAACTTTTGAAGAAAATTAAAGGTATCTTAGGATTATATACCATATATTGTTACCATTCAGTGTATGTCTTTTATTGGCAAGTTAAAATCTGAAATCATTTTGAAGTTGATTTAGATTTTAGTGCATGACACTGCAACACACAAACTAGATTTAACTAAACTGATAATGAAAAATTTTGGATATGAATTAGTGAGCATTTATAGTAGTTGACTTCTTGCCAGTCAGAGCTATCATCCTATGCTGATTTGGACATATTAGAGATTATTTGACAATTTGCAAGGGGACAGAATCTCAAAAATGCATAATTAGTTTAAGACTCATACGTAACATTACTGAAACGGTACAAGGACGAGTTTAGGGGAGGCTCATAACTAACCTGGCTGAGTACGAAACACAATAATATGTGCTCTTGCTTAGCATTGTTTGTTACAGGCATATATTTGTATGGACAAGGGGATATGGTATAGTGACTTTTTTCTTGCGTTCCTTGTTAGAACCACTAATTGGTGTATTTTCTCCACTGTTTTCATCTTTGAAACGATACCAAGAATATGCGTTCGTTGCATTGCAGACACCCCGTATCCAGAGAACATGGAGATGGTTTTCATATATTCTATCTTTGTAAAGGGAGATCACACATACTTTGATATTGAGCCTTCCAGTGGAGTGGAGGGAACACAACTCTATCCACACTTGAAATACACTACAATTAGCAAGCATTTAGACACCCTCTTGTAAAACTACTCTTTTCTGTTTTGGTAATTCACTTAGTGTCTTTTGGATTTGTGAAAGATGATTGAACAACTTATCTATTCCAGGGATTAGATGTGGGGCACGGGTACAGAACATGTAACCACTCCCTGTAATCTGAATGTGACAATGCAGAAGATGGACAATATCCCCACTCGGGTATTTTAAGCTCCTGTGAAATTCGTTCATTTAGAGTTTCTTTGGAGCATTAAATCATGTAGGAACATGAGAAATTTTTGGAGACGTACTTTGTTTTTGTTAACATTATATAGCTAAATGTTTGTTGCCTAGTTCAGCATGCTGCCCAACTACAAGAAAATATTACCATCCTCAATCCACAAGCTCTACTGTGAGTTCAAATTTGTAATATCTTGGGCAGTAGTTATTTTTTTAAAGTTCACAAAATCATGCCAAAAGGAAAAAGACGACAAACAGGTTTAGAAGTGCTTTTACAAAAAGCGCTTTTACTTCAAGTGTTTTTTACTTGTAAAAATGCTTTACTGAGCAGGTTATTCATGGCCTGCAATCAATTGATGCCCTTACGTGGCATGAATTGTGCTCTTATAGAATTAGAACATCATCCTTGTTTAATAACAAGATCCTAAGGGAGGGATTCTTCATCTTTCGTTACTTGTTCCTTGTATTCTACATAACTAAGGAATGATTCGGTCATTAGATCTCATCTTCTCCATAAGTAGCAGCAACCCACCCATCATAAAAGCTTCAACTACTTAGAAAATGAATCAAAATTGAGTTTACCAAATGAAAAAGAATCATAGAAATACTAGTCACTTTCATTGCATAGCAAAGCAGTGGGAAAAGAGTGATCTTTTTGTCTCTTATTGTAGAGAATTCTACTCAATATCTAAACTAAATAATTTGAATGGGTTATATTTTTCCCAAGAACCAACCATAGAAAGTATTGAAAGCAGAAAAAGAGTATCAGTATATATAGTCTTTTTCTTTTTCCTTTTATATTGATATTACAATCAGACAATTACTAATATTTACCATCAGACTGCTACTGGACAAGTTTGTGTTAATTCTTACAGGACATTGTCTAGACTTTTACTCCTATTAATATTTGAGAGATAACCACTTCATTCGTATTTCATGAGCAGAAAACTACCTCCACTCAGTTAAATCTTAATTGAGAGAAGAAAATTTTTGAGTCCCCATATCTCAAATAGGGACTTGAACTGCTAATCTCACAATATCTCAGTAGAATGTATAATTCTGGTGAATCCTGGAAGGGGACAAAGAAGATGACATGGAAGTAAGTGCTGGTGTAACCTTTCTCAAAGTCAGAACTTACACCATCTGCTTTCAAATCATTTACTTTTCTTTAGATTTTAATTTTTCACTTTTGAGGGTCTTTTATTCTGGGGTGTTTGATTATTAGGGATCATTGGAAGATAAGAAGAGTCTGTTAGAAGCAGTGAAGCAAGTGGATGTGGTGATATGCTTAATTCCAAATAGACAAGCTTTTGATCAGAAGAATCTCATTAGAGCTATCAAAGAAGCCGGTTGCATAAAGGTTCAAACTTAAAATGTCTAACCTTGTAGATCAAAATTTATTTCTTTAAAAAAATTGTGTTAAGCATTATTTCTATCCTGTTTATTGACTGTAACTGAGTTCATGTCTACTTATTTTTACCTCTAATCTTGGTTTAATCTGTATATTTGTTTGAAATTTGATTGTTTACTGTTTCTCATACATGTTAGCAACTGTATCAACTCCATGTAAATCCTGCATATAGAAGCATAAAAAGCTGTAGATTTTGAGATATTAGAGCCTTTTTTTTTTTTAAATTTCTTATCACCTAACTTTTTGACAAGCACTTGGTTGACCTTTTGCATTGTATTTTAAATGATGTAGAGATTTATTTACTTGTTCAATTTTTTGGTATAAATTTCATTATTGTTCTGTACTCTTAGAAACTCTAGTACCCTGGCAAGTATATCTATGATTTCACATATGTAGTACATATGCATATTCAGTATGATCCAAGGATATGTAAACTTTTTCAGAGGTTTATTCCATCTGAATACGGAGCAGGTCCAGATAAAAATCGGCTATCAGGCATGGACAGCAACTTCTATGCGTGTAGAACTGAAATCCGGTGTCTCATAAAAGCTGAAGGCATTCCCTAAACTTGCACCTGCTGCAACTTCTTCATGAGCCTTTTACTCCCATCACTTGTCCAACTAAACCGAACAACTCCCTCCAAGGGACAAGGTGACAATCTTTGGAGATGGGTACACTAGAGGTTAATAAATCGCTGAACAAAAGTTTAATAGCTCACTCAAAACTCATTGTTATTGGTAATATTCTTGTGGACTCTTTGCAGGCGTGTTTGTGAAGGACACTGATGCTGCTGCTTTCACGATTAATTCACTGGATGATCCACATACATTGAATAAGGTGTTGCACCTCAGGCCCCCAGGATGAGTGCACTCAATGAACGAGCTCGTTGAGACTTGGGAGAGTAAGATGGGGAAGAAGCTTGAGAGGATTTATCCGCCAGCAGAGAGCTTGTTAAGAAAATTGAAGGTACTTTGGGCATCTCTTGCTGCCAAGTTCAAAAAAGTTGCCAGCGATTGAGTGAATTGTTTGTTGAATTGCAGAGACACCATTTCCGGAGAACAAGGAGTTTATTTTCATATTTTCTGCATTTGTAAAGGGAGATCAGTCATACTTTTAACATGGAGTCTTCTAGGGAACTGGATGGAACAAAACTCTATCCGCATTTGAATTGAAATACAGTACAATCAGCTACTATTTAGATGCCTTGGTGTAAGATTATTTTCCTTTATTATGATATTGTCCTTGGATCATTATTTAGATTCATTGATAAAATCTGGAACGTGGATTTGATGCAGAACAATAACAAGGTCTATTGTTTGTCATCCTATGCTCGTTCATTTATGACCCTAAATACGTCTGATTTTACTTTTTTTTTTTTTTAATTCGTCATTTAGTTCTAGTCTACTTATTTGATTCATATCCTTACATAGCTTAGCAACGGTACAAATCCTACTTGTACAAACTAATTTAGCATGTCATATAGATTATCACATACTCACATGTCTTATATTATCCTTTGTTAAAAAATAAGTGAATGATAATATATCAATATCAAATATCAATATGTACAATTTTTTTTTGTATAAGAATTTGTATCCCACAATTATCGATCCATAATCATCAATTAGTTGAATGGTTCTCACTTTTTTTTCAAACTTTGAAAAATATAACAAAATCAATCATGTCAGTGGTAATTAATATAAAGATTATTTTTTTTATTTGGGTAAAATTATAATACCATAGTGGTACTATACCACAGCTGGATCCAGCTCTTTTTATTTTTAGCAACTTCCTCTGATTTTTTAGCTAATTTTCAAGCTACACATTTATTCCATTTGA
Source organism: Atalantia buxifolia (assembly GCA_030444775.1). Lineage (NCBI taxonomy): Eukaryota > Viridiplantae > Streptophyta > Magnoliopsida > Sapindales > Rutaceae > Atalantia > Atalantia buxifolia. Next base: position 23,042,516 of record CM059838.1, read on the forward strand.
TGTTGATATTATTAGAATTAATGTAATATTTAAAAAGGGAAAAATAATCCGTTGAGCCAAGTCGAGTGTAAAATGAACCGGACCTAAACCAGAAAAGCACGCAAACATCATGCTTGCGTCACTCGGCCCATGCCCATAAAAACCCACCAAACCCGGTGCAAATTTCAAAATGAATTGGACGCCCGAAATAGCAGAAACAGATAAACAACGCTCGCGCTCTCCCAAGTCTCTTTATCTTTAACGGTATCCAGTCAACGATCTCAAAGTTCACAGCCTGGAGCCACAGCCCTTCCAAGGGATAAAGTGGTCATCGTGGGTGATGGAAATGCAAAAGGTAAAGCGCTTCTTGATACATTTAATCTGTACACGCAATGTGCGGATACTGTAGTTATAAGGGGATGATTTCAACACATTGATTGACCAAAATTAATCGGAAAAGATCAGTTGCCGCTTCGAATCAGAGTAATTTCTTCGGCAATAGCCAAATATTGATATTTGATCTCGACACTGTAGTTAAATGAATGTGACTGGTTTTATCATTTGATCCCCAGCAATTTTTAACAAGGAAGATGACATTGGAACCTATACTATCAAAGCGGCGGATGATCCAAGAACATTGAACAAAATACTTTACATTCAGACCCCGTGGCAATATATGTGCATTAATTATCCAGACCTAGACTTCACTCTTCTCTGAGTGATGAAACAGAATATTTTTCATGTTTATTACTTTTCTTGCATTCAAAATGATAAGACCGAAGTGGTTGTCGCACGCACGTCATATGTTATTAGGGGTATCATTTATGAACGTACGAGGTGTCTCTTCTGCACCGGCATCCTCCTTAACTTTCAGTAGGATCACAATGAGTGGACCAACCATCTACCGTATGGATTATCTATAAATTGATATTGGTGTGTATTATGGATCTGTTAATCTGCTGTTTCTGTTTTCTTTCCTATTTTTGTAAGAAAGAAACATTGTTAAAACCGAATGGTTGTTGGCTCTTGTCTGGTTGTAATGTTGTGTATGTTTTCTAGAAAATAATGAAGTGCCAAATATGGAAGAGAAAATCCTAGTGGCCACCTTACCATCCTTATATAGTATCAAAAAGTCGTCAACTATCACTCTCCGCGACTCATAATCCATTTAAGTAATATAAAAATAATCAATTTTGTATTTGCACCAAACTTTTAGTTTTAAATGACAATTTAGTTGATCCACCGTTGCCTTATACAAAAGCAAAATCTAGGGGTAGCCAATGAGACACGTAAGAGCTTTAGGAGACAGGTTGGACGGGTAAATTGGGATACACATAACGACTGTCAGCACAATGGATGCAATTTTTTAGAGTACTGCCTACCATACGAAGGTAACGATTGCCGACCAGTCATCATAACTAATCAACAGTCACAACCCCTCTCGCTTTCTAACCCGTCACACGTCTCTGCTAATCAAATCCACTCAACCGGACCATTGACAAAGAAAGAAATGGATTTTGCTTGTGTGAATGAAAGAAATCCGTAACTAATGTATAGTGGTATGTGAGAAATGATTTTCAGCTCATGTGTAGAGTCAAAGGGAGAAAATATTAATAGAAAGAATAATGTCATTGAGTTGGTAAAGTGGAAGAAAAAAAAAAAGTGGGATTTAGTCAAATTTAGCGTCCAAATCAGCAGAAAACTATTTAGAAACTCACTTCAAGTTAAGCCCAACCGTTAGAAGCTTTATTTAACCTTAGTTTTTCTCCCACATTGTAGTTTTTTAATGTATAGTACCCCAATACTATACATTAAAGCTGGGGTACCATACCACAAAGCCAATATAGCCGGACGGATGAATATAATATGTAAACAAATTTAAGTGGTATATTGCCATAAGGAACATGCATCACATTTTAAAACTGAATTTAAAAAAAAAAAAATTGTTAAACTGATTGGAATTCGTACATTTAATCAAAAAGTCCAAATTAGAACCGTTAAGAGGATCGAAGTAAAAAAGCTGAAAAGAATGAATCTGGCTATATTTGTGAACCAGAAACAAGCCACAGCCAGCGTTATGCTTACGCCATTTCATTCCATCCAGTCACCCATAGACAAAACGAACCTAGACGCATTATGGCTTTTCTCCTTAAACCTCAAGGGCATTTTCGTCCTCTCAGTCAAGCGTGAGACGCTGAAACTGCATGTGAGAACTGCTTCGCTCTCACGCACCCTATAAAGGCACCACTGCCGGACACAAAATATCCATCCATTTGATCATTTCAAAACAAAACGGAAAAAAAAAAGGAAAGAATCCCCGAAATTCAACTGAACGAGTCTCAGCAATGGCGTCGAAAAGCAAGATCCTATTCATCGGCGGGACAGGGGACATCGGCAAGTTCATCGTCGAAGCGAGCGTGAAAGCCGGCCACCCGACGTTCGTGCTCGTGAGAGAATCCACACTCTCTGCTCCTTCCAAATCTCAGCTCCTCGATCACTTCAAAAAACTCGGCGTCAATCTTGTCATCGTGCGATTTCATTTTCTTTTTTTTTTAATCTTTTATTCCGATCATTTTTACGCGTCGCAGTGGAGCATCTACTTTATATTATTATTTTCTTAATTTTTTTTATTGCTGTTATTATTATGCAGGGAGATGTGTCGAATCACGGGAGCTTGGTGAAGGCGATAAAACAAGTGGACGTGGTGATATCAACAGTCGGTCACACTTTGTTAGCTGATCAGGTCAAGATTATTGCTGCCATTAAAGAAGCCGGTAACGTTAAGGTATGACATAATTAATATTGTTAATAAAATAAAATAAATTAATTAATTATAAACCAATGGCATGGACGCAGTTAATTAATTGATGTTGTATGTTATTATTATTATCCAGAGATTCTTCCCTTCAGAGTTTGGGAATGATGTTGATCGAGTCCATGCCGTTGAGCCAGCAAAATCAGCATTTGCCACAAAGGCGAAAATCCGCCGAGCCGCTGAGGCTGAAGGCATTCCGTATACTTATGTAGCGTCGAATTTCTTTGCTGCTTACTTCCTTCCCAATTTGTCGCAGCCCGGGGCCACTGCCCCACCTAGGGATAAAGTTGTCATCTTAGGCGATGGAAATCCTAAAGGTGAAATAAATTTAGCTCATTGCTCATAACAAGATTGTTGAAACAAGCATGATCAAGGCTCTGTTTGTTATTGCAGTGCTAATATTATGGCCAAAAACTGTTAGGATAGAAGATATAGCAAATTAATTTAGGGTCTGTTTGGTATGGTAGTTTGGAGAGCTTAAAAGCAATTAAAAAGTGCTTGGTAAATAATTGTAAAGACTGAGCTTTTAGACCAAGATGATTTTATCTAATAGTTGTTTGATTAAAACTTATAATCTTTGATTAATTTTGTCAAAAATACTGTCTCTTTTTTTTTTTTTTAACACCTCAATACTAAATAAATCCAAGTAATTGTAAGATGGAGTTTTAAGCCATTATTAAACACTTTAACCGCTTAACTGCTACATCACAACTGTAACACAATAGTTTAATGAATCTAAGCTAATAACTGGTTTCGTCATTTGATTTTCAGCTGTTTATAACAAGGAAGATGATATTGGAACCTATACTATCAAAGCGGTTGATGATCCCAGAACCTTGAACAAAATCCTTTACATTAAACCCCCTGGTAATACTTACTCATTCAATGATCTTGTGTCCTTGTGGGAGAGAAAGATTGGCAAAACCCTCGAAAGGGTGTACGTTCCGGAGGAGCAAGTCCTAAAGAATATTCAAGGTTAGCTAGAATTCTTACTTTTAAAATTTTATCAAAGAGAGCAATAAATTTTGTGCCTGATTAATACTACCTTCTCCAAAACGTTGCAGAAGCTGCACCTCCAGTCAATGTGATATTATCAATTCAGCATTCTGCTTTCGTGAAGGGAGATCAAACCAACTTCCAGATTGAACCATCGTTTGGAGTCGAAGCCTCGCAGCTTTATCCTGATGTCAAGTACACTACAGTTGATGAGTACCTCAGTCAGTTTGTGTAACCCATCTCTGTTGCGCTGCAGCTTGCGATCTTGGGAAATAAATAATTGGCTCGTTGCCATCTTTGGTTTCTATATGTAAGCATTATGGTTGTTGGCCTTACTTTCGTTTGGTTCTCAATGGAATTTGTAACACCGTATTATGGCCACTATGTCAGTACACAGTGATTAAATAAAGTAGCTCCATGTGTTTAATCTAAAAATAATTATAAAGTCACAATCACCTAAAAGTTAAACAACAATGATATGCTTACAGCAATGTGCGCAACATCTAATACAACAACAAGAAGGATCTTTTTGCAAAATATGTTAAATTTTATTAATTTCTTTGACTGCCCAAAGATTTTTATATTCATCCTAGGGAACTATAATCTTAATAAATCATCTATTCTTCCATTTCTCCTACATCTTATCCTTAAAGTCTTTTAAAGTTTTAACTATTATTTTATAAACTATTAAATGATTATCAAACTCATATGGATCTGTAAATTCTAGATGAGATCCTATATTTATGATCATTTACCTCTTTTGTAACATGGACCAAATTTTTTATTTTAACATTTCTACACACACACACACACACATCTATTTTCCCAACTCAGGATCATGTCATCAAGGCTTTCATAGAGAGGTCTATTTTCCCAACTCAGGATCATGTCATCAAGGCTTTCACAGAGAGGTTGTAATCTAAATTTAGCTTCTTGAATGAACATATTCATATTATCATTATTATTATTCATTAGTTTTGGTCGGTTTTGAGTTCTATTATTAGTTCTGCATCTTATCTTGTATTATTTCAAGACCAGACAAAATTGATTCCATTAATGCTATCATATTTTCCTCTTCAAAGGAATCAAATACTTCTTGGTCGTTATTGATGTAATTCTTTTCATTTCTTTGTACCAGTGCTTGCTTGCATTCAATCTGATTTTAACAATAGAAATTGTATAAACAACATGATATTCTTAACTGAAATATAAATTATCAATTAAATCTAAAAACTTATTAACAAATGTTTCCATTTTTTTTGAATTTGAGTTAATCTTATCACTTTTTTTCTTATAAAATCTCAAAAAACAAACAAGACCCAATATACTTTCGTTTGTTGCTAAAATTAAAAAAAAAAGTTCAAAATTACTAATCAGTGTACTATCTATCGCAATTTTGAGATAGATTCACTAATTGCCTCCAACCATAGAGAGGTCCATAGTCAGCACCGCCATAACTCCACACATCACGCAATATCACCTCAGCAACTATTCTACACTGCCTAATGCAACACATAGCAGTCTGGCCTTTTAAGATGTCTAAGTGAATTTCTTGCAGTTGTCTCTGGAAAAGTACTTAGTAACAAGAAATCTTCCTTGTCTAGCACAAGTATTGGCATGTAAGCTTCTTAGTTAATTTATAAGAATATATAAGATATCAGGAAGATGATAATTTTGCTCAAGAGAGTTTTATTTATTTCATAACTGGAATTGTTAACAAAAGAAAGTCACGGAGAATAGAGATGTGGGTGAAGGTTTAGATATGTGATGTCCTCCCCTTCTTACGTGTTTCGATTTATAAGCTTGAAGAGAAAATATTATATCTTCTTACATGACACTTGTTAAATATTTCTAGTGGATTATGGACTCCCTTGTGATAAGGCAACCCCGATCTTCTTCTATCATTAAAGACATTTGTTGTCATCTTTTTCTTATTAACTGGCAGCCTTCACATGGTTCTAATAAGCTTTATCTTTTTGGAATCTTTTCTTATCTTGTCACATGCCAATTACCAGTTCCTTATCTAGCGGTATGTCTTCCCTGTTAGATTCCCCTTTTGATCCTTCATAGCAATAGTCATATGATAACTAATGATTTAGCATCTTGCATACCTCGTGGTGCGTCAGCAAGCTAGATTCCATGAGATTTTAGTAGATTGTTTTTTTTTGTTTTAGTATTGGCTATCTAGCTAAGATACTTTCTTTTCTACTCAAAGAAAAGATTACATGGTCCTTTGTGGCTTCATAGAGCCATATTTTTTCCTTGCTCATTCTCTCGAGAAATTTATAGAGGACTTTCATTCAAATGGCCCCTTTACTAGTGAGAGCTTTGGGCTCGAATAGTTTAAGATAATAATCATTGTATACCTAACCTACATCAATAGTTGGACTAACTTTTTTACTACTAATCCCAACTTAAATCTATGTGTTGAACTCGATACCATTTGTTTACAGTCTTCAGGGAAAGCAGTGAGAATCTTGATAAAAATCATATCTCTTGTTTTAGATATTTTTTTAAAGTCACTGACAGCCTCTGTAATTTTTTCGGGGAGCTTTTTTAATTCCCTACATAAATGATAACTCTATGAAATGAGAGTTATCATGGCACTGTTAGACTTAAATCAAGATTACTTTGAGAGTAAATGACATGTTTTTATTGCATTTTAGTTTTATTTTGCATGAATAACCATTTTAATTTATTTCTAATAAATTGCATCGTTATAAAATAATTATGTGTGCTTAGATTGTGTGCATAATTATAGGTGATTAGAAGCTCAAATTTTAAGGAAGGAATGCTCCTGTATTAGGCTTGCAAAAGATGGAAAAAAAACTTGTCTACAGAAGAATTGAAACAAATCTAGAACAGTGCAGTTGATGTAGTCATTGTTGTAGCAACCATGCCATTTCTGTAGCAATTCTGGAATGATGATAGAGAAAAGTTTGCAGAATATTACGATTTGCAGTTTCCTAATCTGGAAGATACGCGACCTAGGCTTCCGTTTACCCTAATTTTCAACTATAAAAGGAGCACAAATCATAAGGAAAAAAGGAGCCATCACCCAAGGAGAAAAATCATAAAGTAATACAAGAAAAACAAGATTCAAGGGAGAGCTTAAAGGTTGTACAAGAGGAAAATTTGCAAAAATCAATTAGGGAGATCAATCCTTCTTATTCTTCTCTTGTTTTCTATTTATTCATGGGGATATGTTTCATGGCAGAAACTTTGTTCTTTATTTTTCTTTTACAAATCATGAACTACATTTATTTTTGGTTGAGTGATAAACAATCTTGATGATTTATTGACTGAATTTATATGTTGTTGTATGTTTGCTGTAGCATTTTGTTTTGATAGTATTATTTTTATTCATTATTTCGATTGATCACCCATTTAATGATATTAGCTAAGGAAGAGCCACAAAAGGGCCTATCTTAGTGGCACATATCAAAGCAATACTTGATCTTAAATTGAGTTTCCCGGATTGAGTTTTGCTTGAGTCCCAAAAGGGTCATGCTTGATTTAAGATTAGTGATGAACTAGACATATGGATTCACCTTGTAAGGTAAATATCTTATGTTGGCATAACAACTGATCACAGTTAGGTTGCATATAAATATAAGATATGCAACATGCGACGGCTGAGGATGCATAAAGATTCTATCCAGTGATGTAGCAGATACTACAGCAACCGAGCCAACCATTAGAAAATAGTCAAGACCATTATGAGAGTTTATTCACTTAACTACTCTATATTTCCATTGGTTTTATCCTTGAGTTTGACGTGATAATTTACTTTATTGCATTTTATTTATTGCATTTTTATTTTAATTAGTAAATTAGTTTCATTAATTATTTTATTTTAATTTAGAACAAAATCTGCATTGTTAAAATTATTGCATCAAGTCTGATAACATCAATCCCTGTGGAGACGATCTTGAATACTCATCACTTTATTACTTATTGTGTACACTTGCACAGAGACACCAATAGCATTTGAATTTATAAACCAACAATAAACAAGGTTAAAAAAACTATATTCAAACATTTTTTTTATTAATTTTGGATCAGCTTCTAGACCAAAGTTAATCTTAGGTAATATCCTAAATGATTTGGTATTATAGCTTGGTTAGGACAAATCCCATAGACTATTTTACCAATTCTTTTACAATCATAAGTGTAATTACTTCACAGTGGAATCTTAACCATTAGAATGGATTGTCTGCTTTTATCATATTGAGGCCTTAAACTCATTGAAGAGTTTTAAGATTCTTCTTTCTTTTGAGTTATGTGAAGAACTCTAGGTAGACTACCCTTTAATTTGATCCTTGAGATAGATCTTTTTTGAGCTTATTGCTAATATATTGTTATGAAGTCTGGACTTCTAGATGATTTTGCAAACTTTTGTCAGGGCAAAGTCAGCTTAATTTTTCATGGGCAACATCAATCATGACAAGCCCATCATAAATCATACTATTGTCTTTGAGAAGCAATTCTTGTCCTTTAGAGCACATCATTATGCCCTTAATTATTTCGGAAAGACTCCTCTCCATGTATTCTCGGTTAAGAAAATCTTCAATACAATTGTTAGGTCCTTTAATATATTCAATTCAAAAATCATATTTAGTAAAGAACTATTGCTATTTAATTAATCTTTTATATTAAGGGAGATTAGGCAATTTATTAAATATAAATCCTTTGACCTAAGTGTTATTAGATCTTACCTTGAATTTCTTTGGTAACAAAAAGAAAGCAAATTTAGTTGTTCCATTTTTAAATATAAATGTTCCGCTGACATATCTACAAATCTTTTTTTGATCTATTTTTAAAACTGCACCACAATGATTATCTGAAGCATTAGTTTTAAGAATTAAATTATCACTAGTGGTAGGAAATCCTAATCTTGGTAGATTTTTACATTTTTCTTTTAATTTTTTTACCACTTGGGTATAAATATCTTCCCATGATTTTCTATTATTCTTTTTTAATAATCCTTGTAAAAGTTGTTTTTCTTTAGTTAAGTTTTATATGAAACCTTCAACATAATTAAGGCATCCTAAAAATCTTTGAATTTATTCTTTAGATTCCAATTTATCTAGGAATAAATATATATTTTCAAAAATATAAGGTTGCATCTCAATTCCTATTTCATCTATTATTAATCATAGAAATTCTATTCTAGGTTTCATTATTTCGGCTTTCTTTTTAGAAAGTAATATTCCATGTTTCTTGCATTTTTCTGTAAAAAAAAAAAAAAAAGAGATGATTAATATGATCTATCTCATTATCTAAATATATTAGAATATCAACCATATAAACAATGCAGAATTCATGAAATTCTTTAAAGATTTTATCCATCCTTCTTTGGAATATTTGTGGTGCATTTTTTAATTTAAAAAGCATCACAATCTATTCATATTGTCCTTGAGGTGTACTAAAGGCAATAAGTGGTAATATTCTCTTCTTCAAGTTTGATTTGCCAAAATCCATATTTACAATCAAACTTGCTAAATATCTTTTTATTAATTACAAAGGTAATTAATATATCTTTATGATGTAAAAAGTATCCATCAAATTTTGTATATTTATTTAATTATTTGTAGTTAATAACCATACGAGCTTTTCCTCATTTAATCCCTACATGATTCCTAATCATAAAGATTGTACTACTATGAGAACTTTTAGATTATCAAATAATCTTAAGTTCTAATCTCTTTAATTTGTTTATCAAATTTTTTTCTATCTTCTCGCCCATGTCTCATAGGCTTAACGCATATAATAGCATTTGGATCTTTTGATTCGATATTATCATATGCTTTATCAATTTCCCATAATTGAATGGGGTTTTCACCAAAATTTTTATCAAGTTTTTCTAAAATTTTTTCATAATATGATATGATTTGATTGATTTTTATAGCATAATCACCACACTAACTATGTCAAAAATGTAATTTTTGAGCTGTTCGCCTGATAGGGTTATAAATCCTTGGTGTAGTAACGGAATGATTACATGGTGTTTTAAGAATAATTATTTCGTTAGTCATTATATAAATGAACTGATGAAGGAAATTAATTCATAAAAGTATATCTACACACATATAATCATAAGACCATAATATAGGGATACTTAGGATGTAATCTTCTATTTGGATTAAAGTCTTAATCCTACATGTCCTTAAGGTGACCTGTTTAACATTTATTCCTTATCCTATTAAAGGCTTATAATCTTTCCAATATTGACTTGTTATGCTTATTTCTCAATCTCTTATACAATAAGGAGAGAAATTTTCAAAAAAGTTCATCCCTAATAATAAAGGATTTATTTCTGTTTCATAATTTGATTCTATGGAAAAAAGAAAGATAAATTATATTCCTTTTATTCTTAATGGTATTTCACAATACTGACTTAATGTCTTTCTTTCTTCATTAAAGCCTACATATGTACGAGGTTCAATTAGAATCGTTCTTTCTAAATATTTAATCATTTTGGCATCTACATAAGATTTTACTACTCTTGTATCAAGGATAGCGAAAATCTCATGGCATGATTTTCTTTTATTATATTCAATCTTGATTTTTAGATTTTGATTTTTTTTTTAACTGTGGCCAATATTTCATGTGATGGTGGCATGACAAGATGGCTACATCTAGTAAAACTTTGGGTTCTACTTAATTATGGTTCTATTTTGAGTATAGAGAATGATCTTCTATTTCCTATGATGATTCTTCCTTCTAGAGTATATTCTATAGATTTAGTAGTATTTCCCCTAATCAGAGTAGGTTGACTACTTAGATCCATTACTCATTCTTTTGGTAAATTTATTTCTCTCAAAATTTTAGAGATTGTATCTTTCCACCTTTATTAAATAATTTATCAATTTCAATAAAATCTTTATTCGCAAACATTTCAATATTGGCTGAATTTGTTAATGCATATTCTATGGCATACGTTATACTATATGGATAAGATCTATCATGCATTATATCAAAGTATTTAAAATCATAACATAAGGTTAATGTTTTATTTATATTTCTGTCTCTAAAACTTATATAATATATGAGATATATCTTAAATATCAATTTTTTATAACTCAAGTTTTCTTGTATTATTCCAAGGAGTGCATGTTTTCGATCTTTTATTCTATTATCAAATACTGCTAAATTTACAGGACTATCTATTTCTTTTCGAAAATGAGCTTTTATCATGACTTGGATTCTTTCAATATGGACATATCCAATCTTAGGCCTGTCGCTAGATTTTATCTTTTATATCAGATTTTAATAATAATGGTATATTTTGTATTTCCCCTGCCATACCTAATTTCAATAAGCTCTTCTCACACAATAGCACTTAAATATGTTATATTTTTTTTCTTTTAACCAAGTTAGCAATTCCTTGTGCTAACTTATTGATTGAAGTCATGGATGATTCTAATCCCTTTTTTTTTAATCTTAAGGTATTTTTTTTATCAAAGATTAATTCTCTATTAAAAAACCTTATTCTTCTAATTCTTCATCCTGATATGAATTTTTATTATCTTATTCTTTTATATTCATTCTGAATCTGAATTTGAATCTGAACTACTTAAAGTTTCTTCAGAAAGATAATATATGTTATCATTTTCACTAATATCTTCACTATTTGTAATTAATTCTAAATTGTTGAAATCCTCAAACATCTCTATGTTCACTTTCTTCTTTTTAGGACATTCATTTGCATAATGCCTCTCTTCATTGCATAACCAACATTTATATGCATTGGTCTTAGATTTTCTTTTAAATTTATTTTTCTTGTAGAATTTCTTCTTAAATTTACTTTTGTTGTAATATTTCTTGTTGGTTTTAAAGAATTTCTTTCTACGTTTATAGATTTTATATGAGCATCCAAATCTTGGTGGATCTTCTAACTTAAAACAACATAATCCTCGATTTTGTTTTTTTATAAGTTTTTTATCTCTTATTTTACCACGCCATTCGCTGATTCTATTTCTAGTAAATATGATCTTATTTCTTAGGGCATTAGTTTTCTTGTATCTTCATATTTCTTGTTATATTCTAATATAATCTTTTTCCCCTATAGGTCTGGTATCTTTATAAAATATAGATCATTATAATAGCATATGATATTTTCATCTTTATCAAATTCACATTTATAATATAATTCTTCGAGGCTACATGTGTATTCTTCTAGATAACATATATTACATATTTTAAGCCTTGTTAGTTTCATTATATTTTCCATCATTTTCCTCTTTATTTCATGTTGAAAATTAGTTTCCTAATCTTCTCCTAAGAATTCTTTCCTTATTTCATTTTCAAATTTATTTAAGACTTGATCCAAGCTTTTGTCTTGATCATTATTTTCTCCATATAATATTTTATTTTTGTTGGTATCCTTTAATCCCATAAATCAATGTGACACTATTCCTATAAACGAAGTTTTAAGGAATCCTATACCATTATTTCTATCTATTTTGTTAAATGCAAATGCCTTTTTCATAGATTTAACCCAAGCAATAATTGTTTAGTCTCTATCTTTGATACAGTCTAAATCCAATCATACTCCATCATAGTTGATTGGTCTGTCTCTGTATTCTCCTTGAGTTTTATATTCTTTTTTAGGTTTGTTAACCCTAAAATATTGACCTTGTGGTTTTCATGAGTTGGTATTTCTTTCCTAGCATAGGAAGCTCTATTACTAGATTCTCTTTGTTCAAAGACCCTTGGCTTTGATTCATTCATTTTTAAATGTTCTATTCTATTTTCAATATCTTGTAAGTTAATAAATACATCTTCTTGCTCTTCGGATTCATATTCTTTATTGGATATCTCTGGATTAGATAATTCTTTTAATCCATTATCTATATTTTCACTTAACATCCTTAAACTTATTAATTTTTATCTTCATTTATTTTGTTAAATATTGGTCTTGATATTGCTAGCATTTTTGTATTTTTCTTTTCATCATAGTAAATTATGGTATCTTTTAAATTTTATTTTTTTCTTGAATTAGCATGAGTAGTTCTTCCATATTGTTACTAATCTTTTGTACTTCAATCCTTTTGTAATTTTCCATTTATACTTATTGCAAACTTGTTACCAAGTTGTTCAAAGATTTTTTCAATTTTATATAATTGAATTTCTATCTTATTTAATTTATCTTCAATTAAATCTTTGTTCATGACATTAAAGATTTCTTGTCTGAATCTGATCTTAATCTTCAATTTTGAAGTCTTTTATTAATTGTTTAACTGAATCAAATTCTTTACTTATTTGATCTCCTAACATTTTAACTTGTCTTATATTTTGAGCATTAAAACTTTTAATTTCAAGTATTTCATTTGTACTTTCTATATCATTTATGGTTAAATTAGGATTTCCTGATTTATTTAATAAACATAGTGAAATCCAGTTTAATTGATTATTTCTCCACAAATCAGAATCATTTACCAAATTAAATGGTTGAAATCTTCTATAAGTAAATCCTCTATACCTATAGCTAGAAGGTGAAAATTTATTGGTTTCTATGTTTTGTGAAATTATAAATGGTTCTATAATTTATTCATAGTACCATCTGCATAATATTTCATTATATTCTAACAAGTATTTGTGACATATAATATCTCTTATATCCTTAGGAATATTGTTTTCTTCTAATCCTTTATATATATAACAAAGTATATACATAATAAAATTTTTATAATAGTATTTATTTCTAATCCTTTTATTATTCCAATTGTATTCATTTCTTTGCTTAATAGTTAAAAATATATTATAATCAATCACAAGCTCATCTGTATAATTCTCAACAGAATTAATATTTCATTTTTTCATGAAAAGTTATTTCTATAAACCTCTCTCCTAATTCTCAATAGGAGAATATGATCTATGTTTAAATTTCTATTCTTTATTATTATGAGTTCTCCAATTCTAAATTCATGAACTCTGGATAAATACAATTGTTCTAATTGTTTATCATCCAATCTATTTTGTTTTGAATAATAATATTGTGTATGTTTAGTTATGTTATCCTTAATTGTATTACTATCTATCATTAGATTATATCTTCCATTATTTATAAAATAAACAATCGTTTCTTCCATTTTTATATTTTGAACCTAAAACTTGGCTTTGATACCAATTTTGCGAACATTTTTCAACCCAAGATTCAAATAAGGATGTAAATGATTAATTTTTAAAACTTTATGAATGTTTTGTAATTTTGTTTTATTAAAACACACATTTTTATGCAAAGTGTTATGCAATCTTTTGGAAGAATGTCTTTTTCCGAAGTTAAAAGTAATTCATCAATATTTGACATGTCAAACGTAGAAATTAAAAGTAATTCATCAACATTTGTCGTGTCAAATTTACTTTATGGAGGAGAAATCGTAGGAACCAATTTTATGGGATAGAAAATTCTAGAAATCCAATCGAAAGATATGTAATAAATAATTTTATAGCAGATTATGTTAAATATAATATATAATAAATCCATGAGTTGTCACTCATGACAATTCAATTATTTTACATATCGCAATTATTTACTTTTGAATAACAACATTATTATGTATAACGTTAAATATAACATACCATGACCCATTTTATAGTATTATTTTAACTGAATTGAAATTCTCGAAATAAAAAATTGAAAAGAATGAACCTGGTGGTTGCTGTGAACCAAAAACAAGCCAGTATTATGCTTACATCATTCCATTCTACGGTAAAGGTTATTTATAATCATAATTATAGCACTAAATTAATTGTATTATTATAAGAGGTTATAACTTAATAGATGTGTAATTATAAAAATTATTATTTTAACTTAATTATTTTTAAAATCATTGGTATATTTAAAATATGAGTAACCTTTTTTTTTTTTGGATGCGAAAGTAAAGCTTTCAATTAAACGGAACCAGAAAGCAACAAAAGAATTTCGGCTGGAAAGGTTCCCAACCATACAACCAGATTATCATAGTTAAAAGCTAAATGAGCTAAATCATGAGTTGTTGTATTACAAGCTCGAGATACATGCTGAATTTTGGACTGGTTTAAACTCTTCAAGCTGGCTTGAATTGCAGATATTTGCAAGAAAATTTCTGACAAACAGCCCTTCCTATTGCATGCAAGGTCAACTACTTCTTGGGAGTCTAATTCAACAATTATTGGCAGGAGCTTTGCATTTTGAGCTACTTGAATGCCTAAATTAACAGCTTCAGCCTCCATGTATGCCACATCCCCTTTGTACCTAACCTTCTGGACTGCAGCTGCTACTGCTTTGCCCCTAGCATCTCTGATAATCACACCTAGACCTGCAGTTTGGCTTGAAAAATTGATGGCGGCATCCACATTCACTTTAAACCACCCATTTGGGGGAGGTGTCCATGCTTGCTGTTTACAGCTTTGATGCTTTGGAACCATCTGATCAGCTGGGATTTTAATTCTCCTATAAGCATCCAGAATCCCTATAGCTTTGGCCACTGATAAATGAGGGTCTTCCCTTTTTCCTTTGAAAAGAAAATATTCCTTGAGTACCAGACGGACCAAAAATATGTGTGACCTTTGATACAAGATGTGTAATTTTTTTTTAAGTAAATAAAGATTATTCTTACATGAGGTAACAATACAAGGCCCTCATTCAAAAATGAACCTGGACGACATTAGGGCTTTTATCCACAAACAAAATTTCAAAACATACTTAAAAAAAAAAAGCCAACACATCCGTTAAGTACAACTTTAACATAGTCACGGCGATCAACGGCAGTCAATAGAGGTCAACGTGGCAGCTGTCCATGGCCAAATGCTGTAAATTTTAAAAAATAAATTTTTTTATTTAATTAGATAATTTTTAGATTAAATTAATTCATAATTTTATTATTTTTTGATTTATTAACAATATTAACATTAAAGATAGTGGGTATATTTTTCTAAATAAAAAATATGTAATTTATTTTTCTTTTAAATTTTATGTGAAACCAAACAATAACAATTAATTTTTACACTCTTTTCCTCTCATCACCTATCCATTCCTCTCTTTTTTTTTTTTTCCTCCTTTCCTCTCCTCTCCTCCCCTTTCTTAAAGCCAAACACCTTCTTAGGAGGTGTTTCTTAGGAGGTGTTGGGTGTTGTAAAATAAAAAAATTCTATAAATATGATTTTGTTGAAGCCTTAAATTAACCATACAGTATGTGCCGCGTAGAATGGGATACAAAAATTTGTATTTAGCTTGCATGCAAAATGCAACATGCTTACGTGTGTCTAATTTTCTAAATATCTCATCCATGCGGCAGCTAGCTTAGCCTTTTTATATTGACTAATTGATCATACAAGTGTAGGTTGTTAGTTTTACGCAACCCATAAAAGCAACAGGCAACCATTTAAATCAATTTTATTACGCAAGAATTATTGAGAAATCGCAAACGAACTGGTCGATGGTCAGATGGTCTGGTCTCGTCTCACCACTTGGTATTGATGCCATAGGAAAAGAGTAGTTGATTTTTTAGACTTGGGGCGGCATTGAAAAAGATTGTTGAAAAGGAATCGAGTGAATCAAATGGAATTAGTTTGTCTTTCTGTACAATACATCCCCCCATTATCTAGCTTATTAAGTCTTGAGAATTATTATCTGATTTTGATCGCCCATTTATCTGATTTTGATTTTTGTCTTTCTGTACAATACATCCCCCATTTAAGCTTACGCGCTTCCTATATAAGAAAGGTACGGGCATCAGATTCAAAATATCCGGAATTGAACTGAACGAGTTTCAGACATGGCATCGAAAAGCAAGATTCTATCCATCGGCGGGACAGGCTATATCGGTAAATTCATCGTGGAAGCAAGCGTGAAAGCTGGTCACCAGACGTTCGTGCTCGTGAGAGAATCCACACTCTCTGATCCCTCCAAATCTCAACTCCTCGACCACTTCAAAAACCTCGGCGTCAATTTCGTTATCGTGAGTTATTAATTTTTTTAATTCCATTATTTTGACACGTGGCAGTGTAGCATCTACTTAAAAGACTTAATATTTTTTTTTTCCTTTTTAAATTTTATTGGGCGCCGTTATTACTATGCAGGGAGATGTTTTGAATCACGAGAGTTTGGTGAAGGCGATAAAACAAGCGGACGTGGCGATATCAACAGTTGGTCACACTTTAATAGCCGATCAGGTCAAGATTATTGCTGCCATTAAAGAAGCCGGGAACGTTAAGGTATGACATAATTAATATAAATATCTTGGATTCCGATCAGGAGTGTGCAGTCGCGCACACGTGGTGATTTATTGTTGGTGTGGAGCTCGTTGTAGACTAGAGCTCCCGGTTCCGCCGATAGACACCGGCTGCATGAACAATTGCGCCCTCAAGATAATTTAATTAATTAATTAATCATAAACACCTATGGCGTGAATGCAACTAAAAGTAGTTGATGTCTGTAAATTATTTATTATTCAGAGATTCATCCCGTCGGAATTTGGAATTGATGATAATCAAGCCCATGGCGCCGTAGAGCCAGCAAAATCAACGTATGACGCAAAGGCGAAAATCCGCCAAGCCGTTGAGGCTGAAGGCATTCCGTATACTTATGTAGCATCGTACGGTTTGAATGGCCACTTCCTTTCCAATTTGGCGCAGCCTGAGGCCACTGCCCCCCCTAGGGATAAGGTCGTCATCTTAGGTGATGGAACTCCAAAAGGTAAAATAAATTAATTAAGCTTATTGTTTATAATAAGATTGTTGAAAATAACCATGATGATGGCTCCGTTTGTTTGGTATATGTTGCGATGTTAGTGTTATGGCCTATTGTAGAATGGATGGTCTATCAACTTAGTGTCTGTTTGGTACTGTTGTTGGAGATTTTAAGATAAAGAGTTTTTAAGTGATTACCAGATACTGAACTGCCACATCATGGTTGCCACACAACAATTTCAAACAGGGTCTAAATAACTTCATTGCAAAATAGTTAAATGAATCTGACTTAGTGTCGTCATTTGATTTTCAGCTGTTTATAACAAGGAAGATGATATTGCAACCTACACCATCAAAGCGGTTGACGATCCGAGAACCCTGAACAAAAACCTTTACATTCAGCCTCCCGGCAATATATACTCGTTCAATGATCTTGTGTCTCTGTGGGAGAGAAAGATTGGCAAAACCCTCGAAAGGGAGTATGTTTCAGAGGAGCAGCTCCTAAAGAATATTCAAGGCTAGTTAAAACTCTCTCTTCTCTAAATGTTATTAAAGAAAGCCGCGAATTTTGTGCCTTATTGATCCTGTCTTCTCCAAAATGTTGCAGAAGCTGCACCTCCACTCGGGAGGGTGTTATCAATTTATCACTCTGCTTTCGTGACGGGAGTTCAAACCGACTCCAAGATTGAACCGTCGTCTGGAGTTGAAGCCTCGCAGCTGTTAGGAAATTGAGCTTCCTCCCAAGATCACTCCAAGCAATTTGTCAAGCAACAAATTAACAAGAAAAATTAAATAGAGAATACACCAATCACACAACACAAAATTTACGTGGAAAACTCCAAATCCGGAGAAAAACCACGGCCGTTGTCAATAGACAACCAGAGAAAAATATTCACTATGTAGAAAATTATTACAACCACACTCTGAGAAATAATTTTCTCTCACCCAATCCCCAAATACATGATTCTTAGAAATATTTCCTAAGAAAGCAAACCCGTAATACCCATATTGAGGAGTCTAATGCTCCTTCAATATAACTACATACTTAAGAATATTTCTCTTCTATATTGGATGCTCTTAATGCTTCTCTCCATGGCCAACATTCCATGACCATTTTCTTGAGCAATGCCGAAGCTCATTGCTACTCTTTTCTCATCAAATGACATTCTAATTTATAGCCAAACTATCACACCAAAAATCAAACAAGTCGGCAACAACTTTCTTCTTTATTGACAAATTCATCATGCAGTTCAAACTTGGCATCTTCTAAGTTGCTTGTCAAAGTTTCCAGCCACCAATTTGAATGCAATCCGTGTGTTCCCATTTAACTTTTCCTTTTTTTTTTTTAATCAATTTCAACAATCTCCACCTTGATTAAAAAAAAAAAATTTATAGCCGTTGCTACAAAACACTGTCTTCACCAACAGTCATAATTCTCAACATAGAGAATTATCACACTCCACCATAAAGAGTATACCACTTAAAATTAACTATTCTAAGATTTTTCTCAGCACATGTCGAAATACTCTGCTGAAATTTATGGTGCAACTTCCATGTTGGCTTTCCTGAAAGTTCGTCAGCCATCGACATAGATTCCACCACACACCCTGCATAAATGCCAACCACACCTTGTGTGTAAATTTTGTGGACCCCGCTGATAGTAACATGTTCTCTTGCATGGCAACTTGGAGATCTATATGCCAAAAAGAACTAACCCAGTGTCTTATAAAAAGAAACTCACCATTTGCGAGAATATCAGTATCTCCTTTACTGATTCTGGAGCAATTTGCCGAGTCCGCTCCACCTTCTTGACAATTTCCTTAAGGTGCCTAAATTGTCCACACCTTCAAATTCTTGTGCATACCAGATTGGATACACCTTTGACTTGAATTCTCCACAAGCCAACAAAAAATCATTCTCCCATTAATTTTTCAACAACATCAAACTCTGCTAAGTTTGAAAAACACCAGCTGCTGACATATTTGCTTTACAGAACAGACTTTGCTCTTCACCATGGACTATTTGGATTGGCTCCCACTGCTTCACGTGAACAGTACCGTATACGTGAACAGTAGCGTATACGTGAACAGTGCCCGACACCAAAACTTCAATCAATGGCTTTGATACCACTGTTAGGAAATTGAGCTTCCTCCCAAGATCACTCCAAGCAATTTGTCAAGCAACAAATTAACAAGAAAAATTAAATAGAGAATACACCAATCACACAACACAAAATTTACGTGGAAAACTCCAAATCCGGAGAAAAACCACGGCCGTTGTCAATAGACAACCAGAGAAAAATATTCACTATGTAGAAAATTATTACAACCACACTCTCAGAAATAATTTTCTCTCATCCAATCCCCAAATACATGATTCTTAGAAATATTCCCTAACAAAACAAACCCGTAATACCCATATTGAGGAACCAAATGCTCCTTCAATATAACTACATGCTTAAGAATATTTCTCTTCTATATTGGATGCTCTTAATGCTTCTCTCCATGGCCAACATTCCATGACCATTTTCTTGAGCAATGCCGAAGCTCATTGCTACTCTTTTCTCATCAAATGACATTCCAATTTATAGCCAAACTATCACACCAAAAATCAAACAAGTCGGCAACAACTTTCTTCTTTATTGACAAATTCATCATGCAGTTCAAACTTGGCATCTTCTAAGTTGCTTGTCAAAGTTTCCAGCCACCAATTTGAATGCAATCCGTGTGTTCCCATTTAACTTTTCCTTTTTTTTTTTAATCAATTTCAACAGCAGCTTTATCCTGATGTCAAGTACACTACAGTTGATGAGTACCTCAATCAGTTTGTGTAACCCTTCTCTATTTCCAGCTGCAGCTTGCAGGATCTTGGACTCTTGGTAAATAAATAATTGGCTTGTGAAAACTTTGGATTTTATATGTAAAAATTATGGTTGTTTGCCTTACTTTCTTCTAGTTGTAGATGGCATTTGTAAGACCATATTATGTTTGTCATGTCAGTGATCAACATGGTCAGGTGAGTGCGTGTGTGAGGCATCGGGTCTACAGCCCTACTAAATTAAGTTATTATAAAAATAATTATAGTCACCAATCTATCTAAAAGGCAAAAATTAAAAGTAATTTACCAATAAAAATAGTTAAAAATAATAAGAAGTAGGTATTATATTTTAAAAATTAATTTTTTATTAATTTTTATAAGATTAAAATTGTTCTTATCTTTTCTTAATAAACACAAAAACTTACCGTTTTCGACTAATTAAAATTTTAAAACTAGCTAACAAGCAAACCGCCATTAATTATTTTTTTCCATTTCTTTAATCATTCTTTTTTCTCTTTTTTACCTTCTTCTTTTTCTTTTCTTCAGGCCTTATTTTTCTTTTCTTTTTTGGTTTTCCTCTAAACTCTTTAAGAAAGGCTGCCAAACCTTGAAAATATCTCAAAAAATAAGATTTTTTTTAAAGATTAACATTGTAACGACAAAAAAAAAAAAAAAAAAAACTCTAGTCCAAACATTGAGCACATACAAATCAAACGATAAAAACCTCTTATTAGTACATTAACCGTAAAATAAAAAAGAATTATCACGACTATTGAAATGTTGTTGTTTGATGCTTGAGAGTCTTGAAACGTATGCAGAATTCCGACAATATTTTGTTGAAGCAAACTCTCGGAAACTTGTTTGTTGAGATTGACGAAGAGTCCATGGCAAGTGACCAGGCATATTGTTACTTGTAATTGCAATCCTTGTAATTATTCTGACCGAGAACAATAAAACAAAAGGTGAAAACTGAAGAAAATGATAAGAAAACAATAGAATAATAATATTAAAAACTCGCTAATCCTGCCCCATTTTTTTTTTTGATAATGTTCAGAGTCTACTAGAATCTTTTAGAGCAGAAGCAAAGCAGCAACAACTATTCGAGAAAAGGAAAGAAAAAAGAATGATTAATGAAAATGGAAAAAAAGAATTAACAGCAGTTTATTTGATAGCTTTTAGATAGCCAAAACCGGTGAGTTTTTGTGCTTCAATAAGGATAGTTAAGAATGAATTTAATCCTCTCTATAGAATCATTTAGTTACTATGTGTCAAAATCTCCTATAAAGGATAGAAAAAATTAAATTAGAAGAGGATCCAAGTCATCAATATCTTAGAATAAACAAAAGAATCTAAACAAAAGAAACTCGTTTTGCGTGTGAACCAATTCAAGATAAAGAAACTTGTAAGCATATCATTGTTGTTGTCAATTTTATTTCATTTTTGGTTTCTTTGCCAAATTAAGGAAAAAGTGTAATAAATCTCGAGTTAATAATTAAATTAGAAGAGGATCCAATTGACATGCTATATTAATTAGACATCAGGATAAAAGAAGAATTACTTTCTGCATTCTTTATCAGAGTCACTGTCACTGGACAAGTGCTCTTGAGTGTCTCTATCGGGTCTCTCATCTTCACACTCCTTTGCAGTAGCATTCTCATCATCATCATCATCATCATCATATTCAACAGCAGCAAGATCTTTTTTACCCTAAATCGATCATTCAAGTTTATAAAAGAATGAGATACTGGCCTTAGACCACACTTTTGAATTGGACAAAACTAATAAATCAAAATTGCAACTAATATTGTCCTACCCAGCCATTTTTCTTTTATCCTGATGTCAGGTACACTACAGGCGATGAATACCTCAGTTTGCGTAACCCTTCTCTGATGAATAAATAATTGGCTTGCTGCCATCTTTGGTTTGTATCTGTAAACATTATGGTTGTTGGCCTTACCTTCTTCTGGTTTTCGATGGAATTTGTAACACCATATTTAATTTTGTCCACTATGTCAGTACACCAGTGACTAAATAAAGTAGTCTCATGTGCTTGGTCTAAAAATAATTATAAAGTCACCATGTGGTTGATCTAAAGATAATTATAAAGTCACAAACACAGAAAAATTAAAAGTAATTCATAAACATTTGTCATGTGAAATTTACGTAATGGAACAGAAATTCTAGGAAATAACTTCATGGTTAGAAAACTCTAAAAATCAAACCGAAAGATATATAATAAATAATTTTATAAGAATTAGGCTATGTTACAAATAATACCACATACAGTAAATTTATGAGTTGTCGCTCATCATAACTCAATTGTTTCACATATTGTAATTCTTTAATTTTGAATAACAACATATGTTTCATAAGATTTAAAATGGTACGACTCATTTTATAATATTTTTTAGCTGAATTGAAATTCTGCAACTATAAAAATTGAAAAGAATGAACTTGGCGGTATTACGCTTATAATATTGTTTCCTATTGTGAACCAAAAGCAAGCCAATATTATGCATACGTCAGCTTACTCTACCGTAAAACTTATTTGTAATCATAACGGTATTATTAAATTAATTTTATTACTATAAGCGTTTGTAACTTAATAGAGATATAGTTACAAAAATTATTATTTTAATTTAATTATTTTTAGTGCAAGTGATATAGCGATAAAATATGCACTATATTGATAACTAATTAATATAGCATGTCAAATTCAATGTATTGATAATGATGAAAAAGATAGACATAGTTTAAAAAAAACTAGTATATATATCTTTATAGTGCTAGAATTATGTAAAATCATCTTGAAAGTCTAAAGAATAAATGATTGTCTCAAATAATTTTAGAAAAATATTTTACTTCATCTTAAACCTTTAACAGAATAAGGCATATATTTTTTACAATATAACGATAATTATTACTATTAAAGACAACTTTCTTAAAACTAGATTTAGAAAAATTATAATTTATTATAATGTAAAATTTATTCTTATTTATAATTATTAGACTTGACAATGGACTGGGCTGTATTCAGGTCATGCCAAACCCTAGCCTGACCCTATGACTAAAACAAAGGACTCTAATCCTTAAAAGCCTTGACCCTTCAAACTGAGGACCAACTTGGTTTTAATTTTTTTTTTTTACTTTTTTTAAGAATAGGATTCCTACACTTCATTCTTTAGTAATATTAATATTATTATTATTATTATTATTATTATTATTATTGTTCCCTTTTTTGTTGGATTTGTTTGTAAGGAATTTAATAAATTATTTTTTATTTAACTTAACAACAATAGAACGTTTAACAATCCAACAAATTAATAGATTAACCAAGCAGTAGGTAAATGAATCAAATAGAAAATAACAAAATTAACACGAACCAGAGATAAATATCCTTAAGGTGTAGTTGTGACCATTTATGTAGTAGGGGTATTCGCGGATCGGATTTTACGGATTATATATCAATCCATATCCGATCCACAATTTTGCGGATTATAAATTTTCAATCCAGTCCAATCCACGGATTGATAAAATTTAATCCAAATGTAATCCATTCGTTTGCGGATCGGATACTAATTTGACCCAATCCATATCCAATCTATCATTTTGTAGATTGGTTTGCAGGTTAAAAATTTTTGATTTTGTCCTATCTACGAACTAACTAAATAAAAAATTAATATAAAAATAATTTTACTATTGATCAAATTCAAAATTAAATAATATTTAAATAAATTAATTGTTTAAATAAAGTTAGAAAATATATTCAAAATTTCAAAATATAACACAAAAAAAAAACCGCATTTGTTTATATCAGCACATAAAAATTAACAGATGAGGAAGCTATATTTTTTATTTAATTTTATATTATTATTGGATAAGATATAATATGGTGTTAATGTAACTATATTTTAACTTATTTATTTATTACTAAGTATAATCTTATATTTACAAGTTTAATTTTTTTTTTTTTTACAGATTCACGAATTTTTGTGGATTTACAGAAGTAAATCCATATCCAATCCACTGACGGTAAATTTTTAAATTTTCAATCTAATCCAATCTAAAGATCAAATTTTATGAATCGAATTTCTATGATCAAATAGATTTAGAAGATCGAATTAGATTTTGAACACTCCTACTATGTGGTGTATGTGTGTTTTAATAATATTTTTTATTTTAAAAATTAATTTAAAGACCAAGAGTTGGATCAAAACATTTTGTTAAAACCTTAACCTAACTCAAATGTAATTAGGTCCTGATTCCTTAAGCCCTTGCCCAATGTTTAACCTTTCAAATTCGAGTCAAAACCCTTAAAATTAAGATCGAATCAATCAAGTCGGGGGTCGGATAAAACTTTTTTGTCATCCTAATAATTACCCTAAATTAAAATCAAAACTTTTTAAAATTATATAAAAATCATTCTTATACACAGCAACAATATACGACCCAATAAGAAATGAACCTGGACGCATTAGGGCTTTTATCCACAAACAAACTTTCAAAACCCACTTAGACCTCAAGAGCATTTTAGTCCATTTAATCAAACGTAAAAGTACAGCTGCCAGCTGGTTAGCTTACACGCTTCCTATACAAGGCACCGGTATCGTTTCATTAAATAATAATAATAATAATAACAAACTCTCCGGAATTGAACTGAACGAGTTTCAGAAATGGCATCGAAAAGCAAGATTCTATCCATCGGCGGGACAGGTTATATCGGTAAATTCATCGTGGAAGCAAGCGTGAAAGCTGGCCACCCGACGTTCGTTCTCGTGAGGGAATCCACAGTCTCTGGTCCTTCCAAATCTCAGCTCCTCGACCACTTCAAAAACCTCGGCGTCAATTTCCTTGTCGTGAGTTATCAATTTTTTTTTTCATTTTTTTAATTCCAAATTTTGACACGTGGCGGTGTAGCGTCTACTTGACAGTCCTGGGTTTTTTTGTTTCAATTTTTGTGGGTGTTGTTATTATTATGCAGGGAGATGTTTTGAATCACGAGAGTTTGGTGAAGGCGATAAAACAAGTGGACGTGGTGATATCAACAGTTGGTCACACTTTATTAGCCGATCAGGTCAAGATTATTGCCGCCATTAAAGAAGCCGGGAACGTTAAGGTATGACATAATCAATATAAATATCTTGAATTCCGATCAGGATTGTGCACTCGCGCACACGTGGTGATTCATTCTTGGTGTGGAGCTCGCTGTGGCGTAGAGCTCCCGGTTCCGCTAAT
Source organism: Atalantia buxifolia (assembly GCA_030444775.1). Lineage (NCBI taxonomy): Eukaryota > Viridiplantae > Streptophyta > Magnoliopsida > Sapindales > Rutaceae > Atalantia > Atalantia buxifolia. Next base: position 23,068,035 of record CM059838.1, read on the forward strand.
AAACACCCGTCACATGCGCAATTGCGCCCTCAAGATAATTTAATTAATTAAAGTTAGTTGATGTTTGTAAATTATTTATTACTCAGAGATTCTTCCCATCGGAATTTGGAAATGATGTTGATCGAGTCCATGGCGCCGTAGAGCCAACAAAATCGACGTATGACGTAAAGGCGAAAATCCGCCGAGCCGTGGAGGCAGAAGGCATTCCGTACACTTACGTAGAATCTTATTTTTTTGATGGCTACTTCCTCCCCAATTTGTTGCAGCCTGGGGCCACTGCCCCCCCTAGGGATAAGGTTGTCATCTTCGGCGATGGAAATCCAAAAGGTAATATAAATTAATTAAGCTCATTGTTTATAACAAGATTGTTGAAAATAACCCTGATTAAGGCTCTGTTGTTTGGTATGTGTTGCGGTGTTAATGTTATTGTCTGTTGTACAATGGATGGTCTTGCTTGTTACTGTTGTTGGAGAGCTGCAGTGTTTTGATAAACACCTCTATCCTTAGCTTTCAAGCTAAATTGATTTTATACAACACTTGTTTAATTCAAAACTTGTAATATTCTTACTACTTTTATCAAAAATATTACAATTAAAGCATTAATAGCGCACCCTAATACGAAATGAATCTTAAGTAGTCAATTTAGATTTTAAGATTGAGTTTTAAGTGAGTACCAGATACTTTAGCTGCTGAACCGCCACATCATGGTTGCCACACAACAATTTCAAACAGGGTCTAAATAACTTCATTGCAAAATGGTTAAATGAATCTAACTTAGTTTCGTCATTTGATTTTCAGCTGTTTATAACAAGGAAGATGATATTGGAACCTACACTATCAAAGCAGTTGATGATCCGAGAACCTTGAACAAAAACCTTTACATTCAGCCTCCCGGTAATATTTACTCATTCAATGATCTTGTGTCTCTGTGGGAGAGAAAGATTGGCAAAACCCTCGAAAAGGAGTATGTTTCAGAGGAGCAGCTCCTAAAGAATATTCAAGGTTAGTTAAAACTCTCTCTTTTAAATGTTATTTAAGTGAGCCGTAAATTCTGTGCAGTAAATGTTATTGATCCTGTCTTCTCCAAAATGTTGCAGAAGCTGCACCTCCACACAATGTGATATTATCAATTTATCACTCTGCTTTCGTGAAGGGAGTTCAAACCAACTTCAAGATTGAACCATCTTTTGGAGTTGAAGCCTCGCAGCTTTATCCCGATGTCGAGTACACTACAGTTGATGAGTACCTCAATCCGTATGTGTAACCCTTCTCTGTTTCCAACTGCAGCTTGCAGGATCTTTGACTCTTGGTAAATAAATAGTTGGCTTGTTGCCATCTTTGGTTTTATATGTGAAAATTATGGTTGTTGGCCTTACTTTCTTCTGGTTGTCCATGGAATTTTTAAGACCATATCATGTTTGCTATGTCAGTGATCAAATGAAGCAAGGCCATGTACTTTTTGAGAGTTGTTACCTAGTTATAAAGCCATCATGATCAGGTGAGTGCGTGTGTCGGGCTTCTATTAGGGTGCGTGTGTTGGGCTTCAGGGGCTTGTGATATGGGTTCTCCAGCCCCTAACGTGCACTAAATGAAGTCATTATAAAAATAATTTTAGAGTTACAAATCTATCTAAAAAGCAAAAATTAAAAGTAATTTATCAACAAAAATAATTAAAAGTAATAAAAAGTAGGTATTATATTTCAGAAATTAAATTAAAGATAGCATTCTAAAGAGTTGGATAATACTCCAACTAAACTAAAGATCTAGTACATTTGAGAGCAAATTTAATTGAAGAAAAGGATAAGGAAAAATAATCGAATAGTAATATTAAAAAATTGCAAATCTTGCCCTTTTTTTTATGATGATGTTGAATTCTTATAAATTTAATCCTGTAGAATTATTTAGTTATCGTATGTCAAAATTTCTTATAAAGATTAGGAAAAATTAGATTAGAAGAGAATTCAAATCCGTTTAACTAATGCATCAACAACAACATGAGTACAACATTTTCGAATAAACAAAAGAATCTAAACAAAAGAAAAAGAATCTAAACAAGAGAAACTCGTTATGGGTGTGACCCAGTTCTAAAATAAAGAGCAGACTATTGGAAAGAGAAATACTACAAGAAGAACAAAACATTCTACAGATCCTACATGAGCCCGCAACAATTAATTATTAACTCGACATTCATTACACTTTTTCTTTAATTTGACAAAGAAACCAAAAATAAGATAAAATTGACTAAGAAATAAAAAAATGACCAAAATCTTTTTGAAGTTTTGCCAGTTCAGCCATGCACGCTCATCTTTATTCACTTGTTTCTTTTCTTTCCTTTCGTTGCTGAAGCCTTCACAGATTCTTTACCTTTCCTAGCCTTGCCAATTTTCCCCTTCTTCAAACCACCTGGCCTTGCTAGATCCGCGTGTCCTTGCATCCTTTTTCATTCGTGGATCAACAAGAATCTTCCCCTTTCCAGCCCTGTCTTGAACTTCCTTCTTCGCAACCATGTATTCTTTTGTAGGCCTTTTGGGTACAGCTGACTTGTAAAATTGTTCAATTTGATTCCTCGTCGAACGATCAGAGATGTCCGCTTGGTCTGATATGACATTTGCCTTCTTGCGAACCTTTTCAAGTTTTTGCATGGCAAATATGTGTGAATAAATGAAATGAATACACAAAGTCTTTTGTTTCGATCGCAGAGAAATGCTCAATAATAAAAATGGTTACATCACTTTTATTGAACTTGATTTGAGCTAATTTATAATTAAATAAGAAAAATAACCGTTATTGACTTTCTGGTAATAATCGGCATGCCGCTTTATGTTACCATTATATTCAAAGATTTAAATTTTTGCATATTCGGCATGCCGCTTTTCATTTATGATAGGCCGATTTTATTCCAAAGAGCTTCTGTTCATAATCGGTTTGTCGCTTGATAAATCTGGTTAGCCGCTTGCTACAGTGAAATTGTTATTTTCTAAAATTATAATTTTGCCTAAAACTTTATAAAATTATACTATGACCCAACACGTAAAAAAATTTACAAAAAGATCCAGTTTCAGAATTTCTAAATAATGTTTATCATTCCCAAAACTTGCTGAAATTATGATACAGCCCAAATTTATAAAACTTATAGTAGGGCCCAAAACGTTTCAAAATGTTTACAAATAAACCCAAATTCAGAATTCAAAACAATACTTATTAAAATCAAAGATGACAAAACTTTTTTATTTTAGTCCATATCTTGAAAAATAACTAATTTCATAAAATCATTCTCTTGTTATAAAAACATACTATTTAATTCTTTGTTTATCCAAAACATGTGATTTGTTATCATCAAAATCAACATTTTATAGTCATATAGGCTAACAATTACCTCTTATTTGTGCATGGTAGGCATTAATTATGCCATAGCTATTATAGTTAGCAAAGTTAGCATAATTTGCATTGAATACGTGTTTTTCATTCTGACTTTGGTCAAGTCTTGTCTTATGAGTAAGTAGTAGAGCATATGCATCATCATAATCTAACTTGCTAGCAGTAATAAAAGTAGCTAAACCTAGATAACTAGCTCCAAGGCCATTGAGAATTTGTTTTAACATATCTTTATCAAAAATAGAACTACTAGTACATGCTAATTTATCTGCTATTTATTTCATCTTTAAGCAGTACTATTCTATGCTTAGTGACTCATTTCTAAAAACATTCATCTCATATCTCAATTAAAGAACACTAGTCTCATATTGTAGCCTTAACTTTTTCTCTAATGTTTTTTATACATTAAGTGAGGTGTTACAAGAATAAACAAGACTGAGAATACCTTCAGTGATAGAGCTCAGTAACCAACTAAGTAATGTCTGATCTTGAGATTGCCAAATAGTATATTCAGGATTTTTAATCAATTAAGTAGATGCAACAACTGCTTCAGATAGCTTGATGAATCAATGAATTGATTTGGTGCTGTCTTTTTTCTCCTGCTATATATCCTTCAAGTCAGTTTCCTCTTATAGAATCAGGAACTTGATTTCGTCAGAGCGTGTAATTTGATCAATCTAATTTGATTAGAGTGATGAAAGAGGATGTTGTTTGTATTGCTTGATTTGTAGAGATTGCATTTGAATTTGTGCTTACATTGCTTGAGCTTGCCATTTTGGCTCTTATACCATGAAGAAATTATTGGAAGTTGAGTTATAGTTGCTGTTTGGCAGCTAAAAAAACAAAGCAAATTTTTCTGGACGTTCTAGATATTTCTTATTAATTAAAGGAGAGATTAACAAACTATATATATACAAGTTTCTAAATCGTTTCTAACTAATTTACATTACAGCTAATCAACAGATTTGATCAAAAGTAAAACTAATTAATTACTAGATATAACAATTAAGTCCAATTAAAATTAATCTTGTGTAGGTTTTTTTTCTGCTTAATAATATAATATCTAAGCATCACACATAAAGATATTGAATAATAAAGAGTAAAAGTTTTGTTAAGCATTTTTTATAAACAATTTAATGAAAGACAGAGAATCAAAGATAATCATACATTAATTTCATAGATCCAAGTATAGATTTAGTCAAATATTAATCTTAATAATTAATAATACATGACAAAATTAATAAAAAAATTTAATAACACCCAACTAATCATGTAAAAAAAAACCATAAACCTTAAAGTACATACGTAGAAAATTAATTAAATAAAAAGATAATTATTTTATTGAATAGAATTTCATCCTTAAGCTCGATATAAGAAAATTGGCTAAAAATACTTGAATGGAGGGCAACAAAAGAAATAAAAGAAATAAAACCATTGGAGCTCTGCTGCGGCTCTGGCCCCTTTCTTCTCTCTTACTTGCCGCTGCTGCTCTTGCAAAAGCCGAAGTTTCATTTTCTTTTTATAATCTCCAAAATGGGCCACCGACCTTTTCAATTCTAAAGCCGAAAGGCTTGGCCTTTTTAATTTGTTTGTTCTCACTCGCGTGCTCACCACTTGGAATTGTAATCAACCCATTTAATTTGGCTAATATTTCTCATGTCATTTAGCTATTAATTTGGCCAATGGATTTAACTGTTTTTTTTTTTGGACTTTATCACCGCGGCAACTAGCATAAATAATCTTCAACTCTCTCTAGTTTTAATTTCTTTAAGCGCAAATTATTCCTAATTTCTAATTTATTACCCTGATTAGCAAAATAAATAAATTAATTAAAAATAATAAATAAAAATAACTAACGAACATATAATAAAAAATAAAATATGTTGATAAATTATGTCGCTTACCCGCTTCCCATCCCATTCAAGGCACCGGTATCATTTCATTAAATAATGGTAATAATAAAGTCTCGGGAATTGAACTGAGCGAGTTTCAGACATGGCATCGAAAAGCAAGATTCTATCCATCGGGGGGACAGGGTATATCGGTAAATTCATCGTGGAAGCAAGCGTGAAAGCTGGTCACCAGACGTTCGTGCTCGTGAGAGGATCCACACTCTCTGATCCCTCCAAATCTCAACTCCTCGACCACTTCAAAAACCTCGGCGTCAATTTCGTTATCGTGAGTTATCATTATTTTATTTGTTTTTTAATTCCATTATTTTGACACGTGGCAGTGTAGCATCTGCTTAAAAGACTTAGTTTTTTTTTTTTTAATTTTATTGTGCGCCGTTATTATTATGCAGGGAGATGTTTTGAATCACGAGAGTTTGGTGAAGGCGATAAAACAAGTGGACGTGGTGATATCGACAGTCGGCCACGCTTTACTAGCCGATCAGGTCAAGATTATTGCTGCCATTAAAGAAGCTGGGAACGTTAAGGTATAACAAAATTAATATCATTAATATAATTAAATTATTTAATTATAAACCAATGGCATGGACGCAGTTAATTAATTGATGTTTGTAAATTATTTATTATTCAGAGATTCTTCCCGTCAGAATTTGGAAATGATGTCGATCGAGCCCACGGCGCCGTAGAGCCAGCAAAATCAGCGTACTACGACGTAAAGGCGAGAATCCGCCGAGCCGTGGAGGCAGAAGGCATTCCGTACACTTACGTAGAATCTTATTGTTTTGATGGCTACTTCCTCCCCAATTTGTTGCAGCCTGGGGCCGCTGCCCCCCCGAGGGATAAGGTTGTCATCTTAGGCGATGGAAATCCAAAAGGTAAAATAATTTAATGAAGCTCATTTTTTATCCAACAGTTTGTTGATTAAAAACTTCAAATACTTCTACTAGATTTGTAGAAAATATTACTGTTAAAACCTTTTTTTTTTTTTTAAAATTAATATCACCCCTGTACTAAATGAATCCTAAGTAATCAATGTAGATATTAAGATAAAAGTTTTTAAGTGATTATCGAATACTTTAGCTGCTGAATTGCCGCATCATGGCTACCGCACAAATGGAGCTTAACTTATGGTCTATTTGGTGCTACTGTTGGAGAGCACCTGTATCCTTAGCTTTTAAGCCAAGGTGATTTTATCCTACAGTTGCTTGGTTAAAAACTTATAATACCCTTATTAGTTTTGTCAAAAATATTACAATTAGAGTTTTTTTTTTTCTTTTCTTTTCCATAGAAACCTAATTCTAAATGAACCCGAAGTAGTCAACTTAGATTTAAACAGAGCCTAAATAACTTCATTGCAAAATAGTTAAATGAATCTAACTTAGGTTTGCCATTTGATTTTCAGCTGTTTATAACAGGGAAGATGATATTGCAACCTACACTATCAATGCGGTTGATGATCCGAGAACCTTGAACAAAAACCTTTACATTCAGCCTCCCGGTAATATTTACTCATTCAATGATCTTGTGTCTCTGTGGGAGAGAAAGATTGTCAAAACCCTCCAAAGGGAGTATGTTTCAGAGGAGCAGCTCCTAAAGAATATTCAAGGCTAGTTAAAACTCTCTCTTTTAAATGTCATTTAAGAGAGCCATAAATTCTGTGCCGTAAATGTTATCGACCCTGTCTTCTCCAAAATGCTGCAGAAGCTGCACCTCCACGAAATGTGATATTATCAATTTATCACTCTGTTTTCATGAAGGGAGTTCAAACCAACTTCAAGATTGAACCATCGTTTGGAGTTGAAGCCTCGCAGCTTTATCCTGATGTCAAGTACACTACAGTTGATGAGTACCTCAATCAGTTTGTGTAACCCTTCTCTGTTTCCAGCTGCAGCTTGCAGGATCTTTGACTCTTGGTAAATAAATAATTGGCTTGTTGCCATCGTTGGTTTTTATTGCCAAAGTAATGGCGGCTGGCCTGTCTTCTGGTTGTCCATGGAATTTGTAAGACCATATTATGATATGGGTTCTACAGCCCCTAAACGATTGTGCTACTGCGCGCTCTACATTAAGTCATTATGAAAAATAATTTTCGTCATAAATTCCTCTAAAGGCGAAAATTAAAAGTAACTTATCACTGGTTGTCATGTCAAATAATTTTTATGGACGATGAATTCTATGAACCCACCCTATGGATGTGAGAGTCTAAAAGTCGAACGGCAAGATAATAAACAATTTTGTATTATTATTTAAAAAAAAAAACAACATTAATTATAGTTTTTGAAAAGTGTTATAAGATTATTAGTACTCATTTTCCTAACCTTTTATTTTTTAAAAATCACATAAAACTAAAACTAAAGAAAAATAAACAATTGGGTTTCTTTTTTTAAAATTAATAAAAGTCTTAAATAAATGGATGATCCGTCTCGTTATGTGTGCGAACCAGTCCAAGATAAAAGAGTAGATTATTGGAAAGAGGGCAAATACGTCATAGCCCTACAAGAAGACCAAAACATTCTACGCTTCCCAAATGAGCCTGCAACAATTAACTCGAGCTTCATTACACTTTTTCTTTAATTTGATGCCGTACATTAAAATGGTCGTGCACAAATGAAACAAAAGAAACCAAAAATGAAGTAACATCGACAAAGGAATTAAAAAAAATGACCACAATCTTTTTGAACTTTTGCCAGTTCAGCCATGCATGCCCATCTTCGTTCACTTGTTTCCTCTCTTTCCTTTCTTTGACGAAGCCTTCACAGATCCTTTATCTTTGCGAGCCTTGCCAATTTTCCCCTTCTTCGAACCACCTTTTCTGGCCTTGCCAGATCCCCCGCGTGTCCTTGAATCCTTTTTCATTCGTGGATCAACAAGAACCTTCCCCTTTCCAGCCCTCACTTGAACTCCCTTCTTCGCAACCACATATTCCTTTTTAGGCCTTTTGGGCACAGCTGACTTGTATAATTGTTCAATTTGCTTCCTCTTTGAGCGATCAGAGATGTCTGCTTGGTCAGATATGACATTCGCCTTCTTGCGAACCTTCTCAAGCTTTCGCATGGCAGCCCGCTTCTTTCGGGCTTTGGCCTCAGCCACCTTCTTAGCAGGTCGGGCATCAATTTCTTTGAATTGTGCTTTCATTGCAGCAATCTCCTCCTTGGTAACAGGCCTAATTGCTTGCCGATGCCTCCTTTCCTCTTCTAAAAACCAGTCTGGCAAGCCATTATCGTCAAACATGTACCTATTGTAAGCATCATCCAGCATCTGCTCTCTTTGCTTTTTCCTTAGCATCTTCTTTGCACAAGCCAATATCTCAGCTTTTGTATCAACGTCTTCATCTTCTGATTCATCAGAGGATGAGTCATCACTGGAATCCGTGCATGGAGCAGGGACTATCTCAAAATCATCTTCCGCCTGTGACACTTGGTTGTGCATGCTCTTAGGACCTGCAGCATCATTTGCCATCTTCTGATTGGCCTTTTCTGGGATGGAATGCTTTTCCACCCGTTTATCCACCTGTGTTTCATCTTCACTGCCCAATTTCCCCAAATCTCCATTTTGTACAGCTTCCGCAAAAATTTCCTGACTAAACCACTTATTTGTAATTTCCTCTTGTGTTGGCCTTATGCCATCATCAAGTGGTACCATGAGAGGATTTGCATCTAGATCACCCTGATCTTTGTCTGAATCATAACTAGTATGCATAGTGTCTTCCTCCTCATCACCCTGCACAGCAAAAACAAAATACTTAATGTTGCATATACGGTAAAACCTCTCTATAGTCATTGTTGGGAATAAACTAATTTTATTACTATGAAAGATGTTATAACTTGAGTGCAGTTACAAAAATTATTGTTTTAACTTAGTAATACTTAGTGCAATCAGGACATAGGTAAAGCACGTGCTGCATTGATAATTAATTAATGAAGCTTGTCAAATCTAATGTATATACATCGTTAAAAGAGATAACATATAGTTTCAAAAACTAGTACATATATCCATCTATGTAGTGTTGAGAATATGCGAAGTCATCTTATTGAAAATCTAAAGAATAAATCATTGTCCCAAACAACTTTAGAAAAATATTATATTTCATTTTAAATCTTTCATGTAACATATTTTTTTGCAATATACAGATTAGTATTACTATGTGGAGGCAAGTTCCTTAAGACTAGATCTATAAAAGTTATTAACTTATTACTATGTGAAGTTTATTCTTATTTATAACTGGCCCAAATTGGGACTAAAATTTTTTATGACTATATGGACATTTTTCCTACAGAGAGTATTGGTATAGGGAAGTTTTACAGTAATTCTATACTAAGAAAAGAAAGTGTTATCCTAATAAATCACCATCGACTAGTACTACAATGAATTTACAAAGAAGAAGGATTACAATGTGAAGGCAACAAGAATCATGACAAAGTGAGAAAAAGAGAAACCGTGATTTTATACTCCCCCAAGTCCTAACACAGCCTAATTGCAGAAAGCATAGGCGAAAAGCACGTGCTTGACTGCAAACACACACACACAATTCGACCACGAAGACAACATACCTCTGAGAGTTGGTCCTCTTGGGCATAGGCTTTTTTCGCACGTTTTCGTTGCATTGTACTGCCTCCCCTTTTAGCCACATAGTTTTCATAAGCTTGATCAAGAACCTCCTCCAATTGTTCATCATACCTAACACCAGAGATATGTCATAAGATCACAAAGTCATAAGTTGGCATCAAGTTAATGCAACAGAAGATATAGGTAGAAAAGAATTACTTTCTGCGTTCTTCATCAGAGTCAATGTCACTGGACGAATGCTCTTCAGTGTCTCTATTGGGTCTTTCGTCTTCACTGTCCTCAGCAGCAGCATTCACATCATCATCATCATATTCAACAGCAGCAAGATCTTTTTTACCCTAAATATCGATCGTTCAAGTTTATACAAGAATGAGATATTAACCGTAGACCACACTTTTGAATTCGATAAAAGTAATTAATTAAAACTGCAACTAATATAAAAATTAAACTTTTGTCATTACCGTCCAATGGGAAAATTGTCCTACCCAGCCATTTTTCTTTTCTGACCATGCAATTCACCCCACCCAACCCCACGCAAAAACTCAAATTAAACTAGTCCCCTCCAAAGTTGGTATGAGGGGGATTCCAATACCACCTATTTCCACCTCATAAATCCTAATCAACCGGGCTTATCCCACTCAAACATTAAAATCACAACAGGGAAGGGATTTGAATTTCATAACCCAATTACATAGTGTAGAATAATAATACAATTTTCAATCCCATCAATGGGTTTGACTTTGACAAATAATCTATGCAAAACTGAAATATGGTTTCTCTCCAAATAGCAAAGATCACAGGAAAAGGAAAAAAGAAAGAAGTGAAAGTATACCTTAATGGAAGAAAGAGAAAATAATTCATGATCAGTATAATCATCTTGCATAACATCTATTTGCATCCCAGTTGCCTTCCGTGCCTTGTCCTGGTATATCCAAAGACAGAAAAAAAGACGTCAATAAAAAAATGCATGCCAACAAAAGGCATTAATGATGAGAATGCCATCACTCAAACTAAAAAAGCAGAAGTCAACATATCCCAATTGTCTCCTCTCTCCTAGAATATGAAACATGAAAACCATTCCTCGATACTTCTGTGAGAAGTGGATTTAAGTGACAAATATTTATGGGTTTCTATTCTTTTTTTTTTCTTGATGTAACTGGAAACACATTGAAGTTGTTCCTAAAATCTACATAATATAGGAAGGAAAACTTGTTCAAGCATAGAAAAGATGCTACACTAAACCTGTGGGAAAGCAGGCTGCTAATATTTATAAGAATTCTACTAAAGAAACTTGATAACTTTCCAGATTTTCAATTTCCCCGTCATATTTATGTACGTATTTCAATCCTCCACTTAAGTAAACAAATAAAGAAACAGAGAGATCCTTAGGCTAAAAATTAAGCAGAATGTATAGGTACTCCCCTAAAATAACTATGAGTTATCCTTTTGAGGGCTTCTTTTTACTTTGTAATTCATGCCAACTTTGGGAGTGCTCTAGTAAATTTATCGCAAGTCTCTTTGCACATCTGGGATTGCCCTTGCACAATTTCTCTCTACATTATTGATTACCATATATATTGACCAAACTTCACATCTTCCAAAATTCCGAAAATGTGTAAATTTAATTCTGTATGTGCATAAAGGAAAAATGGGGAGAGCGAAATAATGCAGCCAACCTTAGCCCTTTTCTTCGCTAGAAGCTTCTTTTCACGTTTCTTTCGCTGATCCATGGCATATTTCAATTCCTCCATTTCATTGAGTACTCTGTTATCTTCATCCTCCTCATTTTCGCCTTCAGTAGGAGCAGAAGCAGGCGCAGTAGCCTTTTCTGCAGGAGAAAAGGCCTTCCTTATTTGCATTCGCCACCTTCATGACAGAACAGACATTTAAAACAAGCTTACTACCCTTTTTATAGGTCTATATATTAATACCAACTGTTATATTTATTGACAAGCATTTGCACAAACCAAAATTGATGTTTTCCTTCATGTCTCAAAGTTCTTACTAGTTATACAATAAATAAAGGGTATATATAACTTACCTCAATAGATACTTGAAGTCTTGCTTTCCCAAAACACGCAAATCATCACAAAGAGCTTTAACCTGGGTAGCACATAGGTTCATAATAGTTAAACCTTCTGTAGAAGACCAAAACAAGGTTAAATACAGAATAGGATCAGGATAATAATGATAAATGACCTCTTCTGTTGTCAATTTGTGATCCTTGATTGCTGAACAAGCTGGATCCCCAAATGTTATGGAAGTGACTGAACCAAGAATCTCAAGAGGATTATTGGACCAAATGAAATCAGTAGCCAAAGAAACTTTCCTTAAAGTCGTGTCTCCATCTTCATAACTGTAATATGATTTTAGTTAGCAATAGCCATCGTGTAGTTGTACAGTTATAACCATACACAAAAACATTCAGAAAGGACAACAACCAGTAAATTCCTTTGTTTTAATTAGTTTTTCTCAGAGTAATCCGAAAAGATCAGCAAGTAGAATGTTGCTTGCTGACCACTTATCCTTATGACACATTGAGATCCATCGCCAGTTCATATGAGAAAGAAGGACAAGCTTGTTCTATTTCTAAATTCGATTGTTTAGAATTCCAATAGGTTTCTTCACATTGCCTCGTGAAGAATTTCTGAAACTAATAAGTCCATCAAAAAAGAAAAGGAGCTTACCCATCACGATGTCTCTTTTGCTTTGTTCCTCTGAGTACATCCACCACCTATACAACAAGAATTCATATAAACAAGTTTACAATTAAATACCAATTCATTAAAAAAGAGAAAATATTTTGAGTAATCCACAAGTCATTTTTCCATGAATTTCCCATATCATTACCTTACGCGGTTCAACAGATCCCTGAAACAGATATTTCACATCAAGAAGACGAGGATCGATCTTTGCAGGAGCCTTGTATTTTATACCCAAAAGATATATCTCAGCAGATGCGGAACGACTAGCAGCAGGTTTATCCACCTCAACCTTTTCAAATAACTACACACCGAAACCTAATTTCAGAACAAACTGGCTCCAGCCAACCACATCAAGTCAAAAAGGGGGGAATCACCTGCTTGAGACAGTAGAGGACAGAACTATAATCCTGTGACCTGAAAACCTAATCGAAAACAACAAATAAACATTCAGCACCAGTCTCAACAAATTATTGTTACAATACGAATCCAGTTCCCAATCAAACAAACAAAATATAATCATATACAAAAAAACAGAAGGCATTGCCTATGCAACTATTGGTATACACATCTAAGTAATTATTTTTTCCACATTAGCCCATCTTTTATAATAAACCAACACAACATATAGGATCATAAAAGCAAATAAACGAGACAAAAGATCCCAAAAGAGAATTATTTTAAAAACGAACAGCACACATACTTTAGTAACAAAGGTTCCTTTAGGAGCCAAGAACTGCGTAGCCAGCTTAACAGAATCAATGACCAAAGCGTTCTGACTCGTGGCCTCCTGAGCCCATGCACCACCAACATTAGGCGACCCATCATGCAAAACCAAGTCAAAAGCCCTAACCCCATGCTCCTCCATCACCTTCTTCACTCGAGCCCTACACTCGGGCTTCGTTATATCTTGCTCAAGCGACACAGCTCCTCGAATGGGGGCGATCGGGACCAAGTCAAGACCCAGAACGAGGCTCCCTACCGGGACCCGCTGTACCGCCACCTGCATCCACCCACCTGGAGCGGCGCAGAGGTCGAGCACGGCGTGCGATGAGCGTAAGAAGGAGAATTTGGAATCGAGCTGGACGAGTTTCCATGAAGCTCGCGATCTGTAGCCGTGTTCTTTTGCTAAACGGTAATATTTATCCAAACGATGCTTCCCCTTTACTTTACCCATTGATTTTTTTTTTTTTTTTTTCCCTTTCAATGAGTTTCCCGGTTTATGAGTGAATGAGAAACAGAGTTGTGAGGTTTTAAGAACATAAACCCTAGCAAAGGAGACTGGTCCAGTCTAAAGTAAGTCCCGTATTTTTTTTTATTACAAATAAACGCAAACAGTTTACTAATTACCATTTAAGTCCAGATCTCGAAAATTGTACTAAATTACTTAGTAAGCCCAATATGTTTCAGATTATATCATTCAGACCCCCAATAGTCAGTAGATGTGAAGAAAACAAAAAATAACCATCAAGGGTTTGGCAAATCAGAATTCGCATTTCACTGGAGCTGGTAATTTTGGAAAACTGTGTATTAACTTTTTGTAATTGAAATAATACATTCAAATAGGTCACATTGAATCAATTACACCATTATGTTAGCATATATAGCCCATTCAGTTCAAAAGAGCCCTTCTGTCTTCAACCAAATTTATTGTGTTATATTCTGCCAGGTTCCAGATTTTGAGTCGCTCTGAGAAACAAGTTTCCTGATTCAGCATTCCATTGGACTCCAGTCTTCATCATATGAGGTAGCTTCAGCTGTGCAATTTTGTCTTTGTCAATGGAAGTTAGACTCTTCTTCTCGGCGGCCGGAGAATATTTTGGTTGTTTGACAGATTTCTGTTGCACTTGTTTAATCAAATCCAGAGGAGAGAGTTTCCCAACCATCTGCGAATTAGATGGAGCCTCATCAGCACACATCCTAGCACCTTGCTGCTGCTGCCGCCGCTGCTTCAACATGCCCCTTGTTGCTGCTGCTGGTTGGTTTGCTGTTGTAGTGGCAACGCCTGGTGTTGAACGAATATGTGGTGGAGCATAAAAGCATCTCTTGAAGAAAGGGTGCTGCAAGGCCTCTGCAGCCGTAGGCCTTTTGGCGGGATCCCAAGAACAAAGTGATTCGAGCAGGCTGATTGCATCCTGACTTGCTGATGGCATCAATGCGGAGAGATTGGCTCGGGGTAACTGTGGGAACTGGTATTTAATTGCCCTTGCTTGACGAAGTCCGTTGGCCCAAGAATCCATTGTAGGACTCCCAAGAACACCACAAATTTTGTACATCTGATCAGCCTCACTAGCACCTGGAAAAAGAGGACAAAAAGTGAACAATTCAGCCATGATAGCTCCCATAGCCCACATGTCAGCTTTTGAGCTATACAACTCTGACTGCAACAGAATTTCCGGGGCTCGATACCATCGTGATCCTACATAATTCGTATAAGGCGGGCCAGACTTGATTTCCCTTGCAAGACCAAAATCAGCAATCTTGATAATACCTTGTGAAACAAGCAAGTTTTCAGGCTTCAGGTCTCGATGAAAGAACCCATTCTGGTGCATGTAACTAAGTCCCTGGAAAACTTGGAAAAGCCATGCCTTGATTTCAGGTTCAGAGAAAAGCTTCCGATCTCTTGCTGCCATAAGTTGGTAAAGATTGCACTCCATGCATTCAAACACTAAATACAATCTGTTGTTGTCCTGGATGAGTTCTTTAAGCTTCACAATGTTTGAATGATTCAACTTCCTCAAGCACTTAACTTCTCTCAAATTGAGGCAATCCGCCCATGAAGCATATCTCTGCTTCAATTCTTTGATTGCAACAACTTCTCCAGTGTGCTCATCGAAAGCTTGAAAGACACGCCCGAATGCTCCTCTACCAAGTTCTTTGAAACCCGAATACTTGTCCATTACTATGGATGAACAAGAATCCAGATTCTCTTTTTGTATGTATGTGAGTTTTAATTTGTTCTGAAGGTAATGCTAGTAAAAACTATACCTTCTAAAAGCCATGATACGACTGAATGCTTGTTTAATCTGTCTAAGACACAAAGCGAGAGCAAGAGAGTACGAATAACAAATTAACAAATTAAACAACAAACGGGAAACTTGCTATCAATTTCCAACCTTTTATAAACAACTATTAGTTTCCTTTTTAGCTTAGGAAAAAGAAGCATTACTTCATTAGAGCTCTCCCAATTATCAGGAAGTTTCCTAATCCAACATGGACTAGGAATTTTTTTTTTTTTTTACATATTATTATTAATTTTTTTGAGTTTAAATCTAATAATTCAAAAGTGGAGTTAACCAAAATAAAAATTACTAATTTCATAAACTTTAGAGCATAATCCTGTTGAACCTATTAACTTATTTATATTTTGGTTTTTCTCTCAGCCATCCCATAAACAAATTCGACCCGGCCGGAACATAATTACGTAATCTTTCGCTATTGAAATCCACATATCAATTTGTCGGATCCGGCTACAAATGGATGAGTTCCACTTGGATGGGTGGGGATCCAACACATATCAATTTGTCGGATCCAGCTATAAATGAATGGGTTCCACTAAAATGAGTGAGGATCCAGCGGTTGGGTGCAACTGTGACACAATACTACAGTTACACCACAATTTTATCCCAATTTGTCATATTATTCTTACAGTAAAACAGAAAAACAGATTAGGGTTTTCAATCTTCAAGAAATTATGTCAAATGGATTAGAAATTGATTAGAAATAAATATTTCCATCTCAACCAATTTACTTTTAAAACTGATAAGCGTCAGTCTTTAAAATGAAGAGCAACCAAAGGTTATTTTTGCACGAACCAAAAGTGGCATAAAAGGCCACACTCACAGAGATCCATTTCCACATTCAGAAGAGCTAAAAACTGCAATTTCATGTCACAAGCATTGTACAATACAAATAGTGTTTCCATGCTATCTTCCAGTAAACCTGAACCATGTGGGATGACAAAGGCTTTTGACAACATTACACTAACTAATAAACGAATGAAAAATTTCCCGTAAAATCTTTGTTATAATGGGTCATGCAATTACATTGCCAACAATCTTGGAACCTTCATAACATGTGTGTAAACATTAAAGTTTCAATTCTGCAACATTTTAGCAATCCCACACTATTGAACTTTATGTCTACCATAAGCTTCATTCGTAATAACCAAGTGCATGTCCCTTGAAAGGAAAAAATTCAATTATAATATCTTCCCATAACCTATTTTTTTTAATCCCCATCCAGTCCTTGTTCTACTAGCTCTGTGAATAAGTTCTGCTTCAGTCCCCACGGGAGCCACTGCCACTTGATGAAGCTTTCTTACCACCATACTTCTGTCAAAGAACCAAAAATCTGTTAACTTCAGAGCACTGGTGATAAAAAGTTATGTGGCCACAATATTCAAGTGCTTAGTGCCTACCTGTTTTCCAATGTTGAACGGGATATATCTGTATTTGATCATGTGTGCAATTTGGCGTCTCATTGTAAGAACAAACAGAACAATCCAATAACAAAGTAATATAGGCCAAAACACAGGAACATCGAACACAGAAAAGAACGTCATTACAAAAGCTATGCAGAAAGCCTTGGTCATGGAGTACCTGAAACCACAGCATAAGGAAAATTTTACGATCAGCCACAATAACAAGGTTCTATCCCCTCTTTATCGAAGAGATTCATACATTTCAATCTAACTAAATCACATGCTCCCAACGTCTCAAGAAACGTAAGAGTAGTTAACAAGACATGGAATGAGAAAGGTCATCACAGAGTCACACAAGGATACCACTATAACCTAAGACCACATCAGTAACCAAATCAGCAAACATACAACATAAGCCCCTGCTAAAGAAGCAGGTCATCCCACAAGAATGAAGCTGGGATTCATAATTAATTTATAAAACAGCATTCAGAACATAAAATCATCTCAGAGTCACACAAGGATGGCACTGTAACGTAAGACTGCATCAGTAACCAAATCAGCAACCATAGAACATAACCCCTGCTAAAGAAGCAGGTCATTCCCAGAAGAACGTAGCTGGGATTCATAATTAATTTATAAAAAAGCACTCAGAAAATCAAACATCAGTAATACGAATGCAAGGAGTAACATTAAAGGACTAATGAAAACGGTGTGTAAAGTGCCAACACATCCATTTATTTCAAAGATAGAATGCCAGAGAAACAGAGAGAGTTTCTCCACCATAATAACATTCAGGAGAAGAGAGCTGCAGATTAACATGCATAATAGCAAATTAAACATCTATAGACCATCACATATTTCAAAGAGCCACCGCCAGTGGGGAGATCATCTAATCTGCTAAAATTCAACATAGAAACTTTTAGGACAGGAAACAAGGCCTAGAACTTACTGTGTATTAGAGTTTATTAACCATTTGTAACATTTCAAGTTAGAAAATATAAGAAGGCAAATACAGGAGATACCCTGTACAGAGACTTATGACGTGACATAAGCAGTGACTCAGGTGACATTAAGGTTGAACAGGGGTTTGTTGGGCCCAATCTTTAAGAAAGAATGCTAACTATACATAAAACTACTGTCACTATGACACATCTATAGGTCCGAAAGTGGAATGACAATTAAAACATCTATTAGGTCAATCACTGACATGAAGTAGCCTTAATATTAAACAAACAATGAGGTTAGATACATTCCAACTATTCGTGGCTTCCTCGCAACATCAGAGCCAAAGCCCCAAATAAACTAAGCAACCTATAGATTAATTAACAAGAGAACAAGAATTGCCAGATGGGCTATAAAATATTTGAACCAAAATGTTAAAAGAATTTTCCAAGATATGCAAAACACTAACATTATATGCATTCATGAGACATTTCCGTTACCAAAATTTAAACTCTGGGAGTCGGCGAATAAAAGGCTTGAATTCATCAGAACCCTTTGTTGGCAACAAAGGCCCATCAGCGACTTCGATTTCAGGATCAACCAGAGGCGACAAAAACCCAATAAGCAAATTCAGGAGATAGATCCCAAGACCATAGGATATGATGTAGAATCCTTGCACATAAAAAACCCGCAAACAGTAGATTGCCACAATTACAAGGGTTCCAATCCACCTATAAACTGTATGTGGAGTAGTCTTGTCCAGGTAATACTGATATAGCCTCCAAGCATCATGTCCCCATTGTGATACAGGGGATGCCGCCGAGGCAGTGTCGCCTCCAATTCCCTCCATTCAATCTAAGTATGAGAAGTCCTGCAAATATATAGCACAGTCCAATCTAATTACACATTCGTATTCATATAGATCACCAGATATAACAGATACATACATGTAACTGAATGAATACCAGTGCTTCTCAAAAACGTCAATGACAACCCTAGTGACTAGTCTAATCCCAATTTAAGCATTAATGATTATCACCTCTGCGCTACTAACACTAATTGCCGGCATGGTTATTAATTCAATGCAAGAGAGATCCAGAAACGGATTTATGATAGAATCACATATTAACACTCATAAACACTCGCAAAATCTCACAAGTAAATACACCAAATAGATGCTTACCTAATTACTTAAAGAAACCCATAAATAATAATCAACATAAAAAGCCATTGGGAACAAAAACCTCTTAAATTTGACAAAATGGGGAAAAAAAGGGAAAAATTACAAAGAATTAGCTTAAAATGCAATTCATTACCCGTATTCCACTATATAATTCCATCAACCAAAGATCCAAAGAAATACCCAAAACAAAAAAAAAAAAAACGAAAACCCACCTAAAAGAAAGATGCAATATTTTATCGTTTCATTTTCCCAAGCTTTCTCGCCCACCAAACAGAAGCGAGGGTTTTTCTTTTGATTCTTTCTTTGACAGCTAATTTACTTCGAAGATAAAAAGGGAACTTCAACCACAGATCTAAACGAAACAAACCCAGACAGCAAATCACAAATCTCAGATTCACGGCGCATTAATTAATAGAAACAAATAAATAATTGAAGATTAAAAAAATAGATATCAAATTAAATGAGGAAAGATTTGTGAAAGAAGAGTAACGGAGCTGACCTTGAAACGAGTCTTTTGATGTTCACGTAAAAGGACTCAAATTGATTTGAGGGAAGCGAATTGAAATGCGACCAGATCTTGTAAGAGATTTCAGTATTTTTGTTTTTTTGTTTCGTTTTCATTCTTTATATTTTGGGTTATTATCATTTTATTACTTCATAAATTATCAAATATCAAATTATTACAAGAAGTATTATATTCTATCATTTTACTACTATATCTTTATAAAAATATTATTTTATTTTTTTTACAATTCTGTTATTCTTTTTTTAGTTAGTTGACATTAGTTAGTTAACAAAATACCAATTTTACCCTTCATGATTAAAAAAAATATTTAAAAATTATTTATAAAATAAATTTATAATATATTTATTAAAATAGATATAAAATACCAACATAATTTTTTTTGCTAGAATTATGATATATGAATTATAAATTTATCTTATTATTTTTTTTAATCATGAAGGATAAAATTGGTATATTGTGTTACTAACTAACTCAATCAACTAATAATCAACTAACAATCAGAATTTAGCGGAAAAGTAGTAAAATGATATTTTTATAAAGATATAGTACTAAAATGATAGGAGACAATACTTCTTGTAGTCATTTGATATTTGACAATTACTAAAGTAGTAAAATGATAATAACCCTTATATTTTTTACATTTTTTTTTGTGTTTTTACATTTTTTTAATTATTAGAATTTTAGAGGTTTTATTAATGTTACCCAATAGTGACGCGATTGAAAAGTAGAAGAAAGACGGAGTTATCAGCACGTGCCTGATGACGACCGAATATTATTTCGAAGATGCTGTGGGTAATATAATCCCTCTATTTTACATATTTTCAAAAAAGGATATTTTTCATACAATTGTATTACTTAGGTCCTTTCAGATCAATCATTGACTGGGTTATGGCCTTATGGGTACCACTCATCATTCTTGAATCTTGAGGCTAGTATTCGAGCAATCTCTTGTGTATTTTTACATATTGATATTTTAAAAAATATTTGAAAATAAATCTAACTTTTTTAAGTCTAGATATTCATATTACATCATTACATAATTAATTTATAATGTTTTGATAGATTTCTCATTATAATATAACTTTAAAATAAATAGGAGTTAATCTTAAAAATCAATAGCACGTAACTTAGTACTAAAAGATATTTTAACAGTTTTAACAAGATTAGAGAATTATTTGAAACTAATAAATAAATAGCTTCTTACTTGAGAAATTTAAAATTTAGGGACATATATATGTTATATTACAATTTAAACTTAAATTTGTATGGGATAAATTCGATTGAAAAATATTTATATTTCAATGTATATCTTTTTTCTTTTGATTTTTAAAATTTTTTAATTAATTCATGTTCATTTAGTAATCGATGAATTTATCCATAAACACGAAGAAACTATTGATTAGGTTTGTCATTATGCCGTTCCAATTTTGGACTGCCCTGAAATAAAACTAAGCAAGATAACAAATTGAAGATTTATGCAATAACAGGCTTTTAACTTTACATTATTCATTGCTTCATTTCATTAAATCTTAGTTAAAAATAAAAAATAAAAAAAATTGTTCGGCCAAAATCTAACGAATAAATTGTTGACCAAAAGCAAGAGAGTAACCAACAAGGACCCTGGCCGTGGAATGTTCAAGATTTGATTTGCATCCTCCTTTCGAAAATTCCACTGCCCAAAAAAGCATTGGAGGATCATTTGGTCTCGACCGATGATATGCGAGGTCAGTTTAGAGTGAAAGGTGGTTACTATATAGGATGGTAAATTGGTCTATTTAAATTAGATGTCTATTTAAATTAGATATCTATATATTCATTTCAATTTAATAAGATAATATCCATTTAAAATTTTCTTGGATATGGATATAAATATTTTTTAAAATATCCAATTAGATATTAGATGGATATGAATATTTAATGGATATCTAAAATCTAATTAATTTATCCATTTAAAGTAAAAAAAATTATATTGTTAAACTAAAACTTAAAAAAAAAACAAAATTTATCCAATTAATTCCTCTTATATTAAAAACTAAAGTTCCTAAAATTATCTTTTAATTTTTTAACTTATTTAATGCTATTAATAATTATTATTTTATTTTATTGATTTAATATTATAAATGGATCTCCACCTAAAAGTCGTCGGACCTCCGCGCGGATCTCGCCGGGCCACAGCTGGACCTCGCTGGAAGGTTGTCGGACCTCTACTGCCAGCCATCGGACCGCCATTTTATTATATATATATATATATATATATATATTACTAATATAAATAGTTTAATAGCCAAATTTGATATTGAAATTTTAACTATTTTATATTATTACTTTTATATAATAAAAATAAAATATCCATGGATCTCCATATCTATATGGATAAAATTCATATCCATGTCCAATATTAAATACTGAATATGAATATAGATATATCCACTATGAATAATTATGGATTTATATTTAGATGGATATTATCCATCCATAATTGGATATTTGTCATCCCTGTCCACATAATTGTGATAATAAAAATGATACCAAGAAATAAAATTTAAATGTTAAATACAAAAATCCAAAAATCAATTTATAATTTCATGGGCAATGATAGCCAACTACCCCTTTAATTGTCATAATAATATTTTGGTCGGTATAACTTTAAATTTAGAAATACTAGCTGTAGTTCCTATTGCTAGCTCACGACCGTCGGGTATAATGTAAAGAGCTGACATCTCCTTGATACAACTAACAGCATGGACTATAACTGAAAACGGTATTTAAACTTACAGGAAAGACACTATCATTCTTCTGAGTTAAAGGGTATCTAAATTGAACCAAAATCTATTTGTTTATGTTAACTTTAGATTGAAATCTGGGGCTGAGAATAGAGAATCATTAAGTTCTGTGGACATTACAAGTCATATGACTTGGGCAGGTCTAATATATAAAGGTCTACCTTAATGCATCAACAATTTATGTGAGTAATTTTGTTAATTCAAGAGTTTATTCCCTTACAACTACATCGACGCGGAAAAAGTTGATCATCAATTCAACATGAGTTCTTCACATGGTTTCTGAAGCCTTGCGTGATATCCCTCTTTTAATTATCAAAATTTTAAAGAATGGATGAATTATTTATATCTATTTTTTAAATGTAATACAAAAATTAAGTGAAATGAAACAAATCAGGAAACCAACAAAAAATGCTATCTATTCCCTTTAATGTTTTCATCATTAATTGTGAAATCATCCTTGAATTTGAGAGCTGCATTTCTAAGCCAAGTCCCCCGACCAGTCAATTCCTTGGACAAGAACGTAGATGCTTCAGCATCTGATAAGCTGTTTGACCAAGCTACTCTTTTTGATCTATCAGCTCCCGGACCTGAACACCTGTATTCGCCGTAGTACAACTTACTGCACAATCAATACATCAAAAACCAGGAAACAAGTTAGACACTTGGCCTGTGTGTGATTAATTTCAATTTGGTGCACACACTATTAAAGCAGATTAAATTAATGAATAGATTTTATACTTGTGCTTGGCATGGTCGTTCAGATCATTCCATCCTTGGGGCACTATCACGTCGGACATGTAAGTCAGGGCATACACAACCCTAGAATAAGCACCCCAGGGCCTTCCAAGCACTGCCTTACCAACGCCGGAAATCTTGCAATCCAAAAAAGTGAATCCAGTGTTTTCTTCTGTTGACACTCTTTTCTGAGCAGTTATAGCTCCGCCCCACGTGGAAAGAGAATGTATAAGGCATCTCTGCAAATTAAGGTCATGAGTCAACGTTGTGAAACTTAATTAATTAATTGTTTATGTTGGAAATTAAAGTAGCCTAATGAGAATGAGTACTCACTTCAAAGAAGGAGTTAGCATTTCCGCTTATGAAATCTGTGGCTCCTTCAATGTAGCATTTGCTATAATAATGATTTCCAATGTCATCTAGGAGTGTATGATGGTAAGACAGAATCCTGCAGCCGTAAAATGCAGCTTTATCCGCAGAGACTCTTAGCGCAACTGCTTTGCCGTTTGATCCATATGTGTTCTGTAAGATATTAATTTATCAAGGCATAAATTATATACGTAAATGGTAGCTAGTAATCAAGGACTTGATCATACACGAATACTGCAACGCAAATACGTACCTGAATCGTTAGAGATCGTGCAACAAAATGAGAAGCCAACACAGTGAGGGTTGCAGAATCAAGAATGGAGCCGCCATCACTCCATGTTATTTTGGTGTGAGATGCCTTTGCGCCACTGATTGTTATGAAGGGCTTATTAGCAGGCACAATAATCTTTTCTCTGCGTGTATATGGTCAAGCACATGTAAACATATAGAAAAAATTGTGTAATGAGTTCCAGCTATTGAAACCAACAAAATTCAATTGAAAATAAATAAACGGAGAGATGTAACAGTTAATTACTGACCTGTAAATTCCTGGGGCAACCGAAATGAAAACCAATTCTGAGTTATTGGCTGGTACAGAATCAATGGCTTCTTGTATCGTCCTAAAATCTCCTCTGCCATAGTTTTCAACCCTAATGAGAACAGCAGTAGAAAAATCTTTGGGGATTGTAGCAGTAGAGCCGCAGGTAGCCGTAATTGAAGCAAAAACAATTGTTGTTGCAACAAACAGAATGCTAACATTTTGACTGTAATTCTTCATTGTAACAGAACCCATATATGTTAATGATCAACTTTTTCTACACCTTTTAATATAGGACTTGCCCTGCCCCCAGATGAAATTACAGATAATCATGTACTTACTCTACTTAATTAGAAACCAACAAATAAAGATAGGTTTAATTAGAGATTGTTAATGTCATATGACTTGTAATGTTAACATCAATTGAGACTTGACTATTTTTCATTCTCAACCGCAGCTGTCAATCTATAGTTGACATAAACAAATAGATAATGACATAATTTAGATGCCCTTTTAATTTAGGAGAATGATACTTCTTTGCTGAAAGTTTGAACACCTTTTTTAGTTATAGTCCAATTTACTGTTATTAGTTTTAGGGAGTTGACAGCTCTTGACTTTGAAAATATTAATAAAACCTTATATCCAGCGGTTGTGAGCTGGCAATATTATAGAAACCAAACTATTACTATCACGTATTTGGCTATCACTTGCCCATGAAATTGCACATTAGCGTTTTTATTTTTGTTGTACTTAAAAATTTTAATTTTCTTACTGAATTAGTATCATTTTTAATTGCCACAATGAAGTTAACTTTCTTAGGACTCGGGCTTGAAGCATTTTTCATGTGATACCGAATCTTTACTGATATCTTTTGCGATCCCTACTATGCCTTAAAACTGAAAATTTTCTTAGGACTCGGGCTTGAAGCATTTTTCATGTGATACCGAATCTTTACTGATATCTTTTGCGATCCCTACTATGCCTTAAAACTGAAAATTTTCTTTTGACTTTTATTTGGCTCGTTACTTTTGGTTCATCATCGGCCCCCATAAAACAGAAGCAACAAGGTTTGTCAATTACATGGACTCTGATTTGGTTTGCTTAGTTTCTATTCCAAATTAAGAATGTATAGTCGTTTCTTACTCTTTATCCTAATCAAAGTACCTAGTATATGACTTTCATTCTTATGAAATGACCAAACAAATCCTTGTGCATAAACAATACATGCAAGCAAAAGTAGAAATGCTGTAAATGGTAGGCAGGTTTGATCATGTTCAATAAGCAACCAACTTAATTTAATGGGAAAGCTGCAGTAGAGTATGGAGAATAATTAAGTTAATTATGTCGAGATTCAATAAGCAACCAACTTTTTGCCCTGACCCGACCCAATTTGATCTGAACTGAAATTAAAAAATTTTAAAAATAATTTTATTTATATAACTATATAAAACATAATTTTGGATTATGTTTATTTTATTATTTATATAATTCTATGCTTGAGACCTTGAATAATTTTTATGTTTATGTTAAATTCTAATGTATATGGGAGGTTTTGTCCATTTTTTTAACATTTGAATTACTTAAAAATACAAAAAAATCTTTAAAAAAAGCGTATGGACATGGGGCCTTTTATTTCAAACAAGAAGGAAGATCATTAATTTAACATTGTAAATCACTTGTTAATTGAAAGTAAGTCATTTTTTATATGGACTCCCTTGTAAATATGGAAAAATCACCTATTAACACTGACTTCCCTCCAACTTTAAAAAAAAAAAAGAAGAAGATAATTTTAGGATCTCAATCATCAAAAAGGGAGGGATTTGGTTTAAATATTTGATTTCTCCACTAAGGATAAGGATGCGGGTTAGAACCTCCCATGGAGTAGATGTTTGTCTCGCTATTTGAAGTAGGGTGATTTTAAAAATGAATAGAATAAATTAAAAAGTTGGTGTTGTTAGAGATAAATTGAGAGATCAAATATCACAACTCTTATTGGAGCTCATTTGTACATTGTACAATCAATCTCACGAATAAATAGTCTCTATCAATGGCTTGCATGCACATGTATATGGTTCCTTTGGACCCAATGGGTCATAAACTCCCTAGGCCTAGTGATGGTTTTTTTGGCCTAATAGAGGTCAAATTTGTGTTTTGTCACACAATTAAAGTTTACAAAGACTCCATTTAAAAATATGCTCACCCCAATATTAATTACCAAAGAAATAAAACCTAAATAATTATTTTGATTTGAGTAGTGAAGCTAATTGTTTTCATCCGGGTTAAACCCGGATAATGTTAAAAGATATCATGTGTATGTTTATTTCTCATATATATCATGTGTATGTTTATTTAAAAATATGCTCACCCCAATATTAATTACCAAAGAAGTAAAACCTAAATAATTATTTTGATTTGAGTAGTGAAGCTAATTGTTTTCATCCGGGTTAAACCCGGATAATGTTAAAAGATATCATGTGTATGTTTATTTCTCATATATATCATGTGTATGTTTATTTAAAAATATGCTCACCCCAATATTAATTACCAAAGAAGTAAAACCTAAATAATTATTTTGATTTGAGTAGTGAAGCTAATTGTTTTCATCTGGGTTAAACCCGGATAATGTTAAAAGATATCATGTGTATGTTTATTTCTCATATATATCATGTGTATGTTTATTTAACACATATTGCACATGTTAAAAGATATCATGTGTATGTTTATTTCTCATATATATCATGTGTATGTTTATTTAACACATATGCCACATATAGGGATGGCAAATTAGTTTATCCAAATTAGATATTCATGTATCTAATCTAATTGAATTGGATAATATCCATCCAAAATTTTCTTGGATATGGATATGGATATTTTTTAAAATATCAAATTAGATAGTCGATTGATATGGATATTTAATGGATATCCAAAATCCAATTAATTTATCTATTTAAAGTTAAAAAAATTATATTGTTAAACTAAAACAAAATTTGTCCAATTAATTTCTCTTATATTAAAAACTAAAGTTTCCAAAATTATTCTTTAATTTTTTAACTTATTTAATGCTATTAATAATTATTATTTTATTTTATTGATTTAATATTATAAATGGACCTCCACCGGAAATTCGCCGGACCACCGCGCGGATCTCACCGGACCACCATCGGCTTCGCCGGAATGTTGCCAGACCTCCGTTGCCGGCCACCGGACCGCCATTTTATTTTATATATATATATATTATTACTAATATAAATAGTTTAATAGCCAAATTTGATATTAGAATTTTAACTATTTTATATTATTATTTTTGTATAATAAAAATAAAATATCTATGGATCTCCATATCTATATGGATAAAATCTATATCCATATCAAATATTAAATACTGGATATGAATATGGATATATCCATTATGAATATTTATGAATTTATATTTGGATGGATATTATCCATCCATAATTAGATATTTGTCATCCCTGTTACATGGCCCTTCATCCGAAGCTTAATGACTTGCCTTCTGGTTTTAGTAATAAATAATACAGGGTAGTGGAAGTATTCTTGGAATTTGTCTCTATAAAAAAAAAATTAAAATATTTTATTGGAGAGCCTTTTCCAATATTCTTTCCACATTCCACCAACTCAAATTTGCATAAAAGGAAAATACCAGTTGCTCTTTCACGCTCTTATTGTGGTGGTTTTTGCTTATGAGGATAATTATCATGCTTTGGTAGGGTATAACCAAGTGAACAAGGTATGGAAGCTGACGTGATTTTATTCCAGTATAAAGATTACAATGCCATTGGAGTTTTCCAGCTTGTCCGTTCTACAGCATCTATTTTTACAAAAAATGAGTTTCAGGAAATGATAGTTTGTGTTGGTCAATTTGGCTAGCTAGGAATCATATGATTCATAGTAATGTTATCAGTAAGCCTCAAGAA
Source organism: Atalantia buxifolia (assembly GCA_030444775.1). NCBI lineage: Eukaryota > Viridiplantae > Streptophyta > Magnoliopsida > Sapindales > Rutaceae > Atalantia > Atalantia buxifolia. The sequence continues at coordinate 23,096,025 of CM059838.1, forward strand.
TTTGTCGTTAGAGCTTAGAATGCAGTGAATTCATTTAGAGTGAGCACTCTATAAAGTAGAACCAATGGGAGGCTTACCCAGAGCTGGCAAAGTCCTCCTCAATCATGGTATAAAGTGAATACTGATGCGGTTGTCAGTTTTAAGAATGATCAGGCTGGCATTGGAGTAGTGATTCACAATTCGAAGGGTGAAGTTATGGAAGCTTCTATTTGCAAGGTGATTTTTTCTCGAGATGTGGAGTTTCTGGAAGCTCCTGTTGTGCAAAAAGGAATTCGGTTTGCGGAGGACATTTGGCGGGGTCCAGCTATAAATGAGTCAAATTCCCTTAATGCGATTAATTTCATTAATAATAAAATCGCAAGCAAGCGTGAAGTTGAGTGGTTAATATCTGAAATTCATGAAGTCGTGTCTTCTTCTATGAGCTCTTTTAAAGTGATTTTTACTCTACGATCTTGCAATGAAGCTGCACATCATCTAGCCTAGTCTATTGATGAAATGATGGATAGATAAGAGGCACCACCAAAAACAAGTTATTCAGCAATAGACAACTAATAATAGCCAAAAGTAATCAGAGTCGAGTCACGTATTTTTACAAATGACCTTCCATTACTCACTACTTGATAAGGGAAAAACTGTGAAGGTATCTTTTTAGTTTTGTCTTTTCTTATTGACAGTGAGTTAGCATTAAAAAACAATAATCAGTCGCTGTTTATAACTAGTGAGTCACTATAAAGTACTAGTTAGCCAGTCAGTATTTACTTTTTACCTTTTTAATTAATCGTCGGTTTTCCGCCACACGTAAAGTATAACTTTTAAATTGTCTTTTGTACACTGAGTCATAACTCATGTCAATAATGGTCTAAAGTCCTTAGTTGCATATAAAGAGTTTCGAGTCAATGTAAAGATGTGTGGATATATGTAAGAAAAGAAATTGCGAGATCAACTTCACTACTCTTGTACTCAAAAAGCAAAATCAATAAAAAAGTTCTTTGTCCATAAACACTTAGCAATTTATTTAGACAACAACTAGCAAGGTTATCAAGTAAGTAGTTTCACTCTTTACTTGTATTTAGCTTTTGGGTTCAGAAGTGTAGCCGAATTAACGAAAGTATAAATTATATTTAAAGCATTAACAAAAGACGGTCCTTGTTATCATTTAGGAGCAAATAGTTTTTGAAGGGAAAGTTTTTTAAAATTAAGGTTTTAATTTTTGACAAAAAAATAAGAACTTAGTAAAAGTTTCTTCTGATTTTTTGAAAGCTTCTTTTTAAACACAGTCTTTGTTGGCCCGTTTAGCCGTTGATGTTTTAAAAATGCGTTTTTGGGCGTGAGTCAGGAGTTGAAAGTTTTTTTACCATACATGTTTTCAGAAGTAGTTAAATAAACTTTGAAATGCCAGTTTTTGCCAAATCAGCTACCGCAGTTTTCACAAACCTTTTTTTGGGAATACTCTATATATAGGCAGGAAACTATCGACATATATTCTGATGATCAGCCCAAATGGGGATTAGATTAGTTTTCACTGCTAGTACAACAAGTCACGTACAAGTTTCCCCTATTAGAAACCTGGTCACCGTTTATCTCTTTCCTTATCTTTGTTATTAAAGCACCTCTTTTGTTCTTGTTCTAAATATTTTTTATATGAGTAGTTACAAGACAGACTTCATTTACTTTATGATATATTTCCCACGATTGCTAAATTTGACCAAAATCTTGAAAGCTTTTATAAAAATTCATTTGCTGTTTTAGAAAAAGATTCTGATACTTGGATAAATAATAACCCTTACATAGAAATTTTAGAATGTGCTTTAGAAATTGTAGAGACTGAATAAGTCAATATTAATAGTGAACAGTTACATTTAGATACTCTTTTAGAAGAACGACTAGGAAAGAAAAATAAATATTAAACATTGCGCCTTTACAAATCTGCCCATATTTAATTTTAGAAGATATAATTTACAATACTATAATATTTATAAGCAAAATAAATTATTAGACAAGAACGAGAATTTAGCATTAAAAATTAGGAATCGATTAGAAGATTTAGCCAATTAGTTTATGAATTTTCAGTGATTAGATTATTTAGATTTAGAAATTAGCCATTATAGAAAGTAAAAATTAAATTTGACAAAAAAATAAAAATTAGTTGTAACATTGAACACTTAGAAAACTAATTTTAACATATTCCACACACTAGCAATAGTCAACAAAATTTTATAGTAGACTTATCAATCAACTTAGGGCAACACCTAGAGGTCAATATTGAAAAACTAAAAGAACTAGTACTAGGACTAAGAAAATTCTTCGAGACTAGTAATATTAATACACTAAGAAGAAATTTAAATTATATTAAAGAATTATTAGCAGACTTTAATAGTCAGATTAGAAGATTCCCTAGCAAGAAAGAAATAATAGAATTAATTCAATTATTAGACACAAAAACACCTAATCCAGTATAATTAGAAATTAAAAATCTTGTAGAAAGTTTAAAATTAAAAATTAAAAATATTAAATTTACACAGCGAGATTTGCAAATAGAATTAGACGCTATAAAAATAATAGTTAGTGAATTATGATGCGAAATTCCACATTTAAATCCAGTAGGATATAGTTATAAAAAATTTAGTCAAGAAAGTAACACTAGGGGTGGGCATCGGATCGGATTTGGATTTGAAGGAAAATCCAATCGGATGAAATTTGCGTGATCCGATCAGATTTGGTTTGGATCGGATCAGATTCGGATCAATTCAAATTATCCGATCGGATTTGCACTGTAAACTAAAAAAAACTGAAAATTAAAAAAAAAACTAAATGACTAAATGTTTTTGGATGATAATTTTTATTTTGGTTTGTTTTATTGTTGGATGATATAATGATAATATTTATTTTGTGATTTTGTATTTATTTATTTGGAGACTTGGAGTAATGTTTAATTGTTTATTTTGTGTTGTTTGTTTGGAGACTTGGAGTAATGTTTATTTTGTGTTGTTTACTTGGAGACTTGGAGTTGGAGCAATGTTTATTTTGTGTTGTTTATTTAGAGACTTGGAGGAATGTTTATTTTTTGTTGCTTATTTGGAGGTTTGAACTTGGAGTAATGTTTATACACCTAGCTTGTAAGAGGATTATTAATTAAATTAAATGGGAGTGTTTGTACAAAATGAATGCATATGAGAATATAAATGGGCCATTGATTATAGATTATTAGATTTGATTATTTAAATGTTTCATTTTAATGGTTTATATTTTTTATTTTTGTGAATGGAAACTTTGTATCGGCTTGTTTTCTTGGTATATGTCAATGCCTATTGTCAAGGAAATAATACATTGACATTTGTCAACTTGTTTTCATTTTCTTTTTTTTAATGGTTAGTAAGTTTTCATTAATTATATATTTCATAAATTTTTTATGAGAATTGTTAAAAAGATCCAAATCTGATTTCAATCCAAATTAATCCGAATCCAAAATATAATCCTAATCCGAAATATAATCCTAATCCGAAATATAATCCAAAATCCAAACTCATTCGATTCGATCTAAATCCGAATAATCCAAAATTTTCATCCGATCCGAATTATTCGGATCGGATTTAAAGTCGGATTGAATTCGGATGAATTTTTTTCAATTCGAATTATCCGAAATCCAATCAGATTCATCCGAATCCGATCCGAATCCAAAATTGCCCGCCCCTAAGTAACACTATCCAACATGCACAAGCCAATACAATTATTAAAATAATAGTCAAAATCAATAATAAGTTAGAGGATCTAGACAATAGATTTAGTAGACTAAAAAATAATTTTCAAAACTTTTAGAAAAAAATAAAGAATCTGTATCACACTTAGAACTTAGTAATTCGTTAGATAACTTAAACAAAGAACTAGACATATTGACCAATAAAGTAGAAAAATTAAATTTAAGTGGACCACTCCTAGCAAGAGGAACAATAGATATTAAAGATATTTTAGGATCAAAAGTAATATTAAAAAGTAATAAATCTAGTAAGAAATAGTAGAATAGACGAAAACATAGCAGAAAGACTTAGACGATCACTTTCATTCTTTAGTAAAGGTAAAGAAATAATAGAAAGAACAGAAGACATAATAGAGAACAAGATCCAAACAAATTATTAGAAAGAGGTTTCGAGTAAATTAAAAAGAAACGGTTATATAATGAAGGATTAATGTAAAAATTAAATAATAGTTTATATATTTATGTAGACAGTAGAAAATAAACATGAAGAATTAACTTTAATTATCCCAGTAGATAGAGATTACCTTAGACAACAAAATTATACAGACATACATATGGGAATAATAATAATAGGAATTCTTAATCAAGCTAGAGAAGGTTTAAACACAAAAGCTCATTTATATTCATATGACAATAGGTTTTACGATGATGAACAAGCTCAAATAGTCAGTGCAAAAGTAGATTTAAAAAATGAAGTAGCTGTAGTAGGATGCATACCCAATATAGACATAGATATTAATGAATTTTGTAAACATATTAAATTAAGTGTACAAACTTAAAGGTTATAAAATGAACACATAATATAAAAACCTTAAGATTAAAACATTTTTTCTAGGAAAGTTATATAATAAATATCATAAAAAAATTTCGATTTGAAAGTAAAATATTTTAGATTGTTTTAAAAGTCAATATGTAGAAATGATAGTACCTAAAAAACTAACCCATAGTGAATTAAATGGTTTAGAATAGATTTTACCCAAATTAGAACAAGATAATATGTTAGAAGTACCAAAAACTAGCTATACTTATATAAATAGACAAAATTAAGTTACACAGAGATTTAGTAATTATTGACAGAGAAGTAATCCAAAATTAAAAGGAAATGAAGAAAAAGTAGAAATTAATATGGCAATAATAGACAATTTAGACATAGATAAACATAAAACATTAATTAGGAATAGAGATAAAATCTAGACTTAATATTTAATGATCCTAAAAAATATTTAAATGAACAATTATTTGAATAATTATGTAATAATGATGAATTAATAGATGATAATATAGACAGGGAATTAGTAAAACATTTAGATTTTAAAAATTTAGAAATAGAAGAAATTTATTACCTAGAGCAAGTAGATGAAATATTAGTTGGTAAAGAAGATAAAAAGCTAGAAATAGGAGAAAGTAGCAATAGACATATATTAGAACCTATAATAGAGTCATCAAATGTAGAAAGTTACTTAGACAAACGAGGAATCCTAGAAACTAATAAAAAATACACAAAAGCATAAAGAGTATTTAAAACTAAAAAAAATGAGAAAATTGGAAAACAATGCCACAAGCTAGAGATTTATTAGTATTAGAATTAGAAGACCATAAACCTAGCCAATGGAAACAAGTATTTAATCAATGGAGAGATAATTTACTTAGACATTCTATGGAGGTATTAGCAGTAATAGTAGACCCAAATTATAAATTAATATATTTAGAAAACACTTTAGGAAGTAGAGAAAAACAAATATATTTAGGATGGAGAGAGTGGATAAAAAAAAATAAATTAGAAGAATTAGATAATTTTGATACAAATATTACAGTAATTAGTTTTATAGATTTAATGAAAAAATTAGTATTAGGAGTAGATGGAAAAGATGATGTAATTAAACAGATTAAAGCCATTAGAAATCTAGAACAATTAAAAATTTGTGATTTAAGATATTTCGATGAGTATGCTAATTATTTTTATAAATATTAGAGTGAAATAGGCAGATCATTTGATAAAGACTTATTATTAAAATTTGTAGACAAATACTAGGAAAAATAGGAGAAAAATTACACAATAAATTCATTAATTGGTTTAAAACTAAAAGAACATAAGGAATAAATTATTAAGCTACATTATTACCACTAATAGAATATGTTGGAGGTAGAACTAGAGAATATTGTGAAGAGGAAAAATATAGACATCAATTAAAATTTAAATTTAGAAAAATGTGCAGAGACATGACCGAAGTACCAACATTAGGTTGTAATTATCCTAGTTGTTTTAGACATAAAAAACATAGGAGGCATAAAAAAAGATATAGTCAAAATAAGCAACCTTATAGATATAATAGTAGAAAATTTTATAAAAAGAATTCTTTAAATATAATAATAATAAATAAAAAATTAAGAAGGCATTTAAAAAAGGTAACGGTGTATACAAAAAGAATGAAATTGTAATTGTTTTTTATGTGGAAAAGAATGACACATTAAGCCACATTGCCTCGAAAATAAAAAAGTCAACCTCCTAAAAGTAGATAGTTATAATATAGAAGAAGAAAATTTAGATGTAGAAGAAATTATTAATATAGATCAATTATCTGATATTGATAGTGTATAGTTAGTAGTAGTAATTCAGACTCAAGTAGCAATTTAGGCTTAGAATTGAATCAAACATAGAATTAGATGTAGACATTAATGTTCTAGAAACTTATACCTCATTTTTTTTCATAAAAATTGTACAACATGTAATAAAAATTTTGAATTAGGATATAGAAACATAGATACAGGAAAATTCTTTTGTAATAAGTGTAAAGATAAATCACAAGAAGATGAAACAATATAAATAAATAGATCAGGTAGTGAATTAATAAATATAAATGTAGAATTATTATTAAAAAAAATTGTTTATACTAAAGTAATGACTGATATAGGTGCAAATAAATGTATTATACATGATAGCTTAGTACCCAAAGAAAATAGGAATAAACTTAGAAATCCAGTAAATATTAGACAATGTAATGGATAATTAATGCAAATTACAGAATGTATAAATAATATACCAATACGAATAAATGGTGAAACTCATATTTTGCCCCAAACATTTATTTGAAATTAAAAAGTATGATATAAATTTATTCTAGGATTAAATTTTATGTTAGGAAATAATGATAGTATACTAATAACTCCGAATGGAGTAAATTTATTTAAAAAGTCAACATTTATTCAACTTAAATACGAACACATATCTTACCATATGAAAAGAAAACTTTAGTTGTAAAAAAAGGTATAAATAAAAAAAAAATTTCTTTACTAGAAGAAGAAAAAGTCGAAAATACAAAAGACATAGCTAGCAATAATAGACTAGAACTAGAAAATGGTGTACATCGAGTAGAAATCCTACATGACGAGAAATAGACAAATACTTAGATGATAGAGTAAATGTACAAAAGGAAGTATTGTGCCTAGAATATGAAAAATGCCCAAAAGAAATTAGAAAAAAGGTAGAAGAATTAGAAAAGTTAGAAATAATAGGAAATAATCCAATTAGAAAGGATAATAAAGAAGTGTATAAATTAGAAATCATAAATCTAGATATAACTATAAAAACACAAGATTTAGCTTATAGGTTAGAAGATAAAAAATAATTTAAAATGCACATAAATGAATTGTTAGAATTAAAAGTTATTAGGAACCGTACCAGTAGACATAAGAGTCCCGCATTTATTGTAAATAATCATAGTGAGCAAAAATGAGGAAAAAATATAATGGTAATAAATTATAAAAAATTAAATGATAATGCTTTAGACAATAGTTATAAAATTCACAATAAAGATGAATTAGTAAATTGTATACAGAATGCTAAATATTTCTCTAAATTTGACCGTAAAATTGGATTTTAGCAAATATGACTACATAAAGAATTTGTTCAATGCCCAACTTTTAATTATTTAGAAGGACAATTTGAGTGATTAGTAATGTCATTTGGACTTAAAAACGCCCCACAATTATTTCAAGCTAAATTGGATAGAATACTAAAACCCTTTTCAAAATTTTGTATAGTTTACATAAATGATATTTTAGTTTTTAGCCAAAACAAATTTATGCATATTACCCATTTACATAAAATTTTAGATTGTTTTCAGAATAATAATATAGTTATCTCTAAAAAGAAAATAGAATTATTAAAACAAAAAATAGATTTTTTAAGATCAACAATAGACAGAGGAACAATAGGGCTACAACCACATATAGTTAGCAAAATATTAGAATTTTCAGATAAAATATAAGACACTAAGAACTAAAAAAAGAACTAAAAAAATTTATAGGATTATTAAATTACAGTACAAAATTCATACCAAATCTTAGTACATTAATCAGACCTTTGTATAATAAAGTAAGTAAAAAAGGAAAAAATATTTTAATAGTGAAGACATAAAATTATTTCAAAAACTTAAAGAAATAGTTAGAACTCTCAAACCATTAGCATTATTGATAGTTATTATAAAATAATATAAACAGATGCCAGTAGTTTGAGATGGGCAGGAATATTAATCCAAAAGCCCAATAAAGATAGTTCTAGAGATAAAGAAGAAATAGTAATGTATACTAGCGGTAAATTTACAGAGACAAAAGGTAGAACATCTAGTACAGAATTAGAAATTTTAGGCATAATAAATTCTTTAAATTCATTTCATTTGTATATACAAAATGATGTGTTTACAATTATAACAGATTATAATAATATTATAAAATTTTATAAAAAGGTACAAAAGAAAATTTTTGAAAAGAACAACTCTTTTATTAGTAAGAGATGGATATACTTTTTAGAAGTAATAACTGGTAGATGATACAAAATTCAATTTGAATATATAGTAGTTAAAGACAATACTTTAGCAAATATTCTTTCAAGACTAATTAATCAATAACTATTTTGCAGAAATAAAGTGATATATGAATTTTGGTCCAATTAAACTGAGCCAGCTCCCATCAGGAACAAATTTAAAAGCAAATTTCAGTTATTAGATAGTCAATTATGCATTTTAGACAATTTGTGGTGTGTTAATAACCCACAAGAAGAATTGAAAGTAGTCAATGCACTCATGCATTATTTTAGACAAGTTAATGAACATGTAGACAATAATCACTTTGTATTTTTTGCATTAATTAGATGTAGACAACCAGAAATTTATAGTCAGTGGAGAGAGGTAATTCATTTAATAATCAATTATCATGATCCATACTCTAGAGGTTTCTATACATTTCATGAGGCTACAAAATTCGCCAGACAGAAAATAGGACCAAATTATCATGTTAATCATTTAATAAATCCTTTAAATAGTGCATTAGTATCATCATCTAGACAGTCAAACCCTTAGACAGTGCATCAATAACATCATCATCAGCATCATTTATACAATTTTGCAATAATTGTGAAGTCATGACATGAACAATTAGAAAGCTTAATGAAACTAGATATCATTTGGACAGTATATTAGAAATATGTCGACCGAAAATACTTGCATTAGAAAACAATAAAAAAGAGTTAATTAAACATAATATTATATTACAAAATAAATATCAAATTTTATTATTAGATCAACAAACAATCCAGAAAACACAAAAAAATCATATATAAAAAAAGCCATTAGACAACTTATTTTACCATACTCCAGCCATACAACTAACTAAAATACATCAAGTCTCATCTTTCTTTGGTGATACCATAGACATAGTAAAAGGAAAAATTGTAGAAAACCTATACACAGATTTTGTTTCTTTAGCTAATCAATTGTTTGATAGCCAACTAAATTTCTTACTTGAATTCAGACCCAGTTGGTCAAAATTAAACAACATTACTTCACTTTGACATAATTTTCCTACTATTTCTTTCGATTATTCCCTAGCCAAAATAATAGACAATGAAGATATCTTATACAAAGCCCTTAGTTTTAGAATGATACGCACCATTTATATTTTTAGCCAAGATAAATTTAAATTCTTTCCGCCAACCCTAAACAGAGCCCTATCTATTATAAGACCAACACCACTAGTGATAAATTTTAATTCTATATCACCTAGGCCTCAAGTAATCAATAAAACCAACACCAGTGTCATGCTATCAGCATATCATGCCATCTTTATTTATGAAGGAGCAAAGAAGTGTAGAAGAAGATTTTATCGCCTAGACCTCAAGTAATCAATAAACCAACACCTGTGTCATACTACCAGCATATCATGTCATCTTTATTTACGAAGGAGCAAAGAAGTAGAGAAGAAGATTTTATCATGACAGACCCAACTTCTCTGCAAGAGATATATATCGAAGAACCCATAAAAAAGCAGCCTTCTATGAGTGGTTACATACTCATGACAAAATTATCACCCAAGCAGAGCACTATACAATTGTAGCCCAAAAGCATCTTGTCCAAGAGGAACTGCTCATCCCTTCACTACAAATTAAAGTTGACAATCCAGAGAAATGTGAGAATATTTGGAGGCGCTAGATGAAATAAATGACATGCCATCAACAAGACATGAATCGGAAGCTATGAGTCATCAGTCTTTGGATAAGGACATTTATGCTCCAAGTGAGATTTATGCTTATGTATATAAAGGCAAATATATGTAATGTTTTTAGTCAATGAAGTTTTAGTTCCGAAAAAAAACTACCCTACCACAATAAGCCTTTTTTAAAAATCCACTTACTAAGTTACTAGAATATTTATACCTTCCTAAGTCTTTTACCATTAAAATAGATATTTTTTTTAATGAATTAGCCCCTTTCATACTTAGTTTTTTTAGACTTTGACCCCTAAATAATTATTTTTATACTACTTAGCCCTCTTTAAAATTTTAAATTTTGGATGCTAGATATGAAAATTACGTTCTATTGTTGATCGAGTTTAACTTGTGTAGTATGTTATCCTAGGCGTGTAACTCCATAGCTTCGTGGTTTATTAGTGGCCATGTTCACTTCTTAAACAAATAAGTGGTTGGATTTGCAATTTTATTCGGACTAGTTCTCATGACACTGGTAAAATAGTTTCTCTTTCTTAGCAACAGGTTTGTGCTCCAAAGAAGTTTAGAGGTTTGGGTATCCATGAATTGTCTTTGCTAAACCATGCAACCTTTCTTATGACTACTTGGAATATTTTGACATCTTCATCAATTTGGTGTGAGATCTCAAAAAATCGGTTTCAACTTTCTTTATATAACTGGTCTCAATCTTATTCCAAGTCTCTCATGTGGCTGGGTTTGAAGGCTAGAATTCCTACGTTAGTTGCTAATTGCCATTGGGTGGTGGGTGGTGGGAAAAGGATTAATTTGTGGTACTATAGTTTTGTTGTCAAATTCCAGTGTTTTTTTGTTGAACATTAATGATTTTAGTAATTCTCTTCTGAGTGTCTTGATTTGTGAAAATGTTCTAGATAATTTTTATTTTTCATTCTCATTCTTAGTTTCAGATATTGAAAATACTGAGTTATCTATGATTAATACTAAATACAAGGGGGTGTGGCGCCTCTCAACAAATGGTGCTCTTACATTGGTAGATCCTTACTATTTTTTACTTGGCAACCGTGAAGTTTGCCTTAGAACAAACTCTTGTGGCTGTGTTCTTCTCTCATTCCTTGAAAATATTCCATGTTTGCTTGAAGACTATTTCATAAATTTTTATAAATACTTAGATGAGAGTTCTCTTCTCTCATTCCCTCATTAATTTACAGGTGGAGCTACTATTCTTCCAAATTTATAAAAAGTTTGTAAATGCTCATTTTGAGATACATTTGTACGTTGTAAGGATAAAACTACGGGTGCTATTGAATTGAATTCGGGTTATAAATATATCAATTTTATTGTATATCATTAAAAAAAAAGGTTATTATCATTTTACTACTTTAGAAATTATCAAATATCAAATGACTACAAGAAGTATTGTCTCCTATCATTTTACTACTATATCTTTATAAAAATATCATTTTACTACTTTTCCGTTACAACTGTTAGTTGACCGTTAGTTGACCGCTAGTTGACCGTTAGTTGACCAGTTAGTTGACTAACAAAATACCAATTTCACCCTTCATGATTAAAAAAATATATTTAAAAGTTATTTATAAAATAAATTTGTAATATATTTATTAAAATAGATATAAAATACCAACATTTTTTTTTGCTAGAATTATGATATATGAATTATAAATTTATCTTATTATTTTTTTTAATTATATGAATACCAATTTTTTTTAAAAATTGGTATTGTGTAACTAACTAACTGGCCAACTAAATTGGCCAACTAACAATCAGAATCGGAAAAGTAGTAAAATGATATTTTTATAAAGATATAGTAGTAAAATGATAGGAGACAATACTTATTGTAATCATTTGATATTTGACAATTTCTGAAGTAGTAAAATGATAATAACCCTAAAAAAAACTACAACAATTAAAACAATTAATTTTATTATTTCATTGTGGGGCCTTGAGTTAGGCTTTAAGACCAAGTTCGGGCCCAGTTTGGGCTCACAACATAAAGCCTTGGGTGCGAAGCCTGTACTTGACATGTCATACTACATTATTCCTTTAATTTTAATTTTTAAGAGGTACGTGAGAGTTTGGAGTTAGATCGTAGATTTATGGTAATGATTTTAAATCAATGTTGATTTTACACTAAAATTTAAATTTTTTTATTACAAATACTAGCACTTTTTATTTCACAACAATTGTAACTTAGTATAAAATCTCAATTTCAAATGAAGTTTTTTTTTAATTAAATGAGATTATTACTTAAATTATAACTCATATTTCATGAAATTACTACATTAATAATTACAATCAAATAATTATTAGAATTAATTTATAAATCTTATATAGTATAACTCATATTTTATTTTTTTTAATATTCGAAAGACGTTTACTCTATTTAATTTTAAAGGGAGTGTTAGTTTAACTAATTTTATTTATTTATTTATTTTTTTTTTTTACTATTCAATTGATTTGGAAAAAAAAATCGTTGTCCCATAAATTGAAGTGGTATAAAAGTTTCGACATTTGGATCCGCTCACATCAAAAGACAGATAATTAAGCTGTCATGGGATAAGATTATTAGAAAAAACCAAAACTCGCATCAAAGCAAACAGTATCAAAGTGGAACCTAAACCATCAAAATAAATATTCCAAGGACAATTTGGTCGAAATTAGACAAATCTCGTACCAGATTTCTTGCATTAAGCGATAAAGTCAAAAGCATAGGACAAAAATCAAATAAGACCGCACATTACACACTAAAATTGTAATGATTCGATTGCAATGAAAAGATTTAACGTGGAAGAATAATAGCCAAGAGTTCGAAATTTGAATTTGCTTGGTCAGTAAACAAGGTGCGTGGCAATTGAGACCTCTAACCACACAAACACTTTAACTATACGAAAGTTAAATTATGGCCATTCTTTTCTTTTTAATAATTTAAAGAACTCCATTTGATCCTCGCTTACTCGGCTTCCTCCACTTGCATGAGCCGAGCGGCCATCACCATCATCGGCTCGAACCATGGGTTAGACCTTGGGTTAAGAGACCCAAAGCATATTCATGGGATTGGTCCCAACTTCCAAATTTTTCAAAAATCTATGTTTCTTATAATAATAATATGAGATATTTTATATGCCCATTCGTAAAACAACACTCGTATGCCATGCGCAAGTTGAATTGGATATATCATCTATTACCCTCCGCTTAATATTAAGCTATAAACACACACTTAAAAAAGTATAGATGTCTTCATCTTTTTTAACGTGAATATATTATTAAATTCGTGCAATTTAATAAAATTAATTTTTAATATAATATAAAATTATATTATTAAATAATATTAAAATTTAATTCTATTAAATAAGATGACTTAAAAATATGTTTACATTAAAAAAAAAAACCCGCACTAAAGAACATATTCAAAAGATACATTTTTAAACACAATTTTTTAACCATTAGATTAGAACTAATCAATGGTTGAGATTAAAGCTAATATGACTTTTTATAATTTTAAAAACTAACAAATTAATACAGCGAGTCTCTCATAATAACAAATTATTACTCATTCTTCTCTTCTTACCTAATATATTCTTCTCATTAATACTCTACGTCTCTCATCTTTTTAATATTTATCTCCATTCTCTCTTCTATTTCAACAAACCCTACGGTAAGAAGCCATTAGCATTTGCTTCAGGTGCAATAGCATAGCAAAGATCACACGGTACATGCAATGCTTTTACAGGATAAAAGCATTGCATTAAAAAGTAACCGAAATTTTCTCTTTTCGAAACTTCAGATGCCTCAGGAACAAGAAGAGAAGCCAAATACTTTGAATTATGTTGAATCTCCAATTGTAACCAATTGTAACCATCGAAATCTCTTTCAAATGATATTTTTGAAGGAGTACAGAAATTAAAAAAGGAGAGAAAACTAATAAACCAAAATTCTTCAAATGCAAATGCCAGTTTCTGATTATACAAGTGAATTAATTTTGATGGTTTTAATTATTCCATTTATTTATTTATAAGATTTATAGGAGGAGAAAGAAGAAAAATATTAACTAAAAGAAGAAAGGTAATTAAACATTAAAGAAATGAGAGAGAAAGTTATTAATGAAATTAATAACTCAAGTTGTCCAATCTTGACCCTTTATTTCAGTCTAATTTATTAGTTAACAAATTGTGTTTAAGCTTGTGTTTAAAAGTACGTCTCTTGAACCTGTCTCTATATAGTCCTCATTTAATGTGGGAGCCTTCAGATTTTTTAATATAAACACGTTTTTAAATTATGTAGTTTAATATAATTATTTTAATTAATTATTAAACCACATGCTTTAATAGAGTGTTCGCAAAATAAAATGGACACTTACACTTGACAATGATTATATATATATATATATATATATTAATTTTAAATCCTAAATTTTATTAAAATTCGAAAAACTAGTTTAATAATCTTCTTAAATTTTAATAAAATATAAGATACTAATCTAAAACAATACTATGCATATAAAAGATCCTAGTCTAAAACAATATTGTACATATATAGACATCAAGAAAAGTACTCATTTATTATATCATTATTAGGATTGTTGATCATTTTCATGTTACTCCCAAAACGTGTTTTAGCTATCTCAATATTCAATTTTTCTTTATTTAGAAAAAAAAAAGAAGTTAAAACATTGGTGGAAATATGTGGGATCCCACTGCAAAGCAAGATGAGAAATAAGAGGAAATCGAAGCTTCAGAGTCAGATTGGGATTGAGTAGCCATAAATGACAGGGAAATATATTTAGTGCAGGCAGGGTCGATTCATTCACCCATGCAACTTGTTGCTCAACCCCACGAATCAAAGATATTTTTGAAGAAGAGGCGAAGGAACAAGAAGAAGATATTTTCGACTTTGTTTGCATACAGTGCCAAAGATTTGAGTAAATCTCGGTTCGGTTGCCGACTTTCGGTAATCCTACGAAGCAACGTATCCTAAACTCATGATTTTTTCTTTTCTCAACATGAGAGCCTGGTTTTTTTTTCTTTTTTTTAAATGTAATTCCCATGACACATATATAGGATCGCAAATTGCATGCTAACAAATTATTTAATGCGAAAATTCATTTCATAATCATTAGTGGGATGTCCTATTTTGAGCGTGAAAATGACAAGGACACCTCCTATGTGGCTATGTATGTATATTTGCATTTGTAACCCTAGATTTTACCTAAAATATCACATGGATCCGCCGTGGCATTCGTTGGTTGTTGCCATGCATTCTTGACTTCTAATATATTTTTGGAAATTTTGATTTATCAATTCTAGTGGTGTGAATTAATTCAATTTTGTAACCACATAAATGACTCAATTAAACAGTAACACGTAATATATAATTAGTTATGCATCACACATAAAATGAACAATAATGTTTATTTATCTCTTAATAAAAGTAATGTGTGTTTCACATTAATTACTTTAGGAAGTGAATTGCAACAATATATATATATATATGTGTGTGTGTGTGTGTGTGTGTGAGTGTGTGTAATATCTCTTTAAATATATCATTAATTATACATTACATTATACATGACACATTAAGATTTAAAGAATGTATCAAAAAATATATGACTGATTGATATGCTTATTAACTATAAATAATCAATTAATCATCATCATTTGCAAGTACTTATATTCAGGAATTAATTGAGAAATGGAACTTGGAAGTACATGTTCACAATCCTAGCTCTCGCAAAGATTTGACTCAATTTTCTTGACTAATATTATGATTCTGATCCTTCAATTTCTAATCATTCTGATGTTTTTGCATGTTTGTTTGGATACTTCCCAATTAATTCAACTAAAGGGAGGAAAATAACGAATTGGAAAAAAAAAAGTGCATTTAGTGGGACCGTTGTCACCCTGTCGGCTTCACAATTTAATAAAATAATTATAAAAGAAATGTTACAAAGAAGTGGCTAAGCAAGGAGCAAATAGAAAGCTCGGCTCTTACTTTTGTTATTTGCAGTTTCTTCTTCTTCTTACAACAAAAACTCCTTTTAAGGACTTTCGGTTTCTGACCGCTAAAATTGATTTCCTCCTATAGAAGAAAACACTCACTTCTCTCCATTTGTTGCATCTTTTAATATTTCTCTCTCTCTCTCTCTTTCTAAATTTATTTTGATCAACCCTTCAATTACCCTCTGTCCATATAGGTAAGAACTCTTGTTCTTGCAACTTTTTTTTTTTTTTTACATGAATTTGTTTGTGGGTTTGTGCTTTTGTTGAAGAAATATGGAGTCTTTATTGCCAAGTTGTCATTTTTATTCTTTCTTCCATGTAATGGCGTTGCTTTATTTTAATCAAGAAAGTATGAGGCAGAACATGCTTGCTTGTGTATGATTGTTGTGTTTTGGCTGAAATGGAAATTTTTTGTCGTCAAGATTAGATGTAATGTTCTTTTGTTTAACAACATTTTACTGCTGAGTTTGAGTTGAGACTTGAGACTGAGAAACCTTGTCTAGTTATTTATTTTATTTCATTTTTTTGTGTGGTGAAAGAAAAAACGTGGAGTTGGTGGCATTGCTTCGTCGTCATGTTAGCGGGTCCCATGGAGTTAAGGTTGTTCAACTGTGGTATGAGTGCTATTAGGCTTAATAAAAATGCTTTTGGTTACTTAAAACTGTTAGCCGCATAAGATAAGATCCACCAAAGCAGAAGTGCTATCCCAAAATATGGATGTCTCATTGTTTCCAGGAGATAAGGTGAGAAAGGTTCTGTGACTTGTTTAACTAGATGTCGTATGTTTGTTTTGTGTTTGAGAGTCTTGATTCATGATCTTAATTGCAGATTGAATTTATGATTGTTTTTATGAATATAGGGTCCACTTTGTGTTTTTCATTTTCCATTCACTCATTTGTTTGTCATTAGCATAAACATTACCGCATAATTTGTTGGTATTTAGAATGTGGAAGTAGAGAAGTGATGAGGGAAGCTAGGAATTTGGCTTGCTCTTTTGTCAGTGTGGTCTTCTACGCTTGGTCATTTGTCTACTTTGAGCATCCTTGAAATAGCTAGACATGGCATTGGTTGGATTAATGCTAATCGTTAAGAAAGTGAATCAACTAAGCTAATTTTAGAACTGATCTCTATCAAATCCTGTAAACTTTATATGTTAGCTTGGAAATCACTTTCCTTTGTTTCATTACTCATTACTTGAAACAATCACTGAGCCCTTATTTCTATTCTTTTCGTATTAGTTTGATCTATTTTTTCCCCAAAATTATATAAACTTTGTCTGTTAGCCGAGTGTGGATTCTGATGATGTTAACTTGACTGCATGATCAGGTGGGCTATGATGAAGCTTTGATGAGGAATTATGTTAACTGAAACATAATTTACATCATGTCTGATCATGTTGTACAGTCAGATCATGATAGTGATGGAACGGCTAAAGAGTCTTTGCATTTTCACCAGTCTGCTTGGATGTCTCATTGGATGCACTCTAGTTGTAAGCCCAAAAGCCAGGGTCTTGATATGTTGTCGCTCGGCTGTCCGTACAGGGAAGACAGGAACAGTAAGCAGCTTGGCCCTGAGATACCACCCAAAATTTCTAAATCTGCCAAAAGTATCAGAGAATTTTCTGAATCCAGAATTGACACTGTTAATTCCATGAATGAGAGTCTAAAATTAGTTACAGATAAATTTAGCAAAGGAAGATCAGAAAGCCAATCCTTTCCTAAGTTTATTCTTTCTCAAACTAGGGACACCGTAATGGCACCAAGGAATGTCACAACTGGTAATGGCGTAGTTTATGAAATGGGAACTTCATCCGGAGGAGGCCATTTCCAGCATGAAGGTGTCCGAGGGAATCTGAAGCAGCAGGTAAAATCACCTGCTGAATCTCTTCATCAGAAAAGTTCAGCTGTTTCACCATCTTTTCAGCATGATGTAGGTTCAAGTTCTAAAATTGTGCCACATAGGTATGACAGTGGAAAGTCTCCTGTACACTCCTTCATATGGCAGCAAGAAGAGCTTAATCAACCAAGCCATCTTGTTACATCTAAAGAACACTGGAAAACTACTAAATTTCAAAGTTATTCTACATCTTTGGTCGATGAAAAGAAAATCAGTAACTCCTTAGATTCAAGAAGATCCGGGACTGCGCCATCAAGGCAAAATAATATGCCTTTGCTATTGCATGATCCCTCAGTAAGCAATAATCAACTACCAGTTTTTGTTGGTAAACAGTGTGAGAATCTGCGAAATCGTCATGGTAATAGATCTTTTCCAAACTGGAGCAGTCACTCAGAGTCAAACAAATCAGGAAAATTACTTCATGATTTTTTCTCAGTACGAAGAATTGCAGGTTCTCTTCCTGATGTGGATACAATGGGAATATGCACTACTGTAGATTCTATGGGGCAGCTATCTGGACATCCTTCGAAGTTTTCGCAGATGACACACCATTTTATGATCACTAAGGAGACTGGCGTCAATTTGTTAGAAGGAGGGGAAATGTTTAGAGACTCAACCTTTTCCACCAACATCAAAGGAAAAATGCTCAATGAATTCCTCAGCTTATCTCCTGGTGTTGATTTCCGTGTCCGGCATGGACTGAAACTGCAACCTGTGGAAAGTTCCACAGATAGCAAGGGAGTAGAAGATTTTGGAGATGTCAAGACTTCCACTGTTTGTTTGCAGAATGAATCGTCTGCAGAAACTGATACTATGGATATGGATGTTTTCCAGAAAGACCATTTTTCTTGTATGTACACGGATATTTTTTTGTATTATAACTTAGATGTTTGCATTATATCATGCTAATTTATGAAAAACAGGCTTCTACTGTTAAATAATTCCCAGTAATGATATGAAAAATATATTACTTTGCTCATTAAGTTTATTTCTGTTCAATTTGTTGCAGGTGTGGTTTCTTCCCCAATAACTGAGGTAACTTTTGCTGTTCTAATCCTTAAAAGTAAATAATCATTTGAGATATTGTTTGGATTACCACTTTCTCCCTATTATTACAAATAAGCATCAACTGAAGCTTGTAGGTCAAGTGGTAGCTTAACATAACATTGGAGTTATTTTCACCAAGAAGCCCTCGCATGTGATAGTAGTTGTATTTGTATTTGCATCTGCATTGAGAGGGCCTGCAGAATGTAAATGGCATTGTCGGCCATTATATATCTGTCTAAGCTTTTATCTTACAAAGTATGGAATTAAAAGTTCAATTCTGAGGATAATTACTTAGTCAGATACTCGGTTATTTGGTCATAGTGATACAGGTAACATAGGCTTCTAGCGATGATACCGTGTGGGAATTGTTTATGTTAATATTTTAAGAATCCATTTTGTACAAATGATTGCGAAGCATTTAGATCTTAGTGACAAATGATTTTTGCAGATTACAAAAGGTGCTCAAGTGTCATCAACATCACAAGCAGTGCTTGCTCCATCCACAGAAGAAACTTCAGGCAGATTGCCCAACGCTGAGTTTCCTGATATAAATGAAGAGCTTCCTGCAGTTCTGGCTGTTGCTAGCTCAGCGGATGACAGGGAGACAAGCACCTCGAGAACCCAGAGTTTGGATGTGGATCACCTCCTTTCAGACACTGAGCTACCCACACATTCCAAATCCATTGCTTTCCCAGGTGGTCATATAGAATTGGACCCAAGCATCAGATGGGTTAAACGTCTCAAGTTGAGTGCTTCAGATACTTATGCTCGTAGTACTAAGAGCTCAAAAATGGAAGAAGCTTCTTCTCATGAAAAAGTTAACTTAAGCAAAATTGTAAAATGCGGTATGACTAGTTCAGAACCGACAATTGGGAAATGCCCAGGCCTTGGTAAAGAATCGATGGCTCTGGATCAGACTGCTGGGTTATTAAGGAATGACGAGTCCTTTTCCACTGAATATGTGAGGAAGACACAAGATGTGACTCCTTTGAATCCTTGGATTCGGAGATGGTGCCACCAGAGAGATGTGTCAACAAAGAAGAACAATGAACCACTGGTTTGTCAGCCACAGAGTTCCAATGCATCATTACAGGAACTTCGAAAGAAGCAGTTTCCAAGCATTGCTGCCATGGCTCTGATGGGGAAGGCCTTGAACAGTTTTCAGCCATTTGAATTTAGGAAAAGGGGGACGTATGTTGTCTGGAATACTTAGGGATTGTGAGATAACTCTTCATGCTTTAATATATGCAAGGGACAAAAAGTAATTGAACTATTCAATGGGATCATGCTAGTTCTTTTGGTGATTGTAGTTTGGGAAAGGGAACAAATATTTAGCCTTCAATAATGACCAAATCAGTGGGCAGGATGTGGACATTTGATTAGCCAGAAAATTCCTCGGTATGTACCTGCCTCTCTTTGTTCTGGACTGTTTACCTCTTTGTATTCAAGGAAATTAGTTCTCCGAATAATGCTATTCAGGGAAGAATTTTGTACAGGCCTTGTCTCTTGAATTTAGGTGATGAGTGGAAGATGAAATCGGTGAATTCAACTGCTGTCCCATTGTTCTGAATATTTCAGTGTACTCTGCCGTGCCGCATGTATACCCTTTTCGGTCATCCCAAGTTTATTATAAAAGAACCTCAGACATGCACAGAATCAAGAGGAGAGAGACCGTATGGCATTGCTATCCCTATCATAACAGCATTTTGAAGTAGTTTTGTTGTTGTTTACAGATAACGTTTTTATGAGATTGTTAATTAATGAGATTGTTAATTACACTTTTTCATTTTTGTATTCTATCGCTATTTCGTTTGGTGGATATAGTATGTTTTGGATAACACAATTCAGTGATGGATGTCCCAACAGTTCGATAGACGAGATGTTAGTATATATTAACTTAGTGGCTTCTTACGAGAGGAATGGCTTCAAACGAGAGATCTCTAACATCTTTTCTTCAAAGCCGTAGGCCAGTTTCTACTTGTGTCTTTTAATTCATTTCCTTCTTATAACGCTTTCTTGTCATTGTATTTGATTAGTTAACCAGATAGAGGCCAAGCTAAGTGGCTGATTGGAAAGAACAATATGAGTCGGTTCTTGGCTGTCAGTCTTCGTCTTTGAAGCCCTTGGAAGGGAACGACTAAATGTCGTAATTGAGGCATTCTTGTATATTTAGAGTAAACCTTGGCCAGCGTATGTTTAAACAAATTAATGATCACAAATCATGATTCCATTCTTCATCTTGCATCCAGTCTGCTCTAGAGCGGATTCAAAGAAACTGCATCCATGAATACTTGAGTCTACACAAGGCGGGGCAAACTGAATGATCATGTCTGTCACAGTGAGTAAACATGTTCCCTGCAGCAAATCATCAACTAGAAAACTGAAACTGCTCTGTCTCAGCCAGATTCTTCATAGCCGCCTTGAGGGTGTCAAATTTCTTGTTGGTGACCGGCTGGTCCATTCTTGCAAGGAAGCTGTTTCTCATCCTGAGAGCCCCTGCTGAGAGAAGGGCTCCAATTTCTTGTTCAATGGTTGGAGCAGCGTCTGGTTTGCTAGTCTCTATGTGAATGAATTCCGCTGCGGTTAGAGTCCTGTGTTTATTTCAAACGTGTAAGTTTCTACAGGACAAGAAAAAACCGTGTATGCACAGAATATTATGCCTCTTACTTTCTTTTATTGAGGAGATTGTCATTCTCCAGCAGAAGATAAATATCACTTTTTCTTTTTGAAAGGTGGGGGGCAAGTCCAAATACAGTTTTTTACCCCCTTACCACTCCCAATAATCGAACTCGGGTTTTGGTATAGGGTACAGCTGCACTGCAACCAACCCGACCACATCCTTGGGGGCGAATATCACTTCTTCTTATCATACCAATCAGCGTCTTGGTTCCTCGATTCACAACCGCCATTGCATCTACTCGATTTTGACCTAAAATCCAAAAAGCTTCTGCTATGCTTTGGTCTCCATACACTTGAACAAAAGGATCTTCATTCTCATATCTGAACAGGGAAAAATGGTTAGGCGCAAAAGCAGCTCAAAGTTGGCCAGTTCGAAAAGTTTGTTATGGAAATATTTTTAGAATGTATATTCTGGTTTAGCATACCGGAACTTAGATAAGGGCTTGTCTGCGATGCCATCAAACCAGTCTAGTCCATCCGATCAAAGCAACAACTGGGTTACTGCATTCTACCAAGTTCCAAGCAATAATTTATCCAAGCACAACATAAAACTATGTCGGATTAGCTATTCGTGTCTCCCCTAGCAGTACTATTGAATAATGAACAAAAAATACTTAATTTGGAGCGTTTAAAGAATCAACAATTCTTAATTACTATGACTAGTTGATCAAGAGCTGGTATGCAAATCAGTGTCTGAACTTGCGGGGAACAAAAGAAAATTCTACCACTGTAACGACTGCAACCAAATACTATATGCTGATTAATAACTTGTAGCCAAGGTACCTTTGTGACAAAACCAATAACCTTTGAATCAGGCCTCTCAATGACAGGCACCACTGCGGATGTTTCGAAAGCAGTAGCAGAATATGAAAGAGTGTATCATCTAACCGCACAGGGAAAAAGGAGTCCCACAGGAACGATGTAGCTAGCTCACCAATCTGTTGTACTTGGAGCAACACAAAGTTACTAAAATCCAATCTTGTAGAAAACAGTAAAAATAATTTGTTATCGAATTTGAAAACTGTTTTCGAAAACATCCCAATCATTTTTTAAACCTAAAGAATCTTAGCCAACTTGAGGATTCTGTTCGAGCATGGTGAAGAAAACATTTTCGCCTATCTCACTGTCATCATCCTGTGGCCCGGACATGAGCTTTTTCACATTGCTGGAAATTGGAATCCACTCAAAAAAACGTCCTTAAGATTAAAACACCTTAGAGAAATTGATAGTAAAAGGGGAAAAAAAAGAGAGAAATTTATACACCTCCAGAGGCCAGAGAATTATGCTGGCAAAATCTATAAAACCAATATACCCATCCGAAAATCTGCCAATGGTTGTATCGGGGTCTAAAAGATCAGCAATTGGAGCACCTGACACATTCTTCTTGTACAACAAATGTACACCATCTCTTACACTGTCCCCAGCATCCAGTTCTAACACTTGCAATTCTTCTTAGTTTTGTTTTTTCATTTGAAAAATAAATTAACCACGATAAAGGTAACAGAAAGAAGGAAAAAAAAAAAAGATTATATCATTTATGGGATAGCACCAGGTGAGTTCTGGATGCCAGGAATTGAACAGATTGGGATGTGATCAAGAAAAAGTTGGAGAGCAGTGCCAGAATCAAGTTCTGGTCTCTTTTGCTTATCAGAAATGGGGATCTCTTTTTTCTTTAAAATGCCACCTCTTGGTTCCTTGATTACATCCTCTACTTG
This sequence comes from Atalantia buxifolia, assembly GCA_030444775.1. NCBI lineage: Eukaryota > Viridiplantae > Streptophyta > Magnoliopsida > Sapindales > Rutaceae > Atalantia > Atalantia buxifolia. The sequence goes on from CM059838.1 coordinate 23,119,628, forward strand.
CCTCAAATCTTTCTTCTTTGTTTCTTGCATTGTACCAGATTTTTTTCTGCTTTCCCTTTTTCTTTTGCTTCTAGCCTTTGTTGATATTCTCTGATTTAACTTCTCTTTCTATCTCATGCATTGGACACGTGTCTATTACATTGCAAACCCAAGTGTCGGCTGTCAGAAAAGATTCTATTCTTGAGAGTTGCCACTTGTCAGTTTTGCTCATTGGGTCGTTTAGCAATCTGTTTGCAGTCTGAAACCGCTTAGAAAACCTTTACTTATTCATTTATTTATGGCCTGCTGGGTTCAAGCAGAATCCTGCAGCATTTAGCTCTATCTTGTTTGTTTGCAAGGACTGAGATTGAGAATGATGCTCTTTCACGAGAAGATTACATATATTATTTCTGATATATCACAATGATAAGGCAAAATACAAGGCAATTTAGCATAGTCTGTTAATTAATTATACCAAAAGTTTGATGCTCTACACAGGAGGAAAAGCAGTGAACTGATCAGAATCAGTCTACTGATTTTATTTGAAAACTACTCAGCATCTATTGTTGTCCTAGGCTCGTTTTATACATATAGGATAGGAGCTTCTAATATACATGTGCTATAAACATGCAGCTTGCTTCTTTCCAGGCCAAAATGCTGCTCTTGTGATCTTCATAGCTTCCTCAGCAGCCACCGACATTACGGCTTTCCAATGCTCGATTAATCCCCATATTAAAACCAGTTCATGAAAGGTATGACACTCATCTATATGACCATTCCATCTTCAATTGTCGCTTTCTCCATTATAATGGTGATTCCTAAACGAATGTAGAATCCAAGTTCTGGTCTATCAGCTTCCTGAACACCCTACAAAGCCAGAATACTCGGATGGATGCATAAAATTGAATATAACAGACTATCTAAATTGATGAAGGTTGTCAATTCTATAGCATTGGTTGAAAACCTAACAGGATTATATGAGCGTGGCAGGGATTGCTTACATCTTTGTTCGCAATGACCACATCTTTTCCTATCTTCACATTCTTGTCAATTATGCAGTTCCTTAGAAAAAAATCGTGGAAAAATTATTAGACCTGAACTGTCCATAGCCCATAATGTAATATGAGTTTCTCCAGCTTATAAATCCAGCTACCTGATTTTTGTATTGCGTCCAACCCCAATTGGGACCTTTCCCTCAGCTAGCAGAGAAGCAATTTCCGATTCAGTTTGGTAATAGTCTGCACCCAACATCATGGTATCCTGGAGACGAGAGAAATCATTCTTTTTAAGTCACAAGTGAAAATGAAAGTGATTGATCTTCTTGTCAAACTACTTCAGATACAAAATGAGAGTCGATGATTACTCACCTTTAGCTCAACACCATAATCTAAACGTGAGCGTTCACCCACTATTGACTGTTCCACAGTACATTCCCTCAAGAAACATCCATGCGAAATTATTGCATCCTTAATCTGTGAAATACAGCTGAAGCATTATAAGAAACACATCCAAATGAAACCATGAAGGAAGCCCAGCTCTATCAACATACCCGGCAGTTATCAATTTTTGTGGGCGGTAAGAAACGAGGAGAAGTGTAGAAAGGTGTCTTCGGGTCATAAAAATGAAATGCTGGAGACTGCATAAAAAGAAAGTCAATATCCACACATCATTCTAGTTTTAAGGAAAAGATTTGGTCATCTCATACTGTCGAAGGATGACCTTGTTTAAAATAAGCCCGTGCTATTAACAAATTGCTTAGAATATGGACTTGGTGTAAGAACAAAATAGTAAAAATTTTTTTTCAAATTTCCCATTATGCAATATACAATAACAGAAAGCCAGCCACAAAATGACATAGAAAGGCATGCCATCAATGATTCTAAAGTACCTAAAATTTGGATTGGGTGACATAATCACTATATGTGTTCAACTGTGTCCAAAATATGTTAATGGTGCAAGTCAAATGACAAATGACCTAGAATCTTAAGGCTTATGAAATCAAGAGTTAATAATACTATGTCACTGAAACCAACCTCTTTGGTGAGGGCCATGTTAGCTTCATAGAAAGACTTTATTGTTCCAATATCCTCCCAGTAGTCTCTGAAGATATATGCCTGTCAGAACAAGTGAATGTCAAACATATAAATTTTCAATCAGTCAGTAAATATCCTGGCTAGCAGAAATCAGAAGCTAGAAGACGGGGATTTTGCACTAGCGACTGACAAAACCACTCTCCTACCAGTTTCATTGATGAATAAACAATTAAACATTTTTCAAGGTGATTAACTTCTACTTGAGGTTTCTTACTTGGACATCGTGCTCCATGATGGCGGCAGGGATGATCTCAGATCCAAAGTCATTGGATGTAGGATATCTCCACCTCAAAAGTTTTAATAAAACATCTTTTTTAAATACATAGACTCCCATTGATGCAACATATGGGCACTTCCTGGCTTCTTGAGGAGAGAATCCCAGAAGACTGGTATCTACTTGCTGCAGTAAACAAAGGGGAAGACTTACAATTAAACTGAAGTTTTCATGTTAGTCAGTATCATAAACATATGAATACATAGGTTAAAATAAAATATAGCTGAAAATAATCAGATAAAAGAAATATAATGTATTATACTAATATCGACTTTCCCTTAATTAATCGGCAACAATGGAGAAATAGGATTTTAAGATGTCTTTAGTAAGAAGGAAATGATTGAATGGAATTACAAGTTGGAGATGTTAGGACATTCGTAGTTATACAGAGGGCGACACTAAGCTTAAGTTATCACTTAAAAATATAAAAGAGTCATTTCTATTCTTAAAAGATAGAGGTTTAGCAATAACAGATGAGTTGCACATGCTAGAACCAAGAAGTCATCTTCAACAATATTTGCATCACTTTTCCTTTTCCATTAAGAAGGCCATATGAATTTGATGTATGAGGATGCTGGGAAATCATAAAAGTGGGAAAGGTTTTAAACATAGGACCCTTAGGTAAGCTTAAGGTAAAAAATGGTGCCAAAGTTTGCCTGTAAAAGTGCTGAAAAGTGATTTTAATCCATAAAATTCCATCAAGACTGATGATGATACTGTTACCCCATAGAATCAAGTAATAAGAATACTAATATATGCAAATAAAATTATAAACCAACAAAAGCCCAAGTGTAAGAATATTATCTGCTTGGTGTTGGTGCTCACCATAGCTTTCAGATTTGCACCACTTGGTTTTTCAGCAAACTGGGCAATGCGGCCCATATTGTCTATCTTCACCAATCCATAATCTGATGCGCGGCTGGAAATTATCAACTCCAGTTTAGATGGAATAAGTAGCCTTAATTGAAAATGTACAAACCAGATGCTATGTTTTATTTTTATGATTCTCTTGGCCAAAAAAAGTCATCACATGAACCCAAACAGTTAAAATATTGCATCAGGATTGACATGTATGTAGTAGAGAAGAGGCAACTCAGAGAAACACATCATAAAGGCAGAGTGACTACAGACCTTTCACCTACTGCTGCACATGAAATTGTAATATCAGCATCTCTATCAACATGACTCTGTTAATACATTTACAAACAGGTTAGCAAAACTTTCTAAAATGATTAAGGGAGTCCGTCAATTAGGAAGAAAATTGTATACCTGGATAAAATCCATATAATCCATTCGATAAAGATGATCCCCACACAAGATAACTACATTTTCAATGTTCCTATTCTTGGCATCCTACAATTCAAGGTAATGTATCATATTCCATTCCAACTTGAGAAGAATGATGGGATTATAAGGAATTTATCTATTGCCGAGTTTGTTTTTTGGAGATGGCACAAACAAAATAAGAACAATTGTCCATGTTTACCTCAAATACCCAAGTAAATTGCCTCACGGCATCAGCTGTTCCTTGAAACCAATTCTTTCCAGATTCCCCAGGCGTTTGAGTGGCTGCTAGAACCTGTTTATAAGTGATTTAGTCATGCTAATGAAGGATTTGCACAGGTTATTGTAGCTTTATTCCTCTAAATTTTTTAAAAGACAAAATTTCAATTTCATTTTTTTGGATTACTAACTACCATTGCTTTTCTTAATAAGCTGACACTTCATGAACTTACGAACATGAGGCTTTCTCCTCCAATTTATTTCGCAATGAGCATTAAGATTTTACGACTTCAAATTTTACTGGTGTTGGTGTCTATCCCAATTCAATATTTTAAATTGATAACACTACATCTTTATCCGCCTCAAGTTTTCTGTACCTCCACAAATCCATCCCCAAAATTGATACCATTCCCAAAATATGTGCGTGCTATATGCCGATTGAGGGAAGCTGAGTTGAATTGGGTCAACACGAAGATCTTGTTTATGCCACTGTTGATGCAGTTGCTCATAGGGATGTCTATAAGCCTGTAACAGCCCGCAACAGGAACCTGCAGATCATAATTAACTATCACCAAATCAGATCTGAGGTGCCATGTAAATCCATGATCTCCAAAAACAGTGGTGCAAGCAGGATCAGTAATTTGATGGCACAATATATTAATATTGGAAAAAATTATCTCCAAATAATTCAGTTTCATTTTCACTTCAAAATATCACAAGTTAACCATCATCTACACTGTACACAATTTGAGCAGACAAATAATATTTTCTTACAGCCGGTGTTGCTGCTCTTATGGTCAGAGGAAAGAGCTTAGTCCCTGCGCCGCCACCTAATATGATCGCAGCAACATTTTTCGGATCTACTCTTCTTCTGTCAAACCTTGGTGGTGCTAAGGTCTGAAATCATATCACAAGAATCAAAATGAGACTACTTATCAAACAAACAACCCCATCAAACACTTTATAAATAAAATAAACAAAGATCTCTAATCGTGGGATGACTACAAAATTGTACAACAAAAATACGAAGAATCAATCATTTTCAATAACAACGAAAGGACAATTGAACGATGGAATCATACTTACCATAACCTCATTGGGATTTTTTGATGTCATAACAGCATAAGCAACACCGGGTTTGACCTTCTCATCTCTCTTTTCAGCTTTCAAACTTTTTTTCAACTGATTAGTGCAACCATCATTGCTTACACTCCCTCTGATCCTCTCTCCCCACAACGCATTATCTCCAATTTTTGAACCGTATTTGCTAGCTTTCACCACATGGGTATTAGCTCTCAAGCCCACACAACAAGAATCCATCGCACTTGCTTCACTTCCAGGAGCCTAACGCACTGTAATTTAGAAAAAATAGAAACAAAAATAAAATGCCACTAATGATGATGATGGTGGTGATTACACGATACACTCATACAGGAACTGAACCCGAATCCCAATAAAGTATAAACTCTAATCTAAGTAACCAAGTAAAGTGCAGATCACGTAAAAATAATCCCAAACAAATGGAAATGAATCAAATGACAGTTGTATTAGTACTATTAAAACAGTATAACAACTACACTTAAGCGACATGATCAGAAAAGTAACTAAATCAGACTAAACTAAACAGAACTAAAACTAACCCAGATCACGTTATGCATTAAGAAACAAGTTTCTTCGGAAAAAAAAAAAAAAAACAGAAGTGGAAAAAGAAAGTACCAAATGGGGTGATAAAAATCAAATGGTTGAAAATGGGAGTGAAATGCGTGAATTGAAGACGTTGAAGGTGGCGGTTTTAGCTTTATGGCTTGTGATCCCTTCACGATAAATCTGGCAATCTTGGTATTTATATCAGCATTAAAATTATTAATAATTGCAGTGTGAAATTTAAAAGAATAAATAAATAAATAAATAATGTGACTCTGTGACGGTGACTCTCTCGGTCTCTCTTTCAAAATGCAAATGACACAATGACTTGTGCCATGTGTATCGTTCAACTTTCTAGGCTCCTCTTTTGCCAATAGAGAAAGCCATTATAAGACAACCAGCTGTCCATTTCAAAGCTAATAATGTTCATATTACGCCCACCAAAATGAAAAATTGTTAATGATAGACAGATTTTTTTTCTTGGCTAATCGCTCAAGTGGCAGTTTCCTACAACTTGACATATGGCCAATTATCAGATAATGACTTCACTAATCTTCAAGATCAATAAGCATGATTACGGTTTCCAACTTTCCATTTCTCATTGAAAGAAAAATATTAATGCCACAATTCAATTGATCAATAATATGAGATTTCAATCATTTGATCTGGTTATTTCCTTTGCTCCTAGAAACTTATCAGCGGAATTTTCTTTTTTTCATATCTTGAAAAGAGAAATTATAATTATAAATATGCAAAGTGAAACGTGAAAAATATTTAGAACTTGTTGAGTTTTTAAAATCTTATGCTCATTTCAATTAAACAAATTTTTTAAAAAAATGGTATTTCATATTCACCAGCTAATGAATCAAGTGGCCTCAAGCGGCAATGCCCAAACAAGTGGATTCTCATTAATCAAAAACTGCACTGCTACTGCACAGGAATCAATCAAATAATGAATACCAAACCTAAATGGACGATTCTTATTGAATTTAGCACGTGCACATGGCCCACGTTCACCTCACAAAAGTTCAGGAGTATATTTGTCTGTATTGAGGTTTATAGTATAAATAATATACGGCAAGATTGGAAGATAGGAAAGGGATTGACGATGAGCTAATCAATTTTGCATTAGTGATTATAACAAGAGTCACGTGATCATGATAGCGGCTCATTTGACTGGTAATCTTTTAGTCTTGTGCGGCTCTCTCTGCCGTACACGTGTTCGTTACTGAATGGACGGTAGCTGTTCGGTGAACATATTATGCACACAAAATAGCTCCGATCAAATTTTGGTATCTAGTTATGTTGCAACTGTAATATAATACTATGGTTATTTTTTAGCTATTAAATTCAACTAATTTAACTGCATAACTATAAATTCAACAACTAAAAATAATTGTGGTACCATACCACAGTTGCAATATAATTTTGTCCTAAATTTTGACATATGAGCATGTTTAAAAGTCTCTTTAAATAAAATTTTATCACTTATTTAAAAAGTTACATCAGTATTTAATACTTTAAAAGATACTTCAATTAATATTTTTCAAATAAAAAATATTTTCTCTCTTCAATTTTATAAAGTTGCTTTCACCTTCTTTAATTTATATTTTATTACTTTTTATTTGAAAAAAAGAGAAAGAAGTGTTTTAATTATCATTTATTTTTCTTTAAAAAAATATTTATTTAATTAAATAACATTAACTTATTTTTATTTAAAGAATTTTTTTAAAATAATATATTTTTTATTTTCTTTTTTACCACAAAAATAAATAAATAAATATTTAAAAAATAAAATTAATAATTTTGGGAGATGCTCTAAAATATCTCAACTTCTTATAGTCTGTTTAAATTCTGACGATCAGTACAATAGTGTAGGTGCCCGTACGACCAAAATCATGTTCACTTTGATTAATTTGACAAGCAAGTTATATGCTTCTAATTGCTACAAATAGGAAAATGAGATCAACGAACTGGACCCATCATCACTGTGGATTTTTGTGAGATTCACACAATCCAGACTCCCAATAGAAAAAAAAAAATAAAAAATAAAAATTATTTGCTTACTAGACCAACGTATAGGTTATTGATAAGGGCTGAGAAGGACGCAGAGCCTAATGGTAAAATCAAGAACAGAAAGAACAATCTATTATGTGACAAATTTTCACGTGGCATGTTTGAAAATCAAGAAAACGCCCACTTGCGTTTGTTTGTTTGTTTGTTTGTTTTTGTTTTAGGTTTTCTCCTTTGCTATTTTTAACTTAAAACTTCGCAAGGGAAAATTAATTATAAAAAATTGGGTCTTTGTTAAGCATAAACCTCTGGTAGAGTTTGTTCTATTTAGGATTAGTTTAGAATTATTGTGACTAATTAAATAAATTGTTTTTAATACGGGTGGGCGTTCAGATTGGTTTCAATCCGTTAAGTTTAGCAAGTTATTATTATTGTTGTTGTTATTATTGTTATAAACAATTGATTTTTTTTTTAACTATTACTTGATCTTATTTTCTTGATCAAATGTTTGATTGTCACATTGTGTGCATGCATGTTTCTCAATTTTCATGCTTTCTTCTTTTATGCTGGATTTTTTTGGCAATGATTATAAATGGTGTTAAATGTGATGTTTGTTAATTTAGCATATTATAGTATGACGAAATTGTTCAAACTTAAATTCAACTTGAATCAAAATTTGAACCCAAATTATCAATTTGATCCAATCCAAATTGAGAACTCAAACTATACTAAATTAAATTTCGATTCGGTTCGATTTGAGTTTATGTTTTCTACCCCGATGGGGTTCAATTTAAGGATGGTATGATCCAGATTTAGATCTAAATCCAAATGTGGGTGCATTTAAATTTAGATCCAAATTAATATTTTAAGATTTGCATCCGCATTGGAACTTGTAAAAAAATATACGGATCCAAATGCGGGTAATATTTGTGAGAATTACGGACGAATTTTTTGAATATTCGGATCCACATAATAAATTCAAATATAATTTAAAATTCAACAAATTTACGTAAAAATCAAATAAAATTCAATCATAAGTCAACAATAAATAATTCAACACATAGAATAACATATAACACCACCATAAGTTCACAAATAAAACATCGCAACATAAATCAAATATAAAAAATAATATAAATCTAAATCTAATACCACCACAAATCTACATAAATTTCATTTAAAACCATCACAAATAAAGATACTACCACAAATCTATATAGATTAGATTTTTTTTAACTTATATTTTCTAATTTTTAATTTTAATTTAATAAACAAATTAATTAAAAAATAAAACAAATTCAGATACTTGGTTTTCTGGATACATTTGAATCTGAATTCGGATCCACACAAATCTTCAATTTTAATATCCAGATCTAGCTCTTCCACATCCGGCAAACCCAAATTTTTTTTACCCTCTCTAGTTCAATTCTCCAACCTTGTCAGGTTATAATCCAAACCAAAACTTGAACGATCTAAACCGAAACCAATCACCCCTAGTCTTTAATATGTAGATAAAATAAACTACTAACTAAAAAAATAACTGAACGTTTGTTGTTACAGTTGTTGTAATTTAAAAAAGCAAGTAGATAATTTAATAAATTTTATTACAAACATGTTTTATTATATAATATCTAAAATAAATATAAGTTTAAATTACTTTTTATTTTTTATAACATCTAATAAAAGCATACTTTTGTTCTTTTTAAAACATGTAAAATTATATGAAGTCATAATTAGCTTAGTTCACAGAAAATTTATATAATCACATGCAAGTCTTATTCATTCTCATAATAAAAAATAAAAAAAATAAAAAGTACAATACAAAAAAACATGAATCTATTAAATCAAAGCTCTGATACCATAGAAAACATACATTAGTTTTAAGCTGATTTAATTATAGCAATAATATAATATCTAATGATTTATACATTGGAGTAAATGAAAAAAATAAAATATAATTATCTTTTTGTTAAATTATTTAAAATCATAATAAAAACTTAAAAAAATTATAATGACTTATCAAGTTGCTCATAAAAAAAAAAAAAAACTCTGATCTAGCTACTGATAAAATGAGAAAAATCATAAAATAAACAACTTTTATAAAATTTATCAAATATTATTATATTAAAAAAATTTATGAAATAGATAATTTATTGAATTTTATCCTCAATCTCAATTAGGCAATCGAACCACAACACAAATGTTAAAAGCGTGATTTCTACGTGCAACTCACAGCAAACGAGTGGTAATTTGATTTCTACTTAACACTGACCAAAATGCAACGTAGGGCTACAAGAGTCATGGAATTTCCAAGAAAAGCACTTCATTATGAAAGAATTTTAGAGCAAAAATTCTGGGAGGCTTTACTAATCCTTCCAAGAACTCATTCTTGCAAGAATTTTTTTATCAGTTGGATGTGCACAACTCAGGCAGAATCCATTCAACTATCAGACAAAGAAACGTGTGGCCTGTTGTTCACAAGATGAACGTAGAATACTGGCAATTGATATGGCACAAAACCCATACAGATTTTGGAGTTACGGTGTTTAATTAGCAAAAGAAACCCCTCTCACACAATCTCAAATGAGAGACAGGGACAACAACCAGAATACATCCTTGAAACTCAAGATTTAATACATGGCAAACCTACGTGACAGTGAAAAATTGAGAAATAATAAGTGATTTTACCAAGAGCATCCTAGCACAACTTCCAAACAGGACTTTCTATTGAAGCTGCTCAGTGCTATAATAACTTGGATTACCTAATAAGAGCTTCCTCCACATGAAAAATAAAGATAAATTTAATAAGAACTCCATCCACATGAAAAATAAAGATAAATCTTCTATGATTTGCACTTCCAGCAAAATATTATGACACCGTCTCTATACATAAGTTGTGTCCTACACACACTTCATGAATAGATATCAAATCAAGTCCAAAGATTTGGAACCACTGGAAGATCACAACTTGACAATTCATAAAAACAACCCCACATATTAAGCCTCTTATAATAGAGTTTCTTTCCTAAACATCCAATGAGTAAATATAGACGAACAAGCATGAAACTACTCCGAAGGAACTAAAAAGCACAGAAACATTTTCACCAAGTAAAGAAAATCCTCGTCAAACAAGAAACGTAAATAAAACTCTAAATTATACTTGAACACTCTCAAAAAGATTCACAAGAAACAAAAATAATAGCAGTCAAACGCGGCAGAACGAAACTAGATATAAACTAAGAAGCAAATATCTAAGAGACTTAGGTGTTGGTTGCCCTAGTGTAAATCTGCTGGCTTGCGTGGGCGGACACCATCCTGATCAAACCTCTAGCCATAAGCTCTCTTATTGCCTTTCTGGCAAGCGATCCATTAATCTGCAAGAAGATCACAAAACCAAATAAGGAAATTCAGCAGAGCAACGCATATTTCTTGTGCATAAAACCAACAGGTGAATTAAGAAAATTAAACAGCCTAAACAATTACACACACAATGATAACCAAATAACTGAAGTAAGCTCAAGAAACAAAATATCATAGGCTACCATTATATGTAATGCAAATCCAATCTTAAAAGTACTTTGCTAAAATAACAGCTAACATGTAGTCCAAATGCTATCATATAATGGGAACTTCGATATCCACATATCCATACCCCCCCCCCCCAAAAAAAAAGAGAGCACTCAAAACTAAGATCAAATAAACAGTCATTTATACATTTAATATAAGAAAATAGCATAAGAAAGTAAGTTGGCAAATACAAATGTTTGCCAAACACTTAGATTTGTAGCTTGAAAGCCACAACAAATAGACAACAATACCAAATGGAGCCTAATACTCATACAATGCTTGTGAAATTGCTCAAATAAGCTCAAAGGATCACCCTACTACAGCCTACTTAGAAACATACAATTACATGTTATGCAAATTTATCATTAAAATAGCTGAGCCATCAGGTAACACATAGTCTACATGTTACATTCTAAGTTCAATAACCAAACAATAGCAAACCGAGCAATAGCTTTCTATGATATGAGACTGTAACTTAAAATCCACATAATCATATCACAAAAGTTCAAAAAATAAAAAATACTCCAAACTACAATTAAATATGCAGTCTAATACAAATATAATATAGAAAAAAAACTAGAACATGGTAAAATACCCTTAGGCGATCGGAGAGAATGGAAGGAGTGATAAGCTTGTACTTAGGAGCCTCGGACAGGAGCTTGTCATAGGTTGCCTGATCAAACAACACCATGTTGTTCACTTTCTCCTTTTGCTTTCCCTTGCTCCACTTCTGTTCACATTTAAACCAAACCCAAAAAAAAAAAGAAAAAAGATCACTAAAAAAACAATTTTTTTTTCAGATAAAACGAATTAATGAATCAGAAGGACAAAAGGGTTATCGGGTATGACCTTCTTCTTCTGCTTGCCGCCTCCGGATTTCGCAGGCTTTGAGGATGGAGGGGGAGCCTTGTCCTTCTTTGGAGCCTATAAAACAACTCAAATTAAAAAAACAAAATATCAAACAGTAAATCAATCAGATGGGTAATTGATATTCAGAGGTAAGCTATGATTCTTGAGGCGTACCATTGGATCTGATCAGACAGAGAGAGGAGTGGAGAGCTCTGAAACGAAAGTGAGATGAGGGAAGAGAGGTGAGGCTGGCGGAGGGGGTGTTATCTAACCCTAGGGCATAGAATGGATTGGTTTTAAGTTGTTTCCAACGACGCCGTATTTTGGTTTTGGATCAAAGCCCAATAGAAAAGCCTTCGGCCCATTAGATCCCATTTTCAAAAATATAATTAATTTTTTTTCTTTTAAATTAATATAATTTCTCTGTATGGTGTATACACGATTTTAATTCTCAATTTATCCTTCCTTCCACTTCATTTCTCTTCTCCGTCTCTCATCATTTATAATTAAGGGTGAAACTGTGAAACGCGTCATCTCTCTTCTTCTTCTTTTCTTTCAATTGTATTTTAAAATCATGAAACCAGACCACAAGTTAATCATTCGCAAACAATAAAAGAAAAAATAAAATAAAACCACCGTTAATAAATGAATCTGAACACTCGAGAATATTTATTAAATTTAAATTTTTAATTATATTTTACATATGACACACATGATTCGTGTCACGTGCTTTAATCCTCTAAATCTATCCCCGTAAATACCCTGAAAAAAAGACCATTTTCTGTCCTCTAATCATTTTTATTTTGGATTAAGATGGAAAAAAACATTTTTTTTTTTGTTATAATTAAGAGCGCAATCGTAACTAATATGTAAAGTAGGAGAGGGGATTTCATATTGGAGTTGTAAAAAGACAAATTTTTTCTTCTTTTTTTCCTCATATTGCAAATATAATAAGAATAAAAGGTGTTAAGGGGCTGTTCAGTTTTGTTTTGTAACTATTATTTTCATTTCAGATTCTAGGATTAAGTGTAGTAGCTAGGGTATTTCTGAGCTTGCTTTGGTTTTTGATGGAAATGTAACAAGGCTTTGGCCCCATATTTGTACTTGAACATTAGCTATTTCTTACTCTCTACCCTCGTTCCGGGGAGAGACAAGAAACAATAAATTAACCGTAGACATTTGAACCAGAAACAAAAAAAAAATTGAATTCAACGTTGGGATTATGGACAAAAGAAAAAAAAAAATACAAGTTGGTTTGTGCATTTAGAAAACTTATGATTTCTTCTGAAAAAAAAAATTAATAATAACTCATGATCTGGATTCGTGATCTTCCGGGTGCCAAATTCAAATATTCTGAGAAATCTCCACGTTGAAATATTATCCATACTCAATTTCATTGAATCAGTCATCACACTTTTGACAAGATCCAGTCAAATTTTATATGTTATGTTTTATGGTTAATAGACTTTCTCAGTCCCGTTTACTTATAAAACTTTGTACACGTACCACATTTGATTCTATTGTTATTCTTTCTCTCTGGGCTCTTACCACTTGGGTCCTTGTTGTTTGTTTAAAAGAGTTCAAAGATTAGAGGTTTCGTGGGTACATCACTTGAGTCCTTCCTTTTTGCATTTTGTTTATATCCTTTAGGGTTGGTAATGGGATGGGATAGGATAGGATTTACCAATCTCAGTCTTGTCCCGTATATGTGAGTGGGATGAAAAAAAATCACACTCCCATTCTTATTTTTTTTATGACAAAAATATGTCTCTATCTCGTCCCAAAAAAGATGGGATCCTGCGGAATCCCATGTCAATTAAAAAAATTCTCATTTTTAGTCGATAATAAGACGAGATGGGACGGAATTTGACAGTCTCACTCCCGTCCCGTATATGCAAGTGGAATAAAAAAAAATGTTTCACTCCCATCCCTAAATTTTTTTATAGGACAAAAATATGTCTCAATTCCATTCTAAATGGGATGAGATCCTGCAAAATCTCATCCCATCGGAAAAAATTGACACTCCTAATGTCCTTTGAAGTTTGACCCTTGCAAATAGCGATCGGGCAACTAACGTGACAGTGAAATAATATTTATGTCATTGAATATCAATTATGTCCTTCCTGGTTGCATTTTGTTTAAAATTATGTGGTTTTTTTTTTGTTGGGGGGAGTTATTCTCATATAATACATAAATAAGGTTGTCACAAACTATAAATCATGCCTACAATTTCTTTCTTTCCTTTGTTAAAATCTGAGATCTTGGAGAGTGCCGAACCACGGATCGTCCAGCTGCCTATGTCTCAACTCTCAAGTTCGATGCAGTGGTTGTATGGACGCCATTTGCAGTATTGTGTGATTGTATGGACGCCACTTTAATTCCACGCACCCTCCATTAGTCCATTCAATATATATTTTGCTTGTTACAAAACCCTGCCCATAATTAAATGCTTATTTTTTAACAGAAAATCGAACAAAATCCAAAACCATCGCACTCCAAAATCTTCATAACAATCTCATTTTTTTTTTATTACCATAACAATCTCATTTTGATTCAATTTAATTCATTTCTCCATTCCACTTTTCCATTAGAGAAAGTAAAAACAGATAGTTCTAGAATTCACTTTGATATTGGTGAGGGAGATTGAAGCTAAGTAGGATGGTTGCATTGGATAAAACATGATATTTTAGTTATAGGTGTCCGTTTAGAGCATATAATATACTATTTCAAACGAGACGAACCAAAAATGATAAAATGATCATGAAAAGAAATGGAAGGGTAAAACTTATATATACTTTATTTTATAGTTAATTTTCCTTCTCAATATTTTTTTTCCTTAGTGTCTCTTTATATATTAATCTAGGATCTACTTTCTCTTGTTGCCAAAGAGAATTTTTTAAGGGGAAAAAATCAAACAGTGTGAAGATATATAAACAAAAATCATTAATTAATTAATTTTATTTTTTGGAGTTGATGTGAAAGCTTACCATCGCAGTGAGGCTATGCCAATAAAATTAACCAGTTACAAATGTTGTGGTATTCGAACTGTTTCACGCTACTTAATAAACAAGGATAATTTATTATTATTACTACTACTACTTAATAAACTAGTTTTATAAATCTTGGCATAACTCATAAACCAATTAAAGGAATCAATCAAGTCAAGGTAAGAAATTTGTTTAATGACGGTTCTGGTCTTGGGAAGGAATCATCACTATGATTGTTTTGTTTAGAAACTAATATTTACAGAAAGAAAAATCTAAAATGAAGAGACACAAATAGAAAACAAAGGAGAGGAAGTATGGCTAGCAGTGCTATGAGAAATTCTACCGTCAACCAAAGGAAGATGGAGAAAGAAGAAGATAAATTGATGGTACCAATCAATGATCAACGATTACCAAATATTGTTGCTAGTTGTTGACTTTTTATTCTAGCTACCATCAATCAAAGATAAATTAACACAACAACATCAATTAATTAATGAGGCGACACATTAAATAACACATAAATTAGATGGGATAATAGGTGAATCTAGCCTACAAATGAAAACACGACAACACATAAACAAGAAGTTACATTATCGATTATTGTTTCATTATTCAGCAGTTACATGTTATTGTTTGTTTGTGAATTACTCTATAGTTTGTAGCTTAGCTTGTTAATCATTTATTCTTCCACACTCAAGACGACTAAACAATAAGCAAAACATGCATATCCCACTAGCTGCCATGCAAAGGCAGCAAATTAGCTCCCATGCACACAGCTAAATGCTTTCTACCAGTGTCGTGCAGTTGGTGCACATACACTTGCCATCTTCTTTGTAGCGACATTTTTCGGCATTGCACAGAGCAGCATTACACCATGCTTGGTCCGTACATGAGCCAATAACAGGCGTGCATTGCTTTGGTACACATGTGATTATTGGTTCTGATTATTGACAGAAAGAGAGGATCGATCGAGGAAAAGGCACTCCGGGTAGCCAGCAAATTAACCCAATCGCTTCGACAAAACAAGATCTGGTCGAAGTCCAAGATTCGAATCAGTTCAACCCAAAGAGAAGAGCAAAAGTTGTGGTAGAGCCATTTGCTGACTTTGTCATTTTTGGAACTTTAATCTGGTTTATTTTTATGGAATTGGTACGATGCCCCAACACCTCTTTATAAAGTAGGATGTCGTCAATTGTCTATTTCCCTCACTATTAAACTATTATGTAAAAGATAAGCAAACATTAATTATTAACTAATACATTAATTAATTCACTGGAGACGTTAGCCCTTCGAATTAGAAAAAAAGAAGAAGTTAATATGGACATATGGAAAATATTCCGGCATTGAAATAACTCAGAAATTGGATTATCGTATTCGTATATCCTGCCAATTTTAAATCAAATAAATCAAAGGATAAGATTTAACCCCAAATTCACACACACACACACACACACCTATATAATTCTTTTCTAGTGCGAGTGCCCTCATTTTTTTATTTTTTTAATGTAGACACACTTTTAAGTTGTGCAGTTTAAGAGAGTCAGATTTTAATGATATGAAACCAGTCAGCCACAAGGTTTTATAGTATATTAAAAAATAACTCTATTAAGCTAGACGGCTTAACAGCGTGTCTGCATTAAAAAAACGAGGGGGTTTGTACTTGAGAATGATTATATATATATATATATATATATATATAGTTGAAATAATTTTTTTTGAAAGCTAATTTATATAAGTTTTCAATTAAATAAATCAGTTAATGGTAAATGATTGGCTACGGAAATGTGCCTTAAATAGAGTTATCAACATTATAATTATTATACCGCTAAAAAATTAGTAATTTAAACAAAATAATTTGCTAATCAATTATTAATTAGCCACATACATTATTCTATTTATGAAATTCAACATCCAATAAATGAATGATGCATGTAATTAGGATCAAATGTTAGGATCTAAATTATTATAGTGGAAGTATCAATATTTTTATTAATATTCAAATATTATTTGCTTTAATGATTCAAATTAGTTTTAAATATTATAATTGCTAAATTGGACTTCATGATCAATGATTATTTAAACAATTTAATTTTTTATTACAAATAGTTTAGTTCAATTCAATATTTTACTAAATATAAATAATCTAATCTAATTCAATCCAGTGTAATCTAATTCTAAACATTAGTTACAATGCTCAACTTACTTACATATTAAGAAAGAATAAAAACTTGTTTAGTCTCTATATTTTGAAGTTAATATCTATTTAGTCCTCATATTTTAAAAAAATCTCAAAACATCCCTTCTGTTAAATTATTGACAATCTTGATGTTACTTTTTATTCTTTTTGACTTGATTTTACAATATTACTCTCTTATAATAATGTTTCTTTTTTTTGGACATTAATAAAATAAAAAATTAAATTGTCAATTTAACCCTAACAAATAAAATAAAAATGAAAAGAATATATATTATTTTTTGTGGAACACTCTGCTAAGAAGTTAATATATTGATTTTTTTATTATTGTCTAAAAAATTGGTAATTTAATTTTTTTACAATATTACTTTTTTTGGACATGAGTGAGCTTCCACAAAAATTAAGATATATGATTTTCTTTTTATTTTATTTTTGGAATTAAATTGGTAATTTAATTTCTTTTAACATATAAAAAAGTAGATATTATTATAAGAGGGTAATATTGTAAAAATAAATCAAAAGGATCGCAAAGTGAATAGGAACTAAACAAGCATTAGTCTCAAAATATAGAGATTGAATGAGTTTTTATCCTACTATGAAATATAACAAAATTGTTTGGAGTAACAAAATTTGTTAATTGTTATGATGCTAATCGAGCAGGTCATGCATTATTAATTTAGATTTAGAAACATGTGCAATATCATTTGCATTTGTGAAAGATTAAAAAAAAAGATTAATTATTAATAGGGAATTAAAATGTGATAATCAGATGAATTAATTTTGTTACTTATACTAATGTTTAAAAGTTACTTTATTTACCTCTAATATTTGCCTTATTGGTTTGATAAATAATTTTTAAGTGATTTCATTTAGTTAGTAAGTGAAATTCGAATCTTCAAAAGAATAATAATTTGAGATTTGCTGACCTCGGCAGGGCAGCATCTACAGTGTATCTGTGTTGATACTTGATACCTTTAATCCGGCTATTCGATTAGGATATTTATTTATTTTTTGTTTGTTTGTTTTCAACACTTTCAGAGCTTTTTTAATGAAATAATTTTGGAATGTAATTCACCCAATTCTCATAAAATTATTAAACTATCTAAGATCTAAGTGTCATATGATGTGATTTAATAGTAAATTATGATGATATTTTAATTCATTTTTTAACAAAATAAAACAATAGATATATGCGAGGTTGTGCACTTGTGCTCACTACCCTACTAATAACATTTTATAACATTTTGTCCACGGCTATTTTCACTTTGAACGATACCGCAAAAAGTAACATGTCAATATCTAATAAAGCAGTCAATAAATGCCGCCAAATATATATATATAAAAGACAAAGTTTAGTGAACGCTGAAAAAACCAAAATTTACGTAAGAATTTTCTTAGATATGATTTGAAATTTACTCAGATTTAATTCTAAAATGAGGAGGTGCATGTGAGTAAACTATTGTGTATAATAATAATATTATTATTATTTAGCCTAATGATAATATAATATTGGACTCATTTACGTGGATTAAATTTAACTCGTAATTATGTTATTTTAGAAAAAGAACACCTACACTCCCAAGGAAAGATGGTCACAAAGATCTTCAATTTTAAAAAAAGGGACAATAAGACTTTTTGTTGCCCATAATACCTTTGACTATAGTAATTAGAAAATTGATTTTGAAGGTTTTTAATTAACACAATTTTAATATAAATAATATATTCTATTTAGTAGACTAAAAATATTAAATTATTCTTGACATTTAAAATAATATTAAAATTTAAATTAATATATTAATTTTAAAATATATTTGTAACAACATTGTAAATATTTTAAATAAATTTTTGGGTTAAATAGATTTTACAATTAAAAAAATCTCCTTATTGATAATATTAAAATTAACTTTCACATAATATTCAAAACAATTTTATTTTTAATTCATTTATTTTAATATTATGTTTCTATCTATAATTAAAAATTATTTTAATATAATAAAATAGGTCTAATAGATTGAAAAATATAAAAATATTTTTAAATATTAAAATTATTTTGAAACATATATATTATTACATTTATTTTAATGCCATATTTTCATGTATTATAAAATTTTAGATTATTTTTTTTATTTACAGAGTCAAAGGACATTATAGTTAAAAAGGGATCTTAATGTCCCTCATTGAAACAATAGAGGATTTTACTATATCAATTAAAATGTACCCACAAACTACTTTAATAATAGAATCCCTATTTCAAAATTAGAATTTCACTTTACACATTATTTGAAATCTTAAATATTAATTCTTTTTTCACCTCATTCCTATTCTTTTTAATCTCCTCGCAAGTTACTTAAAGAAAAAAAGGGGGGACCTCTTCTCTGAGATTTATTGAGATTGGATAATTGTAGTTTAAAAATTACAATATTAAAGTATTAAGTAAACACTACCTGCTGTGACTTCGAAGTTAAATTAATTTGATCAACTGATTTTATAATAAAAAACGTATAATATCTTTATTATTTTTGCCAAAATTATTGTTTAAAATCACATTTACTACATATTTTTAATTTTTACTTCATAATTACATTTTTTCTTAATAGTAGCTTAAAAATTACAATACCTTAATACTAAACAAGGCCTAAGTTCTATCAAATCCCATGTATATAATTACTTTCTTTTACCACTAAAAATAGGTTCAAACGGCCTAGTGTAGACCACCCCAATTTTCTTTAGTTTTTGGCATAAAAAGTCTCTAACCATTCTCAACAGCAACCATAAGAATAAGATATGAACATGAACAACTAATTCTCTTCTGGTGCACGTTCCGATTACTTTTAGATTTGTATAATAATTGGGCAATCTATAAATGACATTTAGTGTAATTTACAATAACTAAAAATAATGAAAAAAAGTAATAAACAAGTATGTCAAGTAGGTAGGTCATGTTGGTTAGGCTTATATTTTTACCTTATTTTTAATAGTTGTAAGTTACACTAATTGTAACAAAAGAAAACCCGATTGTGTAGACTATTTTTAATTAGCAAATTCCACTACATTCTTCTACTTCAATTATCTCAAGCCGCCCATGTTGTAAATGCATAATAATAATAATTGTTGTTGTTGTTGTTATTTTTAAGAAGATTCCGACTACTTTCTCCTTCTATTGATGGATTTTTTCTCATTTCTAGTTTGTATCTAAAATTTTCCTTGCTTTCACATCTGGCGGCTCACTTTTTCTTTCTTTAGTTTTCCACTAGAGGATAAAAAAATACTTAGTCGGATTGTCATCTATTTGCTATAGGGATAGTGCTAGAGCTAGCAAATTAATTGCTTTTAAAAGTTAACTGTTGGGGGGAGCTTGACCTAGGATTTCTAGGTATCAAACTTAAGAAACTAACCTATTAGGTGGAGTGACCTATTCTTCTTATAAATCCAAGTATCTTTCCTTTACGAGTCAATAAGGCACACAACTCAACAATTCTCTCCCCCGACAAAACCATCACCGAACCCCGGTTCTTTCGTCCAACTCACATGAGTTGTTCCACTACCACATTTCAACTACTAGGGTCTAGCTCTAATACCAATTGTTAGGGAGGTTTGACCTACGATTTCTAGGTATTCATTCCAAAAGACTAATCTATTAGGTGAAGTGACTTATTCTCTTTATAAACCCAAATATCTTCCTTTTATTAATCGATGTAGGATACAATTCAACAATTCCCTTTAGACAAAACCATCGTCGGACCCTGTCCTTTCATCCAACACATATAAGTTGTTTCAGCACCACATTTCAGCTACTAGGATCTAACTCTGATATCAATTGTTGGGAGAGTTGGGATTATGATTTCTAAGTATCCAACTCAAAAGACTAGTCTTTTGATGAAGTAACACACCTCTTTATAAACCCAAGTATCTTCCTTTTACTAGCCAATGTAGGATATAACTCAACAATCCCCCATTTGGATGAAACCATTGTTATGACAAAAATGGCATGTGGGCACCATTCTTCTAGAAGGTGGGCCCGCCCATTTGAAGAAGAATACATTGCTTCCGTCTTTGACTGGAACAAAAGAAAAAAAAAATTCAAAGCAAAATTTCAAAGTTTGAAATTTGCATTTGAAGAATGAGCCATTTGTTTGACTTTCCAGGCAAAGTTTTGCCTATAAATACAAGCTCTCAACTTAGAGCTTGTATCCAATTCTGAGAAGAGATTCGAGAGTTGAGAGAGAAATTAAGAGCTTAAAATTATAAGCTCTTTTAATAGTGATTTGAGAGTTGGGTGTATTGGGGTTTTGGGAAGTGAGCTAAAATACTACAATACTTGTAACTCCTTTTCACTAGTAAAATATTTTCCTTCTGTCTTCCCCCGTGGATGTAGGCTAAAAGCCGAACCACGTAATTCCTGGTGTCCCTGTGTGATTTTGTTGTCTTATTATTTCTCAATTTTACTTTAGCTGCGTGTCTGCTTCACCCATTAATTTCCTAACAGTGGTATCAGAGCTATTGGTTGTATTTTTTGGAGTCGGGTACTGTTCACGTATCTTGATCTTGTTCACGTATACAGACTTGTTCACGATACTGATCGTTCACGAGAAACAGTGGGAGCGATCCAAGAATTTTGCGGTGTAAAGCAGGGAGTAGTGGTGTGAGTAAGCAACTGTGTGGTTTTGTACATGTCTAGGAAAGTTCTGTCACAAAGGCGATAAGAGCTTAAGGAGTCTGGGTTTTAAGTGGGACTGTTTGTGACCCCTCCAGTCTTTCCTGGGAACTTTCCTGGTGTGCATTCTCACACATACTCACAACTATTCAGGGTGGTACACTAGTTTGTGTGCGGTATTTATCAACAAAATGGCAGCAAAATATGAAATTGAGAAGTTCAACGGGAACAATTTCTCGTTGTGGAAAATGAAGATGAGGGCAATTCTGAGGAAAAATAATTGCTTAGCAGCAATTGGAGAAAGGCCCATGGAGATAACTGATGACAAGTGGAATGAGATGGACGGTAATGCAATTGCTGATCTACACCTGGCACTTACGGACGGGGTGTTATCCAGTGTAGAAGAGAAAAATACAGCGAAGGAAATATGTGATACTCTCACAAAATTGTACGAGGCCAAGTCACTACACAAAAAAATCTTCTTGAAGAGGAAACTCTATACTCTTCGAATGGCGGAATCTACAACGGTGACTGACCATATCAACACTTTGAAGACTCTATTTTCACAACTCACATCGTTGGGTCATAAAATAGAGGAAAATGAACGTGCAGAGCTTCTACTTCAAAGTTTACCAGATTCGTATGATCAACTCATCATCAACCTGACAAACAACAATCCAGCGGACAGTCTAGTTTTCGATGATGTTGCAGCCTCTGTATTAAATGAGGAGAGCAGGCGAAAAAATAAGGAAAACAGACAAGCAAGTTCGCAGCAAGCGGAGGCGCTATCGGTGACAAGAGGGAGATCAACAGAACGTGGCCCTAGTGGGAGTCACAATCATGGTAGGTCAAAATCCAGAAGTAAGAAGAATATTAAATGCTACAACTGTGGCAAGAAAGGGCACGTCAAGAAAGAGTGTTGGAACAACCAGAAGAGAAGAGAGGGCAAAGAACCTGAGTCATCAAATGCTCAAGGATGTGTAGCAAGTACCTCGGATGATGGTGAAATACTCTACAGCGAGGCAATAACTGTTTCAGAAGGCAGAAAACGACTATTTGACGTCTGGCTTATAGACTCAGGAGCTACCTGGCACATGACCTCTCGGAGAGAATGGTTCTACACATACGAACCTATCTCAGGAGGATCTGTATATATGGGAGATGATCATGCCTTGGAGATCGCTGGTATTGGTACTATCAGAATCAAAATGTTTGATGGCACGGTTCGTACAATTGAGGAGGTACGACATGTCAAAGGCCTGAAGAAAAATCTATTGTATCTAGGACAAATAGATAGTCATGGGTGCAAAACTCATGTTGAAAATGGGATCATGAAGATTACTAGAGGCGCACTTGTATTAATAAAGGCAGAAAAGATCGGTGCTAATCTGTTCATGCTTAAAGGAGAAACACTACAGGAAGCAGATGCGTGTGTTGTATCAAACAGAGAAGAGTCAACGATGATGTGGCATCTCAAACTCGGCCACATGTCGGAACAAGGTTTGAAGATTCTCTCTGAGCGAAAATTACTTCCAGGGCTCAAATCGGTAAGTTTACCATTTTGCGAGCATTGTGTTACAAGTAAGCAGCATAGATTAAAGTTCAGTAGATCTGTTGCTAGAAATAAATGCATTCTAGACTTAGTTCACTCTGATGTTTGGGAATCACCAGACATATCCATGGGAGGTGCAAAGTACATGGTGACTTTCATTGATGATTATTCCAGGAGATGTTGGGTGTATCCAATTAAGAAAAAGTCAGATGTATTTTTAGTGTTCAAACTAGGGGTGGGCAAAAAAAGCTGATTAATTAAAAATCGAACCGAACCGATCGGTTCGGTTCGGTTTTTTTGCGGTTTTTTTATTTCCAAAAAACCGAAATAGTAATAGTAAAATAATAATAAAATTAATCGGTTCGGTTTTCGGTTTTAAAAAAAAAACCAAAAAACCGAACCGAAATTTTAAATAAACCGATTGTAAAAAAACCCTAAATCTAAATCTAAACATTTCAAACGAAACAGAGCACTCGTGACTCTGCTGCTCGTGAACTTCGGTGTTGGAATCCCGCCGCCGCCGCGGCCGCTGTTGGCCGTTGGTCGCCGATCGATCGCATTTGTTGGTTGCCGCTTTGGTCTTTGGCTGCCGCCGCTGGCCGTGTCAGTCGCCGGGCTGTCACCGGGCTTGCCGGGTCACTACGCTGGTCTTTGGTCACTTCTTTGGTCGGGCCACCGGTCTTTGGCCGCCGTCGCCGATCGCCGCCGTTGGTTCTTCGCTGGTGCCTGGTCACGCCGCCGGCTGGTCGCCTGGTATTATTCTGCATTATTACTCGTGGCTGCTGCTCGTGGATCCCGCTCCCGCTGGTCGCTGCTGCTGCTGCCGCTCCCGCTCGTCGCTGCTGCTGCTCACTGCCGCTCGTCGCCGCTGTTGCTGCTGCCGCTGCCGCCGCTATTCGCCGCTTTCGCTGCCGCCGCCGCCTTCTTCTTGCTTCTTGCCGCCATTGTCATCTCCGGCGCTTGTGAGTTGTGATACGGTAAATAATCAATAAATGGTTTGTTAAGAGGCGTAGCAAATGGGGAGCATCCACGCGTCGCAGGAGAGAGAAAAAATTGTTGGAATTTAGCTGGTTCAAGGCCAATTTGCACCGAAATTTGTTACATACTGAGAATCAGAACGTAGCCTCGTCCTTATTAAGATATTATGAATATGATTTATGAAAGATAGAAAATAGAATTCATTTAGGAAATTTGGCCAAGTTTAATTTAAAAAAGAAGAAAGAAATTTTTTTTAAAAATGATTCGGGCATTGAAATTGAATTTATTTGGTATAATTTCTATTATTATGTAAATTTTACCCAGTAAATAATAATAATGTACTGGCCTTCATCATTGCCAAAATAAATAAATAAAATTTGAATTAAATAACTTGTATATCATTCACATGCCAGATTATCAAGTTTTACTCACATCATTTCATTGTGTTCTTGAATATACTTTGAGACATATTTTGATTTTTTGTTTGTTAACTTTTTATGTTTGTGTTAGATTTATTAATTTAAGGTTTTAAATTTTAAAAAGTCCAAAATAGGCCCAATAGGCCCATAATCGAAATAATCGAACCGAACCGAATCGAATTATTTCAATTAATCGAGTGTTTGATTATTTCGATAATTTGATTAATCGCGATTATGATTTTAAAATAATCGTAATCGAACGATTATGAAAAATTTAGTAAAAAACCGAACCGAACCGAACCGCGCCCACCCCTAGTTCAAACAGTACAAAGCGCGGGTTAAACTTGAATCTGGAAAAAAGATCAAGTGCTTGAGGACGGATAATGGTGGAGAGTATACAGATGGTGAATTTCTTACTTTCTGTAAGCAAGAAGGTATTCAGAGGCAGTTCACGGTGGCATACACTCCTCAACAAAATGGGGTGGCAGAGCGGATGAACAGAACTCTTACAGAAAGGATAAGAGCTATATTGAGTACTGCGGGTCTACCTAATTCATTTTAGCGGTATACCAAAATCGCTCGCTATATAGTAAATCGGTCGCCATCCACAGCAATTGGGATGAAGACAGCGATGGAGATGTGGACTGGAAAGCCAGCTGATTACTCCTACCTACATGCATTCGGATGTCCTGTATATGTGATGTACAATGCCCAAGAAAGAACAAAGCTGGATCCAAAATCTAGAAAATGTATCTTCTTGGGATATGCTGATGGAGTTAAGGGGTATCGTCTGTGGGACCCCACTGCCCACAAGATCGTCATCAGCAGAGATGTGATCTTTGCAGAAGATCAACTGCAAAGGAAAGATGGAGATGATGGCACTATAAAAGAAAAGTCAGAGACTGTCCCGGTATTTGTAGAAAATAATCCAGAAGATTCAGATTCTTCGGAAGCGGACACGAGCACGAGGAACGAGAACCAGTCGAGTCTGAGGCTCCAGAAGTTCGTCGATCAACTCGTGAGAGACGACCACCAGCGTGGCACTCGGAGTATGTCACAGAGATTAATGTTGCGTACTGTCTTCTAACAGAGGATGGAGAACCATCAATTTTCCATGAAGCTTTAAACAGCTCAGATGTTGCTTTGTGGATGACAGCAATGCAGGAAGAAATTGAAGCTCTACACAAGAACAAGACATGGGAACTTGTACCACTACCACATGGAAGAAAAGCCATTGGAAACAAATGGGTCTACAAGATCAAGCGTGATGGCAATGACCAAGTGGTGAAAGGATATGCTCAGAAAGAAGGTATTGACTTCAACGAGATATTTTCTCCGGTGGTTCGACTCACAACAGTCAGAGTAGTCTTGGCGATGTGTGCTACATCTGACCTACATCTAGAGCAGTTAGATGTGAAAACTGCATTTCTTCATGGAGAACTTGAAGAAGAAATATATATGCTCCAACGAGAAGGTTTTGCAGAAACAGGAAAAGAGAACTTGGTTTGCAGGTTAAACAAATCTCTATACGGTCTCAAACATGCGCCGATGTGTTGGTATAAGAGATTTGATTCCTTCATCATGAGCCTTGGATATAACAGACTCAGTTCAGACCATTGTGCATATTACAAAAGGTTTGAAGATAATGATTTCATCATTTTGCTGTTGTACGTAGATGACATGTTGGTAGCAGGCCCCAACAAAGATCGAATTCAAGAATTGAAGGCACAATTGGCTAGGGAGTTCGAAATGAAGGACTTGGGACCAGCAAACAAGATTCTAGGGATGCAAATTCACCGAGACAGAAATAACAGGAAGATTTGGCTTTCTCAGAAGAACTACTTAAAGAAAATCTTGCGACGCTTCAACATGCACGATTGTAAGCCAATCTCTACCCCACTTCCTGTTAATTTCAAATTATCCTCAAGTATGTGTCCTAGCAATGAAGTAGAGAGGAAAGAGATGTCTCGAGTACCGTATGCATCAGCAGTGGGAAGTTTGATGTTCGCAATGATATGTACTAGACCAGACATTGCACAAGCAGTGGGAGCAGTCAGTCGATACATGGCGAATCCTGGTGGAGAGCATTGGATAGTTGTGAAGAGGATTCTGAGATACATCAAAGGAACCTCAGATGTTGCATTATGTTATGGAGGATCAGAGTTTACTGTCAGGGGTTATGTGGATTCAGATTTTGCAGGAGACCTTGATAAAAGGAAATCCACTACTGGCTATGTGTTTACACTTGCGGGAGCAGCTGTAAGCTGGGTTTCGAAATTGCAGACCGTTGTGGCCTTATCTACAACAGAAGCAAAGTACATGGCAACTACACAAGCTTGCAAGGAAGCTATTTGGATACAAAGGTTATTGGAAGAGCTCGGGCACAAACAACAGAAAATTTCTGTGTTTTGTGACAGTCAGAGTGCCTTGCATATTGCAAGGAATCCAGCATTTCATTTCAGGACAAAGCACATAGGAGTTCAGTATCACTTCGTTCGAGAAGTAGTGGAAGATGGAAGTGTCGATTTGCAGAAAATCCATACCAAGGAGAACCTAGCAGATGTTTTAACCAAGCCGATCAATGCTGACAAATTTATCTGGAGTAGATCCTCTTGTGGCCTAACAGAGACGTAGGCAACATGACTAATGGCGAAGCAGAAAGGATAGTGTGGAGAATGATTGGTTTCCGATCAAATCTCCAAGTGGGAGAATGACAAAAATGGCATGTGGGCACCATTCTTCTAGAAGGTGGGCCCGCCCATTTGAAGAAGCATACATTGCTTCCGTCTTTGACTGGAACAAAAGAAAAAAAAATTCAAAGCAAAATTTCAAAGTTTGAAATTTGCATTTGAAGAATGAGCCATTTGTTTGACTTTCCAGGCAAAGTTTTGCCTATAAATACAAGCTCTCAACTTAGAGCTTGTATCCAATTCTGAGAAGAGATTCGAGAGTTGAGAGAGAAATTAAGAGCTTAAAATTATAAGCTCTTTTAATAGTGATTTGAGAGTTGGGTGTATTGGGGTTTTGGGAAGTGAGCTAAAATACTACAATACTTGTAACTCCTTTTCACTAGTAAAATATTTTCCTTCTGTCTTCGCCCGTGGATGTAGGCTAAAAGCCGAACCACGTAATTCCTGGTGTCCCTGTGTGATTTTATTGTCTTATTATTTCTCAATTTTACTTTAGCTGCGTGTCTGCTTCACCCATCAATTTCCTAACATGTTAGACCTTGGTTCTTTTGTTTGATACACTTGACTTGTTCTACTACTACTTTTTGACCGTTAGGGTCTAGTTCTTGTAATAATTATTGGGGGGACTGGGCTTAGAATTTTTAAGTATTCAACCCAAAAGACTAACCTTTTGGGTAGAGTGACATACCTCCTTATAAACCTAAGTATCTCCCATTTTCTAACCAATGTGGGACATAACTTAACAATTTCCCTCTCAGATGAAACCACCGCCAGACCACGGTCTTTTCATCCGATACACTTGACTTCTTCCACTATCACATTCCAGCTACTAGGGTCTAGCTCCAATACAAATTATTGGAAGGGTTTGCCTTAAGATTTCTAAGTATTCAACCTAAAAAATTAGTCTCTTAGATATGGGTGTATATCCCAAGAGCAAGGAGCAAGCCTTTGAAAAGTTTATAGAGTAGAAGAACTTGATGGAAAATCAATGTGGAAAGAAGGTCAAAAAACTCAAAACAGACAATGGCTTAGAATTTTACAATCAAAGATTTGATAGTTTCTTTGCAAATGTGGGAATTACAAGACATAAAACAGTGAGGTCGACTCCTTAATAGAATGGCTTGGCTAAAAGGATTAACAAAACTCTCATTCATAAGGTGAGGAGCGTGTTGGTTCAATCCAAACTTTCCAAGACTTTATGGGCTGAAACAATTTTGACTGTTTGTTATAGTTGTATCTTTTTTTTAAAAAAAATCTCAAACAAATAATCTCATCATCTTCTACTCTTATTGGTGTTAAAAGAGAGGGTTTGACATTATCACAATAAACAAAATGGTCTTCTATCAGTTGCCTTATATTAAACCATTCTGTAATTTTATCTTGCACTTGATTCTTGTGGCTACTCTCGCCAATCTATAGCATCACTTGTGAACTTAAATGATGCATGAGAGATAGCAACTTTCGGAGACAATTTGAAGAAAATATTCCATCACGTAGATCAAGTAAAAAAAATATCATTAGGATTACCATCAAAATATGGGGTATCTTCTAACTAAAGAAGAAAATATGGTCCATGATACTCTATCTTTGCCTTTTTTTCTCAAATTAAAAACATAACTAAATTGTGTGCATATTGTTTGGATTTTTTTAAAATTTTTTTAATACAGTGATGGAGGATTTGTGTGATTTGTGGTGGATCGATATGGCGGCTAGGAAAGTTATGCGACTGGCACAAATCTGCTCTAATACCAATTGACATAGTGGGGTAGTGAAAACAAATTGAAAAAGTAGATAAAAACTAGATACCATTTTATGATTGAACCAAGCCATTGCGATTGGGTTACACTTTAATTGATACATGATTAATTCTCGTTCTAACTCATATAACTCAATGAGATTTTGATAATTTTTTGTAGCAAGACTAGATGACGCTCTAATCCAAATAACTTTACATGAGAAATTTTGATAAAAAATCCCAAAAGGAATTATAAAAGATTTAATTAATCAAAAGATTCTTCTAAAACAATGATAAAGCCCTCATGTTTCTAATAGGATAAATCCACTTCCTCAAGTTAATTTAAAAGGAAAACTAAATCATAATTATATTGAAAATAAAAAAATTAAACACATAGCATAATTGACTCTAATTAAAATAAAAAAATAACAAAAACTTAAAATAATTAAAATTCTGAAATCTTCTAAAATCGTCCAACATCATTCAAGCCAACTTCTTGTTCGGTCACTCCACCAGATCGGAGAAGATGCCAATTTCTTAATTTATCCTTTATAAAATTCTAAAAAAAATGATTTTTTATAAGCAGTCCGACCGTAAATATAGTTGAAAACAATGAGTCTTAAATCGTCCCTCAAATTGGTATAATGGAGTGGTTAATGAACTAAATAAAGGAGAAAGTGCGACGGAGTCTGATTGAAATAAGTGAAGAGGAATAAAACCCGGCGCCCTCTTCTTTACAAAATTAACCATTTTCGTTTTCATATTTTAAAATCCACTATAACTCATTTGACGTTAAATCATAAATCAATTGGATGCATCATTTAAGGAAAATTCTTTTTTTCTTTGGTAATAGAAAAATCTCATGGTTGAAACATGTATGAATGAACTCTAACACTAATTTTGAGGTAAAAAAAGGGACAATTAATGAAACATTATTAAAGATAAGGAAGTTATGAATTGGGATGAATTTTAAAAGAAGAAGAAATTTATCTTCGCAAAGCAAAAGCATTCGGTCATGGTAAAAGACACCTACGACTCTAAAGTCTGTTGAACTGGTTACAAATACCTACCTTTTTTAACTAATAAAATCAGAGATGTCTGTATGGCTATATTAATATATGAAAACAAGGGGTATGTGTGTGATGCCATTTCAAGAACCAATTTGAACAAACCTTAGAGGTCCTCATGAATTCAGATTTTGATCATTAATGAATGCAGGTCTCAAAAATTCCCGAGTCTTCTTTTCTAAATATTATAAAGAATGTTTGTCGGCCACGCCAATGAAGACATCCTTATTGGTGATTGCCAATTGGATTGCTATTTCTTAAATTTTCAAGTTAAATATTCATATTCTTAAAAAATATATATGTATATTTCTAAATCCAAAGAGCTAGGCAGCATATCAGTCTCTAGGATAAATAACTAAGAAACTGAGTGAAAAATAATGATTCTGCAGTTACTGTTACAGGCTATGTTGTTGTTGTTGCCATGGCCAAAAGCAACATCATCATTATCAACAATAAGGCGAAATTATCAATCCAGTTGCGGAAACAATGTTACCATTCCATTTCCTTTCGGAATTGGAGAAAATTGTTACTTTGATTATCTATATGCCATAGTCTGCAAATCCAACAAGCCATTCCTCAAAAGCATCGACCTGGAAGTGCTTGAATTCTCAACTGAAAAAAGCACAATGCAAGTAAATTAACCCGTGATCAGTGATTGTCAAGATCAATCTGCCTCACGAGGTTTGGTTAGCCTGGAGAATTTTCCATTTTACTTCTCTGATGATAGCAATATATTAACTGGGGTCGGCTGCCACAACTTAGCGTTACTGTCTAATGATGAATTTATTCTTGGTGGTTGCTTCTCTATGTGTAAACATAATGGTAAGTTGCCAGACCAAAGTTATAAGAGCACAGATGGTGACCAAGATATTTGCAGCGGCATAAACTGTTGCCAGACCAAAGTTCCACATTCTCTCAAAAGTTTTAATATTTCTGTAAATATTTTAACTGGACCTAATGAAACACGCAGCAGCGGCCAGCAGGAGAAATGCAAATATGCGTTTTTGGTAGAAAATAAATGGTTCTGTAGCAAATTTAAGAGCCCCAAAGATGTTCAAAATTGGAAGCAGGTTCCTCTTGTTTTGGAGTCGGGGATATACAATTCATCTTTTAGCAAGTTGGCAAGTACTAAATCTCCATTATATCGATTCACTTCTCATTGTGAGACTAATAAAGCCAGTGGTCTTTTACAATGTCATTGCTATCAAGGCTACGAAGGAAATCCTTATTATCTCCAAGGATGTTAGGGTAAACTTCTTAGCTAAATATTCATATTCTTAAAAAATATGTTCTTATTTATTTATTCATTTATTTTTTTTTAAAAAGGGATGACTGTTTTGTGGTTTGGAAATCTGAATTTTAACTTATTTATTTTTTTGTATTTGAACTTATTTACGAACCAATTTATTAGGGGGTATAGCTAGCCTTGTTCAGTCCCTGAAAAAGTATAAGTTTGATTTGAAATGTGAATATTATTTAAAATTTAATCTACTCCAATCATCTTAGCTAGTCACCTTATGTTAACTCTTGAAAAAGATAAGAGTTTAAGAATTATATTTAGGCTCTAAGCACTAAGCACCCCTATCTTAAAAATAAATAAATAAATAAATAAATAGAAAGTCAACTTAATCATCTTCTCTCTCTCCTCTTATCTTATATAGATTAGGATTTTCTCTTTATTTGAGCACTCTAGAACTTTTAACGACTTCATACCATGTGTTATGTAGTAATAGTGTATGGATATGATTTAACTTTTCTATATTTTAAATTTATTAACCACCAAGAAATATGTGAATTTTTTGTCAGGAGAAGTACATAGTAGGAGAGGATCATTTTTTTTTATTAGAGGGAGCTCGTCAAAACAAGCTAAACAGGAACAAAACGGGGTTGAGTAATCCCAAACATGTCTTGCGAAATGATAGAATAAATACCCACAGGAGGGTTAGAAAACACGTGCAAGCCAAGAGGAACTGAATGAGTCATATTATATTTAAGCATTTGTCTCCTTATAAAATCTGAAATAAAAAGAGATTTTGCTATACTCATGGCTCATGCAATCCTCTCACTTAATTAATTCCTTTCATCTAATTAATAGTTTTTATCCATATTGTTTAAGAATAGTGTTAACCATTCGTCATGTTGACATGATGAAATACGTAATTAATTCGCTTGGAATTTGAAAAAAAATTATAACCACTTGATTAATTACACGTCTCGCCAATTTTGTTTGAATGAGAGAATATTTGATTGACTTCATAATTTTCTTTTCACAAAGAAGGGAAATTCCTATTAAATTCATTTAATTAATTCCTACCAAATAAAACCTACCCCCTTGCCTTACTATTGAAGTCGAGTTACAGAATTGTATTTCCTATGTACTTTGGGCTCTCTAAGAACAAGTAGATCATTTTAGGTCTAGAAGGATTGATGTTCAAAGCCAAGCTTAATTGTGCTATAATCATGACCCATTTTTGGCTTTTTCACTGAATGGCAATTGCTTGTTAACTCTACATTTAGTTACTCGATTTCTTCTTCATGACAGATATCGATGAGTGTAAAGCTAGAAGCGATAGTTGCGAGTCACATATGGTTTGTGAAAATTTCGATGGAGGTTATCGTTGCAACCATCACAAAAAACTGGAACACATAATTAAGATTTCAGGTATATATAAAGTCTTAGTAATTACTTTCTGATACTCAAATAATAAAATCACATTTTTGGTTACTTCACTAGTACTAAAGAACAACGTTTAATGTTTGCTTGGGACTTCGGAGCCTAATTTTCTGATAATTCAATCCACCGTAATGAATGTAAAAATGGGTATATCTAAAACGTAGCCGAGTTTAGGGATGACTGATATTACTTTTTCCAACTTCACCTTCCATATACGATGATATATTGACCTAATTCTTGCAATATTGCAGGGACGGAAGTACTTGTAAAATCCAGGAAAAATAAAAAATTGAATTGAAAATTTACTCATTTTAAATGAATTTTAGCTCGATCCCCTCAGTTTTTATAAATTGTTTTAGCCTATGAAACGTTGTGGATTGATTTTTCATTACAGCCCACTGGCCTCTTCAATTTTATAGATTTATTTTGCAACCTAGTCAAATTTATTGTTTCTTCGTTATGGCCCTATCCAACAAAAAATTCTTAAGTCCACCACTGCACATAATTATGTCACATCGCTTTAATTTGTCATGATGGTGTTGCTGAGAAGGATCTTCGTCTGATTCCTATCATCTTTTTACAAAGATTTTGATGGTAATTACTTCAAAATGATCAGAAAAAAGATACTTAATTTCTAATTTTTTAAAATTAAACGATGCAGGCATTGGATCAGGCCTTTTAGGGTTTTCCTAGTAGCAGGTGCATGGCGGCTACGCCTTCGGATAAAGAAAAGAAATGACATCGAACTCAAAGAAAAGTTTTTCAAAAGGAACGGTGGTATGCTCCTGCAACAACAGCTAACTTCTTCTGAAGGCACTGTTGATAGGTGCAAATTATACTCGGCAAAGGAATTGGACAAAGCCACTGATCATTTTAATGTGAATAGAGTACTTGGTCAAGGAGACCAAGGTACCGTTTACAAAGGAATGCTGGCAGATGGGAGAATCGTTGCAGTGAAAAAATCCAAAGTAGTTGATAAAGGGAAGCTTGATGAATTCATTAACGAGGTTGTGATTCTTTCGCAAATCAACCATAGTAATGTGGTTAAGCTTTTGGGATGTTGCTTGGAGACTGAGTTTCCATTGTTAGTTTATGAATATATCCCTAATGAAACCCTTTCCGATTATCTTCACGAACAAAACGGAGATTTTCCGCTCACATGGGCAATGCGTTTGAGAATCGCAATAGAAGCTGTAGGAGCTCTCTCTTACTTGCACTCAGCAGCTGCCAAGCCCATTTACCATCGAGACATTAAGTCCACAAATATACTCTTAGATGAGAAGTTTAGAGCAAAAATAGCAGATTTTGGGACGTCAAAGTGTATGGACATCAATCAAACTCATGTGAACACAAAAGTACTAGGGACATTCGGGTATTTGGATGCTGAGTACTTTCGTTCAAGTCAATTCACTGATAAAAGCGATGTCTATAGCTTGGGAGTTGTTCTTGTCGAGCTTTTAACTGGACGAAAGCCGATGTTCTCAACAGGGTCAGAAGAAGCTACAGGTTTAGTACCATTTTTCATTCTATCTATGGAGGAGAAGCATTTGTTTGAGTTTCTTGATGCTCAAGTAATAAAGGTGGGCAAGAAAGAAGAGATCATGGTGGTTGCTAATCTTGCAAAGAGATGCTTAAACTCGAATGGTAAGAAGAGACCTACAATGAAAGAAGTCGCAATGGAATTGGAAGCAGTTCTTTAAGAATCGCAAAAAGGTACTGGCAATGTTCAGCATATTTATGAGGAGATAATTGAGCCTTAATACATTGTTTCTACTTCAACAGGTTCAACCTCTGCCAGTATTTCTCTATCAGTTGACGTTAAATGACAGGAAGAAAAACGCATTGAAGGTATCTGTTTCCTTACAAGTTATTTTTTAAGACAGACTACTTTTTCAAAAATCATTTCAGTATGTAATATTTATTAAGTATCTCCATAAAATTAGTTAATGGAATTCCACGCATATGCAAATGCTTTAATTTGTCATGATTTTCAATTTAGTAATAAGTTTTTTTATGTATATCGTAAACTTCCATTGAATGATATAGTGTGCTGATGAGATGACGTCGGTATCACCTAAAAATTTGTCCTATTTATTTACTTCTTGTTGTTCGTTCTATATCAGGTTTTCATGCCATTTTTCCATTCATATAGCTCTAGACAATAGCTATGTCTGCGATAACCTCTGATAAGAGTGAACTTAGAAGAGAAGAAGCAGAAGTCGAAGAAGTTAAGGGAAAAAAAAAGGGAGGGAGAATCTTTTTGCTGAAATCTGTCTACCATTACCCAGATGCTATTGGCTATTTATAGCCTTACAAACTTGGCAAATAATGTAAGCAAGACAACTATAACAGCGAAGCAAAATGATAAGAAAAGAGAAAACATGCTACGATGCTACCACTTGTGCTTAACTTAAGCAGCTCATTCATCCAACTACGTAACTAAATTGCCTATGTCTACCAACTTGACTATCTCAACAAATGTGACTAAGTCTCTGCTCGTCATCAACGCCGCCCTGCCACCCACGAACATATTGCATGCATACATAATTTGCACATGTCAACCTTGTGTCAAACAAACTCACAATTGTAGTTCAATATTTAATAGGAGAATGACAATTTCCCCTAATAGTTTTGTTGCGCTTACAGTTCAACTCTACAATTTTTTAAAATAATACTTTGTTAATTGCATCATTAATGTCAAAATTTTTACAGAAATAATACTCCTCTTATCAAAAATAAAAATATTTTTTTATTATTAAAGTTTCAACGTTAAAGCGTAATGAGATATTATGAAAGCTACCGCAAAAGGTGAGCGGTCATATGGGAAGGGAAGAGCAGGGTAGTCCTTAGAAGATTTCATTTAGCCCTAGTAACTTTTATGATTTTTTTTATAATCACTAAAACAATAAATATTTTTTTTTATATCGGCCCTTAACAAAATTTTTAATGAAATAAACAACACTCAGATTAGTCCTTAAAAATATTCTTTCAACGAAATATTACATTAGTTTAAACTGAGTTAATTTTTTGGTGAATAATTTTTTAGCTTCACCCCTACAAATGGTAAAACCCAAAACCCATAAGACAAAAGTGTCAAACTCCTTATTTAACATGGACAATTAGTGAGCATTACTCCATAGAAAAGGGTAAAAGATTATTTATTTCCTATATTTTGAATAGGGGTAAGGATATTTTGATATATATTTAAAATTACAGGGACTAAGTAGGTATTAATCAATCTTAAATTATAGAGATTAAATGAACTTTTATCCCTTAGAACAGACATTAAACCAAAACAAAAATGCAAAAAAGCAAAAAACTTAATCTTAAACATTTAACATATAAAGCTTATATATATTATCTTACATAATTACAATCACAATATATCGCAATACAATAACAACCCAAGGAAGAACACCTGATGATTATTTAATTATACGGCAGCTACAATTAGCTATCGATGGCTAACGGTAGCTTGTCGTTATTCAAAACACAAGACGAGTGAAACAAACACACATGCGCACAATACATATGTAGCAGCAAAAGCAGCTTTATTCATATGTTGTAAGTGATTTAATTAGCATTTGTAGTAGCAGAAGCATACATATCCTGGGTTGTCGTAGTGGCAAGCCCCGTCAACTGCCCCCTCCCTGCTGCGGCAATGGTACCTACAGCTTCCTGTCCTGTTACAGGGACCAGTCCATTTCTGGGCGCGTTTCGAACATTGTTTTGCTTCTGCCACTGGCATTTCTGTAACATATACACAACATATTTAATATACCCAGTTAGCTAATATCAGTTAGGCACGTGGGCTTATAAATGGTATTTAGTGCACTAAGTATACCCACATTGCTTAAGAGCAGTTATTTTAGAAAACTTCAACTATAAACTAACTTTTGAGTATGAGTTAGGTTCATATCTTTTTTAAAATGCACAACTTAACAACATAGGCACATCTTAATATCAAATTTTGATGAAAAACAATTAAGTACTGGCGAACATCAAGTCACTCACCAAAGCAAGCAAGGAGTATGAAGAACGCAAAAATAAGAGCAATAGCTGTGGTAATGCTAGCAACTGACTTAGCCATTTTTGCACTTGCTTTGGTTTTAATTTGATGAAATTGCTGAAGGCCCCAACCCCTATTTATACTTGGATATAAGCTGTCTCTTCGTCTCTAGTCAAGATCCGCAAGAGACAAAGAAACAATAAATTAATTAACCGGGGAAATTTGAATTAGACAGTAAAAAATGGATTCACGCTCGGATTATTGACAAAAGATTTTACAGTTTATTCAAATAATTGTGAATTGGAATGACGTCCTCCCAATTGCTATATTCATATACATTTTGAAGTAGTCTTAATTAGTTGAAATCTTCAAATTTAAATATAATATGCAATGCGAACTTCAATGACCCATTCTTCCCCACAACCTTGTCATTGACAAAAGATTTTACAGTTTATTCAAATAATTGTGAATTGAAATAGTGTCCTGCCAAGTGCTATATTTCATTATTTCATATGCACTCTGAAGTAGTCTTAGTTGAAATCTTGAAATTTAAATATCATATCCAATGCCCAACTTCAATGACCCATTCTTCCCTATAACCATGTTAAACCACCCTATCGAATTCTGTATATTGTATGGTTAATTGTCCTTATCAATCCGATTTACGACATACAGCACTTCATCTATGTAGCAAAATGATGATGCAAGTATCATTTTCTATTGCTTATAAAAGAAAATTAAACGTTTTATTCATAGTATTACTTTTATCAGTTTTATGTGAACCTTTAAAGACGATATAGAAAAGATAAATTCACTCTTGCTGTCACTCAATTTAGCTTAAGGTCAATTTATACCAGAATATTGAGAAGATAGAAAGAACTTAATCAATCAGACTAAATAGGGGATTTCTCCTATATTTTCAATATTATACCGTCCATGATACATACTATTTTCACATTCAATGATGAAAATGATTTTGGCTCATATTAGTCTTAATTGAGAAGAATCAATATTTAGGATCAGAAAGTGATCCCCTTTTTTGGATGAAATCCTTATTTATTTCCGACAAAAAATTTCAAAGATAACAAGACAGTTGAGGATGAAAATCCTCCAAACATACAAAAAAACCAAAATAAAAAAATGAAAATGAGTCAAAGCATTTCTTGATTACAAATTCTTGGGACATAACATATTCGAAAATCTTACTCTGATACAAGTAAGTGTTAGACACTAGGAATAATATGAAACAACTTTGTATGAGTATGATGGATACCCTGACTAAGCATAGTGATCCTAATCTTATTAAAAGGATGTATCCTCGACAACTTATTTGATCTCTTATGCTGTGCGGGCCAAATTCATTTATGTGGGGAAAATTTGTGAACAATGACCTTTAAATTATTGTACATGTAAGGTAAGAACTCTCATCTAAAAGCCTTGTTTTATTAGGTGATTATTGACATAGACAAATAAAAAAATAGCAGCTGATTAGTGATTACAATGATGTTGATGCCTAATGAAATAGAATATTTGTGATTTTTCTTTATGCTCATCGGATGTTAATAAGATAAGGATCACGATGAGAAGATCATCAACGTGTATGATGCGCATGTTGATAAAGGAAAAAATCATTATTTGAAATTAATATTTTTTTGGGTTTAAAGGTATTGGATTTTTCTTTTTTGACTATGGATAGTAGTTTTTTTTTTTAATCAAATACAGTATAGTTTTTTTTTTTTTTTTTAAAAAAAACCACCAATGAAAAGGTGGGGGGTTAGGCGGGACCCCTACCTGTGAGATAAAATCGAAAATGAATCAAATACAAAGGAGGGGGACAAAAACCAAGACCTCCCAGAGATAGAGAACAACAACAACAAAATGATAAAGGGCTAACGTCTAATGTGCGGAATCTCCTGAGCGTCCGTGCGGAGAATGCCAAGAATGCCTCTAGGAAGCTCACGGGCGGAGAGAAAGGTCCTCCTAATCCTCTGGGAGCAGGCCCAATTGGCCAGAAAGTCTGCAGCAGAAGAAGCCTCACGAAGTACATGCCTCACCTGAATAGAGAGAAGAAACCAGACTGCACGCTCGGCGCAAAGCATAAGCATAGCCCCACCGAACCGGGCCCTGGGAGCGAATCCAAGATACCACCGTAGCCGAGTCCGACTCCACCTCGAGGGCAGAGAAACCGAGCTGGATGGCCAGCTCTAACCCCTCGCACACCGCCATGAGCTCAGCATGAAGGATCGGTCTATGGCCCAAAAACGATCCAAACGCAGCCAGAACGCCTCCTCGATGATCCCTGAGAATACCCCCTGAAGCCGCCATCCCAGGGTTACCCTGCAGAGCAACCATCCACGATCGGCTGATCATCCCGAGGGGCGGTCTCTTCCAAGCAACCAACCGGATCGGCCTCTAGAAATGGCTAATATACGCAAACCCTCCATAATCCGGGGGTTCAAGACTCCCCTCACCTGGGAAGGCTTGAACCCAAAAGCAGTGCTAGCAAGTCTGATGTCAGAGTCAACCTGAAAGATGACCGCATCGAGAGAATGTCTCGACGAAAACGGAATGCATTTCGGGCCTTCCAAACTTGCCACAAAATGAAGCAAAGGCGGAAGGGCGAAGATGATTCCGGGGGGGGCGGAATGTCTCCAAAAAGTAAGCAAAGCACGGGAGACACATAACTAAGCTCTCGCATCCCCAAGATCCGCCGATAGTGGTCCCAAATAGGACGAACTCGCGGGCAGTCCACAAAAAGGTGACGAAGGGTCTCGGCAGCCCCTCCGCACAAACAACGAGAAACCATGTGGAAACCCCTCGAACATAAAGCGTCATCAGTGGCAAGGAGGCCATGAATAATCCGCCAGAGAAAGAAAGACACCCGCGTCGGGATGTGCCTCTGCCAAATCATCTCAAAAACCTCCTCTCGCGGCCTAGAACACCGCACGAGCTCCCACGCAGTCCGAAGCTGAAAAGAGCCATCAGGGCTGGGATCCCAACGTATCAAATCCGGCTCACCCATAGAAATGGGCACTAATAAAATCTGCTCGACAATAGAAGATGGCAAGATGCCCTCCAGCTTGCCTCTATCCCAGACAGTGCCCTGCCAGTAGAAGGAAACCGGCACCGTAGAAGCAGCAGGGTTAAAAAAGAATAAGGGGCAGGATCCCAGCCAGCAGTCATACCAAAAACTACAGTCACCTCTCCCAACAAGCCAGCGCTCGTGAGGCCCAGCAGTGCCGCGGACATCACAAAGGCGTCTCCACAGCGGGGAGGCAGGATATCTGAACTGAATAAGGCCCGGATGGGTGGACCTGCAATACTTGGACTTCATGAAGGAAGCCCAAAGAGAACCCCGATTTGTGACTAAGCGCCACGAGTTTGATCTCAAAGGCCTCGGCCAAATCATCGAGGGACCGAATGCCGAGGCCACCTTCATCGACTGGATAACAAACCATCGGCCATCTACACCAATGGATCAGCGCCTCCTCCGAGTCGCCCCAAAGGAAGCGGGTGAATAAACGCTCTAGGCTCTGGATAACCCTCGAAGGGGGGCGGATAACATGAAAAAGGTGCAGGGGCATAGAAGCCAAAACGTGGCGAATAAGAATCAGCTTCCCCCCAAAAGAAAGAAGACGGTTGGCCCAACCAGAGATCCTCTCCCTGATCCTCCGAACCATATCATCAAAGTAGGAGATCTTGACGCATCCGGTGAAGATCGGGCACCCAAGATAAGTAAAAGGAAGCTGACGCCACTGAAACCCGATCCGAGTGGACTATGGTACGACGAGCCGGCGGCCTCCCAATGTGTAAACCGCTCTTGTCCGGCTAATCTGGCGACCAAACCGCCTCATAATGATGCAAGAAATCCATGACCACATTGTAGGTGGATCGGCTCCCATTTGCAAAAATAATAATATCATCGGCAAAGCTCAAATGGGAGACCAAGAAGGAGCAGTGGAAAGATACCGAACTGAGGGGAATCGAGAGTACAAGTGATCTAATCCACGAGATAAATACTCCGCCGCAATAATGAAGAGGCAGGGGGAAATGGGGTCGCCCTGACGCAAGCCCCTCTCCGACTGAAAATACCCATGGATGGCTCCGCTCACAAGCACCGAGAACCAAGGGCCGTAAACAGCTCTCCGAATCAATGAAATCCAACGCTCCGAGAACCCAAAACAGCGGAGCATGTGGAGAATAAAAGGCCAGGACATACGATCGTATGCCTTAGCCATATCAAGCTTCAGCACCACATTGCTCCCACGGATCGGCCGACCGAGGTCGTGAACGAGCTCCTGGACCAAGAGCACGTTGTCATGAAGCACCCGACCAGGAACAAAACCACTCTGAGAAGGAGAGATGATACGGGGCAGAAGAGCAGAAAGTCTCTGAACAAGCAACTTGGTGATAACCTTGTTGCTCACATTACAGAGACTGATCGGTGGAAGTCTGCCCAAGAATCCGGAGAGGTCTTAAGGCGGGAGGACCGAAAGTACTCTGAAAGCTCCTAGGCATGGCCGAACCTCTGAAGTAGTCAAGAACGGCATCCAATAAATCACAGCCAATAATGTCCCAAAGACGACATTTGGTAGAACCGATCTTGAGAACCCATCCGGACCTGGAGCACTCTCAGGATCAATGGAAAAAACCGCTCGTCTAACCTCATCCATATCCGGCTCCCTGCATAAGTCCACATCGTCCTCAGTAGTCACTAATGAGGGAATAGAGTCAAAGTCAGTCTGCTGGAACTGGCCAGAATCTCCCGTCAGTAAGCCCCGGAAAAACTCAACAGCAGAGTCGGCAACAGCAGTAGGCTCAGAAATCCACTCGGAGGAAGAGGCATCCCGAATTCTATGAATATGAAGCAGCTGACGCTTTTTCCGAATCATCGCATGAAAAAAGCGAGTGTTAGAATCGCCCTCACGAACCCATCTAACACTGGACTGCTGACGCAAAAAAATCTCTTCACGGATCAGTGCTTGCTGCAACCTAGCCCTAGCCTCAGAAAAAGCAACTCTGTCATCGGCGGAGCCAGAAATATCATACAATCTCTCTCTCTCAGCCACTAACTCCTCAGCCTGCTGGACCTGGGAAAAAACGTTCCCGAAAACATCCCTGTTCCAAGCCTTCAGGCAGAGCTTGGCGAGAAAGCTTCTGCTGAAAGGCTCTCATCCCCGCACCAGACACTGGAGCACCCCAAGACCGCCGGACAAGGTCAATAAAGCCCGGATGCTTGACCACACATCAAGAAACCTGAACCGAGAAGGGCCTCTAACAACATCTCTGTCGCAGGAAAGGAGAAGGGGACAATGATCGGAAGCGATGCAGTTCAGGTGAGAAACCCGAAACACAGAGAAATAATCCGACCAACGGGCATTACAAACAACTCTATCAAGACGCCTCCGAGTATGCCCGTTGGTCCAAGTGAAGGGACTGCCAACAAAGCCTGCATCCTCCAAACCACAACTAAGTAATGCTTCATTAAAAGCATCAATAGCCCTCTGGGCCTGAGCATGACCACCAGAAATCTCCGTTATCGCCTGAACAACATTAAAATCACCTCCCACAATCCAAGGGAGATCATGACTGTCGGCAAAGGTCTCGAGAGCGGTCCATAAGTCCTCTCTCACATCCATGAGGCAACTAGCATACACATAAGAAACATAAACAGGAGCAGGGAAGAAGGAATGACTAACCCGGCAGTGGATCACCTGACCCATGTCGTGCAGAAGCTCCACCGAGAACGGGGCCGACCAGAAAACCCAAATCTTCCCAGATTGGGAAGATAAGGCATGATCAAACCCAAGCCGCAACCGAGTAGCCTCAAGCCGATCGACAGAAAGAAAAGGCTCCAAAATACAAACCAGGGACAACCGATGCAAACGAACTAGTTTCCGCAATCTGCGGACAGCGGGGGCTTTTCCGATCCCCCTGATATTCCAAATAAGGGAACTAATCATGGGGGGTAGACAAGCGTCCCCGTCTCCGTCTCTGAGTGTTACGGTATTTACGGCCCGTAACGAGGGTAAAATCTCGCGACGAGCTCGAAATCCGAACAACTTGTCAAAATCATCAATGATCGCATCACGACCTGCGGAGTGTGGGTCTCTGAGTCGGTCAAGAAACGAACATCCTCACCAGAGCCTCTATCCGAATCGGTATGAATATCCTCACCCAAGTGATATAACCCCGGACGCCTCTGCTCATCCCCATCATCAGGCTCCGGAATATCAGTGCAGTGGGAGTTGAATCCCACATGAGAATGATGAATGATAGGGGTCGGTCGGTCATCGGGAATGGACGAAGCGCCACCAGGGGGCATAGTCTTTGGGACCGGATCCAGTAGTCGGAGACCCCAACGGCTAGACACATAAACACAAGAATCCGGGGCAATCTTGAACCCGCTATGGTAGCTGAAATATGTATCCCTCACCGACAGGATTTGAGGTATCACCGTATGCCGAGCCGTAGATGCCGGCTCCGGATGCTCGTCAGTAAGGGGCATGGTCTGCTTGCCCTTGTCGGGCGCTGGTCGG
The DNA here is from genome assembly GCA_030444775.1 of Atalantia buxifolia. Taxonomy (NCBI): domain Eukaryota; kingdom Viridiplantae; phylum Streptophyta; class Magnoliopsida; order Sapindales; family Rutaceae; genus Atalantia; species Atalantia buxifolia. The sequence continues at coordinate 23,163,048 of CM059838.1, forward strand.
TGAGCTGGACTAGTAGGGTGGGGCCTTGCGAAGCCACAGGTTAGTGACAAAACAAGCCTCGATCTTTGTGTCCAAGGTGCCGACAGAAGAAATGCGATGTTAGGAATCTTCTCAAAGATAACATCCGCCAAAAACCACTATCCCCCTCTCCGATCCAAATACGGGGGAGCAAAGGCTGCGAAATATCATATTCAACTAAAATGCGAGCAACGGATGGTCGATTGACCGATGCCGTGGCATGATCAACCCATGAGAGGAGTGCCTATCGCGTGCAATGGAGTATAAGCGACTTTACAATGAATAAAATGTACTGGTAAATAAGGTAAAGATACCCACACTGGGACTATAGGGGATTCTTCCGAACAACGGAAATCCGTACTCCATTTAAAAATACGCATCCCCCTACCGTTAACATACCAAGTCTGTCTCACCCAGATGCGAGAATAATCCTCCTCCAAAGACAATTTAATTAAAATATGACGATTATCGAGCAAGGAAATTTGAGAATTCCCTTTTAAACCTAGGGATATAAAAAATTTCCTAATAATGTCCATAGGAGGGCGGCCGAAGGAAAACTTACCCACAAGAGCCAATTTGAAGGGCTCGGCCATGGCAGCAATTTCCTCAGTAGAAAAAATAACTGCAGGTTCCCCACGCATGAGCGAAACAAGCTTAAGCGGAAAATTTGTCCCTCTGTCGACACAACGTCGAGAAAGATTTTTGGGGCCGGATCGGAGCATCGGGGTTTAGGATAGTGGCGGGATGGAGAATGGAGGCATATGAATATTGAGGTTTCTGGGTTGTTTGGTTTGGGTTTTGAATTTGGGCTTGAGGAGGAGAGATGGGCTTATGGGGTTGGGCTTGGTCAATTGGGTATGTTTTAATTACTTGGGCTTGATGTTGTTGGATATTTGTATTTGGTTTATGGGCTTGGCCTTTATTAAAGGAATTGGGTTTAAAATTTTTGGAAATGTGGGCTTGGTTTTTAAAGGAAACTTGGGCTTGGGTTTTAACATTTTGATTAAGGGTTTTTTGGTTGGGATTTTCGGATTGGGCTTTTTTAACACTTGGGCTTTGTTGTTTTCATGGGCTAGGGTTTTGCTTGGATAGTTAGTGTTAGGATTAGGGTTTTTTGAGATGGGAATGTTTGAAGGGGGGGGCGGCGGCTGCTGCACAATGGAGCTCACGGCTGGAATTTTTTCCCCCATGGATGGCGATGGTTGGAACCGAAGATGACTTGGTGAAGATGAAGGAATGGTGTCCGGGAAGTAAACCGCGCCGGTGACCGCGGGAAGGAGGGTTGAAGAGGCGTCGGTTTGGGTGGTTTTGCCGTGAGGAAGTGCGGCCTTAGCTTTGTTTTGAGTGAGGGTTTGAGGTGCGGTTGAGAGAGCTATGTTATGGCCGGAGTTGGAGTAACCCGTGAGAGGTTGATCTTTGCATGTTGGTGGCGTCGGAAATGGCCACAAAACTCTCGGTTGCCATGGGGTTTTTGAAGATCTTTGACTAGCTCTAGGGCTAGATCCGAAGATGGTGGTTGGAATGTGGTCGGGTAGGTCAAGGAGGGTGGTGGCGAGGGTTAATATCAGGAAATGGCTTTGAAATTTTCGGTTTGAGTGGGTATTCTTGTAGAAGGTGGGCTAGATCTAGATCTAGATCTTGAGGTATTGTGTGGAGGGTGGTCGGACGGTTCATGGGAGCTGTTGGAAGCAAGAAATTGGCGTCGGAAGTGGGCTTGGAGACCGCTTGGTGTAATGGGGTGTTTTGGAGATGGATGGCCGGATTTTAGTAAGTTGTTTTGTGGGTGTTTTTGTTGGTTTAGTGGCTGCCGACTGGAATTCGTGTTGCCGGCATTAAAAGGAGGTGCCGGAGGTGAGGGAGAGCCATCACCAGCCTCCGGGGAGGCCATGAACGGTCGGTCAATGGCCGGTCAACGCTGGTCAGCGCCGGTCAACGGCTGGTCAACGCCGGACAAATCCGGTCAACAGTGACAAGTTGAGAGAGTTTTCTAGAGAGAGGTTTTTAGTGAGAGGTTTCAAAAGAGGGAATGGTTTGGGTTATCAAATACAGTATAGTTATTTGAACCTATCAAATACTATATTAATGGGTTTATTGAATATTTTAATAGGTATAGTTATTTGAACCTATTAAAATATTCAATAAACCCATTAATATAGTATAAATTTGACCACTACATACTGAATAATTATATTTATATACAAAATAAAAAATTAATAAATGAAAGAGAGAGGCAACAAAGCATAATACAGAGCCGGACCCACATCTTCATACAACTATGTCATAAAAGCAGTGGCAGTTCCTATGCTATGATAGTAATTTAAGCTATGGACATTCTAGTAATAAAAAAATTAAATAAACAATAAGTCTAATAAGTAATTTAATGAATTCAAATAATCTCAACTAATCAGATATTATTCTATTATTTTTGGATAATAGTAACAAAGTACGATTTCAAAGATAACAATTCAGATGGCTAGGAGAGTTTTCCAATGAATATTAAGATATTTAAATTAGTAGTTCGGAGAGAAAATATTAGAAGGATCACGGAATCAGAGAGATGGCTGGATTACCACCAATATTTTTAAACTATAGAGATGTGGGTAAAAATTAAAATAATTTTTTAATCTTTTAACAGTCAATTAAATAGAACTACTTGAATGCCAGCTAGCTAGATCCTGGGGGTGATTACTGATTACCTGCAAAATTCATTCCATTGATTAAGGAGTATCTAATTAGCAGATTTGATATCACTCGTATGTTTATATGATGGATAAAAGTATTAATTGAAAAAAAATGTTAATGGAAAATAAATGGTACTTGTCATGTAATTCATTGATTCATCCCAAATCAAGAAAAAGTAGATGTGGTGCAGATTTCGAGTATCAATTTTGTTAATTATAGTTGGCAGAGCCTCAAACTATATATTATAATTGTATAAACCTAAATATAATGGACCCTTAATTTCTTACTTGAGAAGAAAAACCCCTGGTTCAAAAAAGTGATTTATTATTATTATTATTATTATTTTCAAATCAATCAAGATAGAAGCTGGTTGCTTTAGTGATGTCTGGTATTGTTTGTGTGAACCATTTTCCTGCGCCTTTAACCCCTTATTAGGGAATAAAAATGTAGAAAAATAGCTTGTGCAAAGTGCGAATGATGTGGAACAGCGCAGCGTGTCTATAGAGATTTGGCCGAGCAGGGGCGGATGCAGTGCAGGACCACTGGGGGCTCAAGCCCCCACTGAAAAAAAAAACTTTTTTTTGTTTAAAAGAAATTTTAAAATTTTAAACAGCCTCTGTAAAAATTATTAAATAACTTCATTTTTTAAATTTTAAACTATTATTTTAATAATTGTAAAGTAATAATTTGACTTAAAAAAAAAAGCCCATAACCCAAAATATTTATAATCCCAAAATTGAACCGTGAGTGCCACAATTGTAATTAGGGATTGTCTTGAATGAAAAGAGAAAGTTGCAAGCGGCAGTTCTGTTCTTTATTCCCAGAATCATGATAAAGAAAGCAAAAGGAGAAGAAGCCAGGAGGAGGGTGATTTATTAATTGTTGTGAGCTTGAGTGGGTGGGACGTGGACCAGCTTGCCTTTACAATCAATTTTCAATCAAGTAAACATGTCTTTTCGGTTTTTTTTTTCAAATTAACTTAATAATTTCGTACTTTATTTTTTTTCACATGTCAACACATCTCTATACAAATTGTAATTGTTCAAGTGATTAATTCTAGTCTTTATAGTTTTTTTTTAATGATTTTGTTTATAACTATTAGTAAATTAATTTTTTCAATTGTAATTAATTTATTTTTATATAACTACTCATATATATAATTTTGATACAGATATGGAAAAGTATTTTAAAAGAAAATCAGCGATGCCGCTATTTCCAGAGAGAGATGAAAGTGGTCCAGAAAAACGAAATAAGTTTGACTTAGAATTGTCAGAACTTCCTTCTGATCCTGGACAGCGACCTCCAATTTCTTCTTACAGTCCTAATGTTCGAGATGAAGTTCGTAGAGCATATTTACAAATGGGTCCTTGCCAACCTAAATTCCACAATTTTTGTAAGTCTAAATTTGGGCAACAACAGCGACGATTCAATCCTGCTTGGTTCAATAAATATGAAAATTGGTTAGAATATAGTATATCAGAGAATGCTGCATATTGTTTATGTTGTTATCTTTTCAGACTAGAAATTGGTGAACAAGCAAGTGGTGAGACATTTACAAAAAATGGGTTCTCAAATTGGAAAAAACCAGAAAGATTAGAAGAGCATGTTGGAGGTCCTAATAGTGCTCACAACAAGGCCGTGGGTTATTGTGAAGATTTAATGAAACAAGAGCAGCAAGTTCGAACATTTTTCAACAAACATTCTGATCAAGATCGAAAAGATTATCGAACTCGCCTGTTTGCATCCATTGATGTTGTTTGGCTTCTTTTAGAACAAGGACTTGCATTTCGCGGTCATGATGAATCTGATAATTCAAGCAACCAAGGAAATTATCTTCGAATTTTGAGATTTCTTGCCGATCACAATGAAGATATCAAAAGAGTTACTTTGAAAAACGCTCCTGGAAACAACATGTTGATTGCACCTTCAATTGAAAAAGATATTGTAAGGGCTTGTTCTATTGAAACTACCAATGCTATTATGAGAGACGTAAGTGATGCATTATTTTCTGTTTTAATCGATGAATCCCGTGATGCATCTATGAAGGAGCAGATGGCTGTTGTATTGAGATATGTAGATAAGAATGGATCTGTCATTGAGCGTTTTATAGGTCTTAAGCACGTTACCAGTACCACTGCTATCTCACTAAAGGAAGCTCTTGATCAATTATTTTCTAAGCATGGATTGAGTATATCTAGGCTGCGCGGGCAAGGTTATGATGGGGCTAGCAACATGCAAGGCGAGTTCAATAGTCTTAGAACACTTATTATAAATGATAATGAGTGTGCTTATTATATACATTGTTTTGCTCATCAACTACAATTAGCTATTGTGGCTGTTGCAAAGAAGCACGATCAAGTTAATTCTTTCTTTAATGTAGTTGCTAACATTGTCAATTTTGTTGGGGCTTCATGTAAACGACGAGATATTCTTCGAGAGAAGCAATTACTTTCAGTTGTTGAAGCACTTGAAAATGAAGACTTACCGAGTGGGCAAGGCCAAAATCAAGAGATTACATTGAAACGTTTTGGCGATACACGTTGGGGCTCACATTATGGTACGTTGCTTCGCATAATCTCTTTGTTTCCACATATAATTAGTGTGCTTGAGATAGTTGCAAAAGATAAGTCGAACTCTAGTGAATAGAGATTTCAAGCAAATTATTTGGTAGAGTTTATGCAATCTTTTGATTTTGTCCTTAGTTTATATTTGATGAGGGATATACTTGCACTTTCAAATGAGTTGTCACAAGCACTTCAAAGAAAGGATCAAGATATTCTAAATGCCATAAAGTTGGTTGAAATATGCAAGAAAAACTTGCAAATGATGAGAGACAATGGGTGGGATTCTTTGTTTTCTGAGGTTTCTTCTTTTTGTTTGAAGCATGATATTGATGTCCCTAATATGAATGATGTTTTTTTGCCATGGGGTCGATCACGACGTAAGACTCGAGAGATCTCAAACATGCATTATTTTCGAGTTGAACTATTTTTTGCTGTTTTAGATTTGCAACTTCAAGAGCTAAATAATCGCTTCAATGAGGTGAATGTGGAATTGCTTCTTTGTTTGGCATGTCTATGTCCAAATGACGCATTTGCTGCTTTTGATAAGGACAAGTTAGTACGTCTTGCTCAATTTTATCCAAAGGATTTTTCACCAATAGAACTTATGGCACTTAAGACTCAGCTTCAAACTTACATAATGGATATGCGTTCCAGTACTGAGTTTGCAGGATTGAAGGGAATCGGTGACCTTGCTAAAAGAATGGTTGAGACAAAGAAAGATAAGGTGTATCCATTAGTATATTTGTTGGTGACATTATCATTAGTTCTTCCAGTTTCTACAACCACAGTAGAGAGAACATTTTCAGCAATGAAATTTGTGAAGAATGAACTTCGGAATCGAATGGGAGATGAGTGGATGAATGATAATTTGATTGTTTATGTAGAAAAAGATGTATTTAATAGCATTGATAATGAGTCTATTGCACAATGTTTTCAGAATATGAAATTGCGTAGAGGACAATTGTAAATGGGTTATCAAAAATTTTATATATTTAAGTTTCAATTTTTACATTTTATTGTTATTTAATTTAGCCCCCGGTAAATTATTTTTCTAAATCCGCCACTGTGGCCGAGTACCCAAGAAATTTTGTAGCCGCCAGCCTGTGACTGTGCGTGCTTAGAGGATTATTGGCATTGCGCACACACACATATATATTCTATCCTATTTTTTAAAAAAAAGGCATGGAAATTTGAAAATACCCGACAACTGCTTCCCAGTTTCTCCCTTTATGGAAATGTGCACATGAAGCTGGAAGCCTGCAACCACAATCCTCGCTTCAATTATTTTACTGATTATCTTTTTCTTTTTCCCCCAAGAGCATATAGTTTCACTAAATTTCAAATTACAATTACAAATTTTCTGATATTCTCTGCTGGAAAGTTATTGGAATCAACCAAAATCCTACATATAATTAGGTTGAGCAAATGAAGATATAACAATCTTAAACTCACATATAAAATTGTAAAAGTAGCACAAATAAAATGAAACATTAAATCAAGCAATATTCAGTCATAGTTCAAGGTATACATTTATAAAAAATACACAATAAACATTGATTGTTTTCATGAAGATAGACACATATAACTAACAGTAGGTTACTTATTATTTTAAATATTATTTCGTGAATCAGCTGCAGCTACATAGCTGTGACCAACACAATAGTAGCTTGTTATTTCCAAACACAAGAGGAATAAACACACAAAAGCAGCAAAAGGCATGCATGCAGCTTCTTCAAGTTGAGTAACTATAGCTAGCAATTGAAGAAGCAGAAGCAGGCAAAACTAAGACCATCTCTGCATAGTGCAGCCTCTGCCGGATTTGCCATTTCTGTAATACACAACACGTACATAAAATGATTAATTTCTAGTTAATTAAATGTTATAATGCATGCATGCGTGCAAAAACTTTTCATCATGAAGTACACATCAATGGCACTCACCGAATGAAGCGAAGATGATGAAGAATGCAAAAAGAAGAGCAAAAGTCATTGTAAAGCCAGAAACAGATTTAGCCATTTTAATTTTTACTTGTTGCACTTGCTGTACTGGTTTATTATTTCCTGAAAATGGTAAGAGACCCTAGCCCCAACTTATACACTTGCAATGTAAGCTATCACTTCTCTTTTTGAGAAAGTTTCGATGAAATTTTTAGACCTTACTAGATTTTTAACGTATCGATAAAGTGCAAGGTTTAATTGTTGTTTCGTATTAGTTCTTTTCCTCGTTTTTTTTTCATTGATTTCAAGGAAATATGCCTATATATATTCACGTTGTTTCCCATGTTTTGAAAAATTAACGCCGTTTGTTAAATTTAAAATTTTATAAATATTATGATAAACACGTACATGAATCGAATTTACAAAATGCCTTAATTTTTAAATAAACAAGTGATTTTAAACTTCCTATACGTGCACAATGTGGTTGGCTATTAGGTAACCATCTCCCACATTGGGAATATGTAAACAACAAATATATCAGTACCAACAAAGACAGATAAATCAACTCTCGATGGTGGTTTTAGTCTAGATTCAAAAGATATCTCATGATAGTTGTCCCAGGTTTGTTCTTAGCCTAATATGTATTTTCAGCAGATGTGGCAAAAATGTAAAATTTAAAAACAAGTAAATTTTATCATTTTCTTAATTATTTTTTTCAAATCTTTTTCTTTTACCTTACTTTTTAAAAATTTTCAAAAAGTAAGCTGGGGTCACCTTGAGTTTTTTTTTTTTTGGGTTTTTTTTAACTTTTAAAATTTTCAAAAGTTAAGTTAGAGTTGCCTTGAAAGCCTTTGCTATAGCTTACGATTACATTACTTTTGAAAAATTTTCAAAAAGTCAGGGGTCACCTTGCACAAACGCTGTTCCGCTTCTACATTTATAATAATCTCGGACTTAGTTCAATCTATGTCTAGTTTGCAAATCAAGATCAAGTGATGACATAACATCATTACAACAATAATCCTAAACTTTCATAAGTAAACTTTTAGAGGCCCAATTACATTGGGGCCGAGACCAATAACTTAATTATATCTAGACCAACTTAATTAAATCTGTGATTAGAAACTTGAGTAATTATTGCGATCGGTGGATTTTTGTACGTTCAATTACATCAATAGCGATAAAATAGAATTGTTGGATATCCCTTATCCATACTTTTTCTCATTAGTCATAATTGTCCCATAGACAATAACAAATGCAGGATTTTAATATGAATAAAAAATTTCTTTTCAGTAATCTCATATTTACAAATATTTTCTTTTAGTTTCTTTTAGTGTTTCTGAAAAAGAGAAACATGTAAAAATATATTTTAGCTTGTTATATGATTTTTTGGGGTCAAATCATAGTGTTTCAGGTAATTTTTATAAATAAAATAAAATTTTGTCTCAAATAAGCACTCTCCCCCAAAGAAGGGGAGAGGATGAAACCCAAATTGATTAAAATGCAGGCTCAAGTGGTCAGCCAAAGAAATTTACGTAAAAACCACTCGGTCAAGCCCTTAGGGCTCATTGAGTACTCATTGATATGGCTATGATTAATTAATTCTATTGTGACTAAGGTTTTTTTTTTATCTGAAATCTAAATAGATTTGAATTTAGCTTAAGTCTGAATAGGTCTGAATGATAAGTTTGTTTTTTCTTTTTCATCATCTGAAGAGAAAAACTTAAAAGCTAGTCGTTTTATATAAATATCCTTTTAACTTGTGCATATATTTATTCTTCACAATTGATAATTTTTACAGGTTGATTAGTTTGGTAGTATTAAAAAGAAATATCATTATTGTTGATCTTAATTTAATTTTTTAATAAAAGATGTAATTAATATCAAATTTTATTATAAAGTCAACATTGTTATTTTATTTTTGATTCATCACAATGAACATAATTTGATTTGTTTAATATTTCATTTTAACTAATGTCATCATGTGAATAAAAATTTAAAGTAATTAAAAAAATAACTTCAAAAATAAATTAATATTAGGTCAAAATTTGTACAATGAAATTGAGGCTCATGAACATGAGGTCAAGCATGATCATGTAATCAAGCATAAAGATGAGTCAATCCTGGCAAAACCATAAATTAAAACAATAAAGGGGCAAAATCAAGCAGCTGCGGTCGGGATAAAAGCTTTAGCTTTTGTAGAGCCCATGGTGATGGCAGTTTACAATGACTTGTAGTCCGCGATGGTGGATTGAGATCCTTAGCCTCCTGTGGCTTTGATGATTATCGCAGTGCTACGACGGCTTAGGCAGTAGTGACTGTCGAGAATTGTAGAGGTTGCCGTGAGGAGCAAAATCCAGGTGGTGACGAGTCGGTGACGAGTCAGAAATACGACGGACTGCGCCGATCGTGGTGGCACTTTGCTCAAGGAACTGTAGCTTCATGTCGCTCTTTTCCGCTGCTTTGTGGTAGTGGTGAAGGTGGCATTGTGCTTGCTGAATCGTGGGCTTCGGTTGATGACCTCTAATGCCGGTGATAAAGTGGCCACTGTGAGCGGCATATTGGGTTTGTGGATTTGCACCTGACCTGTTTCCATTATTTTGACCTGATTCGTTTGCCTTGTTTCTTTGTCTTTGTTTTGGTGCTTTTCCGACCATAGTTGTTGAGTTTTGCATACTTTTTGGTCGTTTCCCACAGACGTTACCAACTGTTGGTGCCAAACTTTGGTTCAACAATAAGAGTTGATAAAGAGTTGTTTACTTGAGGAACATGTGATGAGAGAGCATGTTGTACTCGGAATAAAGAGCTTGGTAGTCGGAATCTTGCAAAACAATAATCTATTAGGGTCGCTGGGAGCGGGAATGTTTGATCGAGAGTAGCAAGATAATAAATAAATAATAAGAGAGAGAAAGAAGAGAATAAGAGAAAAGGCATAGAGGATATTGCATCCTCTCCTCTAATATGTCTGTCTCTCATATCCTTACCTCTGATTGTCTTGTTACCTTTGAGTGGTAACCTCTTTATATAAGAGAAAATAGTAAGAAGTATAACTAAATTAGGAAAACTTATCTTTTATCTTATAGGATTCGAGTTTGACAAGGATTAACACTTGTATTATTTTATCTTATTTAGATTAAGACATATTATTATTTGTGGATCCTTGGGCTTGGGTTGGTAAAAATATGGGTATAACAACTAATATTATTTTTTGGAAATTCACCTCCCGTATACGATGACATATTGACCTAATTCTTGCCATTCTGGAGGGGCGAAACTACTTGTAAAATCCTGGCAAAATAAAATATTGAATTGAAAATTTACTCATTTTATATGAATTTTAGCTCGATCCCCTCAGTTTTTATAAATTTGTTATAGCCTATAAAATGTTATGGAGTGATTATTAATTACAACCCACTAGCCTCTTCAATTTTATAGATTTATGTTATAACCTAGTCAAATTTATTGTTTCTTTATTATGGCCCTATCCAACCAAAAATTCTAGGTCCACCACCGCATATAATTATGTCGTAGCGCTTTAATATGTCATGATGGTGTTGTTGAGAAGGATCTTCGTTTGATTCCTATCATCTTTTTATATAGATTTTGATGGTAATTACTTCAAAATGATCATAAAAAGATATTTAATTCCTAATTTCTTTTAAAATTAAATGATCCAAGTAATGGATCGGGTCTTTTAGGATTTTTCCTACTAGTAGGTGTTAGGGAATTTAATCCTGCTTAAGATTTTGTAAGCAAAGATATCAAACAAATAATAAGAAAAAATAGAAGGAGAATAAAATCAATAACACAATATAAGAATTTACGTGAAAAACTTTTATACTAGAGAAAAATCATGACTGCCAAAGACGATGAAAGAAAAATCCACTTTGTGAAAATTTATTACAATCACTCCAGTATTTTCCCTCACACCCAAAACCCCAATAACACTCAATTTCACAATAGACCTATTGTTTCTAACACACGAGAAGCTGTCTACTTACAGAAAACTAATTGATGTGTTATATAAATGAGTGAACCTAACCTCCCTATATATAGTGATTAATTCTTGTAGGAGAAGTAATCATTTTCTTATACTAGTAATATTCCTTCTTAAATAAGTCAAGTCACAAAGGGAAATAAACCACTTGGGCTTAGCCCAAGTGGTTAGAACCCTTCTCTCACAAATGTGAGGGAAGAGGTTCGAGCCCCCGCAGATGCATTGCAGGGGTTTAATTTAAATTTCTTTCCTTGGAGCCTTAGAGCTCGAGTGAAGGTAATATTTCTCCTCAAATGAGAGTTTGAAGTCCCTCGAATATTTGAGAGGATTAAAAATCTAGGCGGTACTATATAAGATTTAATGTAAACTAGTCCCAGTAATTGTTGTATATATCAGTTATAATCTCATGTATATGAGTTGTAATCTTAAACAATAGTCTCATGTAATAAAAAAAAAAAGTCACAAAGGGAAATAACTTATTCTTTAAATAGAAATCCTACAAAAAGAAAAATATCCTAGGAAATTCTTATTGGAAAATAAGATATATTTTCTAACAATCTCCATCTTGGCGAGTTTTTCAATTAGGTGATAAAACATGATCCATCTTGTATCCACACAACCATGTCATCTCCATCTTATTTACTCCACCAAAACTACACTCATATAGGGCTTGTGAGAATCACTCCATCATGGATAAAATTTTGTCCTCTATTTAACAACCATAATTCTCTACACCAAGAATCATCATACTCCACCTTATCGAGAGTACATATATTCGGCATATGTTGATCACCTTACTGAAAATAGCTACCCTCATGTTTGGCTTTCTTGTGAGTCCTCAGCCATCAACATAAAAATTCCACCACACACCTTGCATAAATGTTAAACCATGTCTTGTGTGCAAATCCTATCGACCTACTAGCAATAATACATCCTCTTCCATGGCACGCCAAAAAGGATAAACTAGTCTCTCATGAAGAAAAGAGACACACTACTAGCTGACATTATCAGTATCTCCACATACTAATTTAGAGCTATTTGCTGAACTTACTCCATTATGACAATATTCTTTAAGGTATCTTGATTGCCTACACACCTCTAAGGGTTTCCACCAATGGGAATAGCAACAAGGTTTACATCACCCTATTGAATCAATATATCCTTAACTTGAATTCTCAACAAGCCAAAATTGATTCTTCCATCGAACTTCTCAACCTCAATCCTCACAGGATTTGAAAATTTGTTTGCAGGTATTATTGCTTTGCAGAATAATCTTTAGCACTGATACCACTTGTTAGGGAATTTAATCTTGCTCAAGATCTTGTGAACAAAAATATCAAACAAATAATAAGCAAAAATAGATGGAGAATAAAATCAATTACACAACACAAGAATTTACCTGGAAAACTCCTATACTGGAGAAAAATCACGGTTGGCAAGGATAACGACAGAAAAATCCACTTTGTGAAAAATTGTTACAATCACTCTATTATTTTTCCCTCACACCCAAAATGCCATAACCCCCAATCTCTCAATAGACCTATTGTTTCTATCACACAAGAAACTGTCTACTTGTATAAAATTGATTGTTATGTTATATAAATAAGTGAACTCAGACTCCCTATATGCAGTGATTATTTTTTATGGGACAAGTAACCATTTTCTTATACTAGTAATATTCCTTCTTAAATAAGTAAGTCTCAAAAGAAAAAATTACTTATTCTTTAAATAGAAATCTTACAAAAAGGAAAATGTTCTTTAAATAGGAATCCTACAAAAAAAAGAAAATATCCTAAGAAATCCTTATTGAAAAATAAGACATATTTCCTAACAGTCGATGAATGGGGGCTACATGTTCGGGTAAAGAAAAGAAATGACATCAAACTCAAAGAAAAGTTCTTCAAACGGAATGGTGTTATACTCTTGCAACAAAAGCCAACTTCTTCTAAAGGTAATACTGATAGGTGCAAATTAGTCATTGCAAAGAAACTAGACATAGGCACTGATCATTTTAATGTAAATAAAGTACTTGATCAAGGAGGCCAAGGTACTGTTTACAAAGGAATGCTAGCAGATGGTAGAATCGTTGCAGTGAAAAAGTCCAAAGTAGTTGATGAAGGGAAGCTTGATGAATTCATTAACAACGTTGTGATTCTTTCGCAAATCCACCACAGAAAGGTGGTTAAGCTTTTAGGATGTTTCTTGTAGACTAAAGTTCCATTGTTAGTTTATAAATATATCCCTAATAGAACCTTTTATGATTATCTCCATAAACAAAACGAAGAGTTTCCACTGAAATGGGCAACACGTTTGACAATTGCAGTTGAAGCTACAAGAACTCTCTCTTACTTGCATTCAGCAGACAACAGCTGCCACAGTCATTTACCATTGAGACATTAAGTTCACGAATATACTCTTAGATGAAAAGTTTAAAACAAAAATAGCATATTTTAGGACTTAAAAGTTTATTCACATTAATCAAACTCATATGACAGCAAAAGTACTAGTGATATTCAGGTTTTTGAATCCTAAGTATTCTTGTTCCAGTTAATCCACTGATAAAAGAGATGTGTATAGCTTTGGAGTTGTTCTTGGTGAGCTTTTAACTGGACGAAAGTCGATATTCTCAACAGGGTCAGAAGCTGCTACGAATTTAGTAGCATTTTTCATTCTATCTATAAAGGAGAACCATTTGTTTGAGTTTCTTGATGCTCAAGTAATAGAGGTGGGCAAGAAAAGAAGAGATAATGGTGGTTGCTAATCTTGTAAAGAAATGCTTAAACTTGAATGGTAAGAATAGACCTACCATGAAAGAAGTCGCAATGGAATCGAAAGCAATTCATTAAGAATCGCAAAAATGTATTGGCAATGTTCAACATATTTATGAGAAGATAATTGAGCCTTTTTATATTGTTTCTATTGGGAAAATATGCTCTTTACAAGCAAATGTGTTTATTTAATTGTAATAAATAATTTTTCTGATTAATAAAATAAATGAAGTATTTTATTGAAGTATCTTAGTTGTATTAATATTTTAAATAAAGTCTATTTACTCATATTATATGTATTTATGTGATCACTATATGGATTCATAGAAGATATAAATACAAGTTATCTTATGATTAAATAAATTAAGTTCGCAATTAATAAATAAAGTTGAGCATTTTATTTAGGTATAGACTATAATAAATTTATTGAATGATTTGTCTTAATCATGTATAAATTTATTGATGTAGTACTACTACATTGAATAGGATCATATGAGATTTAATTAACTTTGTAATAATTGTCAGACTTATAAAATCTTATAAACATTGATTTTACTGTATTCTTAATCTTGAGTTAGTTATAATTTCCTGGTTGTAATTGTTATTTCATTTGAGTTGCCAATAGGCACGACACACACTTATAGTCAAGATTACCCGGTAGCTTGGTGGGAGCAATTATGAGTATTGAAATTATAGATTAACAATATAGAATTTGTACAACATATCATTTAATAGGTTTTCGGTACTTGATCATAGAATTCTCTGACCAGAGTGTGTCAATATATTTAGTATTGTTGAAAATTATCATTAGAGAAAACCAGTAAGTACTAAGAAATAAGATGTAATTAAATTGATTGGACATTTGAAATATCAATTTAATTAAAGATGTGGTACAAAAAATTATGCAGTAAAGAGATCAATGTGGCTTGGGACGAATTATTATTCGAGCATATAATTATGGAAGTAAGTTCCAATTTTATAGTGAAGTAGAGTTGGAATTAAATGATTAGGCTTGTTCATTTACAGGCTTAATTTTTGTAGTTAATATTGTATGTTCTCAAATGATCCTCGAGTTAGCTTATTTAATTGACTGCACCACCACTGGACGTAAAAAGAAGACTACTGGTATATTAGGTGATAAACTGTTTATGTATAAATGCAGATGCTATTGGTGTCAATGTGCAAGTGTACACAACAAGTAATAAAGTGATGAGTATTCAAGATCATCTCCACAGGGATTGATGTTATCAAACTTGCTACAATAATAATCTTAACAGTGCAAATTTTGTGTCTAAATTAAGATAAAACAATTAATGAAACTAATATACTAATTAAAATAAAAACACAATAAATAAAATGCAACAAAGTAAATTATCACGTCAAACTCAAGGATAAAACCAATAGGAATATAGAGTAGTTGAGTGAATAAACTCTCCTAATGGTCTTGACTATTTTCTAATGGTTGGCTCGGTTGCTGCAGTATCTGCTACAGCACTGGGCAGAATCCTTATGCATCCTCAGCTGTCGCATGTTGGATATCTTATATCTATATGCAACCTAATAGTGATCAGTTGTTATGCCAACATAAGATATAATATTACACGCTTAGGTTCTATTTACCCTACAAAGTGAATCCCTGTGTCTAGTTCATCACTAATCTTAAATCAAGCATGGCCTTTTTGGGACTCAAGTAAAACTCAATATGAGAAACCCAATTTAAGATCAAGTATTGCTTTGATATGTTCCACTGAGTTAGGCCCTTTTGTGGCTCTTCCTTAGCTAGTATCATTAAATGAGTAATCAACCGAAATAATGAATAAAAATAAATTCTATCAAAACAAATCACTAAAGAAACATGCAAAGAACACATATATTCAGTCAATAAACCATCAAGATTGTTTATCACTCAACTACAAATAAGTTTGGTTCATGATTTGCAAAAGAAAAATAAAGAACAAGATTTCAGCTATCAAACACATCCGCATAAATAAAAAGTAAACAAGAAAATAAGAGAAAAATAAGAATGACTGAGTTTTCGCTTGATTTCTACAAATTCTCCCCTTGTGCAACCTTTAATCTCTCTCTTCAATTCTGTTTTTCTTTTGTTTCTTTATGATTTTTCTCTGTAGGTGACGACTCCCTTTTTTCCTTATGATGTGTGCTTCTTTTATAATTGAAAATTAGGGTAAACAAAAGCCTAGGTCGCGCATAAGTTAGATTAGGAAACTGCAGATCGCAATTCTGCAAGTATCCCGCGCAGAATTTTCTTTGTTGTTGTTGCAGGATTGCTACAACAATGGTTGCTACAGCAACAACTACAACAACTGCACTGCTCCAAATTTGTTTCAATTCTTTTGTAGTCAAGTTTTTTTAATCTTTTGCAAGCATATTGCATCAGCATTCCTTCTTTGAAATTTACACTTCTGAGCACCTGCAATTATGCGTATGATTTAGCACACAAATTATTCTAAATCAAACAAAATTTATTAATAATAAACTAAAATGGATGTTCATGCAAAATATAACAAAAATGCAATTAAAACACATTATTTACTCTCTAAGTAGTATTGATTTAAGTCTAAAAGTGTCATGAGATAATATTTGTTAAGATCTTATAGGTTATATTCATGTGCAAATGGGGCCTTGTGTTATTTTACAAGGCGGACCCTAAAGTAGTTACACATGATCTCTACTTTCACATAAGTGGAGAGATAATATTAAATTCAAAATATTAATTGTTTTGAATTATAATAAAAAATGATACATATCTAGGGTTTTACAAAAGATATTATATAAGTGTATTTTTCTCAAGAAGAAAAGATACGGGATTCCAAAATACACGTTTTGAGAAAAATAGTGCAAAAGAAGCCAGTTGTTTTGGAAGTAGTGAAACGGACGCCCACACGTCTAATGCTGATCAAACTTGAGTCATAGCGTAGAAGATTATTTGGTGACGGATCGTGATCTAACAGGAGTGGTAGTGACAGATCATGATCTGGAAGCCTAGACTACTTCAGCGAAAATGCAAAGTCGGATTGTCAAGGTATGATTTTTAAGGTTACTGATTCTTTTGTATTGTATGAGATCGGTCCTAAAATTTTTTATGAGAAAAGCTATTTTTTACTAACAGTTTCTACTTCAACAGGTTCAACCTCTTACGCTATTTCTCTATCAGTCCACCTTGAATAAACAAGAAGAAAAATGCATTGAAGGCATATATTTTCTTACAAGTAATTATATAGATTAGTTAATTAAGGCCCCTTCAGATTGTAATCTTTATTAAGGGAGAGTGCTTATTCAAAAATCATTTCTATATGTAATATTTATTAAGTATCTCCATAAAATTAGTTAATTGAATTACGCATGTTCAAATGCTTTAATTTGTGATGATTTTCAATTTTGTAATAAGCGTTTTACGTATATCCTAAACTTCCATTGAATGGTATAGTGCGCTGATGATATGACGTCGGTATCACCTAAAAATTTGTCCTATATATTTACTTCTTCTTGTTCGCTCTATATTAGGTTTTCATATCATTTTTCCATTGTATAGCTCTAGACAATAGCTATGTCTGCGATAACCTTTGATAAAAGTGAACAGAATTTTTTTGCTGAAATCTGTCTACCATTACCCAGATGCTATTGGCTATTTATAGCCTTACAAACTTGACAAATAATATAGCAAAACAACTACAACAGCAAAGCAAAATGATAGGAAAAAAAATCATGCTATGACGCTATCACTTGTACTTAAGCAGCTTATGCATCCAACTACGTGACTAAATTGACTATGTCTACCAACTTGACTATCTCAACAAATGTGACTAAGTCTCTGCTCGTCATCAACGCCGCCTTGCTACCCACGAACATATTGCATGCATACATAATTTGCACATGTCAACCTCGTGTCATACAAACTCACAATTGTAGTTCAATATTTAATAGGAGAATGACAATTTCCCCTAATAGTTTTGTTGCGCTTACAATTCAACTCTACAATTGTATAATAATACTTTGTTAATTGCATCACTAATGTCAAATTTTTTTTTTTTATTAAAGTTTCAACGTTAAAGAGTAATGAGATTTATGAAAGCTACTGTAAAAGGGCAAGTGGTCATATGGTAATAAAGGTAGAGAAGGGTAGTCCTTAGAAGATTTCATTTAGCCTTAGTAACTTTTATGATTTTTTTATAATCACTAAAAAAATAAATATTTTTTATATCGGTCCATAACAAAATTTTTAATGAAATAAAAAAATATTCATATTAGTACTTAAAAATATTCTTTCAACGAAATATTACATTAGTTTAAATCGAGTTAATTTTCTAGTTTCACTCCTATAAATGGTAAAACCCAAAACCATAAGACAGAAGTGTCAAACTCCTTATTTAAAATGGACAATTAGTGAGCTTTACTCCTTAGAAAATGGTAAAAGATTATTTAGTTCCTATATTTTGATGTTAATCTACGTTTAGTCTCTATATTTTTAAAAATACATTAAAACTTTATTACTATTACTTTTTGTTCCTTTGGCTTATTTTTAAAATATTACCCTTTTAAGTGCATGTTTAGCATGACTTATTTAATGGTTATAAGTGCTTATTTAATCTCATAAGCTCTTATAATACTTTTTTTTATTGTTGTTTGGTTTTTTTTTTATAATAGAGCTTTTAAAGCTTAAATAAGTTATTTTGCTTCTATTTGAAAAAACTCAAATTTTAAGCTTTTAGGAATATAAGTTGAAAAGTTTTTTTAAATGTTAAAATATCTAAAATATCATTTACTTATTTAATAATCTTATTTTATTCTTTTCATAACATAACTTTAAAAAATTTACCTATTAAAGTAATTTCAAGAATTTTTAATAAAAGCTCTTATTGATAACCAAATAACTAATTTTTTTTTGGTAAAAGCTCTATTTATAAAGGCTCTACTAACAAAAGCTTTGCTTAAATATGCTTTACTTGAAATGTTATACCAAACGGAGCCTATGATAATTTTTTTAAATTAATAAAAAATATTAAATTACCAATTTAATTTCAAAAAATAACATAGCAACAAAAAGAATATATGTTAATTGTTGTGAAACACCCTACAAAGGAGTTAATATATTGATTTTTTATTAATGTCCAAAAAATTGCTAATTTTTTTTCCAATATTAATTGTTTTGACATACGTGAGCCTCTACAAAAATTAATATATATTTTTGTTTTTATTTTATTTTTGGATTAAATTGAAATTTTAATTTTTAGTAAATGTCAAAAAATTATTATAAAAGGGTGATATTATAAAAGTAAGGTAAAATTAAAAGAATAAAAACTAACAGCAAAAGTGTCAATAGTTTAACGGTAAGGATATTTATTTTTAAAAATATAGGGACTAAGTAGGTTTTAACCTTAAAAAATAGAGATTAAATGAGTTTTTACTCCGTAGAAAATACATTAAAAAAAAACAAAAAGGCAAAAAACTTACTCTTAAACATTTAACGTATAAAGCTTGTTTATATATTATCTTACATAATTACAATCACAATATATCGCAATACAATAACAACCCAAAGAAGAACACCTGATGATTATTTAATTATACGGCAGCTACAATTAGCTATCGATGGCTAACGGTAGCTTGTCGTTTTTCAAAGCACAAGACGAGTGAAACAAACTCACATGCACACAATACATATGTAGCGGCAAAAGCAGCTTTATTCATATGTTGTATGTGATTTAATTAGCAATTGTAGTAGCAGAAGCATGCAAATCCTGGGAAGTCGTAGTGGCAAGCCCCGTCAACTGCACCTTCCCTGCTGCGGCAATGACTCCTACAGCTTCCTGTCCTGATACAGGGACCAGTCCATTTCTGGGCGCGTTTCGAACATTGTTTTGCTTCTGCCACTGGCATTTCTGTAACATATACACAACATATTTAATATACCCTGTTAGCTAATATAAGTTAGGCACGTGGGCTTATAAATGGTATTTAGTGCACAAGCACACCCACATCGCTTAAGAGCAGTTATTTCAGAATGCTTCAACTATAAACTAACTTTTGAGTGTGAGTTGGGCTCATATCTTAGTTAAAATACACAACTTAACATCATAGGCACAACTTAATATCAAATTTTGATGAAAAACAATTAAGTACTGGTGAACATCAAGTCACTCACCAAAGTAAGCAAGGAGTATGAAGAACGCAAAAATAAGAGCAATAGCTGTGGTAATGCTAGCAACTGACTTAGCCATTTTTGCACTTGCTTTTGTTTTAATTTGATGAAAATGCTGAAGGCCCCAACTCCTATTTATACTTGGATATAAGCTGTCGCTTCGTCTCTTGTCAACTTCCGCGAGAGACAAAGAAATAATAAATTAATTAACCGGGGAAATTTGAATTAGACACTCAAAAATGAATTCACACTCGGATTATTGACAAAAAAATTTACAGTTTATTCAAATAATTGTGAATTGGAATGACGTCCTGCCAATTGCTATATTATGTGCACTATGAAGTAGTCTAAGCTGAAATCTTCAAATTTAAATATAATATCCAATGCCAACTTCAATTACCCACTCTTTCCTATAACCTTGTCATTGACAAAAGATTTTACAGTTTATTCAAATAATTGTGAATTGAAAAAGTCTCCTGCCAAGTGCTATATTTCATCATTTCATATGCACTCTGAAGTAGTCTTAGTTGAAATCTTGAAATTTAAATATCATATCATGCCCAACTTCAATGACACATTCTTCCCTATAACCTTGTTAAAGCATCCTATCGGATTCCGATTTATGACATACAGCGCTTCATCTACGTAGCAAAATGATGATGCAAGTATCATTTTCTATTGGTTATAAACAAAAAATTAAACGTTTTGTTCGTAGTATTACTTTTATCAGTTTTATGTAAACCTTTAAAGACGATATAGAAAAGATAAATTCACTCTTGTTATCATTGGATTTAGCTTAAGGTCAATTTGTACCAGAATATTGATAAGATAGAAAGAACTTAATCAATCATACTAAATAGGGGATTTCTCCTATATTTTCAATACTATAATGTCCATGATACATGTTATTTTCACATTCAATGATGAAAATGATTTTGGCTCATACTAGTCTTAATTGAGAAGAATTAATATTTAGGATCATAAAGTGATCCCTTTTTTTTTATGAAATCCTTATTTATTTCCGACAAAAAAATTTTAAAGATAAGAAGACAAATGAGGATGAAAATCCTCCAAACATACATAATAAGCATAATAGCAAAAATGAAAATGAGTCAAAGCATTTCTTGATTACAAATTCTTATGATATAACAGATTTGAAAATCTTACTTTGATACAAGTAAGTGTTAGACATTAGAACTAATATGAAACAACTCTGTATGAGTATGATGGATACCCTGAATCAGCTAAACAACACATAGCATAGTAATCCTAGTCTTATTAAAAGGATGTATACTCAACAACTTATTTGATCTCTTATGCTGTGGGGCCAAATTCATTTATGTGGGGAAAATTTGTGTACTATGACCTTTAAATTATTGTATGTTAAGGTAAGAACTCTCGTCTAAAAGCTTTATTTTATTAGGTGATTACTGGCATAGACAAATAAAATAGAGCAACTTATTAGTGATTACAACAATGTTGATGCCTAATCAAATAGAATATTTATGATTTTTTTTATGCTCATTGGATGTTAATAAGATAAGGATTGCGATGAGAAGATCATCAATATATATGACATGCATGTTGATAAAGGACAAAAACATTATTTGAAATTAATATTTTTTTGGGTTTAAAGGTATTGAATTTTTCTTCTTTGACTATGGATAGTAGTTTTTTTTTTTTAATCAAATACAGTATGGTTATTTGAATCCATTAAAATACTCAATAAACCCGTTAATATAATATGAATTTGACCACTAAATAATGAATAATTATATTTATACAAAAGTTATAAAAAAATAAATGAAAGGGAGAGGCAACAGAGCATAATACAGAGTCGGACCACATCTTCATAAAACTATGTCATAAAAGCAGTAGTAGTTCCTATGCTATGATAGTAATTCAAGCTATTGACATTCCAATAATAAAAACACTTAAATAAAAAATAAACCTAATGAGTAATTTAATGTATTCAAATAATCTCACCTAATCAAATATTATTTTTTTATTTCTGGATGATAATAACAAAGTACGATTTCAAGGATAATAATTCAGATGGCTAGGAGAGTTTTCCAATAAATATTAGATATTTAAATTAGTAGTTCGAAGCGAAAATACCGGAAGGATCTTGGAGTCGGGGACATGGCTGGATTGCCAGCAATTTTTTTAACGATAGAGATGTGGGTAAAAATTGAAATAATTTTTTAATATTTTAACAGTCAGTTAAATGAAACTACGTACAAACCAGTTAGCTAGATCCTGGAGGTGATTACGTGAAAAATTCATTACATTGATTGAGGAGTATCTAATTATCGGATTTGATATCACTCGTATGGTTATATGATGGATAAAAGTATTAATTGGAAAAAAAAAAGTTAGTGGAGAATAAATGGTGGATATCATTATGTGGCTCGAACTCATACGCAGATACGCTATTATAAATTACAATCCTACCTATAATTGGGTTGAATGACCGAATGAAGATAGAACAATCTTAAACTCACATATATAAAATTGTAACAGTAGCAACAAATAAAGTGAAACATTAAACCAAACAATATTCAGTCATAGTTCAAGGTATACATTTATTAAAAAAAAATGCAACAGTTGCTTGTTATTTTCATGAAATAGCCACATATAACCAACAGTAGGTTATTTATTATTTTAAATATTATTTCGTGAAACAGCTGCAGCTACATAGCTGTCACCAACACAACAGTAGCTTGTTATTTCCAAACACAAGTGGAATAAACACACAAAAGCAGCAAAAGGCATGCATGCAGCTTCTTCAAGTTGAGTAACTATAGCTAGCAATTGAAGAAGCGGAATGTGCAAAACCAAGACCATCTCGTGGCAAGCACCGCTGCTTGCGCCCTCACGTTCTCGGATCGCTTATTTATCACGGTCTTCACATTCGAAGCACGGGCAGGCGATCCAAGTTTTTACTACGCTCGCATAGTGCAGCCCTCTGCCGGCTTTGCCGTTTCTGTAATACACAACCCGTACACAAAATGATTAATTTCTAGTTAATTAAATGTTATAATGCATGCATGCATGCACGCACAAACTTATCATCATGTAGTACATATCAATGTCACTCACCGAAGGAAGCGAAGATGATAAAGAAGGCAAAAAGAAGAGCAAAAGTCATTGTAAAACCAGAAACAAATTTAGCCATTTTAATTTTTATTTGTTGCACTTGCTGAACTGGTTTATTATTTCATGAAAATGGCAAGAGACCCTAACCCCAATTTATACACTTGCAATGTAAGCTGTCACTTCCCCCTTTGAGAAAGTTTCGATGAAATCTTTAGACCTTACTAGTTTTTTTATGTATCGATAAAGTGCAAGGTTTAATTGTTGTTTTGTTTTAGTTCTTTTCGTCGTGTTTTTTTATATTGATTCCAAGGAAATATGCCTATATATATATATATATATTCACGTTGTTTCCCATGTTTTGAAAGTAACGCTGTTTGTTAAATTTAAAAGTTTATAAACATTATGATAAACACGTACATGTATCGAATTTACAAAATGCATTAATTTTAAATAAACATATGATTTTAAACTTCCTATAGGTGCACAATGTGGTTGGCTATTGGGTAACCATCTCCCATGTTGAGAATATGTAAACAACAAATATATCAGTTCCAACAAAGACAGATAAATCAACTCATGATAGTTGTCCGAGGTTTGTTCTTAGCCTAATTAGTATTTTCAGCTGATGCGGCAAACCAGGTTGTGAGGCCAAAATAAAATATTTACAAAGTAAGGAGGTGAAAATGTAAAATTTAAAAATAGCTAAATTTTATAATTTTATAATTAATTTTCAAATCTTTTTCTTTTACGTTACTTTCTAAAAATTTTCAAAAAGTAAGCCGGGGGTTACCTTGATTTTTTTTTTTTGGTTTTTTTAACTTTTAAAATTTTCAAAGATAAGTTAGGGTTGCCTTGAAAGCCTTTGCTATAGCTTACATTACTTTTTAAAAATTTTCAAAAAGTCAGGGGTCACCTGGCACAAACGCTGTTCCCCTTCTATATTTATATTAATCTCAAACTTAGTTCGATATATATCCAATTTGCATATCAAGTGATAACATAACATCACTGCTACAATAATCCTAAACTTTCATACAGTTGGGTGTGGGTACATTGAAATACCAAAAGTTATGAAAGTAAACTTTTAGAGGCCCAATTACATCAACAATGGTACAATGAAATTTCATCAGGACCCAGACCAATAACTTAATTATATCTAGGGTATAATGGGATGGGAAAAAAATTCGGTCCTACATAAATAATTTATCATCATGTGTTAAGTGACGATTGACTTTATTAATTATTGGTGCAAAACTAATATGCCAAGCACCAATGATTAATTGAGATACAAAATCTAGGTTCTCCACTACGTGTTTATATGCATACCATATAATGCTGTCATCACCCCCCAAAACTCTCTCTGAATTAAGCAGGTGCAGGCTCTAATTCATCACAAGATTATTACTGAACTTGCATGAAGTGAAAATAAAATTGTTGGATATCCCTTAAACATATTTTTTCTCATTAGTCATAATTGTCCCATAGACAATAACAAATGTAGGATTTTAATATGAAGAAAAAAAATTCTTTTCAATAATCTCATATTTACAAATATTTTCTTTTAGTGTTTCCAAAAAAGGGAAACATGTAAAAAATATATATTAGCTTGTTATATCATCCTTTTTGGTCAAGTCATAGTGCTTCAAGTAATTTTTATAAATAAAATTAAGTTTTGTTTCAAATATGCACCCCCCCGGCCCCGGCGCACCCAAAAGAAGGGGAAAAGGCAAAACCTAGATTGATTTCTTAACCGTTACTTTTCTCAAAATCCGGACTCAAGTGGTCACCAAAGAAATTTGCGTAGGAACCGCTCGGCCAAGCCCTTAGGGCTCATTGATGGCGATATAATTAATTAATTCTAATCTTCAAATTTAAATATAATATCCAATGCCAACTTCAATGACCCACTCTTCCCTATAACCTTGTCATTGATAAAAGATTTTACCGTTTATTCAAATAATTGTGAATTGAAAAAGTCTCCTGCCAAGTGCCATATTTCATCATTTCATATGCACTCTGAAGTAGTCTTAGTTGAAATCTTGAAATTTAAATATCATATCCAATGCCCAACTGCAATGACCCATTCTTCCCTATAACCTTGTTAAACCACCCTATCGAATTCTGTATATTCTATATATTGTGTGGTTAATTGTCCTTATCAATCCGATTTATGACATACAGTGCTTCATCTACGTAGCAAAATGATGATGCAAGTATCATTTTCTATTGGTTATAAACAAAAAATTAAACGTTTTGTTCGTAGTATTACTTTTATCAGTTTTATGTAAACCTTTAAAAACGATATAGAAAAGATAAATTCACTCTTGTTATCATTGGATTTAGCTTAGGGTCAATTTGTACCAGAATATTGATAAGATAGAAAGAACTTAATCAATCACACTAAATAGGGGATTTCTCCTATATTTTCAATACTATATTGTCCATGATACATGTTATTTTCACATTCAATGATGAAAATGATTTTGGCTCAGACTAGTCTTAATTGAGAAGAATTGATATTTAGAATCATAAAGTGGTCCCTTTTTTTTTATGAAATCCTTATTTATTTTCGACAAAAAAATTTTAAAGATAAGAAGACAAATGAGGATGAAAATCCTCCAAACATACATAATAAGCATAATAGCAAAAATGAAAATGAGTCAAAGCATTTCTTGATTACAAATTCTTATGATATAACAGATTTGAAAATCTTACTTTGATACAAGTAAGTGTTAGACATTAGAACTAATATGAAACAACTCTGTATGAGTATGATGGATGTTGAGTGTTAGAAAGTGTATATTTATAAAGGAGAAATTCATCATTTTACACTTCAAATCTCACTAACATCTCTAATTTTATTTATTTAAATCCTTTGTTATTTAATTATATATGTTTTGTTTTTATTAAGTATTTTGTGTATTTTAGGGGTATCATGGACATTTCACAATGAACGAGATTTCGGATAGCAAAACGGACGTCACTTTTGAACTCGTGATACGAAAACCTTAAGAGGAGCATAAAAGGAAAAATGGCACTGTTCACACGTACGACACTATTCACATGTACGGCATCGTTTCATGGATATCGCTCATTCACGACACTGCTCGCATCGCTAGCATCGTTCAAACCGTGTGCAAACCGTGTTACTGTTCAAACCCGTGGTCAAAACCGTTATTTCTTTCATCGATGACGTGGCAATCAACTCGCATCCAAACTATTTTTAATCCGATGGCCATGATTCACTCAATGTATCTATAAAAAGGGGGCCTCCCCCCCTAATTTGACACCTCTGAATCCATTTTTGAGCTTAGTTTTTGTAATTCCTTCTCCATCTTGTATTTTCTACGTATTTTAATAAATTCCCATTTTACCCCTAGTTCAATAATGAGTAGCTAATTTTCTTTCAAGCTTGGGTTGAAGGTGAAGTCTCAACATGTGTCATGAGCTTTATTTGGTAAATTTATTTTCTCTTTCCCTCTAATTTATGTGGAGGTTTTGACTTTTTTCGACAAATAATAATAATCTTGTCTAGTTACCGCCCGGTTTTTACCAAGCATCCTAGTATAAGGTTATTATTATTTGGCACGATAAGCCCTTGACACCATATTGATTAGAGCGTGGTTCATGAGGTGTGGATTTCTCCCTCATGATTTAATTGGTATTAATAAGGAATATTTAGCCCATGGTGCATGTTGATACGGATCCAGATACCCAAGCACTCTATCTCAATAGTTTCCAATTTAATTATTTCTGCCAATCCAATTTAAATTCTAGCATCCTTTAAATCAATTTACTCATAAATCCAACCACCCATTTACTTAATTAATTCTACATATAATTAAAATCCACCTCCTCGTGGGATCGACACTCGTCACCGTTAATCTATTCTACAATAGATTCGTGCGCCATGAGTTCAACAAAATTTGCACAACAAGTTTTTGGCGCCGTTGCCGGGGAGGTAAGTATTTTAATTTGTAGAATTAATTTTTTGTAAATAATTTTATTATTATTACTATTATTATTTTTATTATTATTATTTTAGTTATTTCCTTGTAATTTTTTTTAAAAAAGAAGTGAATTTATATTTTTAGATAAGAATTTCTTTTTCTCTTCTTCAAATTTCTGCATTTTAATTTTCAAGTTATTCTTCTTTATAATTTTTCATTTATCTTGTTAATTTATTTTTATTTTATTCTATTTAATTTATTTCACGTATTTGTTTTAGTGTGTTTTTTTTTATAGAAAGGTTGTAATAAATAATAATAAGGTTAGTATCGTAATTTCTCCTTCTTCTTTATTTTTATTTGTTTTGTTCTGAATTTATTTTCTTTATTTGCATGCATGGTCGTAGGTCATTATCACCTAATCTTCAACCTATAGACCTTGAATTAGAAAAAACACTTCGCACACAGAAGCACATTGCATTTAAGAATAAAACTGAAATGGATTTGCAACAACCAGAACCACAAGAGAGGCCATTTAAGGACTACTTCAGTCCCTTAGCTAATTTGAGCACATCATGCATACGATACCCAAATGTAGCCGCTAGGAGTTTTGAACTAAAACCTAGTGTGCTAAATTGTCTCCCAACATTCTATGGCCTAGAAAATGAGGACCCATATAATCATCTGAATGATTTTCATACAATTTGTCAAACATTTAAATATGAGAATTTTTCAGAAGATGATGTTAAACTTAGACTATTCCCATTTTCTTTAAAGGATAGAGCTCGTTCATGGTTCAATACATTGCCGGCTAATAGCATTACAACATGGGAACAAATGGTAACGAAATTTTTAAATAAATATTTCCCAGTGCATAAAACCAATGCTATTCGCAGGGAAATTTCAGAGTTCACCCAAAGAGAAGACGAGCAGTTTTTCGAAGCATGGGAGCGATTCAATGGGCTACTTTTGAAGTGTCCACATCATGGGTACGAGAAATGGCACCAATGCCAATACTTCTTGGAGGGATTATTGCCAAATGTGCAAGAATGGCTAATGGCGACAAGTGGAGGAGAGCTAATATCAAAAAGTGCATCAGAGATTTGGGATTTCTTCCAAATGACAAGCGAGATAATTCCCAACAATGAGTCGATCACTCAGGAATACTAGAAGAATTAAAGGAGTGAATGAGGTTCACATTGGCGAGTCAAGTTCGGGAATTAAAGAAGTTAAAGAGATAATTGAAGGGCTCTCTCGACAAATAGCATCGTTAACGACTGCTAAATCATCAGAGCAACAAGACCATGACTTATACTCAGATCAAGCCAATGCCATCGGTGTAATGAGAAAACCATCAAATTACAACCCATACTCCAACACATATAATCCTGGATGGAGAGATCACCCCAATTTTTCATGGTCTCAAGGATTCCAACAGAATGGACCAGCAGCTCCAGCTCCACCAATGCAACCAATTCCTCAAGTTCCTCAAGCCTCTCAGCCACCATTTAGACCATACAATCAGAACCAGAATTACTCTCAACCCAGACAATGGGAGGATGCCTTCCAGAATGTCAAGAATGTTACTAACTCCATGATCGAGCAACAAAACCGAACCATTGATGGACTACGAAATGAGATGAGAGCAGGCTTCAACTCACAAGCCCAATCAGTTTCAAGCCTCGAGAAGATGGTAGGACAACTTGCTTCTTCAGTTCAAACTTTGGCAATGACTGTTGAGAAAGGTAAATTTCCAAGTCAACCAGTGCCTAATCCTAAAGGAGTACATGAAGCAAGTACTAGTTCACCACAACAGCATGGAGAGGTCAAAGCCGTCATGACCTTACGAAAAGGAAAAGAAGTCGACAACAAAGTGGAGATGCCAGTGACAAAATCAACTCAGATTGTACACACCAAATGCAGAGGACTCACCAGGAGGAGAAAGAAGAAACCAACCCACGAGAATACGTTCCTAAAGCTCCATTTCCTCAGAGGTTAGCTAAAGGAAAGAAGGGAAAATCCACAGGTGAGATTCTTGAAGTCTTCAAACAGGTAAGTGTTAACATCCCTTTACTTGATGCAATAAAGCAAGTTCCATCTTATGCCAAGTTTCTTAAAGACCTTTGCACTAAAAAGAGAAATATTCATGTTCAGAAAAAGGCATTTTTAACTGAAAATGTTAGTTCTATACTCCAACACAAAATTCCTCTAAAATGTAAAGACCCAGGCTCCCCCACTATTTCATGTAGTATAGGGAACCACACAATTGAGAATGCTTTGTTGGATTTAGGAGCTAGTGTTAATCTTTTGCCTTACTCAGTATTTATGAAACTTGGATTGGGAGAATTACACCCAACTCGGTGGTGTTACGACTTGCAGATCGGTCCACGAAAATCCCTCGTGGTATTGTGGAGGACGTGCTTATACAGGTAGACAAGTTTTATTTTCCTGTTGATTTCATTGTAATTGACACTCAACCAACACAGGATTCAAGGAAGCACATCCCCATTATCCTAGGCCGACCATTCTTGGCAACTGCCGATGCTCACATTCAATGCAGAACTGGAAACATGCAGTTGTCTTTTGGCAATATGACCATGGAGCTCAACATCTTCAACATTGCCAAACAACCTCACAATGCAGATGATGGAATTGTTGATGTGGATTTAATTGAAGCATTAGTTGATAATACTTTTATTTCAAACCTTAGTGATGACCCTTTACAAACATGTTTAACTCACTTTGGTTTGGATTTTGATGTTGACAGATCAGTCGATGAGGTCAACGCCCTACTTGACTCAGCACCATCCATGGACACTAATAAATGGAAGTCAAGAGTTGAACAGCTAGCACCATCAGAGAAGAATTTGGTCTTAAATTGGGAGAAATGCCATTTCATGGTAAAACAAGGTATAGTTCTCGGTCACATCATTTCATGCAAAGGTATTGAGGTTGACAAAGCCAAGGTGGATCTCATTTCTAATCTTCCTCCGCCTAAAATCGTGAGAAGTAAGATCTTTCCTTGGGCATGCTGGTTTTTATAGACGTTTTATTAAAGATTTTAGCAAAGTTTCTAGACCCTTATGCAATCTACTTGAAAAACTAAAGCATTTGTTGACAACATCACCCATCATTCAGCCACCAAACTGGAGCTTACCATTTGAGCTTATGTGTGATGCATCTGATTATGCAGTAGGAGCAGTATTAGGACAAAGAGTTGATCGAATTCCTCATGTTATTTACTATGCTAGTATGACATTAAACGATGCACAGTTGAACTATTCAACTACTGAAAAAGAAATGCTAGCAGTAGTGTTTGCATTAGAAAAATTTCGATCTTATCTCATTGGTTGTAAAATAATTGTATTCACAGATCATGCTGCTCTTAAATTTCTCCTCACAAAGAAAGATGCAAAAGCTAGACTAATTCGCTGGGTGTTACTTTTGCAGGAGTTTGACTTGGAATTCAAAGATAAGAAAGGTTCTGAAAATGTTGTGGCTGACCATCTCTCTCGTCTCCATTTTGACACAATAACAGAACCCTTACTATTGAATGAGTCATTTCCGGATGAGCAATTAATGAGTGTGGAAGTATTACCTTGGTATGCTGATATCGTTAATTATCTTGTTACAGGTAAACTTCCAGAGCATTGGACCAAGCAAGACAGGGCTAAATTCTTTGCGGAAATAAAGAATTTTTTCTGGGATGACCCCTATCTGTTTAAGTATTGTGCAGATCAAATTATTCGACGATGTGTCCCAAAGAATGAAGTTCATAACATCCTTTCGTTCTGCCATGAACAAGCTTGTGGAGGCCATTTCAGCGCTAAGAAAACGGGGACTAAAGTTCTACAATGTGGTTTCTATTGGCCAACTATATTTCGAGATGCTTACACCTTTTGTTCTTCATGTGATAGGTGTCAACGAATGGGGAGTATTACACGAAGGAATATGATGCCACTAAATCCAATTTTAGTGGTTGAGATTTTTGATGTGTGGGGTATCGACTTCATGGGACCGTTTCCCCCATCTTTTGGCCATCATTACATATTGGTTGCTGTTGACTATGTTTCGAAATGGGTAGAGGCAATTCCATGCAGAACCAATGATCATAAAGTGGTGATCGGGTTTTTGAAGAGCAACATTGTTTCACGCTTTGGATTCCCTCGAACGATAATCAGTGATGGTGGTACCCACTTTTGCAACAAATCATTCAAAGCACTTTTGACAAAGTACTCCATCACTCATAAAGTGGCGACCCCGTATCATCCGCAAACCAATGGCCAAGTTGAGATCTCCAATCGAGAAATAAAGCACATATTAGAAAAGACGGTGAGGCCGACGAGAAAAAGATTGGTCATTAAGACTTGATGATGCATTATGGGCATATAGAACGGCGTTCAAAACCCCAATTGGGATGTCACCCTACAGGCTAGTGTATGGAAAAACTTGCCACCTACTTGTGAAACTCGAGCATCGTGCGTACTGGGCCATCAAGAAATTCAATTTTGACATGCAGCAAGCTGGCTCAGAAAGACGACAGTTGTGAGAACTTGAAGAAATTCGTAATGATGCATATGAAAACGCCAAGGTTTACAAGCAGCGAATGAAAGTCTTTCATGATAAGCAGATTATGAGAAAATCTTTCACTCCGTGTCGAAAGTACTTTTATTCAATTCTCGTTTGCACCTATTCCCGGTGTAAACTACGCTCTCGATGGTGGCCCCTTCATTGTTCATCTTGTTTTTCCCATGGGGCAATTGAAATTAAGGACCCAAAAAATGGTGTCACGTTTAAAGTTAATGGTCAAAGATTAAAGCCATATCTAGAGTACCAACCACATGGAGAGGACACCGAAATAAATTTAAGTGACCCACCGATTTGAATTAAGATTTTTCTTTTCGGTGATTTATTTATTTATTTATTTTCTTCTGCTAATTGAAATCATTTGTGCATAAGTGTGTTTGTTTAACCATTGAGCTTTCTTTTATCACTTTTAATCATGAGACAGTTCCTCTTGAACATCCTTAGACGACTTCAACGTGTCCAATCTCATCTCAGAGGCCAGATACGATTTTGTAAAACACATCGTATTTGGAAGCTACAACCACCGGAGTTAATATCCCACGTTGAGGATTTAGAAAGCCAACTCAGAGACATTGAAAGCAGTGTCTACAACATCCAGTTGGAGCTTGAGGTAAATTCTATAAGAGGACGATTGTGATTTTCTTTGTGTGTTTTTATTTGTTTGTTATTCCGTTTGTGTGTTTTAGTTTGTCACCCCGGTTAAGTGGCGGATAACGGTACTCCGTGACAATCAAGTCGGTTACTTCAGTTTCCCATAATTACTGATCTTCTGAGGCGAAGGTATGGATAGAAACGAGATCTTAGCAAAGCTTCATAGTCGATTCCCTTCACTTCCTCAGAATGCCCTCCTCACAATCTATAAAGCTCGATCTGAACGCATGCGATTGCTCATGAGGAATAACATACCTGCTGATATCCGCTGGTTAATCGAGGCTAAAGTACGCTTGGCAGGTGAGTTGCCTCCTAAATTTATTGCATACATGCCTGGTTGTGGTAAAGGAAATTATGCAAGAAAGCGAAGAGCTCGAAAGATTTCGGTTGCTTGTCATAAGTGTGCCAGAATGATATGCAATAAAAACGATGTTTTTAGGAATGGTGTCGATAACGAGAGAAGATAAGATTCAATTCATTAGGGATGGCTTGAATAAGGAGTCATTGGATGATATCCTTTTGTCTCTCAAACGCATCCCAGTGGATATGTGCAAGGAGCGATTCTCCGATTATGGCCATCATTCCGAAAAGAGCATGCACGATACGATCTCTGAATCGACTATAAACGACCTGCATTTGTCAGTTTATAAGAAAACTGGATAGGAAGCCTATCCTCGACCCATAGAGGGCGTTGAAGCCGTTTCTGGACGTAAAACCAGAGGAAGATGTGAGCCACAGTCGCAACTACCTGTAAATATCCTTTTACTTTACTGTTGTTTTACCATTTGCATTATTGTCTTTAATAATTTTATATTTGTCATTACTTGCTTTTCCTTTTTACTGTTTTCTTTTTGACTCTCAAGCCATGTGCATTACACGATTAATTGACATAAACATGACACCTCATTCACAGCTGTGACCCATTGCCGCCAAGATCCTTAAATATGATTCTTTTCGTTTACACTCACAAATTATTTTTGAGAAGTATTATAATGGCAGCTACTACCAATAAACAATTCAAGAACATTTGTGTGCTTTCCGGATTTAACTATGGCAAATATAAAGAGTTCTTTGAGGCAGCCATTGATCTTGGTCGATGCATGCATGCAGAGAAAATTACACTTAGTATACGGCGGAGGTGACCGAGGGTTATCAAAATTGGTCTCGTAAGCTTTGCTTTTGTCGAGGAAGTCAAGTGTTAGGCATCATACCACAAGCCCTAAAACCTTTGGGTGCTTGTCTAACTCACCGATTGGAGAAGAGTTAGTTGTCTCGGTATGCAAGAAAGAATAACCGAAATGCTTAATCATGCCGATGCTTTTATTTTCTTACCGGGAGATCTTGCAACTCTAGAGGCACTTATCACTTTAGCATCTTGGGCCCATCTCGCACATTCATCGAAACCCATCGGTTTGTTAAATGTCAATAATTTTTATGATGGCTTTATCGCATTTCTTAACCATGCAATAAAAACTACTTCATTCCCTCTACGGTGAAAAAGCTTTTTATTTGTGCTCACTCGCTAATGAGCTACTTGATCTCATTACAAGCTTATCAACCAGAGCGATCCCAAGACCTTGGTGTTGGAGTGTACGAATAACGATGGTAACAATAGCAGCAGAAGAAGTACAAATTAGATTTAAATCTCCGCTCAGTAAATATTTTCTTTCGTGTTACACCACCCAGGTGATGTCTTCTAAACTCTACTTCTTTTCCTTTAAAACATTGAGGACAATGTTTAGTTCAGTTGGGGGAGGGATAGTTGACAATTGTGGAATGTTGGTTAAGTTTTTACTAATTTTTTGTTGTAGAAACTAATGCTGTTAATCTTGTTTGTGTTGAAGATGGCTGAATATGGAGTGTAGTTACACTAGAAACGCATCTTCTTAGTTAAAAAAAAAATAAAAATAATAAAAATAATAAAAAAAAAAATTTATTTTTCGTGTGATCCTTCTAACCTTTTGACTTCTCCTTTATAAATATGCATTTTCAAATTTTGAGTCGAAGATGGCTGAATATAGAGTGTAGTGCCTCTAGAAACGCATCTTCTTAGTTTAAAAAAAAAATCATTTTTCTATCATTTTAAGTGTAACATTTTCAATTAGTTTTTCTGCATTATTTTCACATTTCTGCATGCATATTTTCCTTTCATGTTTAGAATAGGTTGGGGGGTAGAATGTTGTTTTTTTAAAAAAAAAAAAAATAGTGTGATTTTGTTTTTATTTTTGGATGGCATGATGATTTTCAAATTTTAGTATTTGTATTATCTTTGGTCTTAAGTGATGTTACACTATGTTTGCTACTCTACATGTTGATGTCGGAGATAAATATGAGTTGCTTGAAAGAATTGACATGTCATAATGAATACCAAGTGAGCTTTTGAGCCTATTATTTTTCTTGGAGAGTAACCCTTTTTGCCCATTCTTCATACAGCTTAGTAATATTATTATTTTATACATGATCTTTAGATTTCCTTGGAGTCAACCCTTTAAAAAAAAAAAAGTTAAAAAAAATGCGTTGCTACATCTAAAGGTCCATTTAACTAGTAGATATGGAGGAGTATCTAGAGCCCTAAAAGATGATGGAAAGGCCGTCTTTGACCCGTTTGAGCCTTTCTAGCCTTCCCTTATGTGAAATATCCATAGTTAGCCCTTTTGAGCCTTTTATTAAAAAAAAAAAAATTTTTTTTTTTGTCAACTTATTGTCTTTACCCACTCCAATTTGGAGTATTACCCAATATCTTACAAGTTCCATCACCCATTCATGTTTGAGAAAAATATAAATAATTATTTTGTTTAGTAAAGTTGTGCAATACCGAAAAAAAAAAGAAAAAAAAAGAGAAAGCAAAGAAAAAAAAATTCTCTAAAAAACAAAAAAAAAGAAAAAAAGAAAAAAAAAAGAGAGAGAGATATAATACAATAATAAATAAGTGAAATGCATTTTTTTTTAGTTTCCAAAAGATATTATTTTTCTCAAACATATATTTTGTTTTCTCTATTTTCTTTTCTTTGTTAGCCATGTCCCTAGCCTACGTTATATCCTAATAAAAGTCCTTCTTGATTTTAGGGAACTATAGTCTGAAGTAGAAGCTAGTTATATGGGCTATAAAGATGTAGTAATGCATAGAAAAAAAATTAAAAAAAAAAAATACATTGGGTTGATTAATATTCTGTTTGACTTGAGATCGTGTTATTTCTAAGCTATGGGCATATTTCCTTCATCTTGGTGAGAGTGTGTGATATTATTTCTTTACTATCTTCACTCCATTTATCATTCATTGAAGTGACAATTTTTATTGGGTTTAATTTCATTGTGAGAGTGTCACTATTACCGGTGAGAATTTTGGGGTTGGACATGTCATTTTTGAAAGTAGCTGTATTTCCTTGGTTGATTCATGTGGATGGTTGATGTGGGTGTGATGTTTCTTTAGACTGGAGATAATGCTTATACTTTTATTTGATTGCTATCATTAGTCTGATTGAATAAACAAGTTTGTTAAAAAAAAAATAATAATAATAATAAAAAAATAAATTTGGGTTTGAATTTTATTTTCGCTTTATTTGCTAGGGACTAGCAATAAGTCAGTTGGGGGTGTGTTGAGTGTTAGAAAGTGTATATTTATAAAGGAGAAATTCATCATTTTACACTTCAAATCTCACTAACATCTCTAATTTTATTTATTTAAATCCTTTGTTATTTAATTATATATGTTTTGTTTTTATTAAGTATTTTGTGTATTTTAGGGGTATCATGGTCATTTCACAATGAACGAGATTTCGGATAGCAAAACGGACGTCACTTTTGAACTCAGGACAGTCGAAAACCTTAAGAGGAGCATAAAAGGAAAAATGGCACTGTTCACACGTACGACACTATTCACATGTACGGTGCATCGTTTCATGGATATCATTCACGACACTGCATCAGACCAGCGTTCGTTCAAACCGTGTGCAAACCGTGTTACTGTTCAAACCCGTGGTCAAACCGTATTACTGTTCACTGATGACGTGGCGCAATCCTGTGCATCCAAACTATTTTTAATCCGATGGCCATGATTCACTCAATGTATCTATAAAAAGGGGGCCTCTCCCCCCTAATTTGACACCCCTGAATCCATTTTTGAGCTTAGTTTTTTGTAATTCCTTCTCCATCTTGTATTTTCTACGTATTTTAATAAATTCCCATTTTACCCCTAGTTCAATAATGAGTAGCTAATTTTCTTTCAAGCTTGGGTTGAAGGTGAAGTCTCAACATGTGTCATGAGCTTTATTTGGTAAATTTATTTTCTCTTCCCCTCTAATTTTTGTGGAGGTTTTGACTTTTCGTCGACAAATAATAATAATCTTGTCTAGTTACCGCCCTGGTTTTACCGGCATCCTAGTATAAGGTTATTATTATTTGGCACGATAAGCCCTTGACACCATATTGATTAGAGCGTGGTTCATGAGGTGTGGATTTCTCCCTCATGATTTAATTGGTATTAATAAGGAATATTTAGCCCATGGTGCATGTTGATACGGATCCAGATACCCAAGCACTCTATCTCAATAGTTTCCAATTTAATTATTTCTGCCAATCCAATTTAAATTCTAGCATCCTTTAAATCAATTTACTCATAAATCCAACCACCCATTTACTTAATTAATTCTACATATAATTAAAATCCACCTCCTCGTGGGATCGACACTCGTCACCGTTAATCTATTCTACAATAGATTCGTGCGCTTGCGAGTTCAACAAAATTTGCACAACAATGGATACCCTGAATCAGCTAAACAACACATAGCATAGTAATCCTAGTCTTATTTAAAGGATGTATACTCAACAACTTATTTGATCTCTTATGCTGTGGGGCCAAATTCATTTATGTGGGGAAAATTTGTGTACTATGACCTTTAAATTATTGTATGTTAAGGTAAGAACTCTCGTCTAAAAGCTTTATTTTATTAGGTGATTACTGGCATAGACAAATAAAATAGAGCAACTTATTAGTGATGCCTAATCAAATAGAATATTTATGATTTTTTTTATGCTCATCGGGTGTTAATAAGATAAGGATTGCAATGAGAAGGTCATCAACGTATATGATATGCATGTTGATAAAGGACAAAAACATTATTTGAAATTAATATTTTTTTGGGTTTAAAGGTATTGAATTTTTCTTCTTTGACTATGGATAGTAATTTTTTTTTTTAATCAAATACAGCGTGGTTATTTGAACCCATTAAAATAATACATCTTCATTATACAGAGTCGGACCACATCTTCATAAAACTATGTCATAAAAGCAGAGGTAGTTCCTATGCTATGTATTGACAATCTAGTAATAAAAAACTTAAACAAAAAATGAGCCTAATGAGTAATTTAATGTATTCAAATAATCTCACTTAATCAAATATTATTCTTTTATTTTTGGATAATAGTAACAAAGTACGATTTCAAGGATAATAATTCAAATGGCTAGGAGAGTTTTCCAATGAATATTAGATATTTAAATTAGTAGTTGAGAGAGAAAATACTAGAAGGATCATGGAGTCGGTGACATGGCTGGATTACCACCAATTTTTTTAAACTATAGAGATGTGGGTAAAAATTAAAATAATTTTTTAATATTTTAACAGTCAGTTAAATGAAACTACGTACAAACCAGTTAGCTAGATCCTGGAGGTGATTACGTGAAAAATTCATTACATTGATTGAGGAGTATCTAATTATCGGATTTGATATCACTCGTATGGTTATACGATGGATAAAAGTATTAATTGGGAAAAAAAATTTAATGGAGAATAAATGGTGGATATCATTATGTGGCTCGAACTCATACGCAGATACGCTATTATAAATTACAATCCTACCTATAATTAGGTTGAATGACCGAATGAAGATAGAACAATCTTAAACTCACATATATATAAAATTGTAACAGTAGGAACAAATAAAGTGAAACATTAAACCAAACAATATTCAGTCACAGTTCAAGGTATACATTTATTTTTAAAAAATGCAACAGTAGCTTGTTATTTTCATGAAAATAGCCACATATAACCAACAGTAGGTAATTTATTATTTTAAAAATTATTTCGTGAAACAGCTGCAGCTACATAGCTGTGACCAACACAACAGTAGCTTGTTATTTCCAAACACAAGTGGAATAAACACACAAAAGCAGCAAAAGGCATGCATGCAGCTTCTTCAAGTTGAGTAAGTATAGCTAGCAATTGAAGAAGCAGAAGCAGGCAAAACCAAGACCATCTCTGTGGCAAGCACCGCTGCTTGCGCCCTCACGTTCTCAAGACTTTTTATCACGGTCTTACATTCGAAGCACGGGCGGTCCAAGTCTTACTACGCCGCTCGCATAGTGCGAGCCTCTGCCGGCTTTGCCATTTCTGTAACACACAACACGTACACAAAATGATTAATTTCTAGTTAATTAAATGTTATAATGCATGCATGCATGAACGCACAAACTTATCATCAAGAAGTACACATCAATGTCACTCACCGAAGGAAGCGAAGATGATGAAGAAGGCAAAAAGAAGAGCAATAGTCATTGTAAATCCAGAAAGAGATTTAGCCATTTTAATTTTTATTTGTTGCACTTGCTGAACTGGTTTATAATTTCATGAAAATGGCAAGAGACCCTAACCCCAATTTATACACTTGCAATGTAAGCTGTCACTTCCCCCTTTGAGAAAGTTTCGATGAAATCTTTAGACCTTACTAGTTTTTTTATGTATCGATAAAGTGCAAGGTTTAATTGTTGTTTTGTTTTAGTTCTTTTCGTCGTGTTTTTTTATATTGATTCCAAGGAAATATGCCTATATATATATATATATATTCATGTTGTTTCCCATGTTTTGAAATTAACGCCGTTCGTTAAATTTAAAAGTTTATAAACATTATGATAAACACGTACATGTGTCGAATTTACAAAATGCATTAATTTTAAATAAACATATGATTTTAAACTTCCTATACGTGCACAATGTGCTTGGCTATTAGGTAACCATCTCCCACGTCGGGAATATGTAAACAACAAATATATCAGTTCCAACAAAGACAGATAAATCAACTCATGATAGTTGTCCGCGGCTTGTTCTTAGCCTAATTAGTATTTTCAGCTGATGTAGCAAACCAGGTTGTGAGGCCAAAATAAAATATTTACAAAGTAAGAAGGTAAAAATGTAAAATTTAAAAATAGCTAAATTTTATAATTTTATAATTATTTTCAAATCTTTTTCTTTTACGTTACTTTCTAAAAATTTTCAAAAAGTAAGCCGGGGGTTACCTTGATTTTTTTTTTTTTTGGTTTTTTTAACTTTTAAATTTTTCAAAGATAAGTTAGGGTTGCCTTGAAAGCCTTTGCTATAGCTTACATTACTTTTTAAAAATTTTCAAAGAGTCAGGGGTCACCTTGCACAAACGCTGTTGCGCTTCTATATTTATATTAATCTCGAACTTAGTTCGATAAATATCTAGTTTGCATATCAAGTGATAACATACCATCACTCCTACAATAATCCTAAACTTTCATACAGTTGGGTGCGGGTACATAGAGATACCAAAAGTTGTGAAAGTAAACTTTTAGAGGCCCAACTACATCAACAGTGGTACAATGAAATATCATCGGTGCCCAGACCAATAACTTAATTATATCTAGGATATAATGGGACGGGAAAAAAATTCGGTCCTACACAAATAATTTATCATCATGTGTTAAGTGACGATTGACTTTATTAATTATTGGTACAAAACTAATATGCCAAGCACCAATGATTAATTGAGATACAGAATCTATATTCTCCACTGGGTGTGTATATGCATACCACATAATGCTGTCATCACCCCCCAAAACTCTCTCTGAATTAAGCAGGTGTGCTCTAATTCATCACAAGATTATTACTGAACTTGCATGAAGTGAAAATAAAATTGTTGGATATCCCTTAAACATATTTTTTTCTCATTAGTCATAATTGTCCCATAGACAATAACAAATGTAGGATTTTAATATGAAGAAAAAAAATTCTTTTCAATAATCTCATATTTACAAATATTTTCTTTTAGTGTTTCCAAAAAAGGGAAACATGTAAAAAATATATATTAGCTTGTTATATCATCCTTTTTGGTCAAGTCATAGTGCTTCAAGTAATTTTTATAAATAAAATTAAGTTTTGTTTCAAATATGCACCCCCCCGGCCCCGGCGCACCCAAAAGAAGGGGAAAAGGCAAAACCTAGATTGATTTCTTAACCGTTACTTTTCTCAAAATCCGGACTCAAGTGGTCAGCCAAAGAAATTTGCGTAGGAACCGCTCGGCCAAGCCCTTAGGGCTCATTGATGGCGAT
This sequence comes from Atalantia buxifolia, assembly GCA_030444775.1. Classification (NCBI taxonomy): domain Eukaryota; kingdom Viridiplantae; phylum Streptophyta; class Magnoliopsida; order Sapindales; family Rutaceae; genus Atalantia; species Atalantia buxifolia. Next base: position 23,203,802 of record CM059838.1, read on the forward strand.
ATAATTAATTAATTCTAATCTTCAAATTTAAATATAATATCCAATGCCAACTTCAATGACCCACTCTTCCCTATAACCTTGTCATTGATAAAAGATTTTACCGTTTATTCAAATAATTGTGAATTGAAAAAGTCTCCTGCCAAGTGCCATATTTCATCATTTCATATGCACTCTGAAGTAGTCTTAGTTGAAATCTTGAAATTTAAATATCATATCCAATGCCCAACTGCAATGACCCATTCTTCCCTATAACCTTGTTAAACCACCCTATCGAATTCTGTATATTCTATATATTGTGTGGTTAATTGTCCTTATCAATCCGATTTATGACATACAGTGCTTCATCTACGTAGCAAAATGATGATGCAAGTATCATTTTCTATTGGTTATAAACAAAAAATTAAACGTTTTGTTCGTAGTATTACTTTTATCAGTTTTATGTAAACCTTTAAAAACGATATAGAAAAGATAAATTCACTCTTGTTATCATTGGATTTAGCTTAGGGTCAATTTGTACCAGAATATTGATAAGATAGAAAGAACTTAATCAATCACACTAAATAGGGGATTTCTCCTATATTTTCAATACTATATTGTCCATGATACATGTTATTTTCACATTCAATGATGAAAATGATTTTGGCTCAGACTAGTCTTAATTGAGAAGAATTGATATTTAGAATCATAAAGTGGTCCCTTTTTTTTTATGAAATCCTTATTTATTTTCGACAAAAAAATTTTAAAGATAAGAAGACAAATGAGGATGAAAATCCTCCAAACATACATAATAACCATAATAGCAAAAATGAAAATGAGTCAAAGCATTTCTTGATTACAAATTCTTATGATATAACAGATTTGAAAATCTTACTTTGATACAAGTAAGTGTTAGACATTAGAACTAATATGAAACAACTCTGTATGAGTATGATGGATACCCTGAATCAGCTAAACAACACATAGCATAGTGATCCTAATCTTATTAAAAGGATGTATACTCAACAACTTATTTGATCTCTTATGTTGTGGGGCCAAATTCATTTATGTGGGGAAAAATTGTGTACTATGACCTTTAAATTATTGTGTGTTAAGGTAAGAACTCTCCTCTAAAAGCCTTGTTTTATTAAGTGATTACTGACATAGACAAATAAAATATAGCAACTTATTAGTGATTACAACAATGTTGATGCCTAATCAAATAGAATATTTGTGATTTTTTTTATGCTCATCGGATGTTAATAAGATAAGGATTGCGATGAGAAGATCATCAACGTGTATGATGTGCATGTTGATAAAGGACAAAAACATTATTTGAAATTAATATTTTTTTTGGTTTAAAGGTATTGGATTTTTCTTTTTTGACTATGGATAGTAGTTTTTTTTAAAATCAAATACAGCATGGTTATTGAACCCATTAAAATACTCAATAAATGCGTTAATATAATATGAATTGACCACTAAATACTGAATAATTATATTTATATAAAAATATAAAAAAATAAATGAAAGGGAGAGGCAACAGAGCATAATACAGAGTCGGACCGCATCTTCATAAAACTATGTCATGAAAGCAGTAGTAGTTCCTATGCTATGATAGTAATTCAAGCTATTGACATTCTAGTAATAAAAAACTTAAATAAAAAATAAGTCTAATGAGTAATTTAATGTATTCAAATAATCTCACCTAATCAAATATTATTCTTTTATTTCTGGATAATAGTAACAAAGTACGATTTCAAGGATAATAATTCAGATGGCTAGGAGAGCTTTCCAATAAATATTAGATATTTAAATTAGTATTTCGGGGAGAAAATACTAGAAGGATCATGGAGTCGGAGACATGGCTGGATTACCACTAATTTTTTTAAGCGATAGAGATGTGGGTAAAAATTGAAATAATTTTTTAATATTTTAACAGTCAGTTAAATGAAACTACGTACAAACCAGTTAGCTAGATCCTGGAGGTGATTACGTGAAAAATTCATTACATTGATTGAGGAGTATCTAATTATCGGATTTGATATCACTCGTATGGTTATACGATGGATAAAAGTATTAATTGGGAAAAAAAATTTAATGGAGAATAAATGGTGGATATCATTATGTGGCTCGAACTCATACGCAGATACGCTATTATAAATTACAATCCTACCTATAATTAGGTTGAATGACCGAATGAAGATAGAACAATCTTAAACTCACATATATATAAAATTGTGTAAAGTAGGAACAAATAAAGTGAAACATTAAACCAAACAATATTCAGTCACAGTTCAAGGTATACATTTATTTTTAAAAAATGCAACAGTAGCTTGTTATTTTCATGAAAATAGCCACATATAACCAACAGTAGGTAATTTATTATTTTAAAAATTATTTCGTGAAACAGCTGCAGCTACATAGCTGTGACCAACACAACAGTAGCTTGTTATTTCCAAACACAAGTGGAATAAACACACAAAAGCAGCAAAAGGCATGCATGCAGCTTCTTCAAGTTGAGTAAGTATAGCTAGCAATTGAAGAAGCAGAAGCAGGCAAAACCAAGACCATCTCTGTGGCAAGCACCGCTGCTTGCGCCCTCACGTTCTCGGCACTGTTTATCACAGTCTTCTGTTACGAAGCACGGGCCAGTCCAAGTTTTACTACGCCGCTCGCATAGTGCAGCCTCTGCCGGCTTTGCCATTTCTGTAACACACAACACGTACACAAAATGATTAATTTCTAGTTAATTAAATGTTATAATGCATGCATGCATGAACGCACAAACTTATCATCAAGAAGTACACATCAATGTCACTCACCGAAGGAAGCGAAGATGATGAAGAAGGCAAAAAGAAGAGCAATAGTCATTGTAAATCCAGAAAGAGATTTAGCCATTTTAATTTTTATTTGTTGCACTTGCTGAACTGGTTTATAATTTCATGAAAATGGCAAGAGACCCTAACCCCAATTTATACACTTGCAATGTAAGCTGTCACTTCCCCCTTTGAGAAAGTTTCGATGAAATCTTTAGACCTTACTAGTTTTTTTATGTATCGATAAAGTGCAAGGTTTAATTGTTGTTTTGTTTTAGTTCTTTTCGTCGTGTTTTTTTATATTGATTCCAAGGAAATATGCCTATATATATATATATATATATATATATATTCACGTTGTTTCCCATGTTTTGAAAGTATTCACGTTGTTTCCATGTTTTATTTGTTTGTTAAATTTAAAAGTTTATAAACATTATGATAAACACGTACATGTATCGAATTTACAAAATGCATTAATTTTAAATAAACATATGATTTTAAACTTCCTATAGGTGCACAATGTGGTTGGCTATTGGGTAACCATCTCCCATGTTGAGAATATGTAAACAACAAATATATCAGTTCCAACAAAGACAGATAAATCAACTCATGATAGTTGTCCGAGGTTTGTTCTTAGCCTAATTAGTATTTTCAGCTGATGCGGCAAACCAGGTTGTGAGGCCAAAATAAAATATTTACAAAGTAAGGAGGTGAAAATGTAAAATTTAAAAATAGCTAAATTTTATAATTTTATAATTAATTTTCAAATCTTTTTCTTTTACGTTACTTTCTAAAAATTTTCAAAAAGTAAGCCGGGGGTTACCTTGATTTTTTTTTTTTGGTTTTTTTAACTTTTAAAATTTTCAAAGATAAGTTAGGGTTGCCTTGAAAGCCTTTGCCATAGCTTACATTACTTTTTAAAAATTTTCAAAAAGTCGGGGTCACCGGCACAAATTTTGTTCCCCTTCTATATTTATATTAATCTCAAACTTAGTTCGATATATATCCAATTTGCATATCAAGTGATAACATAACATCACTGCTACAATAATCCTAAACTTTCATACAGTTGGGTGTGGGTACATTGAAATACCAAAAGTTATGAAAGTAAACTTTTAGAGGCCCAATTACATCAACAATGGTACAATGAAATTTCATCAGGACCCAGACCAATAACTTAATTATATCTAGGGTATAATGGGATGGGAAAAAAATTCGGTCCTACATAAATAATTTATCATCATGTGTTAAGTGACGATTGACTTTATTAATTATTGGTGCAAAACTAATATGCCAAGCACCAATGATTAATTGAGATACAAAATCTAGGTTCTCCACTACGTGTTTATATGCATACCATATAATGCTGTCATCACCCCCCAAAACTCTCTCTGAATTAAGCAGGTGCAGGCTCTAATTCATCACAAGATTATTACTGAACTTGCATGAAGTGAAAATAAAATTGTTGGATATCCCTTAAACATATTTTTTTCTCATTAGTCATAATTGTCCCATAGACAATAACAAATGTAGGATTTTAATATGAAGAAAAAAAATTCTTTTCAATAATCTCATATTTACAAATATTTTCTTTTAGTGTTTCCAAAAAAGGGAAACATGTAAAAAATATATATTAGCTTGTTATATCATCCTTTTTGGTCAAGTCATAGTGCTTCAAGTAATTTTTATAAATAAAATTAAGTTTTGTTTTAAATATATGCACTCCACCCCCCCCCCCCCACCCCCGCGCACCCAAAAGAAGGGGAGAAGGCAAAACCTAGATTGATTTCTTAACCGTTACTTTTCTCAAAATCCAGACTCAAGTGGTCAGCCAAAGAAATTTGCGTAAAAACCACTCGGTCAAGCCCTTAGGGCTCATTGAGTACTCATTGATGGCGATTTAATTAATTAATTCTAATCTGACCAAGTCATTTGCAGATGAGAGAAAATAAATGTTAATTATATTTCACCAGCAATTTATCCAGTTTTGTTATTTTATATTATTAAGTCTCAAGATGGTTAAGTTTCATACACATTTAACTAATTAAGAACATAATAAATAATTATATGGAATAAATAATTTTCATAATAGTACATGAATGTTCATTCCTGATGCTTGCATATCATAGTAATATATATAGCGTGAAGAGATAGACTAATAACTTATAATTAGATTTGTAGAGTGTGGCTCATTATATTAGAATAACACAAGCAAGCAATACACAAAGACCCAACAAACATTGACTCTTTCCTTATTCAGAAGCTTCGTACGGTATAGTTACGGCTAACCGTACGTAGCTTGTTATTGTTCTAAACACAAGACGACTGAAACGAGGCACATCACACGAACGACAGCAAATTAATTAGGTAGCCTCAGCTAGATTTCGCTGCTAACAAGGTATATAATTTCTCTCATTGATAAGCAACTAGCACTTGAAGTAGCAGAAGCACGCATAACCAGTCCCTTGTCTGTGGCAGGTCCCGAACCTTGCATACTCCTGCTTCTTGCACTGCCTGCTACAGTTCCCCGTGTTGAGACACGGCCCCGACCATGTCTTGCTACGCCGCTGGCACACTTTTGCTTCCGCCATTGGCACTTCTGTAACAAGCATACAAAATCATTATCGTGCACTTAGATATGTATGTTATTATCAAAGCTCATGGGTGTCAACAATTCAGGTGGTAAATGATCTCTTAGGTTGAAACAATAAGTCTGAGGTTTAAACTCTGCTTACATGAATGGAAGAGGGCTTTATATTACAATATACCAGTATACACACAGACACACACACACTAAAATCTGAAATAAAAAAAAAAAATTGTTATGAAAGCTTAAAATGCATGCATATGAAACATATATATGATTTTGCTTCTGCCTCTGGCATTTCTGTAACATATACACAGCATATTTAATGCACTCAGTTAGCTAATATTAGTTAGGCACGTGGGCTTATAAATGGTTTTTAGTGTCAGACTCATGCGCAAGTATGCCCTCATCGCTTAATAGAGCAGTTATTTAAGAAAACTTCAACTATAAACTAACTTTTGAGTATGAGTTAGATTTACGTCTTTTTGAAAATGCACAACTTAATATCATAGGCACAACTTAAAATCAAATTTTGATTGATGAAAAGCTATTAAGTACTGGTTAACATCAAGTCACTCACCGAAGGAAGCAAAGAGTATGAAGAACGCAAAAATAAGAGCAACAGCTGTGATAATGCTAGCAACTGACCTAGCCATTTTTGCACTTGCTTTGGTTCTAATTTGATGAAATTGCTCAAGGCCCCAACCCATATTTATACTTGGATATAAGCTGTCTCTTCGCCTCTAGTGAAGATCCGCGAGAGACAAAGAAACAATAAATTAATTAACCGGGGAAATTTGAATTAGAAACAAAAAAAATGGATTCACTCTCGGATTATTGACAAAAGATTTTACAGTTTATTCATATAATTGTGAATTGGAGTGACGTCCTCCCAATTGCTATATTCATATGCACTCTGAAGTAGTCTTAGTTGAAATCTTCAAATTTAAACATAATATCCAATGCCAACTTCAATCCACTCTTCCTTAACCTTGTCATTGACTAAAGATTTTACAGTTTATTCAAACAATTGTGAGTTGAAATAATGTCCTGCCAAGTGCTATATTTCATTATTTCATATGCACTCTGAAGTAGTCTTAGTTGAAATCTTGAAATTTAAATATCATATCCAATGCCCAACTTCAATGATCCATTCTTCCTTGTAACATTGTTAAACCACCGTATCGGATTCTGTATATTCTATATATTGTGTGGTTAATTGTCCTTATCAATCCGATTTGCGACATACGGCACTTCATCTATGTAGCAAAATGATGATGCAAGCTAAGTATCATTTTCTATTGCTTATAAACAGAAAATTAAACGTTTTATTCATAGTATTACTTTTATCAGTTTTATGTAAACTTTTAAAGACGATATAGAAAAGATAAATTCATTCTTGTTATCATTCAATTTAGCTCAAGGTCAATTTATACCAGAATATTGAGAAGATAGAAAGAACTTAAATAATCATACTAAATAGGGGATTTCTTCCATATTTTTAATACTATAATGTAGATGATACATACTATTTTTACATTCAATGATAAAAATGATTTTGGCTCATATTAGTCTTAATCAAGAAGAGTTAATATTTAGGATCATAAAGTGATCCCTTTTTTTATGAAATTCTTATTTATTTCTGACAAAAAATCTTAAAGATAACAAGGCAGCTGAGGAGGAAAATCCTCCAAGCATATATAAAAACCATGACAACAAAAATAAAAATGAGCCAAAGCATTTCTTGATTACAAATTCTTGAGACATAACAGATTCAAAAATCTTACTTTGATACAGGTAAGTGTTAGAGATTAGAAATAATATGAAACAACTCTATATATGATGGATACCTTGAATCAGCTAAACAACACACAACCTTGTGATCCTAATCTTATTAAAAGGATGTATCCTCGACAACTTATTTGATCTCTTATGGTGTGGGTTCCAAATTATTTGTGTGGGGAAAATTTGTGAACGATGACCTTCAAATTCTTGTATGTGTGGGTACGAACACTTGTCTAAAAACATTGTTTTATTAGGTGATTATTAACATAGATAAATAAATCTAGCAACTGATTAGTGACTACAATGATGTTGATGCCTAATCAAATAGAATATTTATGATTATTTTTCTATGCTCATTGGATTTAATAAGATAAGGATCACGATGAGAAGATCATCAATGTATATGATATGCATGTTGATAGAGGACAAAATTATTATTAGAATTAATATTTTTTGGGTGTAAAGATATTAATTGGATTTTTCTTAGTTGACTATGGATAGTAACGTTTTTGGAATCAAATACAGCATGGTTATTTAAACCCATTAAAATACTAAATAAACCTATTTACTAAAACACTCTTATAAAAGATTTTTCTCATTGTTTCTTTTTCAATCCTCCATCCACTCTTAATTCTCTCCAATGTTTTATCTGTAAGTATTGTCTTATCTATAATAATAATTTAGGCTATGGACATTCTAGTAATGAAAAACTTAGATAAAAAAAGAGTTTAATGAGTAATTTGATGGGTTCAAATAATCTCACCTAATCAAATATTATTCTTTTATTTCTAGATAATAGTAACAAAGTACGATTTCAAAAATAATAATTCGGATGGCTAGGAAAGTCTTCCAATGAAAATTAGATATTTAAATTAGTAGTTCGAAGAGAAAATACTAGAAGGATCATGGAGTCGGGGACATGGCTGGATTGCCAGCAATTTTTTTAAACGATAGAGATGTGGGTAAAAATTAAAATAATTTTTTAATATTTTAACAATCAATTAAATAAAACTACTTAAAAACCAGTTAGCTAGATCCTAGGGTGATTACCTGCAAAATTCATTACTTTGATTAAGGAGTATCTAATTAGCAGATTTCATATTACTCGTATGGTTATATGATGGATAAAAGCATTAATTGGAAAAAAAAAATTAATGGAGTGTAAAGGGTGGATACCATTATGTGGCTCGAACTCATACGCTATTATAAATTACAATTCTACCTATAATTAGGTTGAATGACCAAATGAAGATACAACAATCTTAAACTCACCCATAAAATTGTAACAGTAGCAACAAATAAAAGTGAAACATTAAATCAAACAATATTCGGTCATAGTTAAAGGTGAAAATACACAATAAACATTGATTATTTTCATGAAAATAGCCACATATAACCGACAGCAGGTTAATTATTATTTTAAATATTATTTCATGAAACAGCTGCAGCTACATTGCTGTGGCCAACACAACAGTAGCTTGTTATTTCCCAACACAAGAGGAATAAACACACAAAAGCAGCAAAAGGCATGCATGCAGCTTCTTCAAGTTGAGTAAGTATAGCTAGCAATTGAAGAAGCAGAAGCAGGCAAAACCAAGACCATCTCTGTGGCAAGCATCGCTGCTTGCACCCTCACGTTCTCGGCACTGCCAATCACAGTTTTCTGCTACGAAGCACGGGCCAGTCCAAGTCTTACTACGCCGCTCGCATGGTGCAGCCCTGCCGGCTTTGCCGTTTCTGTAATACACAACACGTACACAAAATGATTAATTTCTAGTTAATTAAATGTTATAATGCATACATGCACAAACTTATCATCATGTAGTACACATCAATGTCACTCACGGAAGGAAGCGAAGATGATGAAGAAGGCAAAAAGAAGAGCAAAAGTCATTGTAAAGCCAGAAACAGATTTAGCCATTTTAATTTTTATTAGTTGCACTTGCTGAACTGGTTTATTATTTCATGAAAAATGGTAAGAGACCATAAACCCAATTTATACACTTGCAATGTACGTTGTCTCTTCCCTTTTTGAGAAAGTTTCTATGAAATTTTTTTGACCTTACTAGTTTTTTTATGTATTGATAAAGTGCAAGGTTTAGTTGTTGTTTTGTTTTAGTTATTTTCTTTATGTTTTTTCATTTGTTCCTTGGAAATATGGCTGTATATATCACGTTGTTTCCCTTGCTTTGAAATTAACGCCATTAGTTAAATTTAAAAGTTCATAAATATTATGATAAATACGTACATGTCTCAAATTTATTAAATATAATTAATTTTTAAATAAACGTATAATTTTAAACTTCCTCTACGTGTACAATGTGGTTGGCTATTAGGTAAACATCCCCCACATTGGGAATATGTAAACAACAAATTTAATAATACCAACAGAAACAGATAAATTAACTCTTGAAGGCGGTTCTAATCCAGGTTCAGAAGATAGCTCATTATAGTTGTCCAGGGTTTGTTCTGAGCCTAGTAAGTATTTTCAGCCGATGTGGCATGGAATGCAGTGAGGCCAAAATAAAATATTTACAAAGTAATGATGTAAAAATGTAAAATTCAAACATAGCTAAATTTTATCATTTTCTTAAATATTTTTTTCAAATCTTTTTCTTTTGGCTTAGTTTTTAAAAATTTTCAAAAAGTAAGCTGAGGGTTACCTTAAAAAAAAATTTTTGGGTTTTTTTAACTTACTTTTAAAATTTTCAAAAGATAATTTAGAGTTGCCTTGAAAGCCTTTGCCATAGCTTACATTACTTTTTAAAAATTTTCTAAAAGTCAGGGGTCACCTTGCACAAAGGCTGTTCTGCTTTTATATTTATGATATTCTCAAACTTACTCAGTTGGATATATGTATAGTTTGCGGGCATACCAAGTGAGAACATAACATCACCACTGCAATAATCCTAAACTTTCATATGGTTGGGTGTGGGATACATAGAGATATCAAAAGTAATGAAAGCAAACTTCTAGAGGCCCAATTACGTCAATAGTGGTAAAATGAAACTTTATCGGGGCCGATACCAATAACTTAATTATATTTAAGATATAATGGGAGGGGAAAAAAATTCGGTCCCTAACACAAATAATTTATCATCATGTGTTAAGTGACGATTGAGTTTATTAATTATCAATACATAATTAATATGCTAACCACCAATGATTAATTGAGATACAAAATCTTGGTTCTCCACTGTGTTTGTATATGTATACCATCTAATGCTGTCATCACCACCCAAAACACTCTCCAAATTAAGCAGGTATAGGCTTCAATTCATCACAAGATTATTACTGCACTCACATGAAGTGAAAATAGAATTGTTGGATATCCCTTATCCATATTTTTTCTCATTAGTCATAATTGTCCCATTGACAATAACAAATGCAGGATTTTAATATGAATCAAAAAAGTTATTTTCAATAGTCTCATATTAACCAATATTTTCTTTTAGTGTTTCCAAAAAAGAGAAACCTGTAAAAAAATATATGTTAGCTTGTTATATGATTCCTTTTGGTCAAGTCATAGTGTTTCAGGTAATTTTTACAAATAAAATTAAGTTTTGTTTCAAGTAAGCACTGTTTTGTTCAAGTAAGCACTCTCTCACCCCGCCCAAAAGAAAGGGAGAGGGCGAAACCAAGTGTTGTTATATGATTCTTTTTTGTCAAGTCATAGTTTTTTAGGTAATTTCATAATAGTACATGAAAGTTCATTCCTGATGCTTGCATATCGTAGTAATATGTATAGCGTGAAGAGATGGAGTAATAACTTATAATTCATTTTGTAGAGTGTGGCTCATTATATTAGAATAACACAAACAATCAATACAACAGAGACCCAACAAACATCGACTCTTTCCTTATTCAGAAGCTACGTACGGTATAGTTATGGCTAACTGTACGTAGCTTGTTATTGTTCTAAACACAAGACGACTGAAACAAGACACGTCACACGAACAACAACAAATTAATTAAGGTAGCCACAGCTAGCTTTCGCTGCTAACAATGTATATAATTTCTATCATTGATAAGCAACTAGCACTTAAAGTAACAGAAGCATGCAAGCCTGTGGCAAGCCCCGAACCTTGCATCCTCCTGCTGCTTGCACAGCCTGCTACAGTTCCCCGTGTTGAGACACAGCCCCGACCATGTCTTGCTACAGCACTGGCACACTTTTGCTTCCGCCATTGGCACTTTTGTAACACGTACACAAAATCATTAACTTCCACTTAGAAGTATATGTTATTATCGAAGCTCATGGGTGTCAACAAATTCAAGTGGTAAAATGATCTCTCAGGTTAAAACAAGAAGTCCTAGGTTTAAAATTTGCTCACATGAGTGGAAAAGGGCATTAATTACAATATACCAGGATATATATTCTCTTAAATTGAAAAAAAAAATTTGTTATACAAGCTTAATATGCATGCATATGAAATATATACATGAATCAATTTTGTCCAATGTGCAGTATACCAACATTAGTTAAGTTACTTACCAAAGGCTGTAAAGAGAATGAAGAATGCAAAAAGAAGAGCGAAAGTTGTAGTAAACTTGGCCATCTCTGCACTTGCTTATTTAATTTGGTTTGATGATCAAAATGGTACTAGGCCATGACCCCCATTTATACAGGATAGTTAGAACTCACAGATCTTAAGTAGATAGCTTGTTTGGCTAGCAAGAAAGTGACAGAAAGAATGAAGAAAAAGTAACTGAATCAGAGAAAATTTTATTGATATCAATACAATGAATTACATTCACCTAATAACAATTTATACTGTTGATCACCAGTAATAACAACCTCTGGTACAGCTGTAATATATCTATTGGTTAAACTAAAACTAAAACTAATTACAACAACCTAACTAACTTGTCCAGCTCAGCGATCCTCGTCACACAAATCTCAGCCACTGATCTGCTGCTGTTGATTAAGCATCTCAACACCCCTCCTCAAGCTTAACAGTCGTGGAACAATATTAAGCTTTTCTCTATAGTAATTGAAAAAGGAGTAAGCCATAGGCTTTGTTCGCACATTAGCAATATTCCATTCACTAGGCACATACTTGATCTCCACTTGTTTACTTGTCACATTCTCTTTTATGAAATGTACATCTAATTCTATATATTGGTTTTAGCATGATATACTAGAATTGTTGCCGATGCAGCTGCACCATTGTTGTCACACCAGATTATTGGTGTTTGACTGCACTTAATCTTAAGTTCATCAAGTAAAGCTTGAATCCAAACAATTTCTGCACATGTTATTGATAATGCTCTATATTCTGACTATGTGCTAGATCTAGCTACTGTTTCTTGCTTCTTTAAAGACCATCAAATGAGATTCTGCCCAAGATAAACACAGTATAATCCAATTGATTTCCTGTCTTCAACATCACACGCCCAATCTGCATCAGTATATGCAGTTAAGACAACACCACCACTTGGTTTAAACAGCAAGCCATAATCCTCAATTGCCTTCAAGTATCTTAGAATTCTTTTACAAGCAGTCCAGTGCTTCTCTGTAGGTGCAGCAAGAAATTGATTCAACTTGTTTACTGAAAAAGAAAGTTCTGGCTTTGTGAGCACCAAACACTACAATGCACCTATTTATGCTTCTATATTCAGTAACATTAACAATCAAATTATCTTCATTTCCCGCTCTTCTTAGTTTCTGTCCTGTACTCATTGGAGTATCACTTTCTCTGCAGTTTTTCATGTTAGTTTTTTTGAGCGAATCTCTTACATATTTGGCTTGTGAGAGATGTAAGCAGCCCTTTGTACCTTGAGTAACTTCAATACCAAGAAAGTAATTAAATTCACCAAGATCTTTTAAAGCAAAGGTATCTCTAAGATATTTGATGAACCTTTCAATCGCTGCATTATTATCTCCAGTAATTAGAATATCATTCACATATACCAAAACAATCACAATACCTCCAAGCTCATGTTTAAAGAATAAATATGAATTTACTCTTGAGTTCTGAAACCCCCACTGCAACAATGCTTTACTTAACCTGTCAAACCAGGCTCTAAGAGCATGTTTTAGACCATAAAGAGCCTTAAGCAATTAACAAACATGACCAGATGGAGGCTGCCTCAGATTGAAACATGTAGAGATCTTCATTGAGCTCCTTATTAAGGAAAGCATTGTTGATATCTATCTGCCTTATTTTCCAGCTCTTCATAATAACAAGACTAAGTACAATTTGCATAGTAGATTGTTTAACCACTGGACCAAAATTCTCAAAATAATCAATATCAGGGGTTTCATGACATCCCTTTGCAAGCTTTATACTTAGAGACAGAGCCATCTGCATTATACTTAATGTGAGACACCCATTTACAACCAACAACTTTAGTAGCTTGAGAGCCTGGTATAAAAACCCAAGTTTTATTTTGTATAAATGCATCATACTTAGCCTGCATTGCTGCTTTTCATTTAGAATCTAAGAGAGCTTAAGAGATTGTAGCAAGTTCATGTTCATAAAAAATAGAAGAATATGTAAGAAACTTTGGCTTAAATATACATGCTAAGAAACTTTGGCTTAAATATACATGCTAAGAAACTTTGGCTTAAATATACATGTTTTTGCTTTTGTAACCATTGGATGAGTTGGTAGTGGAACATGATCAGGATCAGATGGTTGTGGAATAGGCACTATAGATGTAGAGGAAGAAGAGTGTAGGGAATTATGGGACTAATGAGGATTAGAAAAAGATGGATTTAGAGGTAAAGATGATGATGATGAGGATGATGAAGAACTAAAGGAAGAAGAGGAAGCTGAGACTGAATGAAGTTGAAGCTGTTGTACACTGTTGTCACTTGAGCCTGAAGGATTATGAAGTGGAACTAACACAGAAGAGGTTTTAAACGTAGGATGTCTATACTCAGAAACAAAGGCAGAAGATTGTTTAGAGAAGACAGGATCAATAGAAAAAGGAAATTCAAATTCATTAAACACCATATGCCTAGCAGCATAGATAACACCTTTTAGACTTAGACACTTGTAACCCTTGTGGTATGTACTGTAACCAATAAACAAACACTTTGTAGTAGGAAATTTTAATTTGTGTTTGTTACAGAATCTCAAATAAAGAAAACATGAATCTCTATTAACAGTTGAAAGGAACACTTGATGAGTTTTACTTTTAGGCTCAAGGTTCAACTTATACAGACCCTTCATAGCCACGCCCTCCAGCAAAACTGTCCTCTTCTTTTTATCTTTGAGAAAACAAGTATTTCCACAAAATTCAATAATCAAAGAATTATTGGTTGTTAGCTTAGAAATACTTAAAAGATTTTTTGTAATGTGCGGCACAAATAGAAGATTTTTTAACAATAATTTATGATTTCCAACAGTTAAATAAGTACTTCCTATATTAGAAATAGTAAGGCCATATCCATTTCCAATTATAAGCTTTTCATTACCTTCATAAGGTTTACTGAGACTGAGATTGTTGAGATCATTGATAAGATGATGAGTTGCTCCACTGTCCAGGTACCAGCCATCATCCATTATAGTCTCTGGTGTTTCTATATAAGCAGACATTTTTATTTAATTATAGCCTTGATTGAACCCTTGATTATAATTTCCTCGATGTGGATACCTCATTGCTGGAACAAAATCCTTATTGAATCTATCTTTACAAATATCAGCAATGTGTCCTATGGTAAAACACACTTGACATCTAAGTTGATACTGTTGTGATGAAACATTACTAGGCATTTGAGTCCTGCCACCTTGATTCCAAGGTCTTCCTCCATACATATTATTTCCTTTTCTACCTTTCTTTCCTCTGTAATGATTTTCTCCTCGCTGACTAGTTCTAAAATTTCCTTGCATCATGTATCCAGGATTTTCAGACCTTAAAACATCTTGACTGAAGGCAAATTTTGAGTTGTATGCACCTAAACCTTTCTTCTTGTTTGGTCATTTTTTAGCCAAATTTACAGCAAAGGCCAAATTTGCTTCCATTGCTTCAGCTAAAGCTTGTTATTCCAACATTGCTTCATGTGTCATTAACATTGAGAGTGAATCTGATAGATCAAGATCTTGTCTTTTTCCTGTGATCAGCACTGCTACAGGATTGAAATCTAAACCAATACTTCCCAACACCTCATCATGAAATTATAGTCACTCATTGGGCCTCCCGTTGCTGCCATGCTATCTGATATCCCTTTCATTTTGTGAAAATAATCATAAACATTCAAATCATTCTTCTTTGTCATCATCATTTTATTCTTCAGTTGTAATGCTCTGGTTTTTTTTTTTTTTGTGAGCCAGAAAGTTTTTCCAGAGCTTTCCAAACTTCAAAGGAAGTTTTACAACCAAGAACACTCTCAGAAATGGAAGAGAGTAACCAACCTAACAACTGCTGATCAGTTCGCTTCCAACTCACAAACTCAGGGCTTGGAATCCTCTGATCTGTGAATGGTGCTGTGATTGAACCGTCAATATAACCTTCTAATCCATTTCCTTGAATAGATGCCAATACTTGCATTTTCCACACCAAATAATTTGATATGTCGAGCTTAATTGGCGTAGAGAAGGTGTAAGAAATAGTTGTGGTGTGATTAATAGTTTGATTTGAGCTAGATGATGCCATCTAGCTGTGATACCAAGTTAGAACTCATAGATCTTAAGTAGATAGCTTGTTTGGCTAGCAAGAAAGTGACAGAAAGAAGGAAGAAAAAGTAACTGAATCAGAGAAAATTTTATTGATATCAATACAATGAATTACATTCACCTAATAAAAATTTATACTATTGGTCAACAGTAATACCAACCTCTGGTACAACTATAATATATCTATTGGTTAAACTAAAACTAATTACAACAACCCAACCCAGCTATCCAGCACAGCAATCCTCGTCTCACAAATCTCAGCCACTGATCTGCTACTGTTGATTATAGTATTATACATCTCAATAGTTATCGTCAATAAAAAATTAAATGGGGACACTGAAATTGGAAAAAAAGGAATGATGAATTCAAAGGTGGAATGAATAAAAAATTATACGGGTGAGCATAATTTCTTGCGTTGCGTCGCCTGACTTCATTGACTTATCTTTCCAATATCTTTGCAAAATAATCCAATCAGGTTATATGTGTGTGTGGGATTAATTGTATTTTTTAGTGTTTTGAGTTCATACATACCATGCACTCTCTATGCCTAAAGAGATTTAGTATATTATACCATGCATTCTTATTTTTTTGCATATATTATATTTCGAATACTTTTAGGTACCAATCTTACTATACCATTGTGTTATCCAATAATTATTGCAAAAATTGGTAAAATTAAGGTTTTAGAATCCATATATAAATATAACAAATATGTGTAGAAAAATTATAATATATACTGGATTATTCTGTCAGCAAAATCACTTCAAATGAGTTAGAGCTAGTTTGGGAATGCTGTAGTTTTTAAAATAATTGTTGTTAGCTGTACTGTATAAATAATCAGCTGTGAAGAGAATCAGTTAAGTGTTTGGTAAAAATTTTTTTAAGAAATACTATGAGTTTTGAAAGCAGTAATAGTCGTTTGGTAAATTTTACAGTTAAACTGCTGTGAGAAAATAAATGACTAAAATATACATAATATAAGATAAAATTTACTTATACATATAAAAACATATACATATAATATTTTTAATTGTATATCATAAAAATTTTTACTAAAAATAAAATTTATAATATATTGATTTTATTTTTTTATCTTAAAACAATTGATAATTAAATTAATAATACAATGAAACAAATTTAATAATAATTCGACCAACAAATTGATATTAATAAATTTATATTGATAAATTATAATACAAATATATTAAAATATTCATTTCGTTTCCAATTTGAATAAGGATAATTTTGGGTTTAGGTAATAATTTTAAGGATATTTATGAAATTATTTAAAGGATAAAATTGATTCTCAAAATCAAAATTTAAAAACTACTCCTCCCCTACTTTTCAAAATCAATTATAGAAGGGACTGATTTTGACAAAAGTGATTTTGATAAAAGTGATTTTGATTTTTTTTCACCAAATACTAAAACTAACTTTTAAATTTTTAAAATCACTTTTAAATTTCCTAAAAACAATTCCAAATGGGCCCTTAGCCAGGTTCAGTAAATAACATTAAATGAGTAGATTAGCCTCAAAATTAAGGAATAGAAAGTTGAAACGAAAAGTTCTAAGTAAATAAAATTTATTCCCACTGCAATCTGTGCTCAGCACTAATTATTCAACATTATGAAATTATGGAGTCCAACTCCCAACTTCCAGCGATCAGCTCCCAGTTCTTTTTTCTTTTTGGTTTGTATTACCGTCCCAATGTTGTGCTGTCTTTATGTTCGTTCACATATGTAAGTAAAAGAGAGTTCACATTAGTCTTGAAGATCAGGAAATCGATAATGTTGTCGAATAAAAGTACTATAAGCTTTGTCAATAAATTAAATATGCCTGCAGCAATATTTAAGCACGATATTTAGGCGTAGATTATGATGTAATTATGGGGATTAAGCATCGGAAAATGTGATAATCACATGCATGCTGTTTAATTGTCTTAGCTGTCCACTTAGAATTTCTAAAGTCAACTGCTGCTGAGTGCGACCAAATTAATGGTGTAGATATGGTTGATGGGCTTATTCATTGATTAATTTCATTTAAATGATTATATATGTATTATAAGGCTTGACTTTAGTGTGTAAATGATTTTTCAGAGGTTATCATATCAATAAGAGTTGGAGCATTGTCACCCCTCAAATCTCCTTATAAAACCCCCTTTTTTAGTTATATTTATTTTATTTTTAAAAATATCTTTTTTTTAATACATTCTTCAAATTTTTCATTTTATTTTTTTATTATTAAAACTCAAAGTAGTGGTAAACTCTTTTTTTATTCTTTTTGCAAATTGAAATATTTTCTAGGTGATGATTTTTTTAATATTAATCATTAGTTTAAATAGCACATATTTTATATTGTAGTTTGAAAGTAATTTTAAGAACAAAAATATATAATCAATAACAAATAGGAAAAGAAAATTAAATTATTTCAAATTTGTATGACTTGTTTTAGTTAGATAAGAAATAACAGATCGAGAATTAAAAAAGAAGGATTAATTATGAATGTAAGTATTTTGTTAGAAGAAAAATTGATATGTGTTTAATACTTATTTAACCTTAACTATAGTTTTATTTGAAGTGAGATTTTATAAGGATAAGAAAGGGGTGCCAATAGCTTCACTCTATCAATAATTTCAGTTAAATAATAGTAAATGGAATTGTATGATTAACTTTTTATGACTTACCAAATCACTTATTTTATTCATTATTCCATCATTTCTTATGACACCATTATTCTCATTATTAATGTCATATTTACTCTACCTACCAATACAATCTACTTATATTTACAATCAGAATTTGACTAAAATAATTTTAGATTAGTTTTAAAATCAAGAAATCTGAACCTAGGACATGTAAGATTTGTTGCAAATTGAAAGACTTGAACCCCTACCATATGAGTGTGAGGGAAGTGATTTATCAAAGTCATTGCCAATTCATGTTTTTATGTTAATAATGGATCTGTGAAGTAGAATCATAATAATGTTAAAAGTAAAACTGAAAGTCTAAAGTTAATTTATAAAGCTTTTATACACTGCGGTAAGTTGACACTTTTTTATATGTTAGAAGTTAGAAGTTATAACTTAGACATATTGTTTGCTTCTTGTGATACTTGCATGTGTGCTTGTAAGAAGTATGAGGAGGAAGGCAGAGGGGAGGGGAGCGAGGAAGGTGGAAAAATTAGGGAGAGTTTTGCCATTATTTTCTGTTATGTTTCTAAAAATTCAAGGCAGATTCAAGAGTTTATTAATATGGCTGTGCAAATTAATAGGCCGCTATCACCATTTGGTGTAGCGAGTGGGTAGGTGTAATTTGCTTCAAAAAGGTAATGCGTGCTATGGATCGTATCTCTTGTCGAGTTATCGATCATATTAACAACAGCTACAAGCGCCGATTTGCAGGAGATGAAGTGTTGACTAACTTGAATTTGAAACAAAAGGAATTATTAGCATATAAACTATTTAGAGTGGGAAAAAAAAGATATATATATATATATATGTATAGGATATAAGCACAATGAGACGCTGATTGATTCAGCACACACCAGATTAGATGACTTAAAGTCAAATACCCCACTCATTTAAGTGCATCCAGGCGGTTGTGTCTGTGAATCACAGATTGTACATCACAGACTGCACTATAATGGATCCATATATATATATATATATATATATATATATATGTATAGAAATTCTCTTGTGTTGATGCCTTTATTTAGTTTTTTTTTTTTTAATACAGACTCAATCCTGCATTATATTCCTTCATCTTATCATTATTCATTTTGTTATATACCCATGATTAGAGTTAACATATTCTCTATATGCCTTTTCCCTACTGGAGTTAATTCATATCGATCACACACACTATATTGATCTTGATCTCATCAAGCTTATCTAATTAACATCTGATAAAATTAAAAAGAATAAAAAAAACAAGGATCCATTAATTCCATTGGACATCAGTATGATGATGGCTATTAATATTTTATAGCAGTCGGTGCAAGCATTTTTCTCAGAGTGGCTGGTCACTTTTACACAAGCCGCAAAGTCGAGGCAAAAGGATTACATTGGTGAATTTAAGAGTGATTATTAGAGGAAATATCATCAGCTACAACATATTAAATCGTTGTATTTTCTTCGAAGACAAAATCTTTTAACTTTCAGATCAATTGGTTGAAATCCGAGATAGTGGGAGCAGATTTTGTCAATAAAGTTAGTTAAAAATAATATTAAATTAAATTTCAAGAATTCAATTCAACCAAGGGGAATTGAACTCGACAGGAAACTGGATCTGCAGAATCGATAGATTGGGATGATACCAATCCAACCAATAAGTTATAAATAAATAAATGCAAGAAATGTCTCACACGTCATTTTTCTTTACGACCAATGATAATCCCACCATGAATTTCAATGATTTTTTTAATTTTGTAATCCCTTCTTGTGAAGCTTATCGTTTGCAGAATGCAAACTCAATTGGGTAGGATTTTGAATTTGATGACAGCTTATATGATTTGATTTTCTTCCAAGTATAAATAGGGGTTGGGGCTTTGTACAATTTGACCAAACACCAAATTAACTCCAAAATGGCAAACTATATTACTAGCTTTACCCCATCCTTGGCTCTTCTTTTTGCCTTCTTTATCCTCCTCCCTCCCTTTGGTGAGTGTCTTAATGTTAATGTACTTTGTTTTCAAAATAAATGAAGATCAACTAAGATGTCTTTAAAAGTACATGCTTTAGTTTAATTTTAAAGGTACAATGGCTAGTGTTTACTAAACATTAGTACTTAATGCTTAGCATCCATTCACATATATATCGATAAAACAAAAGTTACAACGCTTTAATTTCAAACACACATTGAATCAGAACTAAGATAAAAAATCACATGAGATTGGGTTATGTAATATATAATAATTTACTTAAACAAAGCAGGAACTAATAAGTTGATAAAAATGGACAATATTTTTAATTGAAATTAATCATTAGGCAATATTAGTTGTAACATTTGACTGATGACTGACGAATTAATTCGTACATGCTTTTACAGAAATGGCAATGGTGGAAGCCAAACTGTGCCAGAAGCGAACCAAGACATGGTCAGGATTCTGTGGCAGCTCACCAAACTGTAACAAGCAGTGCGAGGAATGGGAGGATGCAAAGCATGGTGCCTGCCACTTCGATTTCCCTGGATTTGCTGCTTCTGCTACTTCGATTGCTAGGCATATCACTAGCAGCTGTGTCTGTACGCAAGCCTCCTTTTCATTTGCTGCTTTGTGTGTGCTTTGTCCTTTGAAAGAATATTAAACTATATAAGTAGTTTCTAAATAATGAAATAATCAAATGTTAATTTTCTTAGCTGAACATGGTTCTTACTGGTTTATTACATTGTTTTCGTAGATTCTAATACAAATTAATTGTCCAAAACCTTTAGTCAATAGCCGACCTTAGCTCAGTTGGCAGAGCGGAGGACTGTAGTAGTGAAGCTGTCATCCTTAGGTCGCTGGTTCGAATCCGGCAGGTCGGATGTTTTGCACTTAACTTTTTTTTTCTCCCAAAAAAAGACAATTTGGGGTTAAGTTCCGCACAAAAAATCATTGAAAATAAACTCTCAATAATCTTCCACCCTAAAAATAAAGTTTGAAGGTGTCAAGAGTTTGCGACCAAGATACATTTTATGAGGTCAAGATACATATTATGAGATTGAGACCCAAATAAATGAGGTTTGAGATTTGTGTAATGAGATCGAGGCCCAAGAGTATGAGGTCAAGATACATATTATAAGATTAAGGCTCAAGAGTTTAAATCTGAAACACATATTACGACCAATCCAAGAATATGAGGTTGGCAAAAATGTATAAGATCCTGGCCAATTAGTAATTTTAGGGGCAAGCAAGATCATGTAATCAAGCCAAAAGATAAGGTATAATAAGAAAATCTAACATACTACATTACTTGATATTAGAAATTTTAAGATGAGCATAATCATGTTGATACTCTAAATATAACTAAACAATTTTAAAATTACAATAAATGTTAGATTAAAAAATAAGTCAACATGATAAGATTAATCAAATAGTTAATTATGTCATAAATAAGTTAGCATGTTGAAAACTCTTTATTCAAATTTGACATAATTGATAAATGAGTGATATAATTCAACTGATCAATTAATAATTGCATCATTTTAAATCAACCATAACTCACCGCCACATATCGAATTAAAAAGTTGTCACTCCTGCTAAAAGAATAAGCAGTTGCAAGTAAAATTAAGTTGACAATTAAATAACAAAAGAAAAATAACAATAAAGCTTAAGTCTTGTTCCTTGATTTAGAGAATCAATCAGGACACAAAAAGGAAATCAGCACACATATTTAGTGGAATCCGATTCAAAATTTTCCGAATCCAACGTGTAGGAATTTTTGGGCACGTAAGCTAGACATGGTCACGTTACTTATATCACAAATATAATTGAAAGATGATAAGAATTTTAGAACCTTAATTAGTTATTAATTTTTTTTAAAATAGAAAATCAAGGGGCGAACGGCTTGCTCCCGTGTTGTCGAATCATCCTCCATCCCCATCAGAGGGGTTTAAAATAAAATAATTAAAAGAAAATAAAATTAAAGAGTTTGATGTTACATCAAACTTACAAAGAAATGTTAAAACCATCCAGCATTTTAATTAGCTTAACTAATTGATCAAGTAGCTTTTGCCTTTCATGCATTGCATGCCTTAGCCTTATCTCTTATCTAAGGCCTTTACAAGCAAGAAAGTGAGAATTAAAGCCTTAATCAGAAAGCTTATTATACTTTGAAAGAATTAACTATTCCACATCAAAGATTCTAAAATCATTTGTCTAGTTCCACATGGAATTAGCATATGATTTTTTTTTCTTCAAAATAAGCTTTTAATTTTTAAACCTTTGTTTCCCACTAGGACTCTCTTTCAGTTGATTCCTTATGTTTCGCTTTGCGAATTGGATAATCTAATGAATAGAGCAAATGGAGCCCAGAGATCTAGCCCATTTTGGAGTATTAGCCAACCCCAATTAGCCCAATCATTTATTCGATTTTGTCTGCCAAGAGGGTTTTTATTTTGAGTTTCCCTTTAAAAACTAGTCGTTTTCCTTTATCAACTTTTTAGTTCACTATACCCTTTTGATACTTCAAAGGTCACACTTAATTTATGTAGTGAATCTGCTTTATAGATTATTTGATGGGGTAGTTTTCACTTGTGCCACATGTGTCATAAAATAAAGATTTATGTAATATGGAAAAGCTTAAAAAAAAAGTCCTCAAAGTTTACAGGTCCCCAACCCCCCAAATACAGGTCTTTACGTTTTATTTACACAAATCACTCACATGTTACATGCTTTGCGATAGGTATTGATTCAAGTTGATATAATATTATGATCTTTAGTTGATAATTTAGAGATTAAGGTTTCGTTTGATGGTGTTGCGATTTAAAAGTTATAACTGATATGAAATAAAAGTTGATGATTGTAGCACACATAAATTTTAAAATTAACGATTCTGACAACACAACAAAGATTATATACATTTGTTTATCAAACAATTAATTAAGTAAAATACTATAACTTTGAAACCAAAGTTACAATTTATAAATGTTTACCAAATATTTTATTACAGATATGACGTTAAGCTATAACCGCTATACATCAATCACAAATGGAGCTTAATTTTAGGAAATCAAGAAGCAATACAAAAATTTTAATTTATTTTTTTGATATTTTACACATTTAAAAGTACATGTATTTTAAAATTTAAAAACTAATAGTTGAATTTAAAACTATGAAATTTGTTTAACATTAACATTTAACAATAGCTTTTCACAAATTCTTAGTTCTAATATTTTTGAATATAATAAAATGATCCAAGTGAATTTTCATATACACGTAATTGAAAAATTATTAGATATGTAACATTTTTCTTCTTATTTCAATCACCTTAACAATTTCTATCCAAATAATCATTTGTGTGTGGTGGTTGAGAATATATGTGTATATCACATAGAGCCCATTTGAGATTGCTTTTAAGATATTTAAAAGTGATTTTAAAAAGATAAAAGTTAATTTTTTTTAGAGGCCACTTTTGGTAAAATCATTGAATATTACTGCAGATTTTGAAAAGTAGGGGAAGAAAAACTTTTTAAATTTTGATTTTTAAAATTATTTTTATATTTAATATAATTTCATATATATTCTCATATATATTATAAACATCCAAATTTATCTTAATTGATTAAGATTGAAGAGTAACTGATCAGATTCGTAGACATTCTTGTGAGGAAACTCTTATGATAAAATCATTAAATTTAAAGAGATTATTATTATTACCAATTATATTGAGATAACAAAAATAAAATTAATAATTTAAAAATATTTATTTTAGTTATCAATTATTGTATATACATAATAAAAAATATTATATAAACATATTTATAAATTTGTAAATAAATTAGATTCAATGTTATATCCAATTTAATCATTTACATTTTTACAACCGCTTAAACAATAGAATTTATTAAAAATATATTACTACTTTTAAAATTCACAAAATTTATAAAAATAATTTTACTAAATGTTTAACTAATTCTTTTCATGGTTAATTATTTTTATAGCACAACTAATAATAATTATTTTTAAAATTAATGTATTATCAAATTGACCTATTATCTAGTTATTGTACCTTTTTATCACTATTCATAACACTTATAAAATTGCGGTACAAATGTAATTATCAACTAGTTAAAGAATTTCTATCATGTACTTTAGAAAAATTAGATAAAAGATTAGTATCAGCATATGGGAATGGGAATGGGACCGGCATTACTTCGCTTCCATCTTTTCAACACAATATAAAGAAACCGTTTACTGTCACAATCAAATCAAATAACGCGATGAATCGAATTCCAAATAAACTGTTAATCGAAATCAGAGAGTGAGGATTGATCAAGATTTGGCAAAACAAAATAACCAGTTGCCACGTAGCATTAATTCTTCTAAACCCTAACGTAAAAGGGCTAAAAAAAAAAAAAAAAGGCCAATAAGCTTCACTCCTGCAATTTTGGTGGGTCTAATAATAACCGAAATGCCAGTTAAAGGTAAAAGTCTGATATAATTATGAAAGAAAAAGAAAAAGAAAAAGAAAAAAATTTAAAAAAAAAGGCAGTTTAGTGCTATGTGTCAGTTTCTTAATTTGTAAGAAACCAATCAATGATTTTGCGACAAGTCCATCATGATTGCCATGTCAGCACATAGATTCTAAAAACTCCACTTGCTAACTTAACGATTAATGAATTTTACTTTATTGTTAATTAACATGAAATATAATTTAGTGAGATTTGCAATTAATCATATTAATTGAGGGAATTAAAAGTTTCTTGACTTATTTATTTTCGAATTATCTATTTTAGATAAACTCACAATTCCTTTGAAAAAAAAAAGAAAAATTATAAGCAGCCCACCTATCTTTTCGAAGTGTATTAATAATTCACTTTTCTTATTAATTTTATAAGAATATTTTATGGAATCTTAGTAAAAAGATCATTATTCTCTCCAAACTGAATTTTTTCATGAACGAACTGTCAGTGTTTACTAGAATTTTTACTTAAGGTTATGTGTTCAGGTGATAAATTTTCAAAAAAAAATAAATTTTAACAAGTAAATAATTATTTTACCCCCGTGATTTCATCGTACACTAACAAAATTTAATGAAAAAATAATTCGGTGATACGCACGACAACTGGTAATAAATTTTGATGAATTGTGTAATTTCTAACTTTTGCTCAAGATTAGGTGGAGTACTACTAAATACTAATTTCCCTTAATTATTATATCTTTGTGATCATTAAATTATTACTTTCCTTTTAATCTTTTAGGAAAGATATTGGTTAATTCATCTAAGTAGGATTGAAATTTTAGACCTCTAGTATCATTATAAGAAATTTTATCAATTGCACCAATGAATGTCTATTCTTAAAATAGAGTTATCAGTCCTTTTTCAAAATATAATTCTGGGTTTTTGTTTTCATTTTTTTTAAATAAATAATTGAATTTTGAATACCATGGGTGGGAAAAGTTTGATCATAAGAATATATAATGTCAGAAGTGGAGTAAATCTAATAAGTTATGTACAATTATCTCTCTTAACTTTTGTACAATAATCTCTCAGGAAAGTTGAAGATGCAATCACTTATTATTATTCTTACTACTATTATTATTATTATTTATTTATTTTTGGTGGCAAAATAAGCTAGCAAGAATGTTCTGACTGGCCAGTTGCTCACTAATTATTCTTGCTGTTCATTGTCAAATCTAAAAGAGAAAATGAAAATAAATGAGTAATTTATAATTGTACAAAAGTCTTTTGTTAGTGGTGAGAGATATCACAACTCACGAGAAAAAGAAAATCAGTGGTCCTGTGGACTGTGGAAATCCCTCAACTTGCCTATTTTCCAGTAAAGTAAATAATAGGGAATATGGTGTGTCTTTGTCTTTGCTAGATGAAGAAAAAGAAATTGATATAATAAAGAAGAAAAAGAAATTGATATAATAAAAAAGAAACAAGCTTATATTCTTCTATCTATATATAGCAAACCAACCAACAAGTTTCAAGACCAAACAAACATTTCAAGCTTCCAAATCTAAGAGAGAAAAGAAAAAGCAGAGAACAGTTTAGCTCACTCTGTTTCCTCTGTTTTATCTTCTCTGTTTTCCACTCTGTTTCTATGTGTCAAAACACCAAAAACACGTCACTCTTTGCTATGTTGACAGTAACAACTTTCTCTCCTCTCTTTGGAGAAGCCCTGGTCCAAAACCAACTCTCCTGAGTCTTGCTAGTGAGAACAAAAGCACATCAAACGCTATACTTCACTTCAGAATTAGCTTTGATTCTTGATCCTTGCGTCCACATGGATTCGTTTGAAATCACTAACATTAAAGTTGTGAAGGCTAATGCAATCCACAAGCATCGCCGGCTTCGAAAGATGGCAAGCTTGTTCAGGATAGTTGAGATTTGTGTTATCCTGATTTTGGTCTCAGGTTTTACCCTTCAGCTCCCATTTGCTGTAAAGATTTCGGCAGAATACTTCAAGGATTTCGCACTATTCCTTGTTAGCCCTCGCTTTGTCTTCATCCTCGGCAACGTGATTGTTGCCATTCTTTTTGTAAAGTCAGGGCAGTTTTCCTTGCAGGATTCTGCCAAAAAGGATCCAGCAAACGATTTCTACACAGAATTCGTGCAAAAGAGTGAAAAGACTCAAAATATTCATCGGCATGAGGTTAAGAACACAGAAAAAAAGAGCATTTGTACAGAGAAATTACTTTGTGATGAACCATACGCTTCTTTGCAAACCAAGGGTTGTAGGAGATGCCAATCGGAGAACTTTAAGCGTGTAAATTGCGACAAGTCATGCCGGGAACTGAGGAGAGGGGGAACTGAGAAGTTCAAGAAAAGTACTAATCCTGGGGAAAGATTGGTGAAAAGTTCGTTCCCTGAAGATAAGATGAGCAATGAAGAATTTCGCCGCACAATTGAAGCTTTCATTGCGAGGCAACAGAAGTTTCGAAGGGAAGAAGAGTTAGAGTTCTCTTTGATCTAAAGGGCACTTAGCTAATAGCTTAATTAGAACGTTCCCTTTTTCTTTTCATTTCTGTTCATATGTTTGTACGAGTCTCTTTTGTACATTGCTATATCATATATGCAATGGAACGTTTCTAGTTACCTGAATTTTCTTTTTTGCTTAACTGTTTCTACAACTTCAATTTTTCTTAAAAAACGATTCATTGATGTCAAAAGTTAATGGATAGTCTAGTCAGTGAAGGCACTTCTCGAAGATTTGGATAAGCAGATGAGAGAACTACAGGGATTGCTATATTCTGAATGATGTAACAATTTTGACAAAATGAGCAGGAATGTATTCCAATTCCATGTCCTGTTACATCATAATATGCTTTAGTGCCTAATTTTAATTCTGAGCAGGGTGCTTCAAATTCCAAACTAAAAGATCAAAGAACAATGCCAACTATTAAATCTGAAAAGCATATACATCTTTTAGCCCATGCCCGAATTTCAAAATCTATACAAATCAGATTGAGGGAGTACCTGTGGCAGCACAAGTTCTATTCTATAGAAAGTACAGGATGAGTTGGAGTTTATGCTTTTTCATTGGCAGTAAATTTTTAGCAAGAATATGCATTACTACAAGTGCTTAACGTACACAAATCAGAAAGAAAGGATCATTCATGAACTACCAATATTTCATTCTGATAAAGAAACGGGGTATCATGGGAAAAATATCTTCATGAAATATGTTGTAGATTCCAATCAACAGAGTAGGTTTGACATAAAGTTTTATATGCTCCAATATTATTACTAAAATGTAAGTGCTATATTTTTAATTGTAATAGTAACCAAAAGAAGCCAATCGGTTCTATTTATTCATACAAGGAGTGTCACCTCAACACTTCAGATGAAAATATTATGAGAAAGTTTATATAACAAACGATCTTATCCATAACAAATTTACTGCCTTATTCTGGTATTCAGAAAGTGCATACTGGGACCAGAGAGGCAGAATAGCCATGGCTAAAAGCAATCCATTTTAAGAAGGGTTCCACGAAGACAATGGTGGAGTATCAGCGGTCTTGTAAGTAGAGCTCTTGTAAGTACCCACGGAACTTGGATATCTGTCACCCTTCACATTATCTGCTGAAGCAATAGCTTTAAGTTCGGCCATTTCTTCTGGAGTTATTTTCACTGACAGAGCCTTAATATTTTCATTGAGGTTGGCAATCTTGGTGGTTCCAGGAATGGGACATACGTCATCTCCTTGGTGATGAACCCAGGCTAATGCAAGCTGTGATGGAGTGCACCCTTTCTTCGCAGCTATTTCATTAACACGTTCAAATAGCTTTTGGTTATGCTCCAAATTTCCAGGTTGGAATCTTGGTAGGTGCTGCAGAGGTTAGAACACTCACACTTCAGCAAAAAAAAATAAAATCAAATCATTAAGAAAGAACAAGATAATGGATATAGAATGCATTTACAAGCAGAGGTAAATGCAACTCTCGTTTTGATATTACAGCATTTTCGGTGGTTCCTAGGTGTTCCACAGCCCTAATTTTCTTTTGAATAATAATATCATGAAATGCTAGATATACAGAATCATCAAACATATGGAAAAAGAGAACCAAAAAAGAGAGGTGAAAAACACTAAGATACAGGAACAATGTAATAAAAGGATGCCACGAGATAGCATGATGCAAGGTAATAGTCTACAGAAAGCACACCTTCATATTGTAGGTTAATGATGAGATAGGAGAATATTTGCTTGCCATGCTTGCAAACATCCAATTATGACGCTAGAAAACATTTTTAGGCCAAATGCAGATGCATTGCATTCCAAATATTAGTACTTGCACAGTAGATTTACAAACCTTTCTATAATCTCCCTCTGATAAGCTTTCAGCCAAATTAGACCCTGATGAAAAGAATCCTCGTCCTAGAGGACTGTATGCAACAATCCCAATGCCGAGTTCCCTGAGTAACCAGTGGCATTGCATTAGCATATGTTACAATACTTTACTCATGATTTCTTATTTCCTTTTAACTCTTAAGTAATTGAGTTCCTCTCTCTAAGGCCTCACCTGCAAGTAGGAATTATGTCTTCCTCTACATCTCGTGTCCATAAGGACCATTCCAACTGCACAGCTGCTATTGGATGAACAGCATGAGCTCGTCTAATTGTTGAAGCAGAAGCCTCAGACAGTCCAATATACTTTATTTTGCCCTCTTCAACTAGTTTCTTGAGTTCTCCAATCTTCAAAAAAAGCATAAAAAGAATTACTTCAACGTTCAATATAAAGCTTGCTCCAAAGATTTGATCCAAATAAGAAACTTGATGGGAGAAGGAAACATTGTGAGAAATCAAACTTCATAACTCTATCAGACTGTTAAGTTACAATGAAAGATACGGCTGGAAAAAAAAAAGGATAAATGCTCATTACCTGACAAATACAACAATATTTGTAGGTCATTAACAATGATCCAACGTTGTTTTTTGAGTTTTCACACAGATTTCAGCATGGTAACTCAAAACATGGATGCAGAAAGTCTCTCGGTCAAGTATGCAACAAGACAAATTGCACTTTCGTGTTAAGAATAATTAAATATGATAATATCTCATCTTCCTTCGATGAGTCACGGTCCACATATAACAGATGATGTCTTCACAGTGTCTGTAGTGTTAGTTAACACGAAAAATAAAAACCTTCCCTCTCCTTACCCCGATTCATCTAACATGCATTCTTCCTGCCAACCCCTTTTCTTCAACAAAAATACATTCCAAAAGGGTCTGCTATATGCATTAAACATGGATATGTTCACACGCATTCAACAATTGAGACAATGTTTTGACGAAACAGAAATCACTAACTATACAATACGATGACAAACTAAACAAGTAAAACTTTATACTCACAGTTGATAGATGAAAAAATCTCTATTAGTGAACAGGAATAACATTTGTTTTGCAACCAAAGCCACAACCCCACAATACAAAATGCGGCATTTAAGCTTAACAAAAGAGGGCAATAAGGAGAGGGAAATTACAGTGACTTCAATGGGAGTTTGAGTGTCAATGCGATGTTGGTAATAAAGATCAATACAATCAACATCAAGACGCTTCAAGCTGGCCTCACATGCAGCTCTCACATAAGCAGGATCCCCATGATATCCGTACTTACCATCCACGATACCTATTCCAAATTTAGTTGCCAATTCAGCTCTTTCCCTGAACCCTCCTTTCAAAGCCTATCCAGGATTAATAATTAAATAATACCCGCGCGCTAAAGATGCAGGAAAATTAAGAAAAGCAAAATAAAATTATGAAAAATTCAGATGACCGACCTTGCCCAGAAGAATTTCATTTGTGTACGGGCCGTATATATCAGAAGTGTCAAGAAAAGTGATGCCACTGTCGATGGCATGGTGGATTAAAGCGATCATATCGGGCTCAGGCTTCGGGGGACCGTATAAAGCGGACATGCCCATGCACCCCAAGCCTTGTGCTGACACTTCAAGGCCTTGTGACCCTAGCTTCATTCTCTTCACCGTCGCCATTTCCAGAAACCACCGCACTTGTCAGCTTAGCTGACCAGGAGAGCGTAAGAATAAAGATAATTGCCGGATTATAATACTTTAAAGATGCCTAATGCTTCCCCCAAACAAAAACGGTACACGCAGGCACCGCTCAATCATTTAAGGGCAAAAAGGTAATTTCACAAGTCACTGATGGTCAAGGCTCGTGCAATGTAAAAGTTGTTTGTTCTTGTTACAATACTGCCCGCCCTGCTGGTATTTGCTAATAAATGGAGGCGTTGGACAAAATTTAACCCTCTGATATATTTTAATTCTTTTATGTAAAAAAAATTCCATGCTGCGAGTGGTAGTGTAAAACTGCAAATCTAATAAAAACTTGCTAAGTTATATAATAAGACGATTAATATGAGTTTGCTGAGGGAAAAAAAATATGACTTATTTAAAGAAAAAAAAAACTCACCAAGAATGTGTTTTTGTTTGTATATTGTCACGTCACATTTGTTCACTTGTGTTAATAGATAGCATGTATGTTACCTTTTGATGTAACAATAGTACATATTTATTCCTTTTAGAAATAAATAAATTGTATTAAAAGGCTTAAAAAATTGACCAACAATATACCCAAGTTTTCCTATTTGAGTTTGAAAAATCATAAATTGAATTCTTATCTGATTATATTGAAACAAATTTAAAAATATTCTTAAAGATGTCTAGTTTAACATATAAAAATTTGAGAATGAAAATTAATTTGTACTAATTATGTGATTGACATGATTGAAAAAAACTATTTTGATATGTATGGATATAAATTTATGTGATTTGCCTACAAGTTGATGTGATTTGTTGTTTTGTATTAAAGGTGACAGTGTATATATGAGCATATGTATGAGTGTAGATCAAGAAAATTAATTCCCTAAAGAAGAGAAAGAGGAAGAATTGCGTCGATCAATGGAGAGAGTTAAAAGGGCTCTATTTTTTTAAAGGGAAAAAGAGTGGTATGAGCTGTGTGTGTGTGTGTGATTGGAGGGATATTAGAAAAATTATTTTGTAAATATTTTAATTTAGTTGAAAAAATATTAACCCACTACAAAGTACAAAAGACGATTTATAAAATTAATTCGTTGTAAATTTTCTTTACGAAATTGCTGCCACTAAAAAATAATTATCCTAAAATTTTACATGAAATTTAAGGGGTTTTTTTTTTTTCCCCCAATGGGGCTAATTGCCCACACTAGCCAACACGTACATTGCGCTGAATGTATCGCCATATGGGCGCAGATAAGATCACATTGAGCTCAAATACAATGCTGGGATTAGGGATGGTAATGGGCACCGCCCGCAGCGGGTTTGCCATTACCAAACCCAAACCCGCACAAAATTTAAATTACCAAACCCACCCGCAACCCGCAGCGGGTTTTAATTTTTTTAAGAAAACCCACCCGCAGCGGATTTTGATAATTACCAAACCCGCAATGGTACCCGGTGGATTTTTTGCGGGTTTCCGTATTTAAAATTATAAAGGTTTAATATATAAATTTATAATAATAACTTCAAATTCCATATAACATACTCAATTTTATATTTAAACAATGTAAATAAAAAATTAAAATTTCAACATCAATCCAACACAAATTCTCAAATTTAAGTATAAATTACACAAATCCATTTAAAAAACACAAACTAATATCTAAAAATAATAATTACATTTCATATTAACATTTAAAACAAGCTCCAAGAGAAGATATTCATTTCATTCATTACCATAAGCACCCATCCAACATGATGCCTACAATAATAATTAAGATTAATATTTTCAAATACTAACTCGAAGAAAAAAATTATAATAATAAAATAAGTCATGTATTAAATTAAAGAAAAATAATACATACAAAATTATAATAGATATATAATAATCTATTAATTACATTATTTTCTTTATATATTTTTAGATTAAAATTTTTAGATTATTTTCTTTATACACATTATTTTCTTTATACATTTTTAGATTTAAATTAAATTAAAAATATTTGAAAAAAGCATTGCGGGTTTGGTGGATATCCATGCGGGTATCCATCGGGTATAAGATAAATACCAAACCCACCCGCATCCATGTGCGGGTTTTAGTTCACAATACTAAACCCGCCTGCAACGGGTAAAATTACCCACAGCGGGCGGATTTTGGCAGGTGGGTTTGGGCGGATTTGCGGGTTTGCGGGTATAATTGCCATCCCTAGCTGGGATCAAGGGGTAAGCGACGTGTTGGCTGAGACGGGCTATAGCTTGTCCAATATTTGGAGAAAATTTTTAGCTTTATTTACGGAAATATCATTATAATTATTTTACAGAACTGCCATAGTTATGTTTACAAGTTTGTCCTTCCATGCAAATTTGAAAACAGGCCATACAAACTATTAAATTTAATCCAAAAACTTAATGACTCAAGTTACTCACCAAAGGTGCTTTTGTTTCCGACCTTAAATTTTTGTTCTTTTTAATTTAATATCTGCCACTGCCCAATTTTAAACTAAATAATTTAATTCTTAAAATCCAATAATTATATGATTACAAAAATAAAAAGTGTAACCATAGTCAAACAATAGATAGATTTAAAATAAATTGCCACACATTTTAGAAAATAAAACACACACTTTAATTAGTAATTATTTTACATAATTACAACATAAAGAAATTAAACTAAAAAAACTGTAACCAATTTCTAGTCTATTTAAATTCTTGGGAGACTTCATATGGTAATAAAGAGTACTAATTAAAAAAAAAAAGAAATTAATTCACCCTAAAAAAAAAGTTCCTAGTTTGGTCCTTCCATAGGATAACACCCTCGATTTCACTGTAACAACACTGCCTAATGTTAACACTGATTTTAGGCCAACTAAAGAATAAAATAATGGGATGATATAAAAAGCAAGACACATAGAAGTTACGTGATTTAACATTTTGCTTACATCCACAGTATAAAAAGAGTAATTTTTACTATTGAAAACGAATTACAATAAAGTTCCTTTTTTTTTTTTTAAGGTTTAGCTATTTGCTCTTGTCCTTACGTGCATCAAGGATTTTCTATCTATAATATAATTTAGGTATCATTAATCCTTGATGACTCCTTATTATGATCATCTTTATGACTAAGGTGTTGTTTGTTTTTTAGTCTGAAGTCCGAATTTAACTTTTTTTCAGACATTTGTTTATTTTAAGTTGTTTTTTTTAATTTATCACTTATTTTCAGACAATTTTATCTGAATAGAAAAAATAGAAAAGTCTACTTTTATCTGAAGTCTAAATGAAAATTTTTAATTTCAAATCTCAAAAATACCCTTCACAATTTATGTATTTTCAATATTATGTATAAATCTAATATTTTTGTATTGTTCTTGAAGTTATTTTTTTAATTACTTTAAATTTTTATTCATATGATAACATTAACTAAATTGAAATATTGAACAAATCAAATTATGTCCATTGTGATTAATAAAAAATAAGATAACAATTTTGACTTTATAATAAAATTTGATGTTATCATTGTATCTTTTATTAAAAAATTAAATTAAGATCAACAACAATAATATTTTTTTTAATGTTACCAAACTAATCAATCTGTGAAAATTATAAATTATGAAGAATAAATAGCTGCACCACTTAAAAGGATATTTATGTCAAATATTAACTTTTAAGTTTTTCTCTTCAGATGTTGAAAAAGAAAAAATAAACATATCATTCAGATATTTTCATTCAGACCTATTCAGACTTCAGTTAAATTCAGACTTATTCAGATTCAGATAAAAAAACAAACGCAACCTAAGAGTTTTATTTAATGTTGATATTTATCTCCTTAAGTCGAGCTTTTTTTTATATCAACGTTTATCTCAAGCATTTATCTTCTTTTTAAACTCATTTTGTGCTTCAGGAGCTTCTAAATTCTTCTACTGGGCTTAGATAATGTCTCAAATTACTCATCCCTAGTTATTGGACTCAAAAGTTGGGTTTTTCTAATTAAATTTATCTCCCATGGTGGTGCTCATATGCTCCCTTGGTCTTATGCACACATGCTCTGATGCTCTTATGTAGCCGTACTTAATTAACTCATTAGGCTTCCTACTAAGCTAGTATTCTCTCATGATCTCATGCTCGCGTGCTCTCATAGTCTCATGCACATGCTCTAATACTCTCATGTAGCTATGCTTAGTTAACTTGTTAAGCTTGCTACTGAGCTAGCATGCTCTCATGGATTCATGCTCACAAGTTATCATGGTTTCATGCTCATGTACTCTCAAGTTCACGTGCTCTCATATTCTCATGTAGCTAAACTTGATTGACTTATTAAGCTTCCAACTGATCTAGAATACGCTCATGGTCTCATTCTCACATTATTTGACTTGCTACATTTTTCCTTGCAACACCTACCAACCAAGAAAACAGAATAAATTAACAATACAAAATTCATATCGCTACGAATTCCTTCTACACGAAAGAAAAAAGGAAAAAAAAAAAAACATTGTTACGTTTATAATATAGGGACGAGCACAAAATAGAGCAAAGCGAGCTTTGAAAACGGGACCAGAATAAAAAATTTGTCATTTCCCAGCCATGTTTTTGCTGGGGAGGCAGGGGACGCTGCCACCAAATTTAAGCAAAGTAACAAAGACTCCCAAATTCCGATACAATAACGCATTCCTCGGAATTATTCACCTAACAAGCTCGATTTTCCAACAGATTGAGTCAAATACCAGTTGATTTATAATGTATTATGTAACGTAGTACTAAGCGTAGCGAGTAGCAATTTTTAATGCCAAAGTTGAACATTGAAATTTCTCGTTTCAGTAAGTTTAAGGTGCTGCTTTACGTATAGTGAAAGGTCAGCTAATCTCTCCATGTAGTCCAAACACGGCGTACGTTATTTGCTTTTGCCTCAAATCTATCACAACTTAAAATATATTCTCAAATGCGTATGATCAGATGAGTTTTTCTAGGAGACTGAAAAAAACTGGACATAAATAAAAGGGTGGATCGACAATGCAGGTAGCATCTCAACAAGGTCAGAAATAATTTTAGCAATGGAAGTACAGCAAGTTCTTTGCATGAATGGTGGCCGAGGAGATACCAGCTACGCCAACAACTCAAAGATTCAAGTCTCTTTCCTATTTTCACTCTCACTCTTACACCTATATTCTCACACAAAATGATCTACGTTGATGATTATATATCCTTTTATTTTTGTTTTTGGAACAGAAAAGAGCAATACTCAAGGCAAAGCCAATACTACAAGATAGCATAACAAAGTTGTATTGCAATAGCCTTCCTGAGTGCTTGAAAATAGCAGATTTGGGCTGTTCTTCACGACCTAACACTCTTTCTCTATTGTGGGAAATCATAGACACTATTGATGGAACGTGCAAAATGGTGAATCGCGAGGCACCAATGTTTCAGGTTTTCTTGAATGATCTTCCTGGAAATGACTTCAACAGCATTTTCAAGTCATTGCCAGGTTTTTATGAGAAACTGAAAGAAGTAAAAGGAAGCAATTTTGGACCCTGTTTTATTGCAGGAATCCCTGGCTCTTTCTATGGCAGGCTATTTCCTAACAAGTCTCTTCACTTTGTTCGTTCTTCCTACAGTCTTCATTGGCTTTCTCAGGTTAGCAAGAAAAATATGAATATTTCCTAGTATGGAGGTTAATATCTAATGCTTATATAGTGCATATACGCTAGTGTGAGATTGATTTAAACTTATTGCATAATTCTCTATTATTTGGTGTTCAACGTTACTGAACTATCACTTTCTAGCCCATGAAATTTGACCCCTTACAATATGGTAACCAATATCGTAAGCATATATAATTCTGTATAAAATGACCGTACCTCTTAAAAATTGAAATCACTATTAAAAGTTGATCTTCTTTACTTTTAGTTCCATAAAGGCAGGAGCCCTGCTTAATGAAGCCAATCTTCTGCGCATATATGTTGAGCCATTCCACATACTTTAGCAGTAGTACGTTATTCATTACTCAGACGCACTAAAACTTTTGCATATGTACAATCATGGCTTGTTTTTCGCGTGAATTATTAGGTACCAGAAGGGCTCGTGAGCGAATCAGGAGTTCCACTAAACAAAGGACATATTTGCATGGCGAAAACAAGCCCTGTTGGCGTGCATGAAGCTTACTTGGATCTCTTTGAGAGGGACTTTACATTGTTTCTGACATCAAGGTCAGAAGAGATACTTTCTGGTGGCCATATGCTCCTCAGCATAATTGGAAATGACAGAAAGCCGGATGACCCTAGATGCACCGGCTGGGAGTGGTTAGGTGTCACTCTGAATGACATGGTCCAAGAGGTAAATGACTCTCTCCCTCTCTTTGATATTCACTATTGATGCTTGTAATGTAATGCACAACTGGGAACGGCAAGCAGCAGTAAGCTGAACATAAAGTCAAGCTGATTTCCCTTTCTGTTCTTCAGGGGTTGGTAGAAGAGGCAAAAGTGGACTGGTTTAATCTCCCTTATTATGCACCTAGTCCAGAAGAAGTGAGGCATGTTATTCAAACAGAAGGGTCTTAGAACATCCGGCGATTTGATATACATACAGTTGATTGGGATGCTAATAAAGATGATGGCAGCAAAAGCCTAACTTCTGGTACATATACAAGAGGCAAGAACATTGCCAAAAGTATAAGAGCGGTTTCCGAATCTATGCTAGCAAGTCATTTTGGAGAGGAAATCATGAACGATTTGTTTGAGAGGTTCGCGAAGAAGATTTCTGAGTACTTGGAGTTGGCACCAGGCCACTCTACTACAATGGTCATTTCCATGACCAAGTCAAAAGTTTTTACCCCCAGTTCTGGCTTTTGTATGTGATTTGGTTCATTAAGATAAAGGAAAAAATGAGTTCTGCCGTCCAGCTTCATAGAATCGGACAAAAACATGCAATTTGGGAAAAATTTTTCATTTGCTCCATAATTGATTTTAACAGAGACATTTAACCTGTAAACTAATGGTAATTTATCCACTTTTCAGTTCGTATTTTTGCGATGAGATTCCAAAATAGCACATCGAATTACAATTTGCTACTGTTGGACCCATATATGCAAGATGTGATAATGTGATCAGAATCTCTTCTTGTCCAGAAACAAACTTTGTTAGTGGGTTTCTGAGAGTTTGCCAAGCTTAATAATTAGGTCATTTTCCTGAATAAAAAATTTGGGTCTCAGCTCTTTTCAGAGAAAAAAGAATAACAATTTGAAAGCTAAGCAGAAGTGAATTTGATGCAAGCAAAAGCAAATGTTCGGTTTCTGATTTATTTTGATTCATGACAAATTACATTTGGCAGTTTGCACCAAGATGGAGGTATGCCAAGTCTATCCACACAGATTGTTCTGATGGAAACAATTTCAAGAAGCCAAATAGACAAGGACAAAACAAGCTTTTCGGAAGAAGGAAGAAAACATCCAACTAAAGCACAAGAATCTCGTTTTTCCATTCAGGTTCCACGAAAGTGACTATTCAAGACCTTGAAACAGATCAATTTTAAGGTGAAGCAAGAAGTCGCCCAATATCAAATTTTACTTCAGTTCCCTTACCAACATGCTTTCTGCCAGAACAATTGCATCGACCCTTGAGAAATTTTCTAATGCCACCATGCCTTCTGCCAAAACAATTGTATCAACTGCAACTTCTGTTGCTGCTTCAGCCATGGTAATTCGGTCCATAGCCCGAGATATGGTACCCCATGAACTTAAGCTGTTTGTCCTGATGAATATAAGAAGGCTTTTCGAATCTTTTTCCTTTGAGATAACCTTAATTATTGATCAATTCGATGGGCTGGCTAGCAACCAAATCTACAGGACTGCTGATATCCACTTGGGCAACAAAATCTCCCCCTCTACCAAAATATTTAGAGTAAGCATGCCTGAGAAAGAGACTAAAATGTCCATTTCAATGGCGAAAAACCAAGAGATCGTAGATCACTTTGATGGAGTGAAGCTCAAATGGAAGCAGGTCACAAGACAAGTAGAATCCACACAATATGTCTCATACACCGGCCAATCTACAAAGATGCAATCTGAAATCCGATATTTCAACCTCACTTTTCATAAGCAACACAAAGATAAGGTTCTCAATTCTTACTTCCCTTACTTATTAAGGAAAGTCTGCACAAGAAGAGAATAAAACTTTGAAGCTGTACTCCTTAAATCAAGATCATGCTCGTAGATTTGGACCGGATTCTTGGCACTGGATTACCTTCAATCATCCAGCTACATTTGATACATTAGCCATGGAGGCAGAGCTGAAGAAAATGATAATAGAGGATCTTGAAAGGTTTGTCAAAAGAAAAGACTATTACCGAAGAGTAGGAAAGGCTTGGAAACGTGGATACTTGCTGTATGGCCCTCCTGGAACTGGGAAATCAAGCTTGATTGCTGCAATGTCAAATTATCTTAATTTTGATGTTTATGACTTGGAACTCTCTGCTGTCCATTCCAACTCTGAGCTAAGGAGAGTGTTTGTTAGTACTGGTAACCGATCAATACTTGTTGTTGAAGTTATTGACTGCAGCCTTGAGTTAGAAGATCGACAAGCTCAGCCTACAACAGTGATGTTCTTAGACCACTTAGACCAAACAAGGTACAACTAACAGTTTATGATAACAAAAAGCTTGCCTTCTCTAAAAATTCCGGTGACTCGTTCTTTTTTGTTCCATTTGTTTATTCAGGTGACACTTTCGGGATTGCCTAACTTTTTAGATGGTTTGTGGTCAAGCTGTGGAGATGAAAGGATTATCGTGTTCACCACAAATCACAAAGACAGATTGGACCCAGCAGTGCTGCTCCCTGGCCGCATGGATGTGCACATTTACATGTCCTACTGCACTCCTTGTGGTTTTGATACATTGGCTGCCAATTATCTGGGAATAACAGACCATCCCCTTATATATAAAATCAAAGAGACAATGCAGAATGTACCGGTGACTCCTGCTGACGTGGGTGAGCAGTTGCTGAAGAGTGAAGATCCTGAGATTGCACTCAAAAGCCTGCTTGAGTTCCTTAATGCAAAAATGATAGAAAGCTGTGAAAGCCAAGCTAGTTAACTGAAGACAATTAAGGGGTCAAGTAAAGATGCGGAGGAAAGTTTTATGTGATTTGAATTGAAAGGAAATAGCATGATGTGAGAACACAAAAGGTGAAATTTATTGTTGTAATATAGAGCCTCATTTTCATGCTAGTTAAAGATGATTATATTGTTTTTGTTCAGGGTAGCGGCAACAGAAAATTAATGGCTACTACAAGCAATTGTCATTTTCATGATCAAAGCATGAATGTTGTGAGCAAGTTCTGGTTCTTTTATATAGAAATTTCATTCATTAAAAGTATTGAAGAAAATAAGTATATAACTAACACATTTCGACAAAAAATATGTAAGTAGTCACATAATTGAATATTTGGAAACCAACATATTTATTCTGAAGATTGATAGTAGTTCATCGACTTTTCAAATTTGTTCCATTTTAGTTTGCTGACTTATTTATGTCAAATTCAGTTTTATTCTATGATTTTAATCCGTTTTAACTTGGGAAAGTAGTCTTTTGCCATATAGTTCTAATTTCGCAAAGAGCTCTTTCACTATAGTTTAATTTCCTTGTACTTTTGGGGATTAGTCTGTTGTAAATAGGATGGTAATGTTAGAAGTTTAGAATTTCTTTTTTAGTTTCATTCAATCAAATTAGGTTCTGGTATCAATATGCCCTCTGCACTAGCAATTGCAACCAATGCAGGTTCTGCTGTTGCTTCAGCAATGGTAATTCTGTCCATATCACGGGATTTGCTACCCTTCAAACTTCAAATTATATCTTGGATCGTACAAAAAGCCTCTTCAAGTGTTTGTCCTTTCAAATAACTTTGATCATCCGTGAATTTGATGGATTGGCAATCAACAAAATCTACAAGGCGGCTGACATCTATTTGGGCGCCAAAATCTCTCCATCTACCATAGTGTTTGAAGTGAGCATGTCGGAGAAAGAGACTAATATGTCTATTTCAAAGACGAAAAATCAGGAAATTAAATTGTTTGTAGATTTCTTTGATGGGGTGAAATTTAATGGAAGCAGAAGCAAAAGCAAATCACAAGACAAGTGTAACTTAATTTCAATCCGTTAAGTTTATTAATTTCAAATCTAGTTAAATTGAAATTTTATTTATTGCATATCCCACAATAAGGATTAATTTTTTTTTGAGAAGAATAAGGATTAATTTATTAATTCTCTAATGTAGTGAGATTCTAATTTATTAGGAATATTTGTTTCCTAATTTAATTAGATATCTAATTTAGCAAGTCAATTAATAATGAGATTTTATAATTGGCACATGAAATTTATTTAGAGCAAGAAGTTGATTCAAATAGGAAGTTTATTAAATGCTCTAAATATTTTTTGGGAGACAAGTAAGGTAAGAAGATCAGATTTATTCCTATTTAGATTCATAGGAATTATAAGAGAAAATAAACTCTTATTTGGAAAGAATCCAAGTCTTTTAAGACTTACAATTTTTGTGAAACTCTAGTGCTTATATAAAGAGAGGTATTTTATAATTGAAGGTACACAACACAGAGCATAAAGCAGAGAAGTAAAATCCGGCCTCTTCCCTAAAAAATCTAGATTTGGTGCATAATATTGTGTTGATTTGTTTTCTTATCTTCTTTTCATCTCTATGTAGAGTCTATGTGGATCTTGAATAACTAGACATTGAAGAATTGAAGAATTGTTATTGATCACTTTGCGAAGTGCCTTGAGGATCGTGGATCAAGAGGGGTAGCAATTATTCAAAAGAAGCATATTCAGTCTAAGGTTGAGTAAATTGTATGGTGATAAACTGTAAGTGAGAGTCTCAAGATTGGTAAATTCATAGGTTGTAATATCTCAACTTAGTGAATTACTTTTCATCTAGGCGTAGCCTCATGGATATAGGATTGATTAATCCGAATCAAGTAAAATCTCCGTGTTACTTAATTTCTTCAATTTATTGTGTTTTTAGAAAATTAATATTTTTTATGTTGATGAACAGTAACTATAAACAGTAACACTAAACAGTAATAGTAAACAGTAATAGTGAACAATATTTTCAAAAATTAACTAAGTTGTTAATTCTAGAATTTTAATTGCCTACATCTATTTGCGATATATCTAAATTCCTTTTACAATCGATTTTTCTCATTCAGAAAAAGAATTCAATCATTCAAGCATACTCTTGACCGTAAACACAAAGACAAAGTTTTGAATTCTTACTTCCCTTTTATAATATGGGTTATCCCACATTGAGTGGAAGGAGTGGGTGGTGAGAGAAAATCTAAACTCTTTCGTTAGTTTTTGAATTAGAAAGAGGCTCAAGATCACTTAACACTGGTATCAAACCCAAGTTCACCAATAGTCTAATTGAAAGAGTAAGTGTTTATGCCTCTGACATAAGAGTTGATGTGCATGGCAAGATTGTTGGGTTACCCCACAAATGGCAAAAGGGGCTGGTAGAGAGTTTTAAAATATGAGGGAAAGCCCTAAAATTAGAATATTGGCACCCATCCAAAATCTTTTTGAAACCCTTCTCCTGTTACAATTACATTTATGATGCGTTCACTTC
Source organism: Atalantia buxifolia (assembly GCA_030444775.1). Lineage (NCBI taxonomy): Eukaryota > Viridiplantae > Streptophyta > Magnoliopsida > Sapindales > Rutaceae > Atalantia > Atalantia buxifolia. Next base: position 23,246,355 of record CM059838.1, read on the forward strand.
CCAAATTATGGAATCAGAATCATGAACAACATTTACTTCGCAAAATGAAGGTAGAAAGTATAATCGGAATTATGGGGCCGACCCAAATTTGGAAATAGGGAATGGGAGATCAATTTCCGAGGTGGTAAGAATCAATCTCCTATTCCCACGATTTACCATTTTGCCCCCACATAAAGTCAAAAATATCCATTTTGTCCTCGATTAATAAATTATTATAATTAATTAATATAATTATTCTAAGTAATTTATATATTTTGAATTTTTGATGATGATGATGATGACAACGATGATTATTATTACTATTAATGGTAAAATTTTTACAATTAATTAATATATTATTAACAATAATTATTAATACTAAAATTTTTTTAATAAATTATCACAATAATTAAAATACAAAATATTAATTATGACAATAGTGCATTAAGTACGTTATAGTAATTTGTTACAATCTAACTCATTCCGATTTTGATTCCAAGATAAAGTAAACACATTAATAGCAATACAACTAATTTCAATTCTGATTCCTATAATTGAAGTAAATAACTTATTCTGATTTCCATTACTCATTCTTATTCCTGCCTATTCTGATTTCAATTTAGTAAACGCACCATTAAGGAAAAATACTCAATATATCTCACATCTATTGTATTTCACTTCAAACTCTTGTATTTTCTCTCTTAAGAAAAAAGAAAATATTATTGTATTTTCTCTACTATCAAACTCACACACGTAATTTTTTTCCCAAATTACCTATAAATTTTTCTTCAATTACTAAGTCAATCTATTAATATTAAACAAAGCATATTCTAACAAAATTATATAACTCTTTTTAAATTATATAACAAAATATTGAAGATATTTTATTTAATTCATTGATTTTTATTAGGAAGTTTATCACCCATAACAAAAAGATTCACGAATCAAATGTATTTATTTAGAAATAAGGGTATTTTCAGCATTAAGTTTAGTATAACTAGAAAAAGGGGTTTTAAAAGAATTTTTGGGGGGTGCTAATAGTCCAACTCAAAGCCTTATTCATTGGACTTACTTTTAAGGAGGGGTGGGGATTTGGTTGGGTTTTTGTCAAATTGAACCGAATCGAACCAAAGGATAAAACTGAAAGATTTCCAAATGAACCAACCAATCGATTCTTATTCAGTTCAATTTGGAATCGACCAAACTAATCATTGAGTTTACATTTTTCTTTTAAAGAACCAATAAGTTCTTATCCAGTTTAGTTTAGAATTGACCAAACTGAACAAAATCATTTGATTCACATTATTTTATAATTAAAAAAGAATATATAAATAAAAAAAGAAACCCTAATCCTTGAAACTCTCTCTATCTTATACACGGTCTCCTAACTTACTTTACCCATACTAGAGATGTTTGCGGATCGAATTTTATCGATTGGTCATCAATTCATATCTGATTTATAATTTTACTGATTTTAAATTTTTAATCCAATCCAATTCACAAATGGATCAAACTCAATCTAAATCCAATTTATATGTTAGCAGACTGGATACAGATTTGACACAATCCATATGCAATCCACCATTTTACAGATTGATTTGCTGATTAAAAATTTTTAATTCTGTTCAATTCATGAACTAGCTAAATAAAAAAATTAATATAAAAATAATTTTGCTACTAATTAAATTCAAAATTAACTAAAATTTAAATAAATTAATTGTTTAAATAAAGCTAGAAAATATGCTCAAAGTTTCAAAATATCACTCATCAAAAAGAGAAAATCTTATTTGTTTAGATTAATACATAAAATTAACTATTTAGGAAGCTATATTTATTTATTTATTTATTTATATTATTTTTGAATAAGATATAACATGATGTTAATATATCTGTATTTTAACTTATTTATTTATTAGTAAGTACTAATGCTATATTTACAAATTTAGTTTGTTAATTAAATAATTTATTTTTTTGCGGATTCGTGGACTTTTGTGGATTTAGAATCCACCAACTGTGGATTTTTATAGATCAGACGAATTAAACAGATCATATTGAATTCTGAACACCCCCAATCCATATTACCGTCATTGTTGATTTGTTGATTTGCCTCTCATCCAGTTCATCGCATACTCACAGTCGTCATCCAACCTTCGTGGTCATTGGCTCTCCTTCATTTCCATCATCACCGCCTCACCTCTCATTGTTGCTCGTCATTGCCCATCTTTGTCACCCAGGCAACTATCAACAACCATTCTTTTCTTTTATGCATGGCTGGTTATTTTGGGGTTAGATTTGAAAAATTTTGAACCTGACTTGACCAATATTTTTTGATAATTTGGTTTAGTTCATTGATAGGTATTCTATGTATTCTCTTTTTCTGATTTTAATTCATTTCCTTGAAAAATCAACCAAACCTAAACTGAGATCGATCAACTTTGATGAATTTTCTAAACTAATTCTCAAATAGAATCGGTCAAATTCATTTTGGTAAATTGCTCATCGGACCTAATTTAACATTAATTTCCTTTGAGTAAATATTTTTATGATTAAATTCATTGAAAAAAGAACACCTACACCCTAAGGTTTGGAAAATGGCAATCAAGACCTCAAGTTTTTAATAAGAGACATTAAGACTCTCTTTTGACTATAATACCCTTTGACTCTATAAAAGGAAAAAATTAACTCTAAAGTTTTATAATAAATTGAAACATGGCATCAAGATAAATGTAATAATATATACATTTTAAAATAATTTTAATATTTAAAACATATTTTTATATTTTACGCTCTATTACGCCTATTTTATTATATTAAAGTAATTTTTAATAATAAATAGAATATAATATTAAATTAAATAAATTAAAATTATTTTAAATATTACTAAAAAATAAGTCTAATATTATTAATAGGGAGATATTTAAAATCTATTTAATCCAAATATTTGTTTAGAATCTTTATAATAAATATAAATATATTATTAAGATAAATCTAATAATTCAAAATCTCAATATTATTTTAAATGTTAAAAATTATTTAATGTTATTATTAGTCTACTAGATAGTTATATTATTTATATTAAATAAGTATTAACTAAAAACCTTTAAGGTCAATTTTTTAATTACTACATTCAAAGGATATTATGATTAAAAATGGCTCTTAATATCCTTTTTTGAAAACTTATGAGTTTTATAACAATTTTCTCAAATCTTGGAAGTGTGGGTATCATTTTCCCTAAATTCACCCAAAAAAATTGCCTCCGAACTCTACAGAGCTCCTTGGATTTCGAAGCTTTCTTTTACTTTCGTGTTTCGTTTTCTTCTTCTTTTCCTTTTAATCTATATATTTTAATCTATCTTTACTTATATTCTGAATATTCCTTTGTACGTATAAACTTTTTCATTATATATATATATATTGAATTATTTCGTTTTATAAATTTTATTTGCTGAATACTTTACACTTGATGCAGGTATGTGCAACGGATTTATCTTTTTAATAAAGCTATATGTTTTTTTTTTAATTTATTAATATATTATTTTTTAATAGTCCTTCAAAAAGGAAAGATTAGATTCTCTTTATATTTTTCTACTGATTTTTTATTTTTTTTTTAGGCACAATCACATTCGTCTCCCCTTTTTGGCCATAAAAAGTTAACAAAACTCGGTGCGCTTTTGATTCTTTTTTTGGTCATGCATTCATTTTGTAATTAATAAAGCAGCATATTAACATATAGGTACATATTTGTTTGTTCTCAAATAGGTCTCCGATCTTTGTATTTAATTCTCTGTAGTTGAAGTTTGTTACAGATTGAAGGTGAAAAATACTTGGATTGAATATGGAGTTGTTTAAAAATGAAGTGGCAGTTTGCCCCAGTTCAACTTTCTTTGTTCATTTCTCGAGAAAATGGGGGTTCTAGGAAAGTTTTGAGAGTTGAAGGAAGTTGGGCTTGGAATCTGTTTTGAGTTGCTTTTGTTTGGCTTTGACACAGAGCAGAGGCTTTGAGGAGAAAGAGAGGCCTTGGACTTTGTTATGCATATAAGTGTGTACTTTAATACGGTTGAATGTATGTGTATTCCAATAAAGTGACAAATAAAAGATACTTGCTCAAAATCTCAAATCTTATAATTCGGTTCTTTTTTATATTGAATTGAATCGAACAGAACCGAATCAAATTGAATTACCTTTGGTCGGTTCAGTTTAGTCCTAGTTTTAATTCGGTTTGTACTGGTTTAGATTCTAATGAATAGAATAATTTTGTTTTAGCTCCATTCCAGGATAGAACTGAACCGACAAATGCCCAACCCTACTTTTGAGGTTAAGAGTGGTCCAAAATCATCTAACATATTAAAAGCATCAAAATTTGTTTAAGAAGAGAACAAAACTTATTAAAAATATCAAGGAGTAGAAATGAATTTTGAGTGAGACTCATAAATTTGGAAAAATAGGAGAGATGGAATTGTAGAAATAGAAATAGGGAATGAAAATGAAGAATGAATTGATATTTTAACCTTTAAATAAAATAAAAAATCATTTTTTACCCCATTCAAATATTAAATAAAATAATTATAATAATATTAAAAATAATAATTATTGTTGTTGTTATTGTTTTTTAAATTTTTTTATTTATAATTATAATAATGGTAATATTATTTTTACTGTTAATATTCTTAATTATAATTATTATAATAAACAAAATAACTATAATATTACTACTACTATTATAATGGTAATTTTACTAATAATTATTATAATAAAAATAATACTATAACTATCATTATAATAGTAATAGTTAATATAATAATAATATTGTCATCATTTTATTATTCTACTATATTAATTATAATTTTATTATAATAATTGTAATTATAAAAATGGTGAAAACATTTACTCTTTATTTTCTTAGTGAACAAATATATAATTATAATTAAAGTCATTTTAGAAATTTGTGATAATTTATTTTAATTATAAAATAAAATCAACACATCAATCGAAATACAACTCATTATATTTTGATTCCTGTAACCTAAATAAATAATTTATTTTAATTTTTAGTCTCTATTCTAATTCTATCCCATTCTAAATAATTTATTCTCATTCTTATTTTTTATTTTAATTTCAATCCATCTCGATTTTCCAATCCATTCTAACTACAGTAAAATAAACAGGAAAGGAAATGCTCCATTCTAACACCCTTGTTAATGTCCTTGGACCTAAGGGATCAAGCCAGGTAACTCGTTCATTGTCAATTAAAGTTCTAGCCAAATTCCATGTACTCAGTGGTTTTGTATATTTCATTTCATTTTTTTTAGACAGGTGGCACTTTCACGATATGGATTGTGGTCCAGCATTGGACATGAGAGAATCTTCGTATTCATGACGAATCATAAAGACGGATTAGACGCAGTAGTGTTGGGCATGCGGATTCTCTGTGAGATGCTGACCTTCCACTTATATATCCGAACTCAAAGAGATAATGCAGAATGCATTGGGGACTGTAGATGTTGGTCAGCAGTTGCTGAAGAATGAGGGTCCTGAGATTTCGCTGAAGCACCTGATTGAGTTCCTTAATACAAAGACAAGGGCAGATTATCAAGTCCAAGCTAATTAAAAAGAATTTTGAGGGTCAAGTTTGATGTTACTCGGTGCCCTTGTATGATCTTACAATGAAAAAAAAAAAAAACCAGAGCCATTGGATGAAGAAAGCGTCCCTAGAAAAAGGAGATTGTGGGTTCCACCATCTCTATGATTATTCCTTGAAAGGTGAGGCGCTCTCTATCCACTAGCCACTTTAAAGAAAAAGTAACAGAAAGTTATAAAGAAAGGTTCACAGAGACTTAAAAAAGAAAGAAGGAACCTGCTATGTTTGGAGATGCTCCAACTTAGGGAGAGCAAACCAGAGCCGTCGAATCCATGCTTTTTTTAATCAACCAACTTTAATGAGACCTTCTTAAGAACAAAATTTAACTTGCCTTTCAGAATCATTTGCAAATAACTAATAGCATTATTTGTAAAATCATAACCTAACCCTGCACTTGTCAATACATTTTTTTTAACCTTTTTTTTCAAAAGAGGATCAGTGGACTTGTCAATATATTTGTTTTCGAGTAATTTTCATTTCTTTGCTAACCAGTCTAAGACAATGAATTTAACTTAACGCTACACTCCTTGGGGATTGAAATTTCTTTCCAAGTCTTGGACTCGAAAAGTTTCAGCTAAATTATCATAATCATAACAAAGTATTGGGGTTATTCCAAGTAAGTTGTGGAAGAGGTTGATAGTGAGTATAAGTGTAAGATGAGAGAGGTCTCAGACTACCTAATACTAGTATTGAAGTTTAGGTTCAACAATAATTTTAGCCCAACTGTTTCACAGGGAGATTAGAAGTATGAGGAGAGGTTGTTAAAGTTATTTCACATTAATGATGGTGAATTTATAAATAGTAGGAAAAGCCTCGTGAAAGTGAGAGTAAACTATTGAACAAATCCTAAGTGTTCTAAATAAGAGAGATATCTTTATACTTATATAGAAGTAAAATGTAAATAGTGTTTATTTTTTATCTGAACTCTGAATAGACTTGAATTGTATGAAATTTAAATGGATGTAAATATATGAATATGAATAGTATTTTTTAATTTTTTGTGTGAATCTCTAAAAATAAGTAATAATTTATTTTTCTTCTTAAAAACTAAAAATGTGTACTTTTACATTTGTATTCTTATTAAATTTGAATGTAAAAAAAATAATATATATGAGTGTGTGTGTGTAATATATATCAACGAACATAAATACATAATATTTTATCATATATAAGCAAAACCATATTCAAGTGAATACATAATGATTTTGAAATTATCATTTTATAAAAATAGATTATATAATTACATTAAAAAGCTTAAGAACAATATTTTCGATCACCAATAATGGGAGATTTAAGAACTTGATAAGAGAAGTAAAATGATGAGGGATTCCATGATTGCTAAAAAAAAGTAAATATGAGATTATTAATGGATAAACATGTATGGGTGGATATTGGGATAGACATGAAAAATAAAAAATAAAAAATAAAAATAGAGATATTTTTTATATTAAAAATTTAGCTTATTTAGATTTCTCTATTCAATAAAAAGTCAAAAAAATTGACTTACTTTATTTATTTAAAATTATCTAAAAAGTTTCATTAAGATAAAAAAATAAATACCTTCAATTAACTTAATTAAATAAGTCAAGTAACTTGTTCGGTATAACTTTTCAAATGGAGTTTATTTAAATAGAACTTTTACAAGTAAAACTTATATTCAAAAAAAATTTATTCGTTTGATTGTTAGTGAGAGATTTATTAAAATTTATAAAATTACTTTAATAGATAATGTTACGTCACAAAAAAAATAAGATTGTCAAATAAATAAATAATATTTTAAATATTTTAATATTTAAAAAATTAAAATTTAAACTTCTAATAGTAGAAATTAAATAACTTATTTAATTTTAAAATTCTACTAAAAAATAACTAAATAATAATAAAAATTTTGATAAAAATTTATAAAATTAAATCATTAGTTATAATTATTAAATAAATTATATTAAATGAAGTATTAAATTAAAAAAAAAACACGCGAGAGGCAGGTCCAATTTACTAAGTTAAAGAAACAAACACGTGAGAGGCAAGTCCAATCGAACCCAAAAAAAAGGGACGAAGTGAGAGGGAGTCAGGCAAGTCCAATCGAATCTAAAAAAAGATCAGTGTGAGAGGCAGTGAGGGGCAAGTCCAATCGAACCTAAAAAAAGAAAATTATTCTATTTTTGGCTCTGCTCTCGACTGCCGACAAATAGTCAAATCTCCTCCATAATGCATTTACCTCACTCCTACGATTTTGAAAACCTTCGTAGCTTAAAACATCTTCAATTCCACACTATTTTCTATCTTTTTTTTCTCAACCACGTTCACCTTTCTTCTTTTGTTCTCAATCATGTTCACTTTTTCGAAATAAAACCACTTCAAAAACCATTCTTTTCCCCACAAACCAAACGGCGAAAAAAAAATGTTTTTTGACAGTGCCCAGATACCATCCTTAGCGACCATGATGTCTGTTGCAGCATCTGCAGCTGCTACATTTATGCTCGTTCAATCATTTGCTCGTCACTACTTGCCTCATGAGGTTAGTGCCTTCATTGATGTTAAACTCAAAAACTTGATAGCAAGATTTTGCAATGATTTAACTCTGGTCATTGAAGAATATGATGATGGCCTCAACCAAAACAAGCTCTTTAAAGCTGCAAAGCTTTATCTTGAACCCAAAATCCCACCTTATGTGAAAAGAATTAAAATCAACTTGGCAAAGAAGGAAACAAATGTTTCACTTTCTCTTGAAAAAAATGAAGAAATTGTTGATGTCTTTAATGGGGTTCAGTTAAAATGGAAGTTTCAGTCTAAACCAGACCCAGAGCGTGAGGTTCGCAGTAATCAGAACTATTTGGTTAAATCAAATATCACATTCTTTGCTTTGAGATTTCACAAGAAGCATAAAGACACTGTCTTGCGTAGTTACATTCCTCACATCTTGAAGAAATCTAAAGAGGTAAGCAAGAAAAAGAAAACTTTGAAGCTTTTTACACTGTTTCCTTATAGAGGAGATACAGAAATTTGGCAATCAGTGAATCTTGATCATCCAGCCACATTTGATACCTTAGCTATGGATTTTGATATGAAGAAGATGATATTAGATGATCTTGAGAGGTTTCTGGAGAGGAAAGGGTTTTATAAGAGAGTAGGCAAGGCATGGAAACGGGGGTATCTGCTGTATGGTCCTCCAGGGACCGGGAAATCAAGCTTGATTGCTGCCATGGCTAATTATCTCAATTTTGATGTCTATGACTTGGAGCTGTCTAGTGTGGAGGGAAATAAGGATTTAAGGCAGATATTGATTGCCACAGAGAATAAGTCCATTCTGGTTGTGGAGGACATTGATTGTTGCATTGAAATGCAGGACAGGCTTGCAAAGGCCAAAGCTGCAATTCCTGACTTGTATCGTTCTGCATGTAATCAAGGAAATCGGGTGATCTTATCCTCCTCTATTATTTTCTTTTTTTAATGATTCTTAATACTGTGATTTTCAATATCATGTTCCTTCTTTGTCGTCCATGGTGAAAACGAGTCTCATATTTTAGCTAAGCTTATCTTGGGTATGTTTACCACCAGTTTAGAAGTTGGAAATCAGGAATTTGTTGTCAATTATATCCGTATTCGTTTACATTGTGTTCATTGAGTGGTTTTTAGTAATTTTTGGGACTTTCGCCGATGGGGAGACCCCAGAGGATCTCAAATTATATGATAGCATCAGCATTAAATAATCTTATTCTAGGATTGGCAAAGGTAGCATTTCTTGACTGTTTCCAGGGGATTCTCTTATTCATTTTGAACAAATTGACTCCTCTAGAGACTCTTCCTGATAGTTATAGGACTCCCATTTTCAGATCACTAATTTCCTATTAGTGACGCTATTGGCACCCTTTATATCTCTTATGAAACTCCTCTCATTCTTTATTTATAAATTTACCCTTATATTTAAATTATATTAAAAATAAAACTTATCTAATTAAATTCACCTATGTTTTCTTATTTTTTCTCCATTATAAACTCATTAAATTTATAAAATTTGAAAAAAAAATTGAATTGTTATAAAATAAGAATTTGATCTAAATATTAACAAAGTTTTTGTAGGAAAGATAATTTTATGAAGTTTGTTTACTTAGGCTAATTTTTTTTTTTTAAAGATTCGTAAAAATGTCTTTATATATATATATATACACCTAGGTTATTACCTATTAGGAAAAACAAAGATAGATAGAGATAAAAAATCATAAATTCATGAATACTATAATTAAGAAGAGATTGAAAGTGGTTTGGAATGGGAGAATGACGAGAGAGAGCGCCTAACAGTTTTTTTTAAAAGTATCAATGCAAGGGTTTATTAAGAATGTACAATAAATGAGGGTTATTGTAGGAATTAAGAAGAGTATGTAGAGAAAAAGGGTTAAAAAAGAATGTTCGAAGTGTGCCAATAGTCCAACTCATTTCCTATATAGAACTGGCAAAAGCCGGACCCGAATTGGATATAGGTACATCTGCATGCAGATTCACATCAATATTTTGGTATCCGCATCTGCATTTGGATTTTCAAAAAAGTATGTGGATCCAGATGCTTGTAATACTTGTGCGGTTTGAGGGCAGATTTTTTGAATATCCGAAATCGTGTTGTTGTATGTTATTCTAATGTTGGGGTTTTAGCTTAGGATTATTAGGTATCAAACTCAGAAGATTAGCTTATTAAGTAGAGTAGCCTATCCTACTTATAAACCCAAGTAACTCTCTTTTATTAGCTAATGTGGGACAAAACTCAACAATCTTCCCTTGGAACGAAAGGACTGCACCTATTGTATGGAGTAGTCTATTATACTTATAAACCTAAGTAACTCGCTTTTACTAGCCAATGTGGGACACAACTTAACAATCCCCCCTCAAATGAAACGATCGCGGGATCCCAATTTTTTCGTCCAACACATATGTTCCACCACCACATTCTGACTACTAGGATTGACCTGATACCACTTGTTAGGGGGCTTGGCCTAGGATTTCTAGGTATTCAACCTAAAAGACTAGTCCATTGGATGAAATGACTTATCTCACTAATAAACCCCAGTAAGTCACCTTTACTAGCCAATGTGGGACACAACTCAACAATCTGCATAATGCTAAATTAAAATTAAAAGAATTCAACTAATTTACCTAATAAAATCTAATCATAATTAAACTATCAACATTAGAATAATATACAACAACACCACAAATCCATAAACAAAAATACTACAATATAAATCAAACTTCAAGAATAATATAAACCCAACTATGATAGTCTGACAACACCAAAAATCTTCAAATAAAAACACCATAAATCCACTTAAATTTCAAGCAGATGTGTTTCACTTTTAAGGTTAGGTTAGATTTTTTTCATTTAAGTCATTTAACTTATATATTTTCTAATTGAATTTTTATTTAATAAATAATATTAAAACTAAAAGATATGCGGATTCTGATATTTGGCTCTCCGAATACACTTACACTGTGTCAAGATCTAGATCCAGATCCGAATTTGCACAAATCTTTAATATTAGCATTTAGATCAACATTTCTTTTGCAAGATAATAGACCACTCAACTATATAGATATTGTTTCAAAAGATAACGCTTAGACCATTGCTATGGCTCTTAAGGCTGTTCTTACGAATCATACCTATACATCCCTGACTTCTATCACATATTTTCCTCAGTTTCAGGTGACCTTATCAGGATTGCTAAACTTTATTGATGGATTGTGGTCTAGTTGTGGAGATGAGCGGATCATAATTTTCACAACTAATCATAAAGACAGAATTGACCCTGCTTTGTTGCGCCCGGGCCGTATGGATGTGCACATTCATATGCCCTATTGCACTCCATGTGGATTCAAAATGCTGGCCTCAAACTACCTTGGCATCACCGAGCATCCGCTTTTCTTGGAGGTTGAAGAGTTGATAGAGAAAGTAGAGGTGACTCCTGCTGAAGTAGCTGAGCAACTGATGAGGAATGGGATGCCCGAAATTGCACTTAGTGGGCTAATTCAGTTTCTTCAGATAAAGAAGAGGGAAACTGGTGAAAGTAAAGCTAAAGACGCAGAAGAAACAGCAAGGGGAGCAGAAAATATTCTAGAGCTTTCTGAGAAAACCGATGAAGTGAAGACTCCAGACATACCAAAGATTCAGTAGATTTGTATGGAAGTCTGCAAGCAGTACTTTTTTTTCCCTTAGTTTCACTTGGTACTTATCTTAGTTATAGATAACATATATATGGGTATTTCCTTTCCTCAAAAAATGACGGTAGTGACAGGGTTTGGCTTGAAATCTATGTCGCATATAATGTGTGAAAATGATATTATCTATGAAAAGTTTATCTACTGCATGCATTGGTTGTGTGTTCTGATCATTTCAGGTTATCAAATAATTTAGGAGCAAGTTTGCGGAAAGGCCATTCGGAGATCTATTGTGTATGTTTTTTAATCCTAGTCTCTTTATTTGCTTACCAATACTGAATATTATTTCTTCCGATTTGTTTTATGTTGTTTAATGATAATTATTTCTTTCTTACATATTTGCTGTTTGTTTTAACCAAATACGGCTCATCGTTGCCCGGGGCCTCAGGCGAAATTATTGAAATGGGCCATTTGTTTATTTATATATCCAAGTCCAGTGCAAAAATATTTAATTGCATTATCTTATTCTTCTGGCTTTTTAAGGTTCAGAATTAAAAATTTTAAGTTAAAACAAGTGATTTCATTCTGAGTGAATATCGGCGGCGAGCAGAGGTGGTGAATTAAGGGGCGGTTATTCCGGGTGACCTTTTGGTCCCTTCAATATTTTTCAACCTATTCAATGGCGGTGTCGGGGTGCCCTAAGCATTTTGGAAAATAAGTTAACTAGAATTGACTCTCTCCCTCTCTTAAATCCGTATGCATGTTACCTGGCTAATTTTCAAGTTCAACTCAAATTTCCCTCTTAAAACTAGGTTTTTATAGTTCCAATAATTCAATAATTTTCTCTCCAATCAGTCGTCCTTTTTTTTTTAAAGCTAGTTTCAAAAGAGAAAGAAATAGTTATACGTAGTACTAGGAATTTGGTTGTTGTTAAGCTAAATGATTAATTGGGAGCTATTTATTGAGACTTCTGTTTTTTTTGGGGGGGGCGGGGGGGGCGGAGTCTGGAGTCCCAACCACATTCATATGGATTGGTATGGATTTGAATTGTTGTTGATGGGATGAGGTATAGCGGAAGCGGGATTGATTGGATAAAAAACACTAGATATCGTTTTAGTATTGAACCAAGTCAATGCAATTAGCTTACGTTCTAATTGAAGTATAATTAGATATCGTTCTAACCAAGATGACTCAATGATATTTTTAATAATGCATAAAGCGAGATTAGATGACGCTTTAATCCAAATAACTCTACAAAAGAGATTTTGATAGATAATCCCAGAGGGAATTATAAAAAAAGAGTTTTATTGATAATTGAATCTGAACTTTTCAAAACAATGACAATGTCTCTCTATTTATAATAGAGAAAACTCATTTCCCTAAGTTAACTTAAAACATGAAACTAAATCACAATTATAATAGAAATAAAAGATTAAGATACATACTATAATTGACTCAAACTAAACTAGAAAATCCTAAAACAATAAATATTATAGAATCCTAAATTACCTAAAATAATCTTATTTATCTTCTTACATCATTCTCCCCCTCTTAAAAGAAACCCGTCCTCGAGTTTGAATACAGTTTGAAGGATGAAACTTATAGTGTAGGAGCAAATCACCTTGTAATTCAAACTTGTAGCATTGCTCATCAATCTTCCTCGAAACTTTGAAGTATTCATACTTCATCAACTTCCTTCGCTTGTGCATTCTTCAAGCTGATGACGGCTTCCAAGAACGAACAACGATCAAATAACACTTGCCCTTCCCCAACTCTCGCTCAATGTGCTCTCCAATAAATTTCACATTTTCAATCAAATCTTCTTTAAGCACAATCTTCTTTTCTTCCATGTGAATAGGTAGAACCATTTCAATCATTTCAACTTTTTCAACTTGATTTTGCTGTACGATCTCGATTATACTATTAGGCTCACTGCTTAAATCAAGATGAGGTTGTTCTTCTTCTCTAAAAGTCCTAGAGAGATAAAAAATTTCGTCATCTTCAACACTTTTCTTGCCCTCCAAGGAAACATCATGCAAATTCTTGCTCTTGTCCTCCAAGGAAACATCATGCACATTCTCACACAAATTGTCAGATTGAAACTTCAAATCAATAATAAATTGTACCTTTTCCTTCGGTATCTCACGCGAGTCTTCTTCCTCAACGAAAAGAGAACTCTTTGGTACATCTCTAAGAACTTTCATAGAAACACGCAATTCTTTGATTAAATTCTGGATTTCGTCAATTTTCTTATTCACATTATCAAACTTTATTTGACATTGTGACTCAATTTACAATTTGATTTTCTTGGCTAAATGAATTGCATGCTGTAAATTATAAATAGTGTATGCAGGCATCCTTTCTTGAATATGTAAATCAAGCTCTTTAATAAATCTTGTAACTGTATTCTCTTCAGGTTCATAATAATAATCGCATCCGTAAAATTGTTCAAACTTATAAGCATAAAAAGGAATGGATCTCGTACCTTACTGTACCAAACAATAATCAAGAGGGATAAATTCAAATCACAAAATACCCTTTATACGATTCTATGATCGAACTTTGCGTTTACCTTGGTCAATTCGAGAAGTTTGCAACTCATCCCACCATTCTGAAGCACTTATGCTTAATTTACTAGCAACAAATAATACTTGTTTTTCTTTGAGAGTACACCGAAATAGAAACCAATGCTCAACCTTGTCCAATGATTCAAGAAATTTTTCAAGATAAGTGTATGCAAATAATAACAGCACATGATAAATAGGAGGGCAATAACGGTAGTTTGCCATTTACTGTCAAGTTTCCACACAATGGCAAAACCGTAATTAAGGCTCAACTTCGAGTTTGGTATGGACGGTGGTCGATGGTCGTAATTGGGACCAGGGGGCATCAGATCCGAAAGATTTGGTGATGACGAACCCGATGGTGGTTGTGGATTGGCCAAATTCGAGACGTTTTGGCTAAAAATCCAACTTGAAGTGGCAGCTGATTTTGGTGATGTGGCTTTCGGTTTATGGCGGCCTTACGGTGGCAGACGGTTGGTTACCGGTTGCTATGGATTATGGTGGTGTTGTAACTTGATAGGAAAAGGAGGTGGCTTCGTGGCGGGGCGTGTAGGAAGCACTCTCGGGTTGTTGTTTCGTGTGGTGGCTACGGGCAGCGATCAAGGTCTGAAGTTGGTTGGTTTTTGGTCAGTGGAGGCCGGTGAGTTTGTTAGTGAAGGTGGTTGGCGGTGAAAGTCACTGAACGGTGGTGGATTGCTTAGTGGAGGAGTGGGTTTGGGCTGTGATTTGCGGTTGTTCAGGAGGCGATCGAGGGCGGCGACAGCTGGGGTTTAGTCGGCGGTGGCTAGCGAGGTTTGTGGTGGTGTTGGCTGGCTGATCGAGGGTGGTGGACGGCGGCTAGGGTTTTTAATTTGTTTTGGAGATTTTCTATTTTTTTATGACCAGTAATGGATTTGGTGTGGGTATCCAGGAAAACTGTGCGATTCGCATAGAACCACTCTGATACCAAATGATGGGCCGAGGCATAGCGGAAGCGGAATTGATTGGATAAAAAACATTAGATATTGTTCTAATATTGGACCAAGCCAACGTAATTAGTTTACGCTCTAATCGAAGTGTGATTAGATATCGTTCTAACTAAGACGACTCAATGAAATTTTTAATAACGCATAAAGCGAGATTAGATGACGCTCCAATCCAAGCGACTCTACAAGAGAGATTTTGATAGATAATCCCAGAGGGAATTATAAAAGGGGAGTTTTATTGATAATTGAATCAGAACTTTCAAAACAATGACAAGGCCTTTCTATTTATAATAGAGGAAACACACTTCCCTAAGTTAACCTAAAACGGAAAATAAAATCACAATTATAATGGAAATAAAAAACTAAGATACATACCATAATTGAATCAAACTAAAATAGAAAATCCTAAAACAATAAATATTCTAGCATCCTAAATTACCTAAAATAACCTAATTTACCTTCTTACATCAGTTGTTATGCTAAATAATTAAAAAAATTAACATAAAATAAAATATTTTTATAAACTTGCCTGAAGCTATAACTAAAAAATTTACTTAAATCTCACAAATAGATTAAAATTTTTTCCACTTCTAAGTGACAAAGTTGGCAAGGGATCGATGATATTTAGAACTTATTCAATTTCATACAATTTGAGTAACACAATAAAGGTATCCATATATAGAAACGATAATGATATAATTCATTCAGTTTTAGTCACAACGGAATATAGGAACCTAAATTCAACAGCATAACAAAATGTACTTAAAGATTAAAAGCTAATATGATATTTAAAAAACACTATTAAAATATGAAATTAAAGAGTGGAGGCCATCTATAACGACCATGATGTTTGTTGTAGCATCTGCAGCAGCTACCTTTATGCTTATTCGATCCTAAGCTCGTTAGTTCTTACCTCTTGAGGTTAGTGCCTACATTGATCATATATTCAGAAACCTTGTCGCAAGAATTTTTAGTGAGTTAACGTCTGTCATTGAAGAGTATGATGATGGCCCCAACAAAAACAAACTCTTACTGCACAACTTTATCTTGAACACAAAATCCCTCCCAATGTGAATATAATCGATACCTATTTGACGAAGAAGGAAACTGAAGTTTCACTTTTTGTTGAAAAGAATGAAGAAATTGTTGATTCTTGTTGAATAAAATAGAGGTTTGGGATAAAACCAGCTCCAGAGCATGAGGTTCATAATAAAGGCAACACTATGGTTAAGTCCGAAGTCCCATGCTTTGAGCTAAGATTCCAGCGGGATTGACATCTGTATGGATCATTTTCATTACAAAAGACCTTTTTTCAACCTCATCTTTGATTAAGTGTAGCTTCATATCAATGTGCTTGGTCCTTTTATGATAGACCTAGTTTTTAATGAGTTGAACAACACTTTGGTTGTTATAAAAGATAAAAGTTGTCTTTTGTTTCAATCGAAGTTCATTAAACAACCCTTTAAGCCATATAGATCCCTTCACTGCCTCTGTTACAACAACAAGTTTAGCATCAGTAGGTGGTAGACCTATTATAGGTTACAGAGTTGCCTTCCAACTGATAAGGCAACTGTCCAGCATGAATAAGTACCCAGAAATTGACTTCCTCCTATCCAAGTCTTCAGCAAAATCAAAGTTTACGTAACCTCTGATTGCACTAACTTCTAGTTTAGATCTCTCATACACTAGACCAAGGACAGAAGTACCTCTTAAGTATTTTATAATCCATTTCATCCTATCTCAATGCATCTTGCCAGGATTACTCACGAGTCTGCTTATATATTTACTGTATAAGATATGTCTTCTCTGGTGCAAACCATTGCATATATTAAGCTCTCAACAGCTTGTGAGTATAGTACTTCAACGATTTGAAACTTCTTGACCTTTAATCTTAGATACATTTCATCAGAAAGCTTAAGCTGAGCCCCTGAAGATGTCAAAACTGGTTTTGAATTTAGCATCTCAAACCTATCTAACACCTTATTGATGTATCTTTCTTGGCTTAGAAATAAGGCTTCAGTAACCCTATATTTATATATATCCATACCAAGAAACCTCTCAGCATTGCCAAAATCTTTTATCTTAAATTCTCTCTTGAACTAATTCTTAGGCTTTTTAATATCTTTAGAACTTTTGCCAACAGTAAGCATATATTCAACATACAATAATAGATACATTATTCCACCTGAGTTTATCCCTCAATGATGGAGACAACTATCAAACTTGCTCTTGTGGTAATTATTAGAGAGCATGAACTGACCAAATCCCTTATACCATTGCCTAGGAGACTATTTTAAATAATAATGAGCCTTGTGCAAAAGACAAACATGATTTTTTTATAAGTATGCTCAAAACTTTCAAGGTATGATATCAACATCTTTTGTTTAAGATTTTTATAAAAGAAAGCAGACTTCATATCAATTCATTCAAGTTCTAGGTCAATAAAGCAAACATTGCAAGAAGGATCCTGATTAGGCTATGTTTGACTACTGGATCAATTCATTCTTTATGTGTGAACCCTCTTGCCATTATCTTTGTTATAAACTTTGAGTTTTCAACACTTGGAATGCCCTTATTTTGCTTCAATATCTATTTGCAGTTGACAACTTTCTTATTCTTTGGATTAGGAACCAAGGCCGAAGTCTGATTCCTTGTCAAAGAATCCATCTCCTCTCTTATTGCTTTAATCTAGTTGTTGTTGTGTTTACTATTCACTACTCATGTGTAGCTGTTAAGTTCTTCAATAGAAACATCTTCTCTACTCATTAACGCATATACACTATGTCTGTATAGGCATATCTTGCTGGTGGTCTGACTTGCCTTCTTTCTCTATTCCTAGCTAATTGATATTGTTACCAATTAGTTGCTTGTGGTATTGCATTATCTGTTACTTCTGCAATCTGTGAGTTACTTTCAACAGGTTGTGAATTATCTTTAACAATCTCTGATTGCACATTATCTTCATGATCACTAATTGACTCTACCTCAATCAGAGAATTAAGATCAATAACTCTTGTGACCTGTGTTTTGTTTGCATTGATATTAGTGTCTGAAGTAGCCTGATCAGACCTATTGATCATTATAACTTCATTGAACTAAACATCTCTGCTTATCAAACACCTATGATCTTTTCCACACCACACTTTATAACCTATCCCATCTAGATAGCCCACAAACATACCCTTAATAGCTCTTGCATCAAGCTTTCCCTATTTGTTATAAGCATATACAAAACATCCAAATATTCTGAGATGTTTGTAACTTGCAGGCTTCCCAAACCAAATTTCTTCAGGTGTTTTGATTTCAATGGCTGTACGTGGACTCCTATTCACTAAATAGCAGGCTGTAGAGATAACTTCAACTAAAAAAATGTGAACTTAGAGTTAATTAGCGGGCATCTTATTTTATCAATAGGGGTTCTGTTCATCCTCTCAACCAAACCATTTTGCTGAGGATTGAATCTCACAGTTTTATGCGTTGTGATCCTCTATCTTTAACAAAACTCCTCAAATTCCTTGTTGTAGAATTCAAGTCCATTGTCAGTTTTCAGGCACGTCACTTTGAAACTAGGTTAAGTCTCTACCAAAGCCTTCCAAACTTTAAACTTCTCTGAGGCTTGATTTTTGGTTTTCAATATATAAATTCATACCTTCTTGGCTAATCATCTATTATTAACATGAAATATCTTCTCTTACTTAATGAAAAAACTTGAGTAGGCCCTTAAAGATCAGCATGCATATAATCTAGAACTTGCTTAGACACATGCATCCTCTTTGTGAATTTGGACTTGTGTGCCTTACAAAAAATACAGTTTTCATTGAACTCTAACTCATGTATTTTATCACCATTAACAACCTTTACTTGCTCAACTCTTGCATCCCTTTAAAACTCACATGACCAAGTTTGAGATGCCATAACTTGTTTTTATCAACTTAAAAAATAATAAGTATTACAACTGACACATGTATTGATGACCTCTCTAACATATAAAGGTCATTATTCTTTACATCGTTCATCACCATTTCAAACCTTATCATGATCCTTAAACCACCATTTTCAGATCTAAAGAAGTATACCAAGCTATCTAGCATACCTAGAAAGATCAAATTTCTCTTTAGCCTATGTGCATGACTCACATCATGTAAGTTCTCATAACTCATTCAAACATCTTAGTTTTGACGAAACCTATACCAACAACCTCACATTAAGACTCTACCACCATCCACAGATTCATACTCATAAAAGAAACTTCCACTAGGGCATAAATGAAAGGAACAATCTGAGTCAAGGACCTTCTAACCTTAGATGTTACTGTTTGAAGTCACCAACAAGTCAGCACTATGATATCCATCATCAGATGAATCATTGGTGTGTGCAATCTCTAATGTTATTTATGTCAATGTGCAAGTGTCCACAACAAGTAATATATTGATGAGTATTTAGATCGTCTCCACAGAGATTGATGTTATCAGTTTTGCTACAACAATCTTTAACAGTTCAATTTTGTTCTAAATTAAAATAAAATAATTTTATGAAACTAATAACTAATTAAAATAAAACTACAATGAATAAAAGTCACATCAAACACAAGGATCAAACCAATAGGAACGGATTTGTTGAATGAATAAACTCAATGGCTTTGACTACTTTTTCAATTACAATAACATCTACTACAACACTGGTCAGAATCCCTCATACACATCATCAGCTATTGCCTATTGGATATCTTATATCTAATGCAACTTAACAGTGACCAATTGTTACGCCAATATTAAATATAGTATTAATCGGTCTAGGTTCCATTTACCTTACAAAGTGAATCCTCATGTCTAGTTCATTAATAATTTTAGATCAAGCATAGCCCTATTCAAATTGAGATTAACTCAACTTGGGAAACTCAATCTAAAACCAAGTATTGTCTTAATGAAATCCACTAAATCGGACTTTTTTTAAGCTCTTTCTTAGCTAGTATTCCTAAATGGGTGGGTCAGCCGAAATAGAGAGTAAAAATAAATCAATTAAGATAAAATGCTATATCAAATACATAGATTGTTTATCACTCAACTACAATCAAATGCAGTTCATGATTTGTGATAGAAAAGAAATAAAAGAGTTTCAGCCATCAAATACATTCTCATAATGAAATAGAAAACAAGAAAATAAGAAGAAAAAATGATTTTTATTTTATTTCTGTGATTTCTCCTCTATCAGCCTTCAATCTCTCACTTGAATTTTGTTTTCTTGTCGTCTCTTTGTGGTTTTTCTCTTTAGTTGATGACTCTCCCTTTTTCTTTGCGCATGTGCTCTTTTTATAAGTGAGAATTAAGACAATCGAAAGTCTAGGGCGCGCATCTTCCAATTTTGGAAACTCTAGATCGCAATCTTATAAATATCTTGCGTGAAATCTTCTCTATCAATGCTTCAAGATTGCTACAGCAACGGTGCTACAGCAAGGGTGCTACAACAACGACACTATTCCAGGCTTGTTTCAATTCTTCTGTAACCAAGTTCTTTCCTTATCTTTGCAAGTCTATTGCAGCAACATTCCTTCCTTAAAATTTGAGCTTCCGATCACCTACAATTATGCACATGATCTAAGCACATAAATTATTTTAAATCAAACAAAATTTATTAAAATAAACCAAAATGGATGTTTATGCAAAATATAATTAAAATGCAATAAAAACGTGTCATTCACTCTCTAAGTATTACTAATTCAAGTCTAAAAATACCATGATAACTCTCATTTTATAGAGTTATCACACCCTTAAACTTAAACCATTACTTGTCCTCAAATAATGATAACAACATTAACACTTTAATCACACAATCATGCAACAAATAACTTAGCTCTGTCATCAAATTTATAAGGATTCTTCCACCCTCAGATCACATTCTTAATCATGCAAAATTGTCATAATAATTCAGTTATAGATTTAAGTCTTATTCTGTCTAAAGTGTGTGTGTGCCACTTTGATCAAATTTCAGAGGTACTGCAGCATTGAACAGACATTATATAACTTAGAGGTAGAACATAAGTACATTTACATATGGGGGAGCATAAATCACAAATAAGCTCAAACTGTGTTATAGCAAAATATCTCTTTTTTCGGTCAAACAAATTCTCTTTAATGTATTATTGATTTTTCATGTGAATGTCTATCATTTGTAACCATGACACCCAATTACTCAACCAATGCACAGATCAAAGTTGCTGCAGTTATGCTTATAACATAGTCATATCTAAAGACACCTTTAACTCAAGGTTGAACATGAGGTTTATGAATAGACTTGTATACATAATATCCTAGATAAAAAGACCTTCTCTCTCTTTTTTTTTTTCAGTGTTTTATTATTGCTACAACAATGCTCATACCTCTTGTTGCCTTTTGACTCAAGTCTGCATATGGGGTGCGTACTCAGCTCTGGTTACTTAGCAACTTAAGCTATTGGAGCATAGTTTATTTCATAATAAACACAATTTAAAAAACATTTTTCCCTTAAACTTAAGAAATTTTCTATCGCTTTTGGTTTTCCTGGCTCTGCTAAAGTATACTCGCAAAACTCAACCAAAGCTTAAATGTTGGGATAGGATTTCAACCTCCATCTATAAACTATCCTTACTTGGCAGTCACAAATACTGAATAACACTCAATTTATCTTCATTAAGTTTTCCAATACATATACAAATACCAAATAACAAAGTTTCACATAACACACAACACAAACACATGCACTCACAAACACATTACACCATAACACAACCCCCCAAACTTGAGAGGTGATGTGTCTTCACAAACACACAAAACAAGTTAATGATTAACATGCATACACTAGATAAAAAAGACATGTAAATGAATAAAAAAATACAACTAAATGAAAGAAAAGTGTTTAGAAATAGAAAAAATAAACTGGTTGGTAGGGGGTACTCTCCTGTTGTTTAACTTTTTGCTGTAACACCAGTTAAAATGGTTCACTTCTTGCTAGATGAACTTATCAGGTGTTCCTTGGGTGAACCCTGTGGTATGACAGCTAGCTGTTTTTTCTTTGGGCTTGGATTTGGATTGATTTGTGGGGTTCCAACAGGTTCAGTTGCTTTGGGCTGAGTTGGTCTTGTTCGCTTGTGCTCTGGCTCTCTTGGTGCTGCAACACCTTTAGAGATGTGTGCCCTTTTACTGTTAATGTATACCTTGGGAGCTGTGGCAGGAGATTTGATTGGAGTATACTGTGTTGCAGCTGAAGTAGGTTTTGCTGCAGTAGGTTCCTCAGTAGTGATACTGGTAATAAGGTCCCTTAAGCAGCTTCTTGCTTCCTTTATTCGAGTAACTATACTAATTGTTTGCTCTATAGCCGCATCCACGTCCTCCTCCCAATCGAATTATGACTTATCTTCGTCCAACATCTTTTCTTTGCCTTTGCTTGAAGGAGTCACTTTGGGAAGTTTTTTCTCTTTTTGCCCCTTGTCTGTATCTTATTCTTCTTCCTTTTCCCGTTCTAAGTTTTTAGTTTTTACTTCAGCATCCTCTGCTTCTTTTTGCTCTGGTTGGTAATCTTCCTCAGACTCTTCTTCCCTCTCTTTTCCTACTGTAGCATCTTCACTTTCCTCTATTATAGCTGCCCTCTCCAAAATTGAATTGCTGCAACAATGAATCTGGGAAGTCTGCATCTTTACTCTTTATGTACAAAGCAAATTGGTGCTTTTGGGCCTCTAAGTGCTGTAAGTATGTCCAGAACTTTTGATTTTCTTCCATCTGGGCTCAGACACATGCTTGTACTGCTTTATTAAGTGCTTGAATCATCTTCTTAAGCCCAGGATCTTGTTTTGCTCTTGCTGAAGCAAGGCGTTCTGGAATTGCTACAGTAGGGTGTTCTGAAGTTGTAGCAGTAGCAAATTCCACAGTAATACTTTCAACCGTTCTTACTGTGATGGCTTTCTTATTTTTTACCCTTTTATCTTTTACCTCAAATCTTACCTCAGAGGCCTCACAAATTCTAGCGATCAGTGAAGGAAAAAATAAAGCAGCAATCTTTTATTTCTTCAATGTACACTCTCAAATTTCTTTCTCAATGACCTTCCCAACATCTATGGTTAAGCCCTTAATTATGGCATGGAACAATATAAGTCGATCTTGGGAAACAATGGTGGTGTGTGCAGTGGGCATTAATCTAGAACCTAAACCTTATCATTCGGTTTCAAATCAATTATATTCACTGTTCGTCCTTCCTCATTCATCTAATTACTTTTTGGAACAGTCAATATCTTAAAAAATCTCCCTCTATTTTTTCTTAGTCATATTCTCAGCAAATTTTGAGTACTCACATTCAATCATGAGAGGCAAATCATAAAAAAGCATTAATCACTCTAGGATTTAAAAAGACTTGTACTTGCCTCACAAACATTGTGTGTTTATCTTGTTGCAGCATTTTGGCATAAAGCTCTTTTACAACCGGGACGACTAGGTCTTGAGGGTGAGAACAAAATTTTAGCCATCATCGCCTTGCTACAATAGTATGGATGCTATTCATTACACCCGTGGGTTATGTGGGGAGTACAAAAATTTTTTCCTCTAAAATCTTCCTTGGCTCCTCAGCCTTGTAGCTATATAAGCGTGAAGGATTCTTTAATCGAGTAGTTATCTTCTTGTACATCATCATTGCTAGAGCAGACTGAACGAACTTATTTGATGCCTAACAGAAAAGTAAATCGTAAAAGGGTTCACAAATAATGGTAAGAAAAGATAAAAACTTTAAAGAAAAGCATGCAAAATTAGACTTAATGAAAAATTGAAATAACTCCCCTAATCATTGGGTTGCCTCTCAATGAGCGCTTGATTTTAGGTTATTTAGCCTAACTATCCTTGATTTCTCATGTTCGATCCCTCATCAAATAGCCTTCTTATATCTCCCCAATACATCTACCATACTTTTCTCTTGTTCTGTTTGAGAGATCTAAAGATTCAAATGTTTTTCACTTCTCACGAGTTGTGTCTCCCCTAACCATGTTAGACGCTTCACGATCTTTATCTTCAAGTTCTTCAAATGTTACAACATTGATTTCCTCCTTACTACAACAACCGGTTAATCTCTTTGTCACAGTAAAGTCCACAACAGTGATAAAATTGCAGTATTCAATCTCATCTGGACTATTCATTACATCCAACATATTAAATGTAACTTGCTGCTCATTCACTTGTATAGTTAACTCGTCTTTTTGCACATTAATTAAAGTCTTTCCCGTGGCTAAAAAAGGCCTTCCTAGAATGATTAGTACCTCTTTCCAAGCCGCCATTTCCTTGCCAGAATATCTTTCCAAAACTTTACATAATTTGGCATTTGTTTGAGGGCTTCTACAAAAGGAATGTTGAAATGTAGTTGCTTCAACACTTTCAAGAACTTGCTGAATTACTTGTCTTGCTTTTTCTTTTGAAATTTTTGTGAGAAATGTGGTGGGTGTCTGAACTGTTGTGCTGTAGCATGTTGCACAACCTGCTTTTCTTTTGCCATGTTCTGGGTTGATGTGCTTGGTACTACAGTATCTTCACCAACATGTGCTAGATCATCATTTGCTGCTAATGCTGTAGCTAGGTTGTTAGCCTATATGCTTACATCAGTGGGTTGAAAAGTAGGTTGTTGTCGTTTCTCTTCAATGTGAGTTTCTTCTTGAGTTGAAACGGGTTCCACTCTTCTCTTTGGTACTCTAACTAGAGTATGGACATCCTTTCCAGACCTTAGGTTAATCACCTTGTAATGTTCTTTTCCTTCTCTTCTCGGATCTTTTATATTGCTGGGTAAGCTGCCCTGAAGTCTGTTACTCAATGCTGTAGCAAGATGTTCAATTTGATTCTTTAAATTTCTTAAAGTTACGGCTTGACTTTGGACAACCGCTTCATTCTTCATAATATACTCCTTCAACAAAGCTTTAAGAGAACTGAGTTGATCATTGATGGTGTTTCTCTGCCCTTGATTTTACTGATGAATCCAGGTGGTTGAGCAAGCCAAATTTATCCACTGGTTGCTGCAACATGCTGATTCTAATTGCTCTATGAGAAGTTTAGGTGCTTTTTCCATCTAGGGTTGTAAGTGTTTGAATATAGATTATTCTAGTTCTGTCTATTAAAGTTACCTACATAGTTGACCAAGGCTGGATTTCCAAGATATTGTCAAATAAGTGCTCTCTCCACAATAAACATGGGATACTTCAGCAACTGGGTTTACAGTTGTTGGAGCAGTGGTCATAGCCTTCATTATATTTGTTAATGAGGTTACTTGGACTGATAATATTGTTAAAACATCTACATTATAGACTTATATTGTTCCTCTTGCTGCAGCTTGCCTGGCTAATGGCCACTGATAATTATTTTTGGCTATCCTCTCTAAAATTTCATAAGCCTTATTGTAAGACTTAGATAAAAATGCCTCATTTGCTGAAGCGTCCACCATTAATCTAGTGCTTAGGTTGAGACCATTGTAGAAAGTTTCTAATTTTATGCAGCAAGGAATGTCATGATGAGGACATCTTCTGAGTAATTCCTTAAATCTTTCCATGAATCATACAAACTCTCATTATTAAGTTGATGAAAAGATGTTATCCCGTTCTTCAATTTTACATTCTTAGTTAGTGGAAAATATTTTATCAAAAATTTATCAACCAAATCATTCTATGTGGTAATGGAATCATGTGGTAAAGAATTCAACCACGCCCTTCCTCAATATCTCAAAGAAAATAGAAAAAATCTGAGCCTCAATGCTTTCTGCGATGCTCCAGCAATCTTGAAAGCATCACTTACTTTCAAAAATAATTTTAAATGTAAATGAGCATCTTCAGATGGCAACCCATTGAATTGCCCCACTGTTTGAAGCATCTGAAACATCACGGGTTTGAACTAAAAAATATCAGCTTGCACTAAAAAATATCAGCTTGCACTTCAAGTTTAACTATTCCAGGGTTTATGGCTTGCAGTGTCAACACTGCATAATCTCTAATGGCTCTGTCTATATCATCCGCCATATTAATAATGTTGTTATTCCCTAGTTGTCCATAAATAATTTGTCCATTCTAACCTTCTCGACCCCCTTGTGCATTTACTAGTTGTATCTCTTCTCGGGGGTCAAATTCCTCATATTGTGTAAATCATCCATTGCTAGAGCAGCTTTTAAATCCCTTTGCTCTTTTATTAATCTCTTTGCAGTTCTTTCAATTTTTGGATCAAAATGGAATTCAACAGGTTTATATTTGTGCATACAAGGGTTGCTAAATCACTTTTGTCAACAAAAAAAAAATTTCACAAATCACAATGAACAATCAATCCCTGACAATGGGGCCAAAAACTTGGTGTGCAATCTCTAATGCTATTTGTTTCAATGTGTAAGTGTACACAATAAGTAATTTACTAATGAGTATTCAGATTGTCTCCCCATGGATTGATATTATCAACGTTGCTCCAACAATCTTTGACAATGCAGTTTTTTTCTAAATTAAAATGAAACAATTTTATGAAACTCAAACAAATGGGAATTGAGTAGTTGAGTTAATAAAATTATTTAATGGCTTTGACTATTTTTTCAATTACAACAACATCTATTACAGCACTGGGTAGAATCCCTCATGTATACTCAGTTGTCGCCTGTTGTATATCTTATAACTAATACAACCTAATAATAACCAATTGTTACACCAACATTAAATATAGCATTAATCGATTTAGGTTCCATTTACACTACAAGATAAATCTCTATATCTAGTTCACTAATAATTTTATATCAACCATGACCTTATTCAAATTAAGATTAACTCAACTTGGGAAGTTCAATCTAAAACTAAGTATTGTCTTAATGAAATTCACTTAGTCAAGCATTTTTTAAACTCTTTCTTAGCTAGTATCCCTAAATGGGTGGTCAGCCGAAATAGAGAATAAAAATAAATCAATTAAGACAAAATGATATAGCAAACACACAGCAATGTGCGTATATCAGCCAAAAAACCATTAAAATTGTTTATCACTTAACTACAATCAAATTCAGTTCATAATTTGCGATAAAAAAAGAAATAAAAGAGTTTCAGCTGTAAAATACATTCCCATAATGAAATAGAAAACAAGAAAATAAGAAAAAAATGCATTTTTATTATATTTCTACGATTTCTCATCTATCAGCCTTCAATCTCTCTCTTGAATTCTGTTTTTTTTTTTATTGTTTTTTTTCGTTTTTCACCTTGGTTGACGGCTCTCCCTTTTTTTTGTGTGTGCGCTTCTTTTTATAACTGAGAATTAGGACAACCGGAAGTCTAGAGCTTGCATATTTCAGTTTTGGAAACTCCAAATCGCAATCTTCTAAATAACTCGCGCGAAATCGTCTCTGTCAATGCTCCAGGATTGCTATAGCAATGATGCTACAGCAATGACACTGTTCCAAACTTGTTTCAATTTTTATGTGACTAAGTTCTTTCCTCATCTTTACAAGCCTATTGCAGCAGCATTCATTCATTAAAATTTGAGCTTCCGGTCACCTACAATTATGCAAATGATCTAAGCACACAAATTATTCTAAATCAAACAAAAATTTATTAAAATAAACCCAATTCGATTTTATACAAAATATAATTAAAATGTAATAAAAATATGTTATTTACTCTCTAAGTATTGCTGATTCAAGTATAAAAATATCATGATAACTCTTATTTTATAAATTTATTAATCATCGGAGGCCACTACTGCATCCCATGTTCTTTCTTTCTCATCTTTTTTCTTTTTAGCACTATCTCTGATGTAATGACCTTACTTTTTTTTTTTAATAGTAAAAGCATTTCCTTCTATTTGTCTTATCTTTTACTGATCCATCATCCTTCTTTGTTTGATTCTTATTCTTTTTCTGTCTTTTCTTGTCTGTTCTAACTATTAACCCGTTACCATTACTCGCTCTATGCCCATTGTTCTTCTGAATCTCTTTTGAACTTAAAGAGGCCTTAACATCTTCCAAAGTCAAAGTTGTTCCACCATACAGTATGGTATCGACAAATCCTTCATAAGACTTTGAAAATATACTCAATAAGAAGAAAGCCTTGTCTTCATCACTAATCTTTACATTTTTAACTCCTTTAAGATCAGGAATGATCTTGTTAAAGGTGCAATGTGATCTTGTATCGATACCCCCTCCTTCATTGAAAAAGTATACAACCTTTCATTTAAAAAAAAACTATAAGCCAAAGATTTCTTCATATATAAAGCCTCCACTTTATTCTAGATCCCAAGACTGTTTTCTTATAAAAAAAATTTCCCTCAAGATTAAGTCATTAAGACTCAAAATCAAGGTACTATATGTCTTGCTCAAGATCTATTTTCTCTTCTCTTTTAGAAACTGGGCGTAAAGCCCCCTCAAGATCCTCTTCTTCCAATGCTGATACAAGATCATGATGGACAAGGAGAGCCTTTATCTTCATCTTTCAAAGTGAAAAATCATCACCAATGGTGAATTTTTCAATTTCAAGCTTTGAAAATGACATTACTGACCAAAGCTTTGATACAATTTGTTGTGTTTTAATAGCTAATTCACTAAGAACTTTAATTAAGTAATTGATCGACATAAAAAAGAATCAAAGAATCAGAACAAGAAACCAAATTGAACTAAGAACCCAAAAACCAACACTAAACATGAGCTATCAGATTAGAAGGAAAAAAAATAGAAGCTTTCATTACTTAAAGCTAATCACACAAAGACTAAATCACTAAAGGACATTATAGAGATTTCTCTAAACTAAAAATCACGCAATTTGAGGAAGAAATGAAAGAGAAAAAGTTTATACATCTGGTGCCGTGAACTAGCCCTTTTTATTCTAGTAATTTTCTAGAAACAATCTAACAAACTTAACGACCTCTTAGCCACATCAACAACTTATTTGCAGATTAACACTTCAGCTGAAGTCGATCTATCCTAAGGTTGAGAAACTTTTCCTCGATTGTATTTTGGTCCTTAACAGCACGTATGTCCTCATAGAGAGAAATAAAGATTTAAGGTAGATATTGATTTCCACAGAGAAGAAGTCTATTTCAGTTATCGAGGACATCGACCGCTGCATTGAGTTGGAGGACAAACTTGCAAGGGCCAGGGCTGCAAATAATGATTAGTATGATTCATGAGATGATCAAGGAAATAAGTTACTCTTGTCACCCTATATTCTTTTCTTTACTTGATGATTCTTAACAATGGACCGTTCAATATAATTTTTCATTCTAATTGCTTAAAAACTAAGTCCCGTAGCTAAGTTAAGCTACTCTCTGATTAAAGTTGCTAACGAGGAACTAGTTTTCAATTAGTTTTGTATTCTTTTACATAGTTTTGTTGAGTGGTTTCTAGTAGTTTTAGGAAATTTTGCTAGTGAGTGGAACCACAGAATTTGAAACTTCTTGATGGCACCAGCAAGAATGTTCTAGCTATAAAATTAGCAAGAGTGGCATTTTAGGTCACTGGTTCTGAACAGTACTGAGATACTGAGAAAAAAAATTTCAAACACTAAATTATTTTGTATAAATTGGTTCATCCAGAGACTCTTCCTTATAGGATTTAACTTTTTAGATTATTAATTCCTAGAGTAGAAAAAACAAGAAATAGGAGGGACAAAAATGCCAATTGATGGTTTGATGCAATTTATATGGTCATTGCATGGGCTTCCAAACACATTATGCCCATATAAGTGATTTGTAGATGGTTGAACTTCATCTTTGAGCAACATAGCTCCAGCAAGATAATTGACCTCTTAATTTATTACATATTATTTCAAAAGATAATGCTTGGAGTAGTAATATAGTTCGTAAGTTTGTTCAAATCAATAATAGCTATATATGTTGAGTTCTGAGAATGCATATTTAAAAAAGGGTAAAATCATCATTTTAAACTCTAAGCCTCACTAACATTTTTACTTTTATGTATTTAAGTCTTTTACACTTTAATTATATGTGTTTTGTTATAATTTAAGTATTTTATATATTTATGAGTATTTTGTCATTTTGCAATTAACGAGAAGTTGGACAACAAAACAGATAGTATTTTCAAGCTTAGAATAGCTAAAAACCTTAAGAAGGACATAAAGGATAAGATTATAATTTTACGACATTTGTGGGGCCCAGCTAACATAGTATTGCCCAGTTGATGTGGCATTGACCGACAATGTGTCAGTATCCTATTGGACTAAAAAATGTTGATGTAACGTTGATCGATGATGTGGCATTGACTGATGATGTAAAAGTATCCTATTGGACCAAAAAAATGTTGATCTGGCATTGACCTATAAAGTGTTCCAATCAATTAGATCTTGCCACGCAGTGCAATCCCGAGTGTCTGAATTATTTTTATCCGATGACCATGATTTACTTACTGTATCTATAAATAAAAGACTCTCTCCCCAAGTTTGACAGCTCTGAATCCAAATTTAAGCTCTATTTTTTGCAATTCTCCCTCCATCTTGTATTTTCTATGTATTTTAGTAAAATTATCATTTTTCCTCTAGTTCAATCATTAGTGGCTAATTTAATTTTAAGTTTGAGTTAAAAGTGAAGGCTCAACATAATTCATAAGCTTAATTAGATAAGTTTATTTTCTTTTCATCTCTAATTTATATGGTTGTTTTGACTCATTGTTGACATACAATGTATCTTGTTTAGATTTTATGCGGTATACCGATTTCCTAGTGAAAGATTGTTACTGTCTGGCACAATGAACACTTTATAGTATATTTATTAGAAAGAAACTCTCCTCTAGTATTTATGGGTCTTCTTAACTTAGTGTTGATAGAGAGTGCATCTAAGTTATTTAATGGGCGGTCTTGCCACGTTGTCGACAGAAGGATTATTATCGTCTGGCAAAACTTGTACTCGACACCATAATTAGCAAAAGACCATTACCCTCTAGCACACTGAGCGCTTGATACTATATTTATTAGAATTATGCTTATGAGGATTGGAAATACTCCCTCACAAATTAATTGGAAATAGAAAGGACTATTAAGCCTATAATGAAGTGTTGAGTGTGAATCCAAAAAACTCAAGTGTTTTATTTGAATTATTTTCATCCTTAATTTATTCTCGCAAATTTTATTTTAAATCTTAGTATTGCTCAAAAATCTTCTTCAGTCAATTCACATATACACTTAGAAAAATAACCCTACACATAATTAAATCTACCTGCTCGTGAGATCAACACTCGTCATTAGAAATCTATGCTGTAATGGATTTGTGCACTTGTGAGTACAATAAAATTTACACAACAATATACATCTATGACTTGATCATGTATTTTAATTTTTTATTTTCAGGTCACCTTATCAAGAATGCTAAACTTCATAGATAGATTATTGTTAGGTTATGGTGATAAGTTGATCATGATAGTCAAAACCAATCATAAAGACAGGCTTGACCCTACTTTGTTGCGCCATGGTCATACGGATGTGCACATCCATATGTCATACTGCACTCCATGTGGGTTCAGAATGCCAACCTCCAATTACCTTTGGATAACAGAGCATCCACTTTTCTCAGAGATTGAAACGTTGTTAGAGCTAAAAAGGGTGATTCTTGTAGAAGTATCTGAACAGCTGATGAGAAACGAGGCACCCAAAATTGCACTAGGTGGCTTAATTGAGTTTCTTGAGGTAAAAAAGAGGGAGAATGATGAGATTAAAGCTAAAGAAATAGAACAAAGAGCAATAGATACAAAAAGTAGTCAAGAACTTGATGGGAAACCATTAAAGGAAAGAGCCAAGACATGATAAAGATTTACTAAATTTTTATGGAGGTACATATCCAACAAGTGTAATTTTCCTTACAAGTAGTTTGTAGTTAAGGGACTTTTTTGTTATTATGTATGACAATGATATTATTATCTACGGCTTGGAATATATCTCTGGAATTTTATTTTTGCTATATTTAGTTATGACTAAAGATTATCATATAATTTGGAGGAGCAAGTTTGTGTTAAGGCGATTGGAGAGCAGTGGTGTATTTTTAATTTCTCTAAGTCTTTTTAATTAGCTTAGCAATGCTAAATTAATATTGTTGCCTCCTATGTCAAGTCTTTTGAGGGATACAATTTATTAAGATATTTTACCTCTAATTCCATATTTGCTAATTAATTTTATTTATATTTTCAGTTTATTAGTTTATTTTATTGAACAGAGGCATAAAATGAAAATTAGAGAATAAAAATACTTATTGGGATCAAAATTGGAGTGAATTAAAAGTTATGGGGATTATTGCATATGGATTTGGAGCGGCAGATTATAGCAAAGGCTAATTTAGAAGTCAATCAAATGAGAAGCAGTAATGGTCCATTATTGCCACATGTGCAGCACTTGCAAAGAAAATCAAATGGGCTTTTTTCATTAGTGTAAATGTTATAAATCCTTTTTGCTTTTGGGCTTTTACAAAAGTGACTTGGGTTTGTCTTAAATATTCGGTGGCTTTAAAATCCTCATTATTTTAAACGTGGCGACTTTGGGCATTACGTGCAAGCAACGCTTTTTTGGCTTTAGGGGATGCCGCAGCTTGATCATGGATTTTACTGGTTTGACTGTTCTCAATTTTGTTATGTCTTCTACTAACATTAAGAATGATATCATGTTTAATAAAATAAATTTTGCTATTTAATTGATTTCCAATATTTCTATTTTAAAGTTTTATGATCCTTATTTCACATGTTTAGTTAGATGTTATTAAATTTTTTAATTAATTTTGTCATGCATTATTGATTGTTATGATTGATGTTTGACTAAATTTATGCATTAAAAAACTTTGACTTTTTATTATCTAATATTATTTACATAGGATGCTTAGATATTATACTATTAAATAGAAAAAGAACGTATACTAGATTAACTTTAGCTGACCCTAGTTGTTATATGCTTATATCCATCAATAGATATAATTACTTATGAGTTGTCATTCTAAAATTGGGAATTGATTAGTAATTTGATAGTTCTTAACTTGAACAATGGTGAATTCTGAAACTCCAGTAACTTTAATCTTTTAAATTCTTATGATAATTTACTCGTCTTTAGTTACTCGCATCTTTAATTTAAATCACTTCAAACAAAATATTTTTCCCCTAATTAGGATAAAGTTATAATTAGTTTAAAATAGATTTAATTTTCCTAAAAATTAACAAGCCCAATAGAGGCTCGATCTCGATATTTCAGATCTAAATGAACTTTTACGCTTGCGAGTATATTAAATTTTTTTCTCACAACATCATTGGCACATATCATTGATAATAAACAATCCACTAATTTTTCATACCCAACGCAACACCCTTAATACCAATTGGATTAATGCTTGAACTGGAGTTGGCAAAATTTAACACAACTCGATTACCCAACACGAATATGACACGAATAAATGAGTATGAGTTATCAAATTTGACACAATTATTAAATAGATCAAATCAGGGTCAATACAATTTTTTTCTGTATAGAGTATTCTTGACCCATTTAACCAATCAATGACACGATTATATTTTCTATTCTAAATTAATTTGTAATTTTTTATCATCAAAACTTAAATATTAGACATGATTCTTTATTTTTATTTTTATTTTTGGAAGGATGAACATACATAGTGTTTCATTTATAAAATTTTATATAGATTTAAAACTTCAATAGTGTAAATGTGTAATTTTTTTTTACAACATTGATAAATTATATATATATAAATATAAACAGTATGCAAATGTTTGATGTAAATTTTATTAAATATATAGATATTAAGTAGATTATTGGGTAACCTATTTATTTTTATTGTTGGGTTAGGATTTCAATATTTTGATACGATTATTAAATGGTTCGTGTTTAGATTGATGTAAATTTGATAAGACATGAAGCTGACACGACACGAACATGACCCATTAACCCGTTTTGCCAGCTCTAGCTTGAACTATCTAATCAGCATCAATAATTCCCACCAATCTAGATTTTAATAGGAAAGGGGCCTCATGAATAGTGGTGGACTAGAAATTAGGGGCTAGTTCAAACAATAATACAATTTTGATAAGTTTTAATTAATTTAAAATAAAAATAATAATAATAAGTAGTAATTTTATCAATGAAAATGAAAAAGTCTCAATTTCTAATTCAAATTGATGTGATGTTAGTGCATTAGTTAAATTGTTTTTGACATGTTAAATTAGCTAGTATATTTCTTTTTTTTTTTTTTGGTCTTAGCTAGTATATTTCTTTTTCTATAAATTCTGTTAAATTTTGACTAACCCTATCTAAATTAAAGGCAAATGATTAAAATTTCATTAAATAGAGTTCATAAGAGATGAACTACAATTTTACAAGTATACATTTTATAATAAATTACAATTTTAT
Organism: Atalantia buxifolia; assembly: GCA_030444775.1. Classification (NCBI taxonomy): domain Eukaryota; kingdom Viridiplantae; phylum Streptophyta; class Magnoliopsida; order Sapindales; family Rutaceae; genus Atalantia; species Atalantia buxifolia. Next base: position 23,280,996 of record CM059838.1, read on the forward strand.
AGAACTTTTAATGACCGAAACAATTGTACAATCGGTTTCTTTAGAATTGTTTAGCATCTTTTTTTTCCCTTATCGGTGCTCTTGAAGCATATTGGTTCTTATACATTTATTATTTATCACATGTTTATGTGTATCAGGATGATTGATTGAAGCATGTGCATGACAAGAAGTGAATGTAAAAAGAGCAACGCCCAAGAACTTTTTCCCCCTCAATCTTAGTAGAAACAAAGCCAGGATGTCTTTCGTATAATATTGATGAAACATAATCCGCAAGGAATGAAAAAACGGAGAAGCAAACCTTTCTTTAAAAGGAATAGAAACAATAGTTTTCCTAATTAGTTTAGTAGTACTTATTTCCACCGCATCTGTTTCGCTTATCTAATTAGGTTATGCAGCCTATATATAAATGCACACAATTCGTTTTGAGGGTACAAATAACACTTCTTCTTTTCTTTTCTTTTCTTCTTCTTCTTCTAACACTGCCCCGTTCACCGATACGCAGGTTATAATTGTAATATAAAGAAAGAGTTAAACAAACACAGAAGCAGGAGCTTAAGCTGTGTTGCATATCTTCTGAAATTTTCTTTCTTGACAGTGAAGAAAGAAAATAAACCTCCTTTGCCCTTTCTTTCTGTTCAAAAATCTTTTTATTTTCCCTCAAACCCAAAAGTCCAACCGAGAAAACAATGTTTTCTGACACTAACGGAATTCCATCAATAACGACCATGATGTCTGTTGTAGCCTCTGCGGCCGCTACATTTATGCTTATTCGATCCTACGCTCTTCAATACTTGCCTGATGAGGTTAGTTCCTACATTGATCAGAAATTCAGAAACTTTATTGCAAGAATTTTTAGCGAGTTAACGTTCATAATTGAAGAATACGATGATGGCCTCAACAAAAACAAACTCTTTAAAGTGCAAAGCTTTATCTTGAAACCAAAATTCCTCCCGACGTGAATAGAATCAAGATCAGTTTGCCAAAGGAGAAAACCAAAGTTTCACTTTCGATTGAGAAGAATGAACAGATTGTTGATTTTTTTAATGAGGTTCGCATCAGATGGAAGTTTCAGTCCAAATCAGCCCCAGAGCATGAGCTTCATAATCATGAGACTGGCAACGTTATGTTTAAAACCCATGTCCCGTGCTTTGAGCTGATATTTCACAAGAAGCATAAAGACACTGTCTTGGGCGCTTACATACCTCATCTCTTGAAAATATCTAAAGAGTTGAGCAAGAAAAAGAAAACTTTGAAGCTTTTTACTTTGAGGTCAAGTTACAAATGGCAATCAGTGAATCTTGACCATCCTTCCACTTTCGATAGTTTGGCTATGGATATTGATATGAAGAAGATGATAATGGATGATCTCGAGATGTTTCGGAAGAGGAAAGAGTATTATAAAAGAGTAGGCAAGGCATGGAAACGAGGGTATTTGCTGTATGGTCCTCCGGGGACCGGGAAATCAAGCTTGATTGCTGCAATGGCTAATTATCTCAACTTTGATGTTTATGACTTGGAGTTGTCTAGTGTGAAGGAAAATAAGGATTTAAGGCAGCTATTGATTTCCACAGAGAACAAGTCCATTCTGGTTGTGGAGGACATTGATTGTTGCATTGAGTTGGAGAACAGGCGCGCAAAGGCCAGAGCCGCAAATCCTGATTTGTATAGTTCAAGATACGATAAAGAAAATAAGGTAATCTTATCGTCACATGTTTCTTTCTTTACCTATTGATTCTTTGTTTAGCTAGCTAGCCTATGTCTAAAGCCAGTCAGGAATTTGTTTCCAATTACCTTCGAATTCTTTTTACATTTTTTTTGTTCAAAGGTCTCTAGTAATTTTACTGAATTTTGGCACCAACACAGTGTATTCTAGTTCCAGGATTTCGAGTGACTTTTTCCAAAAAATTGTGAGATAATGAGAAAGTGATAGAGAGATTGCAAGCTCTAAATCATTCTGAATATATTGGTTTCTCTAGAGACAACTCTTCCTTGTACGCAGAAGTCCAATTTTAGATTACTAACTCCTAGGGCAGAGACAATAGGAAATAGGAGGGACAAATGTGCTACTAGATGATTTCAGCAACTTAAGCAAGATATCCGATCTCTCTATTTATTACATATTGCTTCATAAGGTAATGCTTAGACCAACAACGCCTATATACACATCCATGACTTGATCTTTTTTCTTCTTTTTTTTCCCATTTTCAGATCACCTTATCGGGATTGCTAAACTTCATAGATGGATTGTGGTCAAGCTGTGGGAATGAGCGGATCATAATATTCACAACCAATTATAAGGACAGGCTTGACCCTGCTTTGCTGCGCCCTGGGCGTATGGATGTGCATATCCATATGCCATACTGCACTCCATGTGGTTTCAGAATGCTGGCCTCCAACTACCTTGGGATAACAGAGCATTCACTTTTCTCGGAGATTGAAACATTGTTAGACCTAAAAAAGGTGACTCCTGCAGAAGTAGCTGAGCAGCTGATGAGGAATGAGGAACCTGAAATTGCGCTAAGTGGCCTGATTGAGTTTATCGAGCTGAAGGGGGAAATTGACGAGAGTGAACAAAAAGAAACGGAGCAAAGGGCACTGGTAACAGAAAGTAGTATTGAAGAATCTGATGAGGAAACCGATTATGAAGAATCTGACAACGAGGAGTAAATTTTAGTTAAAATTGAGGACTCATCTTAGTCATCCGTACCATCTAAATAACTGGCTAGTTTCTTTTAATTGAAATTATCTACGACTTGGTATCTATGAAAATTATATTTTTGCTGCAATTTGTTATGACTTATGATCATGCGTAACAAGAGGTAAATTTTTGTGGTACATTTTTGTAGATCGAAAGCTATAGTTGTTCAATTACAATTGAAAACATAGCTTCAGATAAGAAAATTAGGCACATCCTATTCCTGCAAATATCCTCAGCCAGCACATAGGTACGTTGTAAATGTGCACCCAAAATGCCGCCTTATCGAAATTTTGAAGAGATTAATAATTCTTTTTAAAATTTTAGTCTATGTCGACATTACAAGATGAGAAAATAAATAAAAACGAAAGTGGATATGAGGAGTATAAGAAAATAGAATTTCATTAAAGTTAAAGTGAAACTGAAACTGTTAAAGCATATTTTAAAAAAATGAGGTGATAAGATCCTCACCACTGGACCAACGAGTGGTCCGTTAATTTATTTTAAATTGAATTATAATTTCTCAAAACAATTCAATTCTAAACTTTTTGTTCCTCAATCAAACAGACCATTAGACATAATTTGCATTTTTCTTTTGAAATATATCCCTAACATAGTAACATTTTGCAATGTTAACTTGCACGATGTTGTCGTTGTTGTTATTATCATTATTTTATGTTAGAAAATTGGTGGGTGAAGTAGACACGCAATTAAAGTGAAATTATAAGAAAATAAAGAACAAACACAAAAAAGGACACTAGGAAATTACGTGGTTTGGCTTTTAGCCTACGTCCACGGGCGAAGATAGAAAAAAAATATTTCACTACAGAAAAAAAATTATAAGTATTGTGGTATTTTAGCTCACTGTCTAAAACCCCAATACACCCAACTCTCAAATCACTAAAACAAGAGCTTTATTATTTAAGCTCTACAAAATTCTCTGCTCTCTTAAATACAAGAATTGAATCTCTCACTGGAATGTAGAAATGAGGAGGAGGAGCCTCCTTTTATAGCCAAAATTGACTACTGTTCATTTAATTATTCAATTATTATTATTATTTTTTCTTCTTTTTCGGCCTGCCACCTATTTTTTCTTCCTCTTTCTTCTTTTTCTTTTGTTCCAGTCAAAGAAGAAAGCAATGCATTCTTCTTCAAAATGGGTGGGCCGGCCTTCTAGAAGGGTGGTGCCCACATGCTATTTTTGTCATTCTCCCACTTGGAGATTTGATTGAGAACCAATCAATCTCCACACCATCCTTTCTGGTTCGCCATAGTCATGTTGCTTACGTTTCTACTAGGCCACAAGAGGATCTACTCCAGATAAACTTGTCAGCATTGATCGGCTTGGTCAAAACATTTGCTCGGTTCTCCTTGGTATGAATCGACACTTCCATCTTCCACTACTTCTCAAACGAAGTGATACTGAACTCCTATGTGCTTTGTCCTGGAATGAAAGGCTAGATTCCTTACAATATGCAAGGCAGTCTGACGGTCATAATACACAGAAATTTTCTCTTATTTGTGCTCGAGCTTCTCCAATAATCTTTGTATCTAGATAGCTTCTTTGCAAGCTTGTGTAGCTGCCATGTATTCTGCTTCTGTTGTAGATAAAGCCACAACGGTCTGTAGTTTCGAAACCCAGCTTACTGCTACTCCTGCAAGTGTAAACACATAGCCAGTAGTGGATTTTCTTTTATCAAGGTATTTTGCAAAATCTGAATCCACATATCCTCTGACAGTAAACTCTGATCCTCCATAACATAATGCAACATCTGAGGTTCCTCTGATGTATCTCAGAATCCTATTCACAGTTATCCAATGCTCTCCACCAGGATTTGCCATGTATCGACTGACTGCTCCCACTGCTTGTGCAATGTTTGGTCTAGTACATATCATAGTGAACATCAAACTTTCCACTGCTGATGCAAATGGTACTCGAGACATCTCCTTCCTCTCTGCTTCATTGGTAGGATACATACATGAGGATAATTTGAAATTAACAGGACGTCAGGTAGAAATTGATTTACAATCTTGCATGTTAAAGCGCCGCAAGATTTTCTATAAGTAATTCTTCTGTGAAAGCCAAATCTTCCTGTTATTTCTGTCTCGGTAAATTTGCATCCCTAGAATCTTGTTTATTGGTCCCAAATCCTTCATTTCAAACTCCCTAGCCAATTGTGCCTTTAATTTTTGGATTCGATCTTTGTTGGGGCCTGCTACCAACATGTCATCCACGAACAACAGTAAAATAATGAAATCATTATCTTCAAACCTCTTGTAATATGCACAATGGTCTGAACTCAGTCTGTTGTATTCAACGCTCATTATAAAGGAATCAAATCTCTTATACCAATACCTTGGCGCCTGTTTGAGACCGTATAGAGATTTGTTCAACCTGCAAACCAAGTTCTCATTTCCTGTTTCTACAAAACCTTCTGGTTAGAGCATATATATTTCTTCTTCAAGTTCTCTATGAAGAAATGCAGTTTTCACATCTAACTGCTCAAGATATAAGTCAAATGTAACATACATTGCCAAGACTATTCTGACTGTTGTGAGTCGAACCACAGGTGAAAATATCTCGTTGAAGTCAATACCTTCTTTCTGAGCATATTCTTTCACCACCAATCTTGCACGATACCGCTCTACTTGGTCATTGCCATCACATTTGATCTTGTAGACCCATTTGTTTCTAATGGCTTTTCTTCCATGTGGTTGTGGTATAAGTTTCCATGTCTTGTTTTTGTGTAGAGTTTCAATTTCTTCCTGCATTACTGTCATCCACAAAGCAATATCTGAGTTGTTTAAAGCTTCATGGAAAGTTGATAGTTCTCCATCCTATGTTAGAAGACAATACGTAATATTGATCTCTGTGACATACTCCGAGTGCCACATTGATGGTCGTCTCTCACGAGTTGACCGACGAACTTTTAGAGCCTCAGACTCGACTAGTTCTTGTTCCTCGTACTCTGGTGCTGCTTCCGAAGAATCTGAATCTTTTGGATTATTTTCTATAAATACCGGCACAGTCTCTAACTTTTCTTTTACAGTGTCATCATCTCCATCTTTCCTTTGCAGTTAATCTTCTACAAAAATAACATCTCTGCTGATGACGATCTTGTGGGCAGTGGGGTCCCACAGACGATACACCTTAACTCCATCAGCATATCTCAAGAAGATACACCTCCTAGATTTTGGATCCAACTTTGCTCTTTCTTGGGCATTATACATCAGGTACACAGGACATCCGAATGCATGTAGGTGAGAGTAATCTGCTGGCTTTCCAGTCCACATCTCCATCGCTGTCTTCAGCCCAACTGCTGTGGATGGCAACTGATTTACTGTATAATAGGCAGTTTTGGTTGGTTCTGCCCAAAATGAATTAGGTAGACCCACAGTCCTTAACATAGCTCTTATCCTTTCTATAAGAGTTCTGTTCATCCGCTCTGTCATCCCATTTTGTTGAGAGTGCATGCCACCGTGAATTGTCACTGAATACCTTCTTACTTACAGAAAGCAAGAAACTCACTGTCTGTATACTCTCCACCATTATCTATCCTCAAACACTTGATCTTTTTTCCAGATTCAAGTTCAACCCGCGCTTTGTACTGTTTAAACACTGGAAATACATCTGACTTTTTCTTAATTGGATACACCCAACATCTCTTGGAATAATCATCAATGAAAGTCACCAAGTACTTTGCACCTCCCATAGAAATATTCGGCGATTCCCAAACATCAGAATGAATCAAGTCTAAAATACATTTACTTTTAACAACAGATTTACTGAACTTTAATCTATGTTGCTTACTTGTAACACAATGCTCGTAAAATGGTAAGCTTACCAATTTGAGTCCTGGAAGCAATTTCTTTTTAGAGGGAATCTTCAAACCTTGTTCTGACATGTGACCGAGTTTTAGATGCCACATCATTGTTGATTCTACTCTATTTGACGTGACACACGTATCGCCTTCCTGTTGTGTTTCTCCTTTAAGCATAAATAGATTAGCACCGATCTTTTCCGTCTTCATTAATACAAGCGCGCCTCTAGCAATCTTCATGATCTCATTTTTAATATGTGTGGAACCATTCTCTCCGAGAGGTCATGTGTCAGGTAGCTTATTAGTTTATAAGTCAGACGTCAGATAGTCGTTTTCTACCTTCTGAAACAGTTATTGCCTCGTTGTAGAGAATTTCGCCATCATCCAAGGTACTTGCTATGACTAACCATATCAACATCTTAAAGACTCTATTTTCACAACTCACAACGTTGGATCATAAAATAGAGGAAAATGAACGTGCAGAGCTTCTACTTCAAAGTCTACCAGATTCGTATGATCAACTCATCATCAATCTGACGAACAACAATCCTGTGACAGTCTAGTTTTTGATGATGTTGCAGCCTCCGTATTAAATAAAGAGAGCATGCAGAAAACTAAGGAAGATAGACAAATAGCTCTGATACCACTGTTAGGAAATTGGTGGGTGAAACAGACACGCAGCTAAAGTGAAATTAGAAGAAAATAAAGAACAAGCATAAAAAATGACACTAGTAAATTACGTGGTTCGGCTTTTAGCCTATGTCCACGGGCGAAGACAGAAGGAAAATATTTCACTAGTGAAAAGGAATTACAAGTATTGTGGTATTTTAGCTTACTACCCAAAACCTCAATACACCCAACTCTCAAGTCACTAAAACAAGACCTTTATTATTTAAACTCTACAAAATTCTCTGCTCTCTTAAATACATAAATTGAATCTCTTACTGGAATATAGAAATGAGGAGGAGGAGCCTCCTTTTATAGCCAAAACTGGCTAATGTTCATTTAATATTATTATTATTATTATTATTATTATTATTATTATTATTATTATTATTATTATTATTATTATTATTATTTTCTTCTTCTTTTTTGGCCACCACCCATTTTTTCTTCCTCTTTCTTCTTTTTCTTTTGTTCCAGTCAAAGAAGGAAGCAATGCCTTCTTCTTCAAAATGGGCGGGCCCGCCTTCTATAAGAGTGGTGCCCACATGCCATTTTTGTAATTTTGGTTATCCTAAAAGAAAATTGCATTATTATTTAAGAAAAATTATAATAAGACATATTTCATGTCACATAATATTAGAATAAATTAGCTCATCAAATTACATATATAAGAACACCCAAATTCATAAGCTGGAGTTCTCTCAAAAAAGGGAAAAAGCTATTTTCACCCCTATGGTTTAATGCAATAGCTCATTTTATCCTTATTTTTCAAATAATAGACTAAAATATCATTCTGTTAACTCACCGTTAGTGTAAAGCCGTTAACTAGTAATTCATTATGGGCAAAGTATGATTTTTTATTAAAGTGATACAAACTATATTAAAATAATTTTTTTACACAATTAAATAACACTATAAAATATGCAAAATTCATTAACTTTTTCTTAAATGAAATCAACGATTATACAACTTGATATAGCCATTAAATAATTATCATAAAGAACAAATTGTAATTAACACTATTTTTAAATCATTGGAAAACAACTGAAATATACTACCAATTTTTATGTGCTTTCATATGCTGAATATCTTCTTTATCTTCAACTCAATTCAATCCATTTTACAGTGCAATTAGGAGTATACTTATATGAATAAGAACATTGTGATATTTTTTATACTTAGATCTAGGTTTTATAGGGCTTTCATGTCGCCAAAATAGAAAAAAGTGAAAAAAGAATTGTTTGAAATAGAAGTTTTTCATCTTTTTTGATATTTCTTATTTAGTGAGATTAGACAAAATCATTTTTAGTTATATATCAACTTTTATTTATTTTTTTAATTCTCTCTTTGATGAAAAATCCTTTTTTACCCTTAAGAAAGTACTAATAAATGACATTCAACTAATGGTGAGTTAACGAAAGGATGTTTTGGGCTATTGTTTAAAAAGTAAGGATAAAATGAATTATTACATGAAACCCTAAGGATGAGAAGAGCTTTTTCCCTCTCAAAAAATACAAAAAGCTGATTCGAGACTTGAGAATGCAACTGCGTTAAATACTTGTTGGGAGAGCTTTGCCACCCTAGTGATCTTACTCGGCTTGAATCTGAATTAGTAGAGGTCCAATGTGGTCTTTGGATACCAGATGGTCTAATATACCAAAAAAATACAAAAAGCTTCCCAAAAAAAACTTAAATACAATAAATAGACTCTTTTCGATCCCTAACTGAAAGGTATAGTATAACCTTTATAAATTAATGTTCGACAAAGTAATAACCTCTGTTAAATAATTTTTTTTTGTAGTCCCGACTTGGGCTAATAGCTAGGCTATATTGATACGGTATTTTTTTTTAAACTCTTATGATATAACTCTCTTGATGGTCTCATTGATATCATAAATTAATAATTTGATAAAAATAGAAATATAATTGACTATGGTATTTTTTTTTTTAAATATAACCTCATTTGTAACACCCCAAAAATTACCCACAAAAAATACAAGGGTAAAATTGGAATGAAACCACACATCATTTATTCTTATTAATAAAACTCAAGATAAACACCAATTATTCATATTCAACTGGATCCTTGCATAAAGCATCGGAAATAAAGTCTCCAATAAAAAGTCTCTAACCCAAAATAAAAAGTCTATATCAAATTTAATCTTTAAAGCAACTCCAAAGATCCACTAAGAAAATTCTCCATCTAAGAATCCAAGCCACATCTCTAATCAATCTGCAAAATATTGGAGACGAGGGGTGAACCGTCAACTCGGTAAGCAAATCCATGCACAATGTTTGAAAAACCTTTGTCATTAAACCTTTAAACATTTTATAATATCTTATAATAACATCTTCATTTAGCATAAGGGGTGAATTCATTTAAAAGCATTGAAAACATTAAAACATTCATAAAAACATAAAAATATAAACATTTGTAACTCAGGCCTCGTAGTCATCATCATTCATCATTTAGGGTGTTATACCCTGCATTGTTCTTCATTCAGGGTACTATACCCCGCATTGTTCTTCATTCAGGGTACTATACCCCGCATTGTTCGTAACATCCTTGTGCACAAGATCGTCATAATATCAGCAAGCTGGCCATAACATTACATAACATTATAACATTTACATTATATACATTACATCCTTTCATAAATAGCATTTAAAGTTTTGTAAAACATTTAAGAACTTTTCTTTGAACATTTAATTCATTTAGAAAATTCTTTAAGAAAACATTTGTTTAAGAAAACTAATTTCTTAAGAAAAATTCATTTTAAAATACATTTTTATAAATTCATTTAAAAGTGTTTTTATTTTTCAAAATTCATTTAAATATTTTAAAAATTAGTTTTGCAAAAATTTCATTTAAACATAATTCTTATATCATAAAATTCATTTATTATAAAGCATATCATGCATGAATCTACTTACCTCGATCCGTAGCAATCAATTCAATACCTCGAGAATAACCAACGAGCTCACCCACGTCCTATAGTCATCATAAAAATACTCTTATCAATATCATCTCTAACCTTAAACATAATCCCAATCATCCTTAAATCATAGGCACTTAAACTAGCTTAATACTTATACATATTCTAGACATATTATATACTTATAAGTATCCTGCACATGCTGATTTTTAATAACCTATTCACATGTCGGAAAATCATGAAAATTTACAGAGGCACTGTGAACATGCATAGCATTGCATACAATATTTCACAAAAATCAGCACAAGTCAAAATCAAGTCGGAATATTGACCTTTCACCAAAGTAACAAAACTGTCCAACGTTGACCAAAACAGACCTTTACAACTTAGGAAATTTATAAAATATTCTTTAGTACTCGAAATCATATGTTTCTTTTTGCTAATTACAGAAGACAAATTCAGAAAGCATATAGTTAAAATTCATAATTTTTGGACTCCTGAAACTATTTTAAAACGTTTTATTTCCGATAACATCTAACCAGTCCAGAAAATTTTCAGATTTGAAAACAGAATTTCAAAAATTCGTATCTTTTATTTTACATGCCCAAAAGTCACGATTCCAGTTTTTAAAGACAGAGGAAAGATTGAAATTTCATTATAAAATCCTAACATGGCATGTAATATTCATAATTTAGCTCAACTGTTACACGTTTCAGATTCTGAAATTCTGGAAAACAGTTTCCAGATTTGCAGAAGCCACGTGTTACGATTTTTAATACTTTAACCATAAGGAATAAAACTACGAAATTAAACATGCGAGCATAGGAGACATAGATCTGTTAATTCAAAAATCATCATAATTTTTAAGGATCTGTAACCTTCCAGACAATTTCCAGAATTGAGAACCGCTGCTGAAAATCAGAATTTTCCAGCACCAGTAACCTAAATTCGAAAACCCATAACAATTTGCGTACTCAGACGATTTCAACACAAAACCTACTAATGAAAATCTTAGGATGTCTGGTTCCATGATATGTAAGTATATTCAAGTGATTCTAAATAAAGAAAACGATTTCAAGGAAGGAATAGAGACTGTTCATAGCATCACACCATTACACACACACATATATTACCCAAATCATACTACAAGTAAGTAAAAACAAACAATTCATAAAAATAAATCATACAAGTCAAAGAAAAACTTAATTCCTTAAGGCAAACACTAAGAAAAGAAGTTATAAAACTTTCTTTTTCCTTCTCCAAGGACTTATGTTTCTCTTTTTTTTTTCCTTCTCCAAAGACTTATGTTTCTTCCTTTTCTTTTTAGGATTTGTAAAGGTGTAGAAAATAAAAGACGATTCCTCTTAAAAAATGACTTCCTCTTAAATACTAGCCAATTAATAAATATTATTATAAAGTAATTTAATAAATTTTACTCACACACAAACACTAAATAATAACTATCTCACTCAATTTAATAAAAAGAGGAAACAAATAAATGAATAAATAAAAGTGAAAAAGTGGGCGTTACAACTTCTCCCCCCCTAAAAAAAATTTCGTCCTCGAAATTTAAAGCCTTATCCTAATCCTCAAATAGTTGAGGATGCTTCTCTTTTATTTCATCCTCTCGCTCCCAAGTGGCTTCCTTTGTAGTATAATTTGCCCAACAAACCTTTACCAAAGGAATAACTCTTCTCCTTAGAACTTGTTCTTTCTTATCCAATATATCCATTGGTTGCTCCTCATATGACATATCATGGGCGATTTGGATAGGTTGGTAATCCAATACATGAGAATGATCAGCCATGTACTTCTTCAACACTGACACATGAAATACATTATGAAGCCTTGAAAGGCTTGGTGATAATGCCACTCGATATGCCACTGGGCCGATTCTCGCCAGAACCTCAAAAAGTCCAATAAACCTAGGGCTGAGCTTGCCCTTCTTCCCAAAACGAAAGAGTCCCTTCCAAGGTGAGACTTTTAGAAACACATAGTCCCCAACTTGGAACTCCAAATCACGTCTCCGTCGGTCTGCGTAGCTCTTCTGCCTACTCTGAGCTATACGAAGACGCTTCCTTATCAGCTTGATCTTTTCAGCTGTAATCTGTACCAATTCCGGTCCCAAGAATTTCCTTTCATCAACCTCATCCTAACATACCAACGACCTACACTTCCTCCCATATAGAGCTTCAAAAGGTGTCATGCCAATGCTAGAATGGAAACTGTTATTGTAGGTAAACTCTATCAGTGGTAGATGTTCTTCCCAGTTACCTCCCAGTTCTAACACACAAGCTCACAACATGTCCTCAAGAGTTTGGATAGTCCTTTCTGACTGTCCATCTGTCTGAGGATGAAAAGCAGTGCTCAATCTCAACTTTGTTCCAAACTCCCTCTATAGACCAGCCCAGAAATTAGAGGTAAAGCGTGGATCCCTATCTGAGACAATGGACACTGGTACTCCATATAACCTCACTATCTCATCAACAAAAAGCTTGCCCAACTTCCAAAGCTTATCGGTAGCCTTCATCAGTAAAAAGTGCACCGACTTAGTCAAACGATCCACAATTACCCAAATCGAGTCACAATTCTTCCTCGAACTAGGGAACCCACTTACAAAGTCCATGGTAATGTGCTCCCACTTCCATTCTGGAATTGGAAATGATTGAAGAGAGCCCGTAGGCCTTTGGTGTTCAATTTTCACCTGCTGACACACCAAACACTTCAAAACGTGATTAGCTATATCACTCTTTATGTTTCTCCACTAGAAATTTTATTTCAGGTCTTGATACATTCTAGTGCTTCCAGGATGAACACTAAATGTAGAATCGTGCCCTCACGCATTATCTCTTTCTGTAGCTCAATCACATTTGGTACACAAAGTCGTTGCCCAAACCATAAAGTACCATCATTGTCCAATTTAAAATCTGAACATCTAGCCCTTACTGCATCAACAATATCTTTTAGTTATGGATCCTTGCTCTGAGTAACCTTAATCTTATCAATCAACGTAGGTTGAACACTTAAGTAAGACAAAATATTCGTCTGTCCGTGTAATAATTTCAGTTTCCATCTTCTTTAAATCCTCCAATACGTGACCTTGAGTAGTTATTATATGTGCCAAACAACCAGATGACTTCCTACTCAGAGCATCAGCCACTGCATTCGCCTTGCCATGATGGTAGTGAATTGAGCAATCATAGTCTTTCACCAGCTCGAACCATCTTCTCTGCCTTAAGTTCAATTCTTTCTGGGTAAACAGGTATTTCAAACTCTTATGATCTGTATAGATTTCACAAGTCTCACCATACAGATAATGTCTCCAGATTTTTAAGGCAAAGACTACAGCTGCTAACTCTAAGTCATGGGTTGGATAGTTCTGTTCGTAATTCTTCAATTGTCGAGATGCATAAGCAATCACCTTGCCATGCTGCATCAATACACATCCCAGCCCCTTCCTAGAGGCATTACTATAAATAACAAAGCCTCTACCGCTAAAAGGAACTATCAAAATAGGCGCAAAAACCATCCTCTACTTCAACTCCTGAAAGCTTTTCTCACATTCATCACTCCATTCAAACCTTGCATTCTTTCTGGTCAATTTTGTTAATGGGGCTGCAAGTCTAGAGAACCCATCCACAAATCTTCTGTAATATCCAGCTAAACCTAGGAAACTCCTTATCTCCGTAACATTAGTTGGTCTTGACCAATTCATCACAACCTCAATTTTGGTTGGATCAATAGAAATGCCATCCTTAGTAACAACATGCCCTAAAAAGACTACTTGGTCAAGCCAAAACTCACACTTCTGAAACTTCGCATAGAGCTTCTTCTCACGAAGTGTTTGAAGGACCATCCTCAAATGCTCCTCCATGGTCTTAGAGTATACCAGAATATTATCAATAAAGACAATGACGAAACGGTCAAGGAAAGGCTGGAAGACCCTGTTCATCAAGTCCATAAAAGCTGCAGGAGCATTAGTTAACCCGAAAGGCATCACAAGGAATTCATAGTGCCCACATCGAGTTCTAAAGGCTGTCTTAGGCACATCTTCACCTTTCACCTTAAGTTGATGATACCCAGACCGTAAATTAATCTTTGAGAATACCACTGCACCCTGTAATTGATCAAAAAGATCATCTATGCGGGGAAGAGAATATCTATTCTTAATGATAACCGAGTTCAGCTGTCGGTAGTCAATGCACAATTGCATAGAGTCGTCTTTCTTCTTCACAAACAACATAGGTGCTCCCTAAGGAGACACACTAGAACGGATAAAGCCCTTATCAAGAAGTTCTTGTAGTTGAACTTTTAATTCTTTCAACTCAATAGGTGTCATACGATAAAGTGCTTTTGAAATATGTACAGTGCCCGGAAATAAGTCAATGGAGAATTCAATCTTTCAATTCGGAGGCAAGCTAGAAAAATCCTCTGGAAACACATTTAAAAACTCCCTAACAACGTTAATGTCTCTAAGAGAAACCTCACCATTCTCATCAGCCACTACACAAGCTAGAAATGCCTTGTACCCTTTAGCCAACATCTTTCTTGCCTTAAGTATAGATATTAATCCTCCACAACTACTCCGTCTACCTTGAAATCGAAATTCCTTCTCCTCAGGAATTCTACACACAATCTCCTTAGAGAAACATTCAATACTAGCATGATAGGTGCTTAACCAATTCATCCCCAAAATAACATCAAAATCATGCATATCTATCGGTAACAAATCAACAAGAAAGTCTCTACCACCCAAACTAATCAAGCAAGATTTATACACTCGATTTATCATCATACTATCACCTATGGGAGTTGCAATAGATAAATAATATCCTAGTGGCTTAGTGTTTTTACTTGCATAACAAGCAAATGTCATAGATATGAAGGAATGAGTAGCTTCAGAATCAAACAATACTCTAACATCTCTATAAAACAGGGATATAGTACCTGTCACCACATCATTAGATGCGCTAGCATCCTGCCCCGTCATCGCGAAAACACGACCCTGAGCACTAGGCCTCTTCCTCTAGCTATCATCAGCTTGGTCACCAGTAGTTTGGCTTCTTTTCTTAGGACAATCCCTAACCATATGACGAGTTTGTCCACAACCAATACAGACGCCTATACCATGAAGGCACTCTCCTCGATGTGCTCTCCCACAAGTCTTACACGATGGAAAATTCTTCTGAAAAGAAAGACCATCAACACTTTTTTGTTCATTCTTAGAGCCACCACCATTATTCTTCTGAGTTTGATCACTTTTATTGTTAGGGCCTTTACCATGAGGTCCTCCAGGTCAAGTCGTCTGATTCTGTCGCTCACGTCTCTTTTGAGACTCATTTAGCCGTCTTTCTCTCTCCAAAGCTCTATCCACCATATCAGCATATTCAGTTAACCTCAAAGGTTCGATAGTGTCCCTAATAGATGGTCGTAGTCCCTCAAGAAAACGTCGGCACTTTTTCTCCTCAGTATCAACCAATGTCAGAATAAAACAAGATAAGGCATTGAACTTATTTTCATACTACGCCACAAACTTATTCCCTTGAACTAAGTCTAGAAATTCTCTCTCTATTTGGTTACCCACACTTCGTGGAAAATACTTCTCATAGAAAACATCAACAAATGCCTTCCATGTAATCGGTCTCATACCAAGACTCCTCCTCAACATTCGGGCGGTGGCTTCCCACCAATGATCTGCCTCACCTTGAAATGCAAATGTGGCAAAGACCACCCTAAGCTCATCACTACAACCAATAGCATTCAATATCTTCTGAATCTACTTTAGCCACGCCTCAGCAACCATAGGATCAGTTGTCCCATGAAAAGTAGGTGGCCCCAATTTCTGAAATTGTTCCAGTGTCACATTCCCTCTATTACCTGCGGAACTACTCTGTCTCACATTTCCAACATTATGAGACGAGCCTCCACCACGAGCAATCCTCTCCAATAATCTAGTCTGTGTCTCAAGAATACTAGCCAGTATCTGCATCGTTGGGTTGTCATTGAAGAATTTAGAGTGAGTCAACGTTTTTCATTGAAGAATACGACGATGGCCTCAACAAAAACACACTCTTTAAAGTGGCAAAGCTTTATCTTGAACCCAAAATCCCTCCCAATGTGAATAGAATTAAAATCAACTTGCAAAAGAATGAATTCAAAGTTTCACTTTCTGTTGAAAAGAATCAAGCAATTATTGATGCGTTTAATGGAGTTCTCCTAAAATAGAAGTTTGAGTTAAAACAAGCCCTGGGTCATGAGCTTTGCAATAATTGCAACTACATGTTCAAAGATCGTGTCCCCTTCTTTGAGCTGAGATTTCACAAGAAGCATAAAGAAACTGTCGTAGGTACTTACATACCTTATATCTTAAAAAAATCTAAAGAGTTAAGCAAGAAAAAGAAAACTTTGAAGCTTTTTACTTTAAGCTCTAATAGGATAAGTCATGATACATGGCAATCAGTGAACCTTGATCATCCATCCACTTTTGATACCCTGGCTATGGATACTGAATTGAAGAAGATGATAATGGATGATCTTGAGAGGTTTCTGGGGAGGAAGATTATTACAGGAGAGTAGGCAAGGCATGGAAACGCGGGTATTTGTTGTTTGGTCCTCCAGGGACCGGGAAATCAAGCTTGATTATCGCCATGGCTAATTATCTCCATATTGATGTATATGACTTGGAGCTATCTAGTGTGGAGGGAAATAAGGATTTAAGGAAGGTATCGATTGCCACAGAGAATAAGTCCATTATGGTTGTGGAGGACATTGATTGTTGCACCGAGTTGCAGGATAGAAGTGCACAGGCTAGAACTGCAAGTCCTGATTGGCATAGTCCAAGACGTGATCCGGTAATTTTATCATCCTATCTTTTTTTCTTCACCTAACATTTAATACCAAGATTTATAGATACTGCAAATCAAGAATTTGATTTTATTTGTAGAGAGGATTTTAGAAACTTTTTGTAATTTTGTCAATACGTAGCTAGAACCAAAGGATCTGAAACTTGTCGATGGTACCAGCCCAAGATATTCTAGTTAAATTTCGGGTGACTGGTTCCGGACAATAATTGTGAGATACTGAGAAAGTGATACGGAGATTTGAAGCTCCAAATTGTTCTACATAAAGTGGTTCCTCCATATTCTTTACCAATAGGATCCCAATTTTTGGATTACCAATTCCTAGAGCAAAAACAATAGGAAATAGAAGGGACAATATGATCGAGTAGTCAATTTATTACATTTTCCTTCAAAATATGATGCTTGAACTAGTAATATGGTTCTAAGATTGTTCGAATCAATAAATCTTATATACATGCATGACTTAAATCACCTTTTTTTCTCAATTTCAGATCACTTTATCAGGATTGCTAAACTTCACAGACGAATTGTGGTCGAGCTGCGGTGATGAGCGGATCATTGTATTCACAACCAACCATAAAGACAGGCTTGATCCTGCTTTGTTGCGCCCTGGCCGTATGGATGTGCACATCCACATGTCATATTGCACTCCATGAGGGTTCAAAATTCTGGCCTCCAACTACCTTGGGATCACAGAGCATCCACTTTTTTCGGAGGTTGAAGAGTTGATAGAGCAAACAGAAGTGACTCTAGCAGAAGTAGCTGAGCAGCTGATGAGGAATAAGGCATCTGAAATCACGCTAAATGGCCTACTTGAGTTTCTTAAGATGAAGGAGAGGGACAACAATGAGATGGATGCTAAAGAAGCAGAAAAAAGAGCCATGGAAGCAAAAAATATTCAAGAACTTCATGAGGAAACCAGTGAAGGAAAGAGTCAAGAAATGATAAAGATTCATTAAATTAACTTTTATGGTGTTTTATAGCAAGAAGTAGCTAGTTTGTAGTTAAAATTGAGGACTTACTTCAGTTATCTATAGCATTTACATAATTAGGTAGTGTCTTTCAATTGAAATTTTTCTGACTTAGTATCTGCGAATTGTATATTTTTGCCGCATTGAGTAATGATTAGAGATTATCACCAATGATGTGTTTTTAATTTATTATAAGTCTTTTTATTTTGCTTAACAATGCTGGATTAATATTATTGCTTCCTATGTCAATTATAAATCCTAGTTGTTTTGCAACATTATAGGTACAGCTCTGAGAGACCTCTACGTTCAAACCATCATTGATAATAAACAATCTACTGATTCATCTGCATTTTTTGTAAATGTGCAAAGTGTGAAAAATTTTCTTAGTTGGGAATCACTTCTCACAGTTTAATAATCCATTTTAACCAATATGTTAAGCTCTGTTTGATGTAGTTTATTAATTCTTTTTATTAACCAATTTGCTTCATTTCTCCCTAACCAATTTATATTGTGGCTTTTAAAGTAAATAAGTTGAAATGAAGGTTCACAAAATTAATGCTTGAAAACTTGCTCAAGAAGGACTGTTTACTCGAAGACTTGCTCAAGAAGGACCATTTATTGTTTTGTTTTCTAGCTAAATTTTAAAGAAAGTGGAATCTATGCACTTTTTTATTTAAATTTTCAACCATTGGAGTCATTTCAGGACACCTTATTTGAGAAGGAAACGTTTTTTAGTGGAACCAAGTTGAAATGAGAGTCTAAAGCAGTGTTTCCCACCTGACAGTCAACTGAGGTCTCTTGGTCACAAAGAAAAGCAACGACGAACAGATGAAATGAACGGAACCCTATAAAGCCAAGCAAAAAAAACACATTCTCACACTCACACTCACTCCAACATTGTTAAAAACTCATCACTGTCTTTCATTTTCCTCACAAACTAAACGGCCCCAGTTACCTGCATCTTCTACCTCAAAAATCCATAATTTTCTCTCAAACCAAACATCCCCAGTTCTACAAAAAAAAAAAAAATGTTCTTTAACACTACCCAAGTGCCATCAACTAGGACCATTGTATCTGCAGCTGCCTCTACAACAGCTACATTTATGGTCATTCGATCCATTGCTCGCGATTACTTGCCTCGTGAGGTTCAATCTTACTTTGCTCTGAAGCTCAGAGATTTTATTTCAAGGTTTTCTAACGAGTTAACCTTTGTCATTGATGAATATGATGATGGCCTCAACCAAAACAAGCTCTTTAAAGCTGCAAAGCTTTATCTTGAACCCAAGATCCCTCCCAATGTGAAGAGAATCAAAATCAATTTGCCAAAGAAAGAAACTAATATTTCACTTTCTGTTGAGAAAAATGAAGAGATTGTTGATGTCTTTAATGGGGTTCACTTAAAATGGAAGTTTGAGTCAAAACCAACCCCTTCTGAGGTTATCAACAATAGGCCATTTACTAATGGTTATAGGGTTAAATCTCATGCTGCATACTTTGAGCTAAGCTTTCACAAGAAAAATAAAGACTTTGTTTTACGTACTTACATACCTCATGTCTTGAAGAAGTCTAAAGAAATAGGCCAGAAAAAGAAAACTTTGAAGCTTTTTACTTTGGGGTCTCAAAGTGGACTGGTGATTGGTGATAAATCAGTATGGCAATCAGTGAATCTTGATCATCCGGCAACTTTTGATACATTAGCTATGGATTTTGATATGAAGAAGATGATAATGGATGATCTAGAGAGGTTTCTGCAAAGGAAGGAATTTTATCGAGGAGTAGGCAAGGCATGGAAACGTGGGTATTTACTGTATGGTCCTCCAGGGACTGGGAAATCAAGCTTGATCGCGGCCATGGCTAATTATCTCAAATTTGATGTCTATGACTTGGAGTTGTCTAATCTTCGGGGAAATAATGATTTAAGGCATATTTTGATTGCCACAGAGAACAAATCCATTCTGGTTGTGGAGGACATTGATTGCTGCATTGAGTTGCAGGACAGGCTTTCGAGGGCAAGGGCTACAAATTCTGATTTTCTCATAGCAGGATATGAACAACAGAATCAGGTAATCTTCTCATCCTACATTTCTTTATTTAACTTAATAATTCTTAATACTGTAAAATGATCAGTACCGTACGTGTTTCTACTTGTCCATAGTGAAAATGAATCATGTTGTATTGCTATGCTAAGCCATTTCACGTTAAACACCAGGATATAAGCCTGCAGACCAGGGAATTTGTTGTCAGTAATTTTTTGTATTCATTTCGGATAGCAAAGATATGCATATGAGAAACTGTAGAATGTTGCTCGTATATAGACAAAGTTCACCCATCTAAAAACGGGTGCTATGCTTTGCTTCACTAGATAATGGTTTGGACCTGTAAAAACGGCTAAGGCTGTTCTTATCAACAAAACATATATATATCCCTGACTTGGCCGCATTTTTTTTTCCTCCCTTTTTTCAGTATCATATAACCTTATCAGGGTTGTTAAACTTCATCGATGGATTGTGGTCAAGCTGTGGAGTTGAGCGGATCATAATATTCACAACCAATCATAAAGACAGGCTTGACCCTGCTTTGTTGCGCCCTGGTCGCATGGACATGCACATCAACATGTCCCACTGCACTCCAAGCGGGTTCAAAATGCTGGCCTCCAACTACCTTCGGATCACAGAGCATCCACTTTTCGTGGAGATTGAAAAGCTGATAGAGACAGCAAAGGTGACGCCTGCGGATGTAGCTGAGCAGCTGATGAGGAAAGAGGGGCCTGAATTTGCACTAAGTGGCCTAATTGAGTTTCTGGAGTCTAAGAAGAGAGCTAATGATGGCAGTGAAGTCAAAGAAGCAGAGGAGAGAGCTGTGCAGGCTAAGCAGAAAGTTCTCGAAATCTCGGAGGAATAAATGAGATAAGCTAATTAAAGATTCAGTAAATAATTTTATGGAGGCTTGCAAGAAGCAATAGTTTGTGGAGTTCGTAGTACTTTTATCTATAACTTACATACTGGGGCAGTTTAATTTCCCTGAGAACTCCCTTATTGTGACAGGGTTAGCTTGGAATCTTGCTATCATTTCATGCATGAAAATGCATGATATTATTGATGACTTTATATATCAATGAAAAGTTTGGTTGGTGTGTGTCATTTTGTATAAATTCTCTATTTGTTCTCACAACATTATTATTATTATTTTGGGCACGGCTTTGGGAGCCATCGCTGATTGAGCTGATAATTAAAAAAAAAAGTTTGATAGTACCCATGCGGAAAAACAGAATAAATATGTCAAATGAATTAATGAAGAATATAATTAAAAATTCATAATTAACCACTTAATTACGATAAATAAGCAGAAGTAGGATCAAATCTTAACTTCCCAACTATCTATTTACCAGTAATTCAACGTGATCTATTTTGTAACTAACAATTTCTCCCAATTACACGCTTTTCACCAATTACTCAACAAACCCATCTTTCATCCTTTAGATCAAATAAATCAAAAGTAAGGAGCATATTATGATCAACTTATCGATACCGTATCTTATAGCTTAATCACCATTAGATAATTAAAAAAGTCCACAACATTAATAAAATTGATCATTTATCAGTAATTAAACTGTAAGGTACTGTGCTACAAAGTACTGTAGTCACCAACCAAAAACCAAGATATCGATATTAATTAAAAAAATAAAAAATAAAAATGAAGAGCGACCAAAACACATAAATCAAAGTGATGATACAGTAATAAATTTTTATAGAAACTTATTTTGTACAAATTGATTTAACATCTACTCATTGATTGAATAAAAATATAATAAAATAAAAACAAATCATGTAAACTAAGAAATATTTAATCCAACCAATTAAATCATGTTATATCAGTTTGTAAAAAAAAAAAAAAATTATACAAAGAGTTTGTAGCCCTACTTGATATCATTTTCTTTACCTTACCACCTTAAACCCCATCTTTGATTTACATTTTTTCTTGGAAACCAAACAACACCCAGCGGGCAAAAATGCACGACAAGAAGAAGTTTTTAGCGCAACTCAAATGCCATCCACGAGACCGTGGTCTCTGCAGCTGCCACGGCTATGGTACTTCGATCCATTGCTCAAGCTCTATTGCCTTACGAGGTGAGAGCCTCCTTTGTTCTTAAACTGAAAGATTTCTTTTCAAGATTCCCAAGTGAGTTAACCTTAGTCATTGAAGAATTTGATGATTGTAGCATTAACCAAAACGAGCTCTTTAAAGCTGCAAAGCTTTATCTTGAACCCAGAATCCCACCCTATGTTAAAAGAATCAAAATCAATTTGCCAAACAACGAGACCAAGATTCCATCTTCCATTGAAAAGAAATATAGAGATTGTTGATATTTTTAATGAGGTTCAATTAAAATGGAAGCTTGCTTCAAAACAAGTCCAAGAAAAGGTGTTTAAGTCCGTCTTTCATTTTGCACACATTCAGAACAAACATGTCGCTAAACAGAAGTTAGATTCTTTGAGCTGAGTTCTCACAAGAAGCATAAACAAATAGTCTTGGATAGTTACGTACCTCATGTGTTGAAGAACTCCGAAGAAATAAGCAAGGAAAAGAAAACTTAGAAGCTTTTTACTTTGAAAGATAGAAATTCGCTGAGAAGAGATGTATGGCAGTCCGTGAATCTTGGTCATCCAGCCAGGTTTGATACAATGGCTATGCATTTTAATGTGAAGAAGATGATATTGGATGATCTTGAGATGTTTCTGAGGAGGAAAGACTTTTATCAACGAGTAGGTAAGGCATGGAAACACGGATATTTGTTGTTTGGTCCTCGAGGATGGGGGAAGTCAAGCTTGATTGCTGGCATGGCTAATTTCCTAAATTTTGATGTCTAT
This sequence comes from Atalantia buxifolia, assembly GCA_030444775.1. Lineage (NCBI taxonomy): Eukaryota > Viridiplantae > Streptophyta > Magnoliopsida > Sapindales > Rutaceae > Atalantia > Atalantia buxifolia. The sequence continues at coordinate 23,303,813 of CM059838.1, forward strand.
GACTTGGAGTTGCCTGCTCTTCTTAAGGGAAAATATGAAGTTGAGGAATTTTTCGATTGCCACAGAGAACAAGTCCCTTGTTGTGGAGGACGTTGATTGTTCCATTGAGTTACAGAATAGGCATGCACAGGCACTGGCTATGAATCGTATGGTTTCTGAAATGAATTATATGGCAAGATCAGGAATTAATCAAGGCCCTCAGGTAATTATTTCTTTCTTTAGCTGGATGATTCTGATGACTGTTGTTTGATTTGATCTGGTGAAAAACTTAATTCTATATTAGTGTTCACTATCATGTTTTTAATTGTCAAAAGTAACTCGAGGCAAGTCTCTTGATAGCTGACCTAGTCTATGTTTAAACCATGATACAAGTTGCAAACCAAGAATTTGTTGGAGTATTTCTGTGTCAGGTTACATGATCTTTATTAAAAGTTTATTTAGTGATTTTTAACTGGGAAGACTTAGAGAGGTTTTAGACCCTGTGGCTGGTCACCAACAGCCATAAAAACATCCTTGTTCAAGGATTAGCAAACGTTTGCACTGCTGGCAACTAGCTTGAGATGGCCAATATGATGAAGAGCTGTAAACCACCATTGTTTTAGATCTCTAATTATTAGAGATGACACGACAGGGAAAAAAGAGAAGCAAATGGTCCCACTATGATTTTTTATGCAAGCCACATAGTCATCGTAGGTCTTCCTAAAACCCTGCATGTCCGTAAGTCATATAAGGCAGTCCTGTGAGAAAGAATTCTCACTAATAGTAGTCTTTCAAACGTGATTCGAAAGCTATCTTACATATTTTGCCTATTCTCCTTTCAATTTTTAAAGGCATAGCATATAACATTGTTTGAACACACATTTATGATTTATACATGTGGGATTTTGTTTGTGAGCAATAATGTTCAGACAAGATTGTTCACCAGTCAAAGTTGTTAAATTATGCTTCACAGGACAATGGTTGGACGTGTAAAATGGCTTTTGCAAATTTTCCGTTTTCAGTAGTACCTAAACATGTAGAACCAGATTACATGATTGTCAGTTTCAGGTGACCCTATCAGGATTGTTAAACTTCATAGATGGATTATGGTCAAGATGTGGAGATGAGCGGATCATAGTGTTCACAACCAATCAAATAGAAAAGCTTGACCTGCTTTGTTGCATCCTGGTCTTATGGATGTGCATGTTCACATGACCTATTGTAATCCACGTGGATTCAAAATGCTGGCCTCCAACTACATTGGGATAACAGAGCATCCATTCTTCTCAGAGAATGGAGTTGATAGAGAAAGTAATGGTAACTCCTGCTGATGCAGCTGAGCGACTGACGAGGAGTGAGGTACCTAAAGTTGCACTCAGAGACCTAATTGATTTCTTAAGATCAAGAAGAGAACAGGATGAAAGCAAAGCCAAAGAAGTAAAAGACGAAAGAGCACGAGAAGCAGAAATTGAAGGAAAAGCCAGTGGCACAAGTGGAGACATGCCAAAGATTCAGTAAATTGTAGGGAAGTCTTCAAGAAGCAATGTTTTGTGATCAAAAGAGGGTACATTTCATTTCAGTGATCAAAGAAAGTCTTACATAGGATGTTCAAATAAAATTACATCAGAGTCAAAAATCAGACTTGAATATGTTCTATTTTACCAATAAATTCGAATCATCAAATGATTAATGACCACCATTTTTTTTTGTTTGGTTTTGCAAGAGGTGTCCTTTTCTATTTTATTCAGCTTAAATAACCTTTTGTATGTCGTAAATTTTAAGAAATTATTTTAGGATTCATCGGTTGAATAGATTTGTATCCCCCAAGGTTCACATTATTATACTTAGTGTTTGTTTGGTATAATTTAATTCTATAAGCTCTTTTTAAAATTTTTATTATTGTTTGGTTACATTTTGAATAAAGTGTTTGGAAATTAAATAAACTATTTTATTTTTACTAGTAAATTTTAGATTTGTAAGAATAAAAGTTGTAGAAAGTTTTTAAAAAGTTAAATTATTTTAATTTATTTAACAATCTTATTTCACTTTTTTTATAGCACAATTAAAAAAAAATTATCTATTAAAGTGATTTTATAATTTTTTTTAAAAAAATCTCATCAATAACCATAAATTCAATTTTTTTTTCAGAAAATCTCTTCTTCTAAAATTCCTACAGGCCATCCGTCACAGCCAAAGTATCTGCTATAGCTTCTGCCGCGTCCACAGCTATGGTTGTTCAATCCATTGCTCAAGAGTACTTGCCTAATGAGGTTAGAGGCTACTTATGTAGTTATGTGTACAACTTAAAGCTCTTATGGCAAGATATTCTAATGAGTGAACATTAGTCATTGAAGAATATACTGATGGCCTTGGCCAAAACAACCTCTTCAAAGCTGCAGAGCTTTATCTTGAACCCAAAATCCCGCTCGACACAAAAAGAATCAAAGTCATATTGCCGAATATAGATACCATGATTTCATGCTGCGTAGAGATAAATGATGAGATCGTTGATATCTTTAATGGGGTTCAATTAAAACAGAAATTTCTTTCAAGACCAGACCCGCGGGAAGTGGTTCGTAATCCAGACCAATACAAGGTTAAAGACAAGAACAAGCTCTTTGAGCTGAGATCTCACAAGAAGCATAAGCAAATGGTCTTGCATGCTTACATTCCTTATGTATTGAATGTATATAAAGGAATAAGCAAGCAAAAGAAGACTTCGAAGCTCCTTATTTTAAAGGACAGGATGCGCGGAGGGAAACACGTATGGCAATCTCGGTGAATCTTGGTAATCTAGCCACTTTCGATACACTGGCAATGGATTCTAATATGAAGCAGATGATAATGGATGATCTTGAGAGGTTTGTGAAGAGGAAAGAGTTCTATAGAAATTTAGGCAAAGCATGGAAACGCGGGTATTTGTGATACGATCCTTCAGGAACAGGGAACTCCAGCTTGATTGCAACCATGGCTAATTATCTCAATTTTGATGTCTGTGACCTGGAGTTGACTACTCTCAGAGATAATATGGAGTTAAGGAATGTGTTGATTGCCACAGAGAATAAGTCTACTCTTGTTGTGGAGGACATTGATTGTTCCTTAATTTGCAAGCAGGCATTCACAGGCAAAGGCTTGAATCCTGTGAACTCTAATGTGATCAAACCAGTAACTAATGCCAATCAAGAACCAAAATTGAGCTTATCAGGATTGCTAAACTTCATAAATGGACCGTGGTCGAGCTGTGGAGATGAGAGGATCACAATATTCACAACTAATCATAAAGACAGACTTGACCCTACATTTACTGTTGCGACCGACTTGTATCGACATGCACATTCAGATGTCTTATTGCACTCCATGTGGTTCAAAATGTTGGCCTCAAACTACTTTCGTAACGCCAAATTCCATCATTTTAGGTTATGCAAATTCAGCTTTTATTAGAAAACATTTACGGCTATAAAACTTATTAATAAGTATATTAAAATTATAAACAGGGTTATTCGTGGGATAAATTTTGGAAAAAGGCTTATTTTTCTAAATTTAATAGGATTTCTTAAGACTTTTTATAAATTCATTTTTTCCGCCTTCCATAACCCTAAGTCCACGACGTTTTCTTCTTTTTCTCTGCTACTCATCACGCTCTTACTCATACCTTAGGATTCAAATCTTTGTTTAGGAGAGAAAGATTTAGTACTAGACCCCTGCGTCAGCATTAAATTTGTTTGGTGAGGAAGCGGCTTACTAAACAATAAGAACACCCTGTGCCCACTACCAAATAACTTGAGAAAACCTGAAATCACAAAGAATGGTAAGAGGTGCCGAAAGTTTTTATGATAATAACCCTCCAATGCTTAAGTCAGTTTATGAGTTTTATGGGAAAAATAAAAATATGTAATTTCTAGTTTTTATGAATGAAATAATGTTAAGTAAATGTAAGAAAAAATCAAAATTGAGAAAGAAAGTTGAACCTCACCCCACGTAATTTTCTTGTTGTTTTTATAAGCACCTTACCCCCACGACCTTAGATCGTAGTAATAAATAACCATTAATAAATTAAATTCGTGCCCTGATTTTTTGGAAGAGATTCGTGGTGGTTATTTTGACTTAGTCTTGTTTCCTGGTGACTTGGTCCAATGTCTCCTCAAACCCATCTGCTTGAGGTCACCAAAATTACCTCCTGGTCGAGGTAATTGTTCATTCTGCTCATGGCCTCAAAATTACCACTTGGCCGAGGTCATCTACTCATAGCCTCAAAATTACCACTTGGTCGAGGTGGTCTGCTCAAGGTCACTAAAATTATCTCCTATTAACCTATCAACCTTTTGTTCACTTTTTATTTTAAGGAAATCATGTTCACCATATTTTATTTTCCAAATAGTTGGTAAGTTTATTTTTCCTATTTTCCATAATTTTTCTTGTCAGTCTATTTAGGGTTTTAATTGGCATGATTTTAGGTTGTTACAAATCATAATACATGAATTAGGATGTGCGTAAGTTCTATTTAGGGCTCATATTATTGTTGAGTCTTATTAATCAATCCTTGATGCATTGACGAGAGTGAACAAAGAGAAACGGAGTAAACAGCACTGGCAACACAAAGTAGTATTGAAGAATCTGATGAGGAAACCGATTGTGAAGAATCTAACAACGAGGAGTAAATTTTAGTTAAAATTGAGGACTCATCTTAGTCATTCGTACCATTTACATAACTGGCTAAGTTTTTTTCAATTGAAATTGTCTATGACTTGGTATCTATAAGAATTATATTTTTGCGGCAATTTGTTATGACTTCTAATCATGCATAACAAGAGGTAAATTTTTGTGGTACATGTTTATAGATCGAAAGGTATAGTTGTTCAACTACAATTGAAAACATAGCTTCAGATAAGAAAATTAGGCACATCCCATTCCTGCAAATATCCTCAGCCAGCACATAGGAACGTTGTAAATGTGCACCCAAAAAGGCGTCATATCAAAATTTTGAAGTGTTCAATAATTTTTTTTAAAATTTTAGTCTATGTCGACATTACAAGAAGAGAAAATAAAACGGCATCTTAGGTGAAAATTTTTGTTGTTCAATAAATAAAAACGAAAATAGATGTAAGGAATATAAGAAAATAGAATTTCATTGAAGTGAAAGTGAAACTGTTAAAGCATATTTTAAAAAATTAAATGAGGTGACGAGATCCTCAACACTGGACCAACGAGTGGTCCGTTAATTTATTTTAAATTGAATTATAATTTCTCAAAACAATCCAATCCTAAACTTTTTATTCCTCAATCAAACACACCACTAGACATAACATTGTAACATTATGCAATATTAACTTGCATGACGTTGTCGTTGTTGTTATTATCATTATTTTGCTTATGCTAAAAGAAAATTGCATTATTATTTAAGAAAATTATAATAAGACATATTTCATGTCACGTAATATTAGAATAAATTAGCTCATCAAATTACATATATAAGAAAAACCAAATTCATAAATTGGAGTTCTCTCAAAAAATACAAAAAACTTAAATACAATAAATAGACTCTTCTCCATCCCTAACTAAAAGGTATAGTATAACTTTTATAAATTAATATTCGATAAAATAATAACCTTTGTTATATAATTTTTTTTTTTGTGGTCCTGAGTTGGGCTAATAGCTAGTCTATATTAATAAGGTATTCTTTCTGAAAACTCTTATGATATAACTCTGTTGATGGTCTCGTTCATATCATAAATTAATAATTTGATAAAAATAGAAATATAATTGACTATGGTACTTTTTTAAAAAATATAACCTCATTATTATTTTTTTTTTCTTGAAATATAACTTTATGTTAGATCTATCTCTAACTTTTATTATTCATCTATAAGTTTTAGGGTTAAATTGTACAATCGCAATAAAAAATTACAAAGTATTATTTATACTTTGAGAGCTTGCTTGTACGTAATATGTTATAAGGGTGCGTTTGGCATAATATATTGTACTATATTATATTATATTATTTTAATGCTGGTGTATTGTATTATGTTGTATTACATTAGCATTGTATTATAATAATGTTGTACAATGTTTGGTGTTACACTGAATTGTATTATTTTTTTGGGATTAACTTAAATTATATATTTAGAAAATAATATTTATTAGTACCTAGAAAAATATAAAATATAGTAGTCTTAAATTTTAGAAATTTAACATTATTTTTTAGTATAAATATTAAAAAAATATTTTTTTGCATAAAGATTGAAGCTTATAGCCTTATAATCGACAACATAACATTTATTTTAAATTAATATTATTTAAATTTATTCATATATAAATATTTTTATTAGTTATATTAAATTTTTATATATTAATTACTGTAATATAATTAAATAATGTAATATCAAGTTATATTCTTATTTTTATATATTATTTAAGTACCTATTAATCAATTTGATATATTAATTATTATATAATCAAATAATACATTATTTAGTAATATTTTTAATATAATAAAAATTATAATATGAATAATAAATTATTAATTTATATTAATAATTAAGACATAAAAATAAAAGAAAAGAAAATTTTATATTATATTAAAAAGTTATATTATTTATAATTATTAAAAAAAAGCAAAAGTGCAAAAGCAAAAGTAAAAAAAAAAAAAAAAGGAAGCAGCAAATGCAAAAGCACAAAAGCTACTGCCGCAATAGCATACCCCTTAATCCCTTGTAAAATTTTGTCAAACATGATATTGGTATTAAGTTAATGTAAACAGTATTTTAATACCCCTTAATACTATAACCAAACATGCCCTAAAGTTATTGTATTATCCTTAGATTGGTAAAATACAATAAACTTTTAGTTCAATAAATATATGTTCATTGAATAGTAAATGTACTCTACAAATAATTTTTTTTTTTATGATTACAACACTATTAATTTGTAAAGATTATGCTAATGTTAATTGCATTCAATATTCTTTCCCTGCCTCTCTCCCTCCCTCTATATATATATATATATATATATATAGAATTTGTGGTATATGTTACTTTTATAAAGAGAAATTAATAATGCGATTTTAATCGAAATTTGAGTCAAATAAAGGTATAGGAAGAACCTAATTAATTCATAATCTAAAGGGTAGTATTATACCTAGCCATACTTTATCTAATGAAAATATACTTTAGCATGAAAGCTATCACGGGAGAAAACTACGTAGATATAAAACTTCTAGACTCGTACACTTTGATATAATTACATAATGATCATATAATATATAAAGAGAGTTATTCGGCTGGTCACTCTAATTCTAATTTTTGGGAAGGAGAGGACAATAAAATTGATTTAAACTTGTCCCCCCGATCAACCTTTAAAAAACATAAATTAAAATATACAATTAATTTAGGCCAGTTCATTCGTGTAATTTTCCTATTTGGTTTAGTATTACTTGTTTAGTTGGTATTTGTTTCCCTTATCTATTTAGGTCACAGAGCCTATATAAATATGTATAAAATTTCTCCAGAGAAATAAAACTTTAGATAGTATTTGTTTCCCTAACACTGTCCGATTCATCAAAGACAGGAGGAAGAAGATTACGGAGAGAGGCGAATCAAGCAATGCTGAAGCGGGAGCATAGGCTGTAGTGAGTGCCATAATAGTAATACTAAGCCAGCTTCAAGGATCATATAACTGCATATCGTCTGCAACTTTCTTTCCTCACAGTGAAGAAACAAAGAGAACAACCAAAACCTCCTTTACCCTTTCATCCCCTTCAAATACTGTGCTTTTTCCCCCAAACCAAACAGTCCCTCCACCACAAACAAGAGAAAAAAAATATGTTTATGTTTTTGGACACTACCCAAATGCCATCCATAACAACCATGATGTCTGTGGCTGCCTCTGCAGCTGCTACGTTTGTGCTTATTCAATCCTACGCTAGACAATACTTGCCTGATGAGGTTAGCTCCTACTTTGATCAGAAATTCAAAACCTTTATTGCAAGAATTTACAGTGAGTTAACGTTTGTCATTGAAGAATATGACGATGGCCTCAACAAAAACACACTCTTTAAAGCGGCAAAGCTTTATCTTGAACCCAAAATCCCTGCCAATGTGAATAGAATTAAAATCAACTTGCCAAAGAAGGAATCCGAAGTTTCGCTTTCTGTTGAAAAGAGTCAAGCCGTTGTTGATGTGTTTAATGGAGTTCGCCTAAAATGGAAGTTTGAGTTAAAACCAGCCCCGGATCACGAGCTTTGCAATAATGGCAGCTACATGTTTAAAGACCGTGTCCCCTGCTTTGAGCTGAGGTTTCACAAGAAGCATAAAGAAACTGTCTTGGGTACTTACATACCTCATATCTTAAAAAAATCTAAAGAGTTAAGCAAGAAAAAGAAAACTTTGAAGCTTTTTACTTTGAGCTCTAATAGGATAAGTAACGATACATGGCAATCAGTGAATCTTGATCATCCATCCACTTTTGATACCCTGGCCATGGATACTGATATGAAGAAGATGATAATGGATGATCTTGAGAGGTTTCTGAGGAGGAAAGATTACTACAGGAGAGTAGGCAAGGCATGGAAACGCGGGTATTTGCTCTTCGGTCCTCCAGGGACCGGGAAATCAAGCTTGATTGCTGCCATGGCTAATTATCTCCATTTTGATGTATATGACTTGGAGCTGTCTAGTGTGGAGGGAAATAAGGATTTAAGGAAAGTATTGATTGCCACAGAGAATAAGTCCATTCTGGTTGTGGAGGACATTGATTGTTGCACCGAGTTGCAGGACAGAAGTGCACAGGCCAGAACTGCAAGTCCTGATTGGCATAGTCCAAGACGTGATCAGGTAATTTTATCATCTTATCTTTTTTTATTTACCTAATGATTCTAAATCTATGTTTAATATCAGGGTTTATAGATGCTGCAAATCAGGAATTTGATTTTATTTGTAGAGAGGATTTTAGAAACTTTTGGTAATTTTATCAATACGTAGCTAGAACCAGAGGATCTGGAACTTGTCGATGGCTCCAGCCCAAAATATTCCAGTTAAATTTTAGGTGACTGGTTCCGGACAGTAATTGTGAGATACTGAGAAAGTGAAAAAGAGATTTGAAGCTCTAAATTATTCTACATAAAGTGGTTCCTCCAGATACTCTACCAATAGGATTCCAATTTTTGGATTACTAATTCCTATAGTAAAAACAATAGGAAATAGGAGCGACAATATAATTGAACGGTCAATTTGTTACATTTTCCTTCACAATATGATGCTCGAACTAGTAATATGGTTCTTAAGATTGTTCGAATCAATAAATCCTATTTACATACATGACTTAAATCACCTTTTTTTCTCAATTTCAGATCACCTTATCAGGATTGTTAAACTTCACAGACGGATTGTGGTCCAGCTGTGGTGATGAGCGAATCATTGTATTCACAACCAACCATAAAGACAGGCTTGATCCTGCTTTGCTGCGCCCTGGCCGCATGGATGTGCACATCCACATGTCATATTGCGCTCCATGTGGATTCAGAATTCTGGCCTCCAACTACCTTGGGATCACAGAGCATCCACTTTTTTCGGAGGTTGAAGAGTTGATAGAGCAAACAGAGGTGACTCCAGCAGAAGTAGCTGAGCAGCTGATGAGGAATAAGGCACCTGAAATCGCGCTAAGTGGCCTACTTGAGTTTCTTAAGATGAAGGAGAGGGACAACGATGAGATAGATGCTAAAGAAGCACAACAATGAGCAATGGAAGCAAAAAAAAATTCAAAAACTTCATGAGGAAACCAATGAAGGAAAGAGTCAAGAAATGATAAAGATTCATTAAATTAATTTTTATGGTGGTTTATAGCAAGAAGTAGCTAGTTTGTAGTTAAAATTGAGGACTTACTTCAGTTATCTATAGCATTTACATAATTGGGTAGTTTCTTTCAGTTGAAAATTTTCTGACTTAGCATCTGCGAAATGCATATTTTTGCTGCATTGTGTAATGATTAGAGATTATCAAGTAATTTGGAGAAGCAAGCTTGTTGTAAGGCCGCTGGGAGACCTATGGTGTGTTTTTAATTTATTCTAAGTCTTTGTATTTTGCTTAACAATGCCGGATTAATATTGTTGCTTCCTTTGTCAATTATGAATTCTAGTTGTTTTGCAACATTATAGGTACAGCTCTGAGAGACCTCTACGTTCAAACCAGCATTGATAATAGACAATCTACTGATTCATTTGCTCTCCTTGTAAATGTACAAAGTGTGGAAAATTTCTTAGATGGGAATCACTTCTCACAGTTTAATAATCCATTTTAACCAATATGTTGAGTTCTGCTTGATGTAGCTTATTAATTCTTTTTATTAACCAATTTGTTTTATTTCTCCCTAAACAATTTATATTGTGGCTTTTAAAGTAAATAAGTTGAAGTGAAGGTTCACAAAGGGTAATTTTTAAAAATCTCTCTTGAGGTTCTATGTATTCTCACTTTGATAGAAAGTATTAATGTATTATCAGACACCTCCCTTCCTGTTTGTATTTCCATCCATTGACTGTTTGTTGAGTAACATAAAGACAATATTACCCCTGGCACTCAAAAAGACTTAAATACAACCTTCTCCCTAAGCACCAAATATCATATTAGACAAGAAAACACTTAAACCTCCCTCGAGGAAAAAAAAACAAAAAACAAAAATATATTGACATTGAACACTCATCAACTAAAAATTAATTCATCAGACAAGAGTAATACGTACAAAGACTTTAATATTTTAGTTACATTGAGATTTAATAAAAAATACATAGCTGCCTTGAGAAAATATAAAATTGAGATTACAAATATAAATATGTGTTTGTGTGTGTAAAGAGGTATAAAAGACAACTTGATTTCAAAAGCAACCGAATGGCGTTTTAAAACTATTCCCAGTCTCAAGATACTTTATCATCATCTCCTATGCATTAAGAATTTCTTCTCCGCAACTTGAATCATTGCCCTTTTCACTTCTACTTATTTTTCAAGTAGAGCTATCTCTTTTTTTCATTTGTTTTGGCATATCTTACCCTCTTCCTCTCCATTTGCTCCTGCCAATTATTGAATATGCTGATGAAGAAACTATAAGTAAAACAAAGAAAAAAAGAAAAATCTAGAACAAAGAAAGAAAACAAAAACCTAGAACAAGAAGAGTCAGTTTACTTCAATCTATTCCAATGATCACAACAGAAATTACGAGTCATGGATCCCCATCTTGGCATCTGATTATACCCCGTTCATAAATGTTACTACTGTTTTCATTTTACACATTCAGCTTCTAATTAGTTACAGAGCCATTTAAAATTGAAATTGCAAATCAAGACATAAGACAGATTCAATAACACAAATAAGGCTAAATCTATTACGCAACAGTTGTATGGTACAACTGTTGCTTTTAACCGTTAGATCTAACTACAGTTGTCACCATAAGCTGGATCTAACGGTTAAAAGCAACAGTTGTACCATACAACTGTTGCGTAATAGCCGGATCCCACAAATAATTTAAATCTTTTACACAAACATCATCCACCATCCACTTAGGTTAACATGATGAAAGAAATATTCTCAATTTCATATTGACTACTCTAAAATAAAAAACATTGGAATATGCTGCTGTTAAGTTTTACAAAACTTACGTTCCTATAGAAAATTTTGGGGACATAAACGTGTTTGCATTCAAACAAGAAAGACAAAAATCGCAAACCTAGATGAACAAAGTTGATATTAAAAAGAAGGAATTAAATCAGCTTCATCATATGAAACAAAAATTCAAATCCACAAAGCATGCATGTACAGAAGAAGATGTCAATCAAAATTCAAAATAAGTGGCAACACCACCCTAGAAGATGGGGAAAAATGCATGCTAAGTACTAAAATGAAAACACTAGTAACTTTCAGTTGAAATTATATTAAGAAATTAATTTTAGCTTTTTGCAGTTGATGACATCCAAATTGATATATGGAACAATTGAATTATATTATGCTTTTCCCCTAACATACCACATAAATAAAACAATCAATTGAATGCCGCAAACCATTTCAAATCACCTAAATTCACTGATCCAACACAAAAGAATGCAGCAGACCATTTTTGTTTTTTCCAACCCAAGGCATGTAAATACCACAATCTAAACCACCAAAAAAGGGGAAAAAATTAAAAATGAATCCATGAAAAAAAATCAGAAGTACACAACTAAAAATCTAAAACAATTTTCAAGACCCATTTTCAATTAATTACAAGACCATAAAGATATTCGACTTAACTTTATCTTCAACATGATTTGAGTTAATCATTTAACCGTAACTAACACGAATCGATGGAAAAATCAGGAGAAAAAGCTACATTTTCAAAAATTTTGCGACCTAATTTCAATTTTTCTCCAAAAATTCCAATTTTAGCCAATGAAAATAACATGCATTAAAAGAAACTGATACATACCACATTCCCCCAAAACAACAGAATATTTGGTCGTTCGATGGCGAAACTCACTAGTTGTGAATCGTTCGTCGTCGATATTGACGTCGTCAGCTTTGTCGTCATGGTCTCTAGTTTATGGCCAAAGTACTTGATCAATTCATTATAGAGAAAATAAAATGGGTTTTCAGCTATCGTGCTTCGATTTTGGTGGAGTAGAGAGATGAGCTGTATTTCTGCTTTTGGTGGATGAAAGGGAAGAATGGAATCCAGAGCCCAATGTAAAAATCTTAAAATTTTTTTAACTTTTTATCACTAATTTATTCAATCACGCTCTTGCCCTCATCTACCTAACATATACGAAACGGAATACTATCATTAGAGGAAGTTCCTAAAAATACTCGGACATTTTCTATCAAACTAAAAATACGCCATATTTTAGGGAAGATTTCTGAAAATCACCTAGTTCTCACAAAATTAGGTCCAACTACGTTGCAGTACCGTACCACCATTTTTGTTCTTTTTCGTCAGGTTCGTTGGATGCTTCCTTCCTCAATCCAACGGCTGAAATTAATTATTAGTTAATTGATCCGATAATTGACAACCGTTGCAGCCGGTCCTGTCATCTTCAATCGCGAGCTTCTCTTCCTCTTTCTTCAGCCCTGGGAGGTCTGCCTTGAATACGTGAGCTTCTGAGGTTTCCTTCCAGTCCATGCGAATGTTAACAATAGTTGAGGTTTCTTGAGAGAATTGAGAGGAAAGTGAAGGTAAAGAAAAGTCCTTGGAGGGGTCCCAAACATCAAAAGAGAAGGGATCCAAAATGCTGTCGAGTTAGTTACCAACGAAACTTGCAATCATCGCTCTTTTTTTTCTTGATAAATGTTTACAGAATGTGGGATTTGATACTAGATTGACCGCCGTGTATTGTGTATTGCTCTTGTTTTTGATCGTATGCAAGTGTTGGGCATTTATAACAAGCACGGAAGGTTTTCTGGAACAAAACAGAATTCAAAAGTGCCATCCAATTCGTTCCCGCGCAGCCCCAATTCATAAACAAATCATCGGAATCTTTTTCCCCCACAAAATTGCAATCTAATTGGTAGAAAACAGTGATTGGAGTGCCCGTGTGGATACTTGATGCATGGACCGAAGTTACTTGGCTATTGGTTGCTTTTGTTAAAGGTGATAGGCGCGCGTGTTGTCGGCCTTCTTTTGAAAGGAAGGCATTGTAATTGGTTAGTCGGTTTGCACTTTAAAGCAGGTGAGTCGGTGGTTTAATTTAAACCATTTGTTTTGATTATGGTTTACGGCGGTACACGCTTTGTGTTTGTCAGTCCTTGTAGTTTGTTGTGATTGGTGGATTTCAATTAGTTTATTGGAGGGAATCTGAAAAGATGAATATTGGGTTCCCCGCTCAGTGTTTGGCTATAAATATGTGTTGATCGGGTTCATTTGGGAGCAGGAGAGCTGGATTGTAGAGAGAGAGAGGTTAGAGAGAGAATGGAGAGGAGAGGTGTGTCTGGTTCTCATTTGAGGTTCGGTAAGAGGTGGATGTATGATATAGTTTCTGAAATATGTGAGCATGATTTTGTGTTTGTATTAATCCCTTTTAATATGGAGGGGATGGAGTTACTTGAGTTTTTCCGTAGACGTGAGTATTTGATATCGAATGGCCGTTCTCTTCCCCATGCTCATGGCGTTCCTTGTATTGATTATGGAATGGTGGATAGTGATGATGAAGACGCTGAGTCTGGGTTTGATTTTAGTAATTGGTATGTTGAGAAGAACCGTAACACTGTAATATCATTGAGTGATTGGTGTGATGATAATGGCAACATGGAGGTTGTGGATGTTAATTTAGATGGAAACTATGGGGTAATTAATATTGATATGGATCGGTTTTTTATGAAGTTTGATAAGCATTTAGTTGTATTCATTAATGATTATGATGTTGAATTAGCTAAATGTAAAGCTTATGTAATCGATTGTAATAAGTTTTATAATTAATTGAAGTTATGCTGATTTTATTCATTGGTTGTCTTTTGTTTGTAGATGATGTTAATATGAACGGTGAGTGTGAGAAGAACAAAACAGAACTCAAAAGCGCCATCCAATTTGTTCCCACGACGGCCCCGATTCATAAACCAATCATCGGAATCTTTTTCCCCCATAAAGTTGCGATCGTCTTCTCCTGTGTTCGGTGTATCTTGATCATTTTTCAAATTAAATCATCTATAATCCATTGGTTTCTTTGCCTGTCGCCACCGAAATCACAACTCAGGTTCTAACTTAGGTGAATCCTCCAAATATTTTACCCCAAGCAAATGCGATCCTCTTCTTTCGATGTTGGTGTCTCCGGATTATTTCTAACCGCCATTTGTTCAACTAATCAACTCTTTATTTCTCTTTTCTCGTAAGTAAATTATACATGTTCTTATCGTTTTTTTTTTCACTGACTAATCTCAACTGTTAGATGAATCCCTTTACATCCAACGATAATTCTAAATGAAGATAAAAAAAAGTGTTACACGTTGCAACTGTTGCAATGTAGGAGGATCCCACGAAATTAATGCTTAAAAACTTGCTCAGGAAAGACCATTGCTTTTTTTGTTTACATTTTCAACCTTTCAAGTTATTTCAGGACACCTTAGTTGAGAAGGAAACACTTTTTAGTGGAGTCAAGATAAAAAGAACGTCCTCTTAAAAAAAAAAAAAAAAAAAGATAAAAAGAACGTCAAGCAGCGCTTCCCACGTCACGGTCAACTGAGGTCTCTTGGTGACAAAGAAAAGCAATGAAGAAAAGATGAAATGGACAGTAACCTATAATGCAAAGCAAAACAAACACATTCTCACAATCAGAGTCACTCCAAGTCTCCAACATTGTTAAAAACTCACCACTGTCTTTCACTTTCCTCACAAACTAAACAGCCCCAGTTACCTGCATCATCTAGCTCAAAAATCCATAATTTTCTCTCAAACCAAACATCCCCAGTTCCCCCAAAAGAAAATGATTTTTAACACTACCCAAATGCCATCAACTAGGACCATTGTATCTGCAGCGGCCTCTACAGCAGCTACATTTATGGTCATTCGATCCATTGCTCGTGATTACTTGCCTCGTGAGGTTCAATCTTACTTTGCTTTGAAGCTCAGAGATTTTATTTCAAGTTTTTCTACCGAGTTAACCTTTGTCATTGATGAATATGATGATGGCCTCAACCAAAACAGGCTCTTTAAAGCTGCAAAGCTTTATCTTGAACCCAAAATCCCTCCCAGTGTGAAGAGAATCAAAATCAATTTGCCAAAGAAAGAAACTAATATTTCACTTTATGTTGAGAAAAATGAAGAGATTGTTGATGTCTTTAATGGGGTTCACTTAAAATGGAAGTTTGAGTCAAAACCAACCCCACATGAGGCTATCAACAAAAGGCCAATTAATACAGGTTATAGGGTTAAAGCTCATGCTGCGTGCTTTGAGCTGAGCTTTCACAAGAAAAACAAAGACTTTGTTTTAGGCACTTACATACCTCATGTCTTGAAGAAGTCTAAAGAAATAAGCCAGAAAAAGAAAACTTTGAAGATTTTTACTTTGGGGTCTCACAGAGTATGGCAATCAGTGAATCTTGATCATCCGGCGACTTTTGATACATTGGCTATGGATTTTGATATGAAGAAGACGATAATGGATGATCTAGAGAGGTTTCTGCAGAGGAAGGAATTTTATCGAAGAGTAGGCAAGGCATGGAAACGTGGGTATTTACTGTATGGTCCTCCAGGGACTGGCAAGTCAAGCTTGATTGCGGCCATGGCTAATTATCTCAATTTCGATATCTATGACTTGGAGTTGTCTAATCTTCGGGGAAATAATGATTTAAGGCATATACTGATTGCCACAGAGAACAAGTCCATTCTGGTTGTGGAGGACATTGATTGTTGCATTGACCGGCAGGACAGGCTTTCAAGGGCAAGGGCTACAAATCCTGGTGTTCTCATACCAGGACATGAACAACAACAAAATGAGGTACTATTATCATTCAACATCTCTTTATTTTAACTTAATAATTCTTGATACTGTAAAATGATCAGTACCGTACGTGTTTCTAATTGTCCATAGTGAAACTGATTCCCCTGGTATAGCTAAGATAAGCCAGTCACCAGGATATAAGTTTGCAAATCAGGAAATTTGTTGTCAGTTAATTTTTGTATTCATTTACATGGTTTTTATTGAGAGGTTTCTAGTGACAAAGTTCGCCCATGTTATGCCAACCTTCATCAGGTAATGGGTTGGATCTGTAAAATGGCTATGGCTGTTCTTATCAACAGCAAATCATATGTATATAATCCCTCACTTGGCCACGTTTTTTTCCCTCCCTTTTTTCAGTATGTTATAACCTTATCAGGATTGTTAAACTTCATTGATGGATTGTGGTCAAGCTGTGGAGATGAGCGGATCATAATATTCACAACCAATCATAAAGACAGGCTTGACCCTGCTTTGCTGCGCCCCGGTCGTATGGATGTACACATCCATATGTCATACTGCACTCCATGTGGGTTCAACATGCTGGCCTCCAACTACCTTGGGATCACAGAGCATCCACTTTTCATGGAGATTGAAAAGCTGATAGAGACAGCAAAGGTGACGCCTGCGGATGTAGCTGAGCAGCTGCTGAGGAATGAGGTGCCTGAACTTGCACTAAGTGGCCTGATTGAGTTTCTTGAGACTAAGAAGAGAGCTAATGATGATAGTGAAGCCAAAGAAGCAGAGGAGTGAGCTAGGCAGAAACTTCTCGAACGCTTTAAAATGTAATCAATGAGATTCAGTAGATTTTATGAGACTTGCTAGAAGCAGTAGTTTATGGAGTTTGTAGTACTTTTATCTATAACATACATGCCGGGGCAGTTTAATTTTCCTGAAAACTAGCAGGGTTTTTGCTTGGAATCCTGCTATCATTTCATGAAAATGATATTTGTGGGGTGTGTAGTACTTTTATCTTTAACATACATGCCGGGGCAGTTTAATTTTCTTGAAAACTAGCAGGGTTTTTGCTTGGAATCCTGCTATCATTTCATGAAAATGATATTTGTGGTGTGTGGTATTGAGATGTTGTAACTTTTAAGTTATAGTTTCTGTAAAAAAAAAAATTATAACTACGATACAAAAATTAATAATTTTTAATAAAAATAAATTTTTAAAAAATAATTTTGACAAAATTATTAAAAGTATAATAAATTTTTTATTATATAAATAAAATATTATATTAACATAGTTTTCAAGTTACAGTAACTAATACTTACCAAATACTTTAGTGCTACCCAATATTAATCCCAAACGCATCCATTATCTATGACATTATATAGCAATGACAACTTTGGTTGGTGTCATTACGTCCGAATTCTCTATTTGTTCTCAAAACATTATTATTATAATTACTATAGCAATGAAAAGTTTGATAGTAATCATGCCAGGAAAAATGGACTAAATATGTCAAAGGAATTAATGAAGAATATAATTAAAAAATGGATTTACAAAAGTTCATAATTAACCATTTAATTATGACAATTAAGCATAAGAGGATCAAATCTTAACTTCCCAATTAACCATTTGCCACTAATTCAACATGATCTATTTTGTAACAACCAATTTCTCCCAATTACATGCTCTTCACCAACTACTCAACAAACTATCTTTCATCCTTTAGATCAAATAAATCAAAAGTAACAGATTGCGCTAAGTCATAAGATCACAATTAGATAATTAAAGAAGTTAACCTATTAATAAAATCTAATCATTTAACAGTGATTAAACTATAAGCTATTGTACTACAAAGTATACTATGGTGCGTTTACTTTTTGGATTGGGAAATTAGAATCCAGAATCGGAATGATTGACAGCGTTTACTTCGTAAAATAGAGTCGGGAATCGAAATCAGAATCAGAATCGTGGGGCCCACCACAATTTGGAAATGAGGAATGGGAGACTCATTCCCAAGGGAGAGGTGGGAATGAGTCTCCCATTTCCGTGAATGACTATTTTGTCTTCCCTCAAAATTCACAATACCCATATTGTGCTCATTTATAATTAATTAATATATTTTAATTAATTAATTAATATATTATTAACAATAATTATTAGTAACGATAAATAATCAAAATAATTACTATATTATTATTAACTAATTAATTACTAGTATAATAATTTTATTAATAATTAATAATTAATTAATATACTACTATAATAACTATTAATATAATTATTATAATTGGTTAAAATATTATTAATTAATTAATATAATTGTTACTGTTAATTAATATATTATTAACAATAATTATTAATAATTATAATTTTTCATAAATAATCACAATAATTAATATACTTTTATTATTATTAATTAATTAATGTAATTATTACTGTTAATTAATATATTAGTATATTATTAACAATAATATATTAATAACTATAATTAATCAATTAATATATAATTTTAATAATTATTAATATAATTATTTTAATTAATTCATATATTATTATTATTAATTAGTTAATATACTATTATAATAATTATTAATATGATTATTACTATTAATTAATATATTAATATATTATTAACAATAATGTATTAATAATTATAGTTTTTGAATAAATAATCACAATAATTAATATATTTTTATAACAATAATTAATATAATTATTATAATTAATTAATTAAAAAATTACAATTAATTAATATATTATTCACAATAATTATTAATAATAATAATTTTTGAATAAATAATCACTATAATTAAAATATAAAATGAGAATTATGACAATAATTCATTAAATACTTTTTAATAATTTATTACATTCTAACTCATTCCGATTCCGATTCTAAGATAAAATAAACACATCAATGGGATTTCAGCCTGTTCTGATTCTTGTAGCTCAAGTAAACAATTTATTTTTATTCCTATTTTTCATTTCTATTTTATGTCATTTTCATTCCAATTCATTCCGATTACTGACAAATTAACCGCAGCATTAATAAAAATAATAATAATAATAATAATTGAAAAAAAAAAAAAAGAGGAGTAGCGACCAAAACCAAAACCCATAAATTAAAAGCCCTACTCGTATCATTTTCTTTACCGCCTTAAAACCCCATTTTGTTTTACAGTTCTTCAGGCAAAAATGCGCGACAAGAAGAAGTTTTTTAGCGAAACCCGAGTGCCATCCACGACGACCACGGTATCTGCAGCGGCTTCTGCAGCAGCCACGGTATGGTACTTCGATCCATTGCTCATACTCTGCTGCCTTATGAGGTGAGAGCCTCCTTTGTTCTTAAACTGAAAGATTTCTTTTCAAGGTTTTCAAATGAGTTAATCTTAGTCATTGAAGAATTTGATGGTAGCAGCATTAACCAAAACGAAACGAGCTCTTTAAAGCTGCAAAGCTTAATCGTAAACCCAAAATCCCATCCTATGTTTAAAGAATCAAAATCAATTTGCCAAACAAGGACACCAAGATTTCATCTTCTGTTGAAAAAAATGTAGAGATTGTTGATATTTTTAATGGGGTTCAATTAAAATGGAAGCTTGGTTCAAAACAAGTCCAAGAACAGGTGTTTGAGTCCGTGTTTCGTTTTGCAAGCATTCAGAGCAAACCTATTGGTAGATCAGACGTTAGATTCTGTGAGCTGATTTTTCCCAAGAAGTATAAACAAATAGTCTTGGATAGTTACATGCCTCATGTGTTGAAGAAATCTGAAGAAATAAGTGAGGAAAAGAAAACTTTGAAGCTTTTTACATTGAAGGATAGAAATTTGCTGAGAGGAGATGTATGGCAGTCCGTGAATCTTGGTCATCCAGCCACGTTTGATACAATGGCTATGGATTTTGATGTGAAGAAGATGATAATGGATGATCTTGAGATGTTTCTAAAGAAGAAAGACTTTTATCGACGAGTAGGTGAGACATGGAAACACGGGTATTTGTTGTTTGGTCCTCGAGGAAGGGGAAAGTCAAGCTTGATTGCTGGCATGGCTAATTTCCTCAATTTTGGGGTCTATGACTTGGAGTTGTCTGCTCTTCTTAGGGGGAATATGGAGTTGAGGAATTTGTTGATTGCCACAGAGAACAAGTCCCTTCTTGTTGTGTAGGACAATGATTGTTCCATTGAGTTGCAGAATAGACATGCACAGGCACTGGCTCTGAATCCTATGGTTTCTAATATGAATTATACGGCAAGACCAGGAATTAATCAAGGCCCTCAGGTAATTATTTCTTTCTTTAGCTGGATGATTCTGATTACTCTTGGTTGATTTGATCTGGTAAGAAACTTAATTCTATATTAGTTTTCACCATCATGTTTTTAATTGTCAAAAATAACTCAAGTCAAGTCTCTTAATAGCTGACCTAGTCTATGTTTAAACCATGATACAAGTTGCGAACCAAGGATTTGTTGTAGTATTTCTGTGTCAGGTTACATGATCTTCATTGAAAGATTTTTTGGTGATTTGTTACTGGCCAGACTCAGAGAGGTTCTAAACCCTGTGGCTGGACACCAGCAGCAATAAAAACATCCTTGTTCAAGGATTAGCAAACGTTTGCACTGCTGGCAACTAGCTTGAAATGGACAATATGATGAAGAGCTGTAAAGCACCGTAGTTTTAGATCTCTAATTCTTAGAGATGACCCGACAGGGAAAAAAGAGAGGCAAAAGGTCCCACTATGATTTTTTATGCAAGCCACATAGTCTCTATAGGTCTTCCTAAAACCCCCATGTTCGTAAGTCATATGAGGCAGTCCTGTGAGAAAGAATTCTCACTAATAGTAGTCTCTCAAATGTGATTCAAAAGCTTTCTTACATATTTTGCCTATTCTCCTCCCAATTTTTGCAGGCATGGTATATAACATTGTTTGAGCACACATTTATGATTATACATGTGGGATTTTATTTGTGAGCAAGAATGCTCAGACAAGATTTTTCACCAGTCAAATTTGTTAAATTGTGCTTCACAGGACAATGGTTGGACTTGTAAAATGGCTCCTGCAAAATTTTCCTTTTTCAGTAGTACCTATACATGTAGAACCAGATTACATGATTTTCAGTTTCAGGTGACACTATCAAGATTGTTAAACTTCATAGATGGATTATGGTCAAGTTGTGGAGATGAGCGGATCATGGTGTTCACAACCAATCAAAAAGAAAAGCTTGACCTGCTTTGTTGCATCCTGTTCTTATGGATGTGCATATTCACATGACCTATTGTAATCCAGGTGGGTTCAAAATGCTGGCCTCCAACTACCTTGGGATCACAGAGCATCCATTCTTCTTAGAGATTGAAGAGTTGACAGAGAAAGTAATGGTGACTCCTGCTGATGTAGCTGAGCAACTGATGAGGAGTGAGGTACCTGAAGTTGCACTTAGAGACCTAATTGATTTTCTTAAGATCAAGAAGAGAGAACAGGATGAAAGTAAAGCCAAAGGAGTAAAAGAAGAAATAGCAGGGGAAGCAGAAATTGAAGGGAAAGCCAGTGGCACATGCGGAGACATGCCAAAGATTCAGTAAATTGTGCGGAAGTCTTCAAGAAGCAATGATTTGTGATCAAAATAGGGTACATTTCATTTCAGTGGTCAAAGAAAGTCTTACATAGGGTGTTCAAATAAAATTACATCAGTGTCAAAAATCAGACTTGAATGTGTTCTATTTTGCCGATGAATTCGAGTCATCAGATGATTAATGACCACCATTTTTTTTTTGGTTTTGCAAGAGGTGTCCTTTTATATTTTCTTCAGCTTAAATGACCTTTTGTATGTCCTAAATTTTCAGAAATTATTTTAGGATTCATTGGTTGAATAGATTTGTATCCCCCAAGGTTAACATTATTATACTTAGTGCGTATTCTGTATAACTTATCTAATGGACATTAGTGTTTATTTAATTTTATAAGATCTTTTCAAAAGTTTTAGTATTGTTTGGTTACATTTTGAATAGAGCATTGTTTTTAGTAGTAATAAACTCAAATTTTGGACTTGTAAGAATAAAGGTTGTAGAACCTTTTTAAAAAGTTAAATTATCTTAATTTATTTAATAATCTTATTTCACTTCTTTTATAACATAATTTTAAAAAATTAATCAATTAAAGTGATTTTATAATTTTTTTTTAAAAAAAGTTTGTCAATAACTAAAAAATTTAAATATATATTTTATTCTCAGAAAATCTCTATTTCTAAAAGTCATACAAATATAAATTCATTCGTCACAGTCATAGTATTTGCTGCAGCTTCTGCTGTGTCCACAATTATGGTTGTTCCATCCATTGCTCAAGAGTACTTGTCTAATGAGGTTAGAGGCTACTTATGTGTACAACTTAAAGCTCTTATGGCAAGATATTCTAATGAGTGAACATTAGTCTTGTTGGGTTCATCTCATTTGGGAGCCCAAAGTCCAAAAAGATCCAAAAAAATTTATGTGATGTACAATTAAAATTAACATTTGAACTTGGATGAAATTTACCGTGAAATTTAGTTTTAAAAAACAAGCCGCAGCCCTGGTTTCTTACTCGCAAAAAGAAGAGTGGGAAAAGAGAGAAGAAGATAGTGGCTGGCTATTACAATTTGGAAGTAAGATTTTTAATCTTTGATTAGACAACGGAAGGCAAAACTAACTCTATTTTTATCTAAATTTTGAAGGTAAGTTCCTAGCATCGCCCTCTACAATTCTACTGGTCTTTTTTTTTATTTTATCCTCTCATTAGTTATTATTTGAGATACTCATTTGTTAGAAAGACAGATATCAAGTTATTATTGTAAGTCAAAAACATTGAGATTCTTGATGTTATTAGCCTTTAATATTATTTAGAGAAGAATTTGTGTTGTAATCTCATTAATATAGTGGAAGATTATAACGGACTACGTCCCGTAGTTTTTTCCACTTTGGATTTTCCATGTAAAACTTTATCTCTTATGGTTGATTTTATTGCTTTAAATTTATTGATTTATTTTTCTGCCTATTTATTTGTAATGCACATCTTATTTAAATCACATACAGAGGAAAAAAATTTTATGTCCGTTTAATTTGTAACTGGTTGTGTTAGTTCCTTTCCCAACAAGTCTAATATGCTGATGGCCAAAACAACCTCTTCAAAGCTGCAGAGATTTATCTTGAACGCAAAATCACACTCGACGCAAAAAGAATCAAAGTCGTCTTGTCGAATATGCACACCGAGATTTCATGCTCTGTAGAGATAAATGATAAGATCGTTGATATCTTTAATGGGGTTCAATTAAAACAGAAATTTCTTTCGAGACCAAACCCACTGGAGGTGATTCGTAATCCAGACCAATGCAAGGTTAAAGCCAAGAACAAACTCTTTAAGCTGAGATCTCAGAAGAAGCATAAGCAAATGGTCTTGCATGCTTACATTCCTCATGTATTGAATGTATATAAAGAAATAAGCAAGCAAAAGAAAACTTTGAAGCTTTTTACTTTAAAAGACAGGATGCACGGAGGGAGAGACGTACGGCAATCGGTGAATCTTGAACATTCAGTCACTTTCGATACACTGGCAATGGATTCTAATATGAAGCAGATGATAATGGATGATCTTGAGAGGTTTGTGAAGAGGAAAGAGTTTTATAGAAATGTTGGCAAAGCATGGAAACACGGGTACTTTTTATATGGTCCTCTAGGAACAGGGAAGTCCAGCTTGATTGCAGCCATGGCTAATTATCTTAATTTTGATGTCTATGACTAGGAGTTGACTACTTTCAAAGAGAATATAGAGTTAAGGAATATGTTGATTGCACAGAGAATAAGTCCATTCTTGCTGTGGAGGACATTGATTGTTCCATAAATTTGCAAGGCAAGCATTCACAAGCAAAGGCTTTGAATCCTGTGAATCTAATGCAATCAAACCGATAACTAATGTCAATCAAGAACCAAAAGTGACCTTATCAGGATTGCTAAACTTCATAGATGGATTGCGGTCGACCTGTGCAGATGAGAGGATCATAATATTCACAACTAATCATAAAGACAGACTTGACCCTGCAT
The DNA here is from genome assembly GCA_030444775.1 of Atalantia buxifolia. Taxonomy (NCBI): domain Eukaryota; kingdom Viridiplantae; phylum Streptophyta; class Magnoliopsida; order Sapindales; family Rutaceae; genus Atalantia; species Atalantia buxifolia. Next base: position 23,328,247 of record CM059838.1, read on the forward strand.
ATATTATTGCAACCGGGTTGTATGGACATGCACATTCATATGTCCAATTGCACTCCATGTCGGTTCAAAATGTTGGCCTCAAACTACTTTGGGATCACAGAGCATCCACTCCTCGCAGAGATTGAAGAGTTGATAGAGAAAGCAAATGTGACTCCAACAGATGTAGCTGAGTAGCTGATGAGGAATGAAGTACCCGAAATTGCACTTAGAGGCCTAACTGATGTCCTTGAGATTAAGCAGAGGGAAAATGATGAAAGCAAAGCTAAAGAAGCAAAAGAAGAGAGAGCAGATGAAGCACCAAATTGAAAGGAAAGCCAATGGCATATATGTTGGGAAAGGGACTATCACAATCAGTTGCAAATTAAGCGCAAATAAAATTCTTTCTCTCCCTATTTTTGTGATTAAAATAGTATGTGTACCACAAATAAATAAGTAGAAAAATAAACCAATATAATCCAAAGTAAAAAAACTAACCACAAGAGACGTACATTTTTACGTGAAAAACTCAAAATAAGAAAAACTATTGAACTGTAGTCTGATATAATCTTCCACTATATTAATAGAATTACAAAATAAATTCTTCTTTAGATAATACTAGAGGCTACTAACATCAACAAATCTTAATATTCTTCGCTTACAGTAACAACCTAATATATATTTCTCTAATAAATATGTATCTCAAATAACAGCTAACAAGAAGATAACATAAAAATCAAGATCAGTAGAATTATAGAGAACGATACCAGGAATTTACCATCAAAATTTAAAAGAAAATAGAGTTAATTTCACCTTCCGACCGTTCAATTAAAGATTGAAACCAAAGCCCTCAATTTTAATATTGTATCACTGTCACTCTTCTCTCCCTCTCGCTCGTCTTTTTCTTCCCCACAAAAGTTGCTCCCGCCTCCATTTATTCTTCTTGATGTAGCCACGTTTTCAAAATCTAATTTCATGGCAAATTTCATCAAGTTCAAAACTTAATAATAATTATAAATCAAGCAAACCTATTTAGACTTTAGATATTTTGATCCACTAAAATGAGATGGATCCCACAAATCTCTCCCTCCAACTCATTTGAGAGGCACCACCAAACCCACTCTTTACATACAGCTTTTCAACTCCTCTTCGGATAATATCTTTGTCATTCTATCTGACAATATATAAATTAAAACATGCTAAATATTCAGTATATTGGGTTTGTTATACAATATTTTGGATATGTGGATAATATATTGAATAACATATACACGTGCGAAATTAATTTCGATTATGACCACATAGATAAAAAAATTTATTTTTTTTTTTACCAGAAAAATTTTATCTAGGTGCATATAGTTTTCAAATAATATCATCACATAATTTAGGAGCAGATTTGAATGGTTATAGTTACATAATTTAAAAAAAAAAAAGAAAGGTATTTTCTAATACCTCTTTTCGTATCAACATTTCCCTTTTCCTTATAATCCTTTGTATCCAGTCTCCGGTTCCCTCTACCGGGTCTTGAACCATAGCGACAAAGATAACTTGGATAGTAATCCATCCACTAAGGCCAAGGTGTCCCGGTGGCCCAATTCAATAAAGCAAATTCCATATTTGTGCTTAGACGCTATTCAACAATTGTGCAATTAAAAAGATGAATTGATCAATGCACATTACCCAATCAAAAAGGAAGGTATTTTTTAATACCTTTTATTTGATTTATTAGTTTCCTGCTTATCTTTAATGCTTCTTTTCTGTATCTGATTCTACCAGATCTTGAACCTTGGCGGCAAACAAATGCCCACATAGCATGCTTGCCACCAAAGGCGCATTTAGACTTGGTGACAAAATGGTCCTCAAGGTAAGATCTTACCTTCGTGTAGAGAATGCAAGAAGTCCAGCCCTAGCTATCATTTTCAAACATCAAAATCTTAATTACTTTTTGAAAATTGGAGGCCTCATTCAAATTGATTTGCTAACTTGTCCTCTAGGTTGGAATATATGACTCAATTATAGCTTGACCTCAGTTATTACTGGGACCTTGACTTGCATTGTTAGAACCCACGAAACCTAATAGCCACATATACTCAAGTTTGAAATAACTCAGAGTCCAAGTCTTCGGTCACATTAGATTAAAAGATTTTGAAGTAACTCTTATAAATAAAGGCCACCGTTTGTAAGTCAATTCACAATTAAATTTTTGGGAGAATTCAATCCTGCCAATTTTCACTTTCATATGATATTTCCTCATCTCAATACTCGTGTTTCTTCTTATCTTAATGTTAGATTCACATGCTTAATTAACTTTTTTTTTCTTTTAAATTTCCATAAATCATTTTAGGATTCACAGGTTGAATATATTTATACAATAATAATGATAATAAAAGAGACGCCGGTCAATCCGAAAGTTCATATGAATACTGTGTGAGGGGTGAGACCGAGCGTTAGAAAATTTCCACTAAGAAATTAGTCTAAATGCTTTTAAATTAAGTACTATGAAGTTGTTAAGAATGTTCACTAATGCATTAAAAAAAATGACTCTGATTCATTTCATGCATCTCCTACGAAATATTAAAAGTCAAGGCGGCTTCATCACGCACGTTGAAAGATTTGACACGAAAACCCATTTTCCACTCAATGCTAGCTACTGCCCACAAAGTCCCCATCAAAATAACCCACTTTGTACGAAGCTTTGGAAAAAAATTACTCTTAATTACAAAAAATAAACATTCCCCATATTTTTTGGGCATTTAACATAAAAAGCATAGTTTTTCTATTAGTTAATTTCAACTACATCCGTAAATTCTATTACAGTGAGTAAATTCAACTGTTGGTTCACGTTTGTATTGCGATACTACCAACCTAAAAAGTTGGCTCGTGGTCCTATTTTGGTATATAAATTAGGCAGTTATAGTTTAAACTTAAAGCATTAAAATATTTACTAAATACGGTTTGTTATGTCTCAAAAGATAAGTTGATTTAATTTATTATTTATATGATTAAAAAAATTAAAAAAAATTTATTATTTTTATTAAAATTATTATTTAAAATTTATATTAATACACACTAGTTAATAATATTTCATAATTATAATTTTATTTCGTATAGCACATGAATACGGACCAAGGGTATCAATTGAGTAATTATTGCTGGGGTGGAAGTGAATGTATGTAGAACTGTGGTGTACCGGTTTATTTTTGTAGTGAAGTGAATACTTTTGCAGAGCACCATGTGATCATAGGCATATTATCGAAAATGTTAATTTTTCAATATAAATAAGTAATATAGTAGGGGTTCTCATTGTCATTACCACATTTTTATAAATTTGTCCGTCTTCCACACACTCATTCAGTTTTTCCACCATCATTATTTAAATCTTAATTTCATATATCTTTCTTCATGATTTAATAAGTACTGTCAGAACTTAAAAACCGCCAGCATAAGAATCTGAGTAAGGGTGCATTTGAGATTGAAATTAAGGAGTTGGAGCTTTTAAGTTAAAGTATTAAAATATTTGATGAACATTATTTGGTGTAGTTTGATAATTATATTTAATATGTTTTTTTTATTTTTATGGTAAAAAATTTATTATATCTTTAATAATTTTATTAAAATTATTATTTAATATTTATATTTACTACATATTATTAACTTTTTTTATAATTATAATTTTTTTTACAGTAACTATAATTTAAAAAATACAACACCTTAATCTTAATCAGAACCTAATTTTCTTTCATTTTCCCACGTTTCCTCTTCTCATACATTTTCTCCCTCAAAATTCTCCTTGTTTTTTTCTCTTCATTTGTATCCTCGACTTTTAAGAATTTAATTACACGTGGCAGACGTAATAATGAATGTCTAAATTAAAGTTTCTATTATTAAACGCTCATGTTAACTACTAAACTTTCTGATTTAGTAGCTAAATCTCAATAATTCAATTTTAAATCCTTAAAAGTCAAGGGCACATAAAAGAAAAAAAGAAAAAAAAGATGAGAATTTGAATCTAGAAATTAGGTATAAAAAGAAGAAAGGAGAGTCAAAATTGAAATAAAAAAATTTAAATGTTAAAAGGAAAAGTTTAAGAGTTCATATCATTCAAAAAGATGAGAATTTTATCTGCTGCACGTTTATTAGATCATTAAAAGTTATAAAATAGAATTTTTTTTTTTTAAAAAAAAAAAAACCCACCAATGAGAGAATCCAAATCCGCCTCCCTCGCCTTCCTTTCATTAATACCACTCCCACTATATATTTCTGTCCACAAGCTCATCATCTAAATGAAAAACAACCAAAAGAACCCATAAATCAAAAACCCTCCTTTCACCTCAAAAACTTTTTTTTTTCCCCCTCGCCACCAAAAAGGAAAAAAAGATGTCTCTTAACACTACCCAAATGCTATCAACCACCACCATAGTATCCGCTGCAGCTTCTGCAGCGGCCACAGCTATGGTTATTCGATCCATTACTCATGATTACTTGCCTTTTGAGGTGAGAGCCTACTTTGTTGTAAAACTCAAATCTCTTCTTGCAAGATTTTCTAATGAGTTGACGTTAGTCATTAACGAATATGATGATGGCCTTAACCAGAATGTGCTCTTTAAGGCTGCAAAGGTTTATCTTGAACCCAGAATCCCACCCTACGTGAAGCGAATTAAGATCAACTTGCCAAACAAGGAAACCAAGATTTCATGCTCTGTTGAAAAAGATGAGGAGATTGTTGATGTCTTTAATGGGATTCAACTAAAATGGAAGTTTGCTTCAAAACAAGTCCCTACAGAGATGGTTCATCATCCGGACCATTACAACCCTGTGGTTAAATCCGAGGACAGATGCTTTGAGCTCAGTTTTCACAAGAAGCATAAGCAAATGGTCATGGACAGTTACATTCCTCACGTATTGAAGCAATCTAAAGAAACAAGCACGCAAAAGAAAACCCTGAAGCTTTTTACCTTGAGGTATGATAGGATGCACGGGATGAGAGGAGATGTATGGCAATCAGTGAATCTTGATCATCCGGCCACTTTTAATACGCTGGCAATGGATTCTGATATGAAGCAGATGATAATGGATGATCTCGAGAGGTTTGTGAAGAGGAAGGAGTTTTACAGAAATGTGGGCAAGGCATGGAAACGCGGGTATTTGTTGTATGGTCCTCCAGGGACAGGGAAGTCGAGCGTGATTGCGGCCATGGCTAATTATCTGAATTTTGATGTCTACGACTTGGAGTTGACTAATGTCAGAGGGAATATGGAGTTAAGGAATTTGCTGATCGCCACAGAGAATAAATCCATTCTCGTTGTGGAGGACATTGACTGTTCCCTTGAGTTGCAGGATAGGTTTGCAAAGGCAAAAGCTACCAATGCTATGGACTTGAATGTGATGCAACCCATTATTAATCATAATCAAGTACCTCAGGTAATCTTATTATCTCAAGATTCTCAAGTCTTGTCTTTCTTTTTCTTTTCTTTTTTTAAATAGAACTTATATGGTACATTATTTTTTTTTTCGATTTCAGGTGACTTTGTCTGGAATGCTAAACTTCATAGATGGACTATGGTCGAGCTGTGGGGATGAGCGGATCATAATATTCACAACCAATCATAAAGACAGGCTTGACCCCGCTCTCTTGCGCCCTGGTCGTATGGATGTGCATATTCATATGTCCTATTGCACTCCATGTGGGTTCAAAATGCTGGCCTCAAACTACCTTGGAATTACCGAGCATCCACTCTTCTTGGAGGTTGAAGGGTTGATAGAGAAGGTAAAGGTGACCCCAGCTGATGTAGCTGAGCAATTGATGAGGAATGAGGTGCCCGATATTGCACTTAGGGAGCTAATTCAGTTTCTTGAGATAAAGAAGACGGAAAGTGATGAAAGTAAAGCTAAAGAAGCAAAAGAAGACAGAGCAGAGGAAGCAGAAAGTGTTCGAGCAATTGAAGCTTAAAATCTTGCTGTCATGCGCATTTGATATAATCTATGCCGTCCTAAAATTTTATTTGGGTGCATCTGTTTTTGTAGTAAGATCATCAAATGATTTAGGAGCAAATTGTGATAACGCTTACAGCATTATTAAGAAAATAAAGAATTACAAAAGAAAGGTATTTTAGAATACCTCTTTTTGTATCATTTTTTTTTCTTTCTTTTTTTCCTTCTTCTTGATGTTTCTTCTTCTACCGTCTCTACCAGGTCTTGAACCTTGGTGGCTTGGATGGTTATGAAGATAGCAATCCAGCCACTAGGGCACTAGGGAGACAGTAGACATGCTCTCAAAAGATATTTTTTTAACTATGCTAAGGCAGTTAGCCCTTGTTAATTAATACGACATCAAAAAATAAAATAAAATAAAAGATTTATTCTATGCTTCTCTTTCTCTATGCTATACAAAATATTAACACAACATTTCTTTTATAAAAAAAAGGGAGGTATTTTAGAATACCTCTTATTTGGTTTCTTCTATGCTTCTCTTTCTCTCTCTCTACCAGGTCTTGAACCCTGGCGGCACAGAAATCCCAACTGGCATATACTTGCCACCAAGGGAACAAAGAGACCCAGTGACAAATTTTCCCCAAAATAACTCTTGTCACAGTGATTTGCATTCGGCATCATCACCCACCCACAGCAAAAGCAATACTTCAAATAGTAGTGTGACTTTTCTGCAGCTATGCCTTGTGAACACCACCCACAATCATGCAAGTGACATTAGAAAGACCTTAACGCATCAAAAGATCTTCCACAAACTTTTTAAGTAGAAGCAATTCTAATGAAGAATGACTAGTGAATGTGATTGGTGTATCACATAAGGTTTCCAACCAGAAAAATCAAACCATGCTTCATCACATAAAAAAGCAATAAATGGGAAAAACAAAATAAATCCAAGTTTTCAAATCTCTTTCAAAAAGAGCATTCGAGACTTTGAGCGGAAGTACATACTGTCATAGTTTTCATGTAACAAGGGAAAATGAAAGTCAAAAAGCAAGAAAATACAAACATCCTAAATCACCTTAGAACCACCGACTCTTGTGGACTAAAGGATTCCCCCTTACTACATATGCACTATTTAAAAGTTTATCCAACAATCAAATTCTTATTTGGCTATTTGTATAAAACTCTGCATCGATACATGCCTCCAGTAGCGGTGCCTGCAATATTATATAGAAAAACACAACACAGCATCAGTCTTCAGAATTAGTTTTTTTTATAAGCTCTAGACTACTTAAAACACACAAGGGGTAGCCAAGATCTTGGAAGCTCCTAAAATACAACACCAATTATGGTTCAAACTCAAGTTCACTTCATACTCAACATAAGACTTTATGAAAAATGCTATTAGGTTTTCACAAAACCTTGGAACTTTCCAACAAGACCTACACTGCACCCCATCTGAGGTCCAAAAAGGAAGTATATAGGGGCAAATCTCCAATAGTATGCACTTTATGATTCAAGCTACCAACAAGGACACCAAGATTTTCCATTTTATGATGATATATATATATATATATATATCCTAAATAAAACAAGAAGAGAGTCCACACCAAAAGTTTGCAATAGAGTAACATGCAATGGATTTTGCACACACTATCAAACATTGCCAAAATTGAAACTAATGAAACTTAGTGAATGTTAAGAGGATTCAAAGAGGGAAAATAAATCAATGAACAGAAAAATTGAGTGATATACTTGCCTCAAAACTTGGCAATTATTGCCTAGGAGGGACCAGAGTCTGTGAGTTACTGAACCTATAAGAGAGATATCTATACCGCCATTTTCATTTCTATTTTCTGGTAAGGATCATAACCTATAAGTTTGAAATCCTCTGCTACAAAAGAATCTATATCTTTCTTCTCAGGATTGATCTTCAAAATCTGCATTACAACATGGTAAGAAAACATAGAAGTACCATAGGGTAAAATGACAAAATAAAAAAAGTGCAAAAAGTATTCAATTACTCCTTTTCCATCAATCATCATCATGAGTTAACAATTTAGTCATAATAGTATGCCTATAATTATACTTACTGGAAAAGGCTTTGGCAGTTTCTGAAGTTGTTCCTCCAGAGGCCTGACATGATTGCGATAAACATGAGCATCACCAATGACATGAATGAAATCGCCAGGAGCAAGATCTGTACAACATAAAAGGAGGTCAAGAGAGTTTCCTAATGGACAAAACTCTAGCACTTAGACCAATAAAACCATTCAATTAATCCCTGCATAAGGAAATTTTCCCCTTGTACAGATTGTTCATTAGTTTCTAAGTTTCCTATACTCTTTTGATCAATTCAAATTCCCCATTCACATTGGCATAACACTCTTCAAAGAGTAAAGGGACACACTGCAAGGCTCATTATTATTTCTCATCAGAAATTACTCTTTTATCCGTTAATTATCAATGATACCCATCCAACTACTAAGTTTTAACAATTCTGCCTGAATGTGCAAACTGCAAAGTGAAACCAGTTATTGGGGAGAATACAAACCACAAACATGAGCAATCATGCATGTCAAGAGGGCATATGAAGCAATGTTAAACGGCACACCCAGGCCCATATCAGCAGAGCGCTGATACATTTGACACGATAACTCCCCATTAGCCACATAGAACTGCCAAAACAAAAGGCGAGACTCAACAAACAATGAAAGAAATAATGAGACAAAATTAAGGCAAAATATAAATGCTACCTGAGCAAACATGTGGCAAGGTGGAAGCGCCATCAATTTGAGATCAGAAGGATTCCAAGCCGAGAGTACAATCCGCCGATCATTTGGATTATTCTTAATCTTGTTAATAACATCTAGCAACTGATCAAAGCCTTGGCCAGAGTAGTCAGCATGCATGTTAGTATACCTGTAAAATTTAAGACAATTAGCAAAGCCTGAAACTCGAATTCTTGAAGGTATTGTGATCCATCATAGTAACTTGAAAAACCAGACTCCACTAACCTTGCACCAAAGTGCCTCCATTGAAAACCATATACAGGCCCTAGGTCACCCTCCTCTCTGTCTGTCAAACCAACACTGAACAGACACAAATATCAGTGGTAAGTGCATGAAAGAACAATAAATATTACCTTTTCAAAGAAAAATTAAATCCTGACACTCGCCTATCAAGATATTCCCTGGATGCATTGCCATCCCATATATGAATATCCTTTTCCTGAAGAACCTGTCATGATACTATTGTTAGAACGTAGTCCTGCTCCAGACAGAATAAAAGGAACAAACAATTCAATGGACGCCTCATCCAAATTTTTTTTTTTTAACAAAAGCAAAAGAAAAAATGATCATTGATCGATATTAACAGGTCAAGTGAAAACTAGCATTGCTATTCTAAAGCAACACAAGAAGAATTCATCTCTGACAGCGAACAAACAAAAATTATTAACGCCATGGTAAAGAAAAATTTAATCTCCTCTAGTGTGCATTCAGTTAATTCTGCCTGCCACAAAACATAGTCAGATTGTAAAACGTGCAATTTGTCAGAACACATCTTGCATAGAATAAATGAAAAAGAAAAACCTAACTTATCAACCGAACTTTTGACAGGGAACAAAGAAACTAGTATTACCACAGATTACCTGTTTAGGAAAAAAAAAAAAACAACTACAGAATATGGATCATATGCAGTGCATTAAAAAATATGACAGATGAAGTGGGACAAACTCTGAGCAGTTAAAAAAAGCTGAAACAAATTAAACAAAGACCCTCAAAATGCTAATCATTTTAACCACTCCTTGTAGCTTCATGTGTGTGCAAAGGTATGATTTTAGTGAAATGCAAACAAAAAATAAAATAAAATAAAATAATTCCTCGAAAGATCTTAACCATTGGAAGACAAAGACTGATCTGCTCTATTGCTCCCAAGAGTACATAAAAGATAAACTTTCAACAATAACATCATTACCTTGGCATTTGTTGAACCACTGATGAACCAGAGAAGCTCCTCAACAACACCTCGCCAAAATACTTTCTATGAACCAAATGATAACAATGAATGTCAACCTAAATATCAAATAAATGAGATTTTTTTTTCCTTTTTATTATAAATTGATTTTCTGACCAAGAAAGAAAGCAAAATAAAATAAAACACCATGAGTTGGCTCAATCTCTAAGACCCAAGACAATTTTAGAAAAATAGATAAGATAGACATACCTTGGTTGTAAGAAGCGGAAAAGTTGTGCGCAAATTGTACCGCATCTGTAGGAAACAAATTTGAAAAGAAGATCAGCTTCCACAAATAGTTAAACAAGACTGTCAAACGGAAACAAACTTCAGAAGCAAAAGTAGAGAAGGTTTATTGATAATAAGAGCCTGGCATTACCTGGCAACCAAATTTGGACAAAGTACCAGTTCCCGTCCTGTCATCCTTCAGATTTCCATCTGAGATGATGTCTTGAACAAGTCTTAGATACAAGTACTCCTCGTGTTTCTCAAAAACCATCTTGGGCAGGAATGAGAACTGCTTGACCTCAAACTTGTCAGAATTTGTCTTACTATCAAGGACAATATCATTGTTTTGACTAAGGGATTCCACCGCAGCACTTCTCACACGAACATAAGTACTAAAGCAATACCGAATGTTGTTTTCCACAATGGGAAAGGAAGAGTACCATGGCTGAAATACAGATGAATCAATCGATGGAATAAATGTGTCACACTCAATCCTGGTCTCAATTTCAGTAATGTGGATAGCATCACATTCAGGAGCATTGAAAGCCTCGCTGTTTCAAATGAAAACCAACATAAAAAAGAAATCATAATGAAAAAAATAAAATAAAATAAAAAGGCACTGCTATATAAAGTTAAAAAAACGAGCACACACCTAAAGATCTGGCCGCCTCCAATAACAAAAACTTTCTCAATTGACAAACAATAAGGAGAAGCAGCCAACAATTCTAAAGCAGAACCAATGCTTCCACATATCACAACATTCTCAACTGTAGCAATATCAAAACTTCCAGAACGAGTAAGAACCACATTAAGCCGACCAGGCAGAGGTCGATGCTCAAGAGGAATACTTTCCCATGTTTTTCTGCCCATTATGACTGCATTCCTTTTCCCAGTATCTGAAGTTATCTGAGTGATTTCCTTGAAGAATTTGAGATCCCAAGGCAATTTCCAGGGTAATTTCCCATCCTTACCAATACCCATATCTCTAGTTGCAGCCACAACAACTTGGTAAGTCCTCCTGGGATTAGGCTGGGTATTGACATTGCCATTAGAAAGGCTTGTCTTGGAGTCAGCAGCCATAATCGAACTCAGAGATCGACAGAAACTTGAAGATGATTGCTCAAGATGAAAACCGCACAGCCAACTTCCCTGGAAGTGCGGTATAACCTGAAAAGTGACAGAAATATTAACTACAACCAATAAAGGAAACAACTGCTGGTACATAGAAATTTTGATGAGCGAAAAAAGCAGAAAAATGCAAGTAAATTTACATATAAATTCAAATTTGTAACACGGTTACATATCCACTTAGACGTATATAGACTTTGACATTTAAGAACCTTCCAAACCGCACGACATACTGATCACGCATCCCCATTTTGAAAACAAACAAAATCTAATTGCCAATTTAGCTATTGCAATTTGATATTTGATATAACGCGTAACTGCACAGAAGATTCAGCAAAAGCAGCACACTTTTGCCAACATAAAGAAGCAAGTAATGCAATCCTATCATTTATTGCCAAATAATATATAGCCCAAGAATTCATTTCTGCTAACAAGCAAGCACACAAAAACGGATATATCCTTCTTGCATTAACAAGTGTTGCATGTCAATTCACAAAAATTCCTCTTTTGCATTATGAATTCAATTTTCCCAGGAAAGGTGTAACTCACAATACCACCCTAGAAAATTGATCAAAATTAAAAATAAAAAAATAAACCAACCGGAGCAAATCCTCAACGTTTGCTGCAAAAAAAAATAAAATAAAATATACAATGCATGATCACATTTATAGTCAAAAAGGAAAATATACACAAAAGAAAATTATTTACAACACCAAAATGAAAGAAAGTAGAATCATCTTCACAAAAAAAATAATAATAATAAATAAATAAATAAAACAACATCTCCGTCAATTAAAATAAAAATTCTCAAAAATTAAAAAAAAAATGAAAGAAAGTTACCGACCGATCTGCAAGCGAGCCGCAAAATCTTGATCTCTCACGCCTAAAAAAAAAGAAAAAAAAAAAGAACCTACCAAAATAAATGAAAAATGACGAAGAATTAGGGTTTCAATTACAAAAAAAAAAAATGCGAGTGTATTTTAGTTTCAGAAATGTGAGTAATTTTCACGAAAATGAACTAAAATGAGTGCGAAAGCTGTGAGCCAAGGAAGCTAAAATCACTTTTTCTTCACTGACAAATTTTCCTTTTCTTTTATTTTTTTGTTTTTCTTTTGTTTTTAATTTTTCATTTTTTTTATATAAAGTTTCAGATAAAAAGCAGAGGAAAAGGGGAACACACTGAAATAAGTTTGAAACGACACAAAATCCAAAAGCACGTTTGACGCGGAATTCCGCCAAGGCGAGTGTATGGTTTGGTAAGGGTTATTTTATTTATTTATAAGCACCCCTATTACTTTTTTGCCCCTATTTGCCGATGTATTTACCTATTATATCCTTTCGTTATTCATGTACCTACCCGTGATACTGATATTTTGTTCATTTGTTGCCATTGGGCAAACAGCATTAAAAAGTGAAAAAAATAAAAAAAAGGTTTGAATTTCGTTAATATCCTGAATTTTACTAATATATATATATTAAACTCTTTTATGAGAATAATATTGTAATACAATTAAGAATGGATAAAAAATTAAGAACGGATTATTACTGTAATACAATTACAAATTTAGAATACAAAATTAAATGCCGTATATAAGTCATTCTTGTACAGATCATGTGAGTAAAAACAATAAATAGTAAGTAATTTTTTACGTGCCATAAATTATTATAATGTCAAATCATATGTCATATCACTTGAGACATGTATATTGTGCATTTAAATTTTGTGAGCATAATAGATCTCTCAAAGTTACGTCTAAGTTAAATAAATTGTGAAACATGAATTTTGTTATTTATTACCAAAAAATAATGATATTTAAAAAAAAAATTGAGGATAAGCAAAGCCAATTTGCCAATTTTTTTTAGCCCAAATAATACTGATTTGTTATAACCTTATCATGTCAACTAATTTTAATCTTATCTTTATCATGTATGTTGTAATGATGTGGTCATAGTGAGGGATGGATTATTATTCTAATGGATAATGTCATTGATATCCCTTTTAAAATTTTGTTTAATTTACGAATCTACACTTTCTATCTCAAATGAGAAAGTTTTTTTAATTGGAATAGTTTTTCATTTTTTTCCCCTTTTGAGGTTGAGGGTTAGGTTGAGCAATATATAAATTAAACTTGTAGTCCCTATCTCTCTCAAAATATGAACTCAAATAGTTAAAAAAAAAAATTGTTTGGATATAATTTGATTAAACTCTTGGGAGATTTTGAAAGAATTTTTAGGTATTTTAAAACTACCGAAATTAGACTTATCAACAACTATTTAGTTGAGTTAGTTGGCACCTTCCTCCTTATATTTAAAGTGGATGATTCAAGTTAGATCTTTCTATATGATCATGAATCTTCTTTTCATGTGATTATTATAAATTACCATTAAACTTATACACATCTTTATAGGACTAAGCTTTTATACCACAGTCCTACCATACCCCCTCTTTTGTTTTTTGTGGCTCTACCATTGTAAAATTTCATTTAACCCCTTTTACTCATTGTTTTTTAACTTTGCTTCACAAATATTGAGCTACTTTTTCGGGTCGAGGTTCGAGGTCGGACTGCATCCAAAAGTGAATCATGAAAATTATCTTCAACGATCAATCAACTAATCCGTGTCAAGTTCGAGGGTCGATCGGGTCGATGGCAACTTTCCAAAGCTTTCGATGAGGATGGTTGAAGATGAAAAAGAGAGAGAAAATTATGGAGTGGGAAAAAACTGGATTTTGGTCAGTGGGGTTTGTAGGTTGGTCGATCCGGTTAAAATTTAATCTCAAAATTATAAAAGAGAGAGGTATTGTGATACATGTATAATATAAAATAAAATTTTGTAAATAATAAATAGTATAAGGTGTTAACTAAAAATTCATATGGATGCAGTTGAAAGTAACTTAATATTTGTAAAATGAAGTTTAAATAAAATGAGTGAAAGGATGGTTAAATGAAATTTTACAATAATGGTATGGTATAACTATTGTACTGTAGCTGAACCCCTCTTTATATTATATAAAACAATTTTTTCATAAATCTATGTGTAAATGAATTTTTACCATTGTTTATGATAGGAGGTGAGACTAATCATGCTTTATCCTGTTAGTGTTTAATTTATATTTAGGTTTTGAAATAAGTTCAAAATTCTATATTGTAATGATTTGGTCTAATATGAATGAGGTATATTTGTCCTCATCGTTTTTTTTTTTAATAATTGGTGTTTGTCCTTTTGTTAATATTAGAGAAAATAAATTGTTTTAAACTTATTGATGAAGTTTATGGATTTATCTCCAAAATAATGATTTTATGAAAATAAAAACAAAAATAACTACATATTGTCCAAGGAGTTCCTCCTAATTTCCTAAATGCAAAACTTTATCAATGGTTAAAAAAAAAAGGGGTAAGTAGTCCTCCAAATCTAATTATTTTTATTATTAATTTTTTAAATATTTATTATCTTTTTTATAGATGCTAGTGTTGTCAAGAAAGTAGAAGAAATATTTAATGTAATACTAATAATAACCCTTTATATCAGTTTTCAGAAGGAAAAAAAATAGAAGCAAAATTTCATATTAGTCACAAGAGTATCTAAGATATTAGACACAAATCTTAGTGGCATTTTCGTCATTAAACATTAATTGAATGAAAAAAGTTAGTTTAATTTTTTTTTTTTTTTAATTTCAATAGCGAAAAATGGCGAGCCCAAAAGAGTAGAGTCCAAAAGCATAAAATAAGGCCGAAAACGGTGCCGCTTCGCCTGCAAAGGCGGGAAGCTGTATGCAACC
Source organism: Atalantia buxifolia (assembly GCA_030444775.1). Taxonomy (NCBI): domain Eukaryota; kingdom Viridiplantae; phylum Streptophyta; class Magnoliopsida; order Sapindales; family Rutaceae; genus Atalantia; species Atalantia buxifolia. Next base: position 23,343,302 of record CM059838.1, read on the forward strand.
AATAAAATCATGACAGCTGTTAATAAAATAGAGTTGTACCAACTGTGAGATCTTAACCGTCCACTTGTCCCTAATCCAAGGGTCAAAGTCATTGTCAATGTCATTTACTCATTTAGCGTTTTGGTTGGTTGATCAAAGATACACTATTACTTGGACGTCTTAATTACTCCAACGCGTACAATGTTATCGTGAGATTATTTTGATTTATGAAATTTTCGTAGGGCAGTTAGCATATCAGGAGAAATTGACGATGTTTTTGCCTGATGTTGACGTGGCAAGCGGTGATTGGCCACAAAGCACAATCGCAAACAACGAGTCTCGGTCCGAAACACAGCGGATTGGTATGTTTTCATTTGCGGGAAACCAATGTCTGTCTTAGCTCTAATAAGACAATGTTGGGTGGGTGAGACAGAGATTAATTTCTAATTATTTATGTGAAGCGAAGATAATATAGAAAAGTTTTGGTGTAAATATTAAATTTACTAAGATAAGATAGAAAAGTTTTGATGTCAAATAAAAAAACATGCAATGTCAAATTAGTACAAAACATTGTTTTTACATAAAATATGATCTGACAAAATTATTAGAATTTGAGGCACAGGAACAACTATTGGGCAGTATTTTATAGATTATTGATTTTACATTTTAGTCACATATGTGTAAGCGTAACGGTAGCCATCATAATCAAAGCATATTATAAGCATTTTAACTCACTAGCTACAATATTCATCACCAATCAATAAAGTACAAAGAACTAATTCCAATTAAAAGGATTCTGGTACCAGTCATGATCACAATAGATAATCTAGGACCACAAAGAAACTTTTCTTTTTTGCTTAATATTTGTTAAAAGTGCTTTTTTTTTTCTTTGGGGTAAAAAAGAAAATCAATAGTGCTTTCCCATTGCTACTAATCTTATTGGCTGGAACCAACTCACCAAGACCAAATCTTAGACTATTTTTTAGAGATTACATGCATGAGTTAATAGTTATGACACCAAGCATGCCTTTTCTCCTTTTGTTTGCTTGTTAACGCTTAAAACAAGGTTTATTAAGAATAATCTTTTCTTATCAGATAACTTCATATGCTTGTCTGATCTGCTTGCAATCTGGGTGATAATTGTTCATGGACAAATTGCGATGGCCGATGGGCATATTTTTATTTGATTGATCTTTTTAAGACTTTGTTTGATAGTATGGTGCTGTGGAATGAAAACCGTAACTACTTAGAGAAAGTTGATGGGTATTTAATTTAATAAATATCACTGATCATCAACTTTGGAATGCAACTATTTCGGCAACTAAAAATATCACCAAAAAATTTTTTAGATGAGATTTTACTATTTATTTAAAGAGTTTATCAATAAAAAGAGTATTTTTATACTCTTCAAATAAAATTGTCATTTTCTCTCTTCAATATTGAAAAAAGAGAATCAAGGTTTTCTTTTAAAGAATCTTATTTAGAGAATCTATTGATTCTTTAATTTAAAATTATATTATTTTTTATCTCAGTATTCTTGAAGAAAAAGAATTAAAGAAATGTCATGATTACTACTATGTTGGTAGAAAAAAAGTTTGATTGAAATAAGATAAATTTATTTTTATTTAAAAAGTCTTTTGAGAAATTACTTATTTTTCAAGTCTTCTATTTGCCACATATACAAGCAAGTAAGTATTTAAACAATTAAATTAGAATTTGTTGATGCTCTAAAATACCAAAAAATTCAGACCCTAAATCGTTTTAGTAACATTATAACATATGATAATAACATATTTGTAATGCATTGAACAGTGTCGACATGATCTTTCATGTTACAAATATGACAATATAAAAATTATTTGAAAGCTAATTTTGTGAATTGACTAACGAACTAATTAATAATAATTGCGTGATGTAATGTCATAGTCTACAAGAATGCACCCATCACACAAAAGTAACGTGGATTCAACTGTTATCAATCCCACCAACTTAAGGAAAAATTTTGGATCATTATCAGTGGCTTTATTTCCCCTATCGTACGCGTTCAGTCCAAGCAAGATCGGTTTCATTTCTTTTTCTTTTTCTTTTTCCTTTTCCTTTTCCTTTTCCTGGTAAATACAAAGTACACGTTGACGTCTCGTCAAAACTTCATTAATCACTCCAAGTAACATACCAATTTTTTTTATCCTCTTTTCTTTTTCTGGGGAATATTTATAGGCAAAACGTAACACTATTTAAGTGTATTTCACAATGGGATTCCTATTGGATACAGAGTAAATTGTCACATCAATTATTATCCTAACTTTGTATGCGTGGAATTATATTTATTCTTGAGAGTTATTACTTGTAGCCTACGAAAACCCTTTTCTCCCTTTTGAGCAATTGAATATATGGCCCCGGCCTCCATGAGCATTAGTAGCGGTGAAAAGAGCGAATCCGATTGAAGTTTTCAATTCAATGATGCATTTTGTAGGCCATTAGTTAGACAAATCACCAAAAGTTGCTTTCTATGCTTCGAAAAAACTTTCACCTCCTTAAATAATGAGATTCCCATATCTTATTTAAAAATTTGCCAGACATTGTCGTATCACCGGATCATATCTGCTACGACTTTTAATCCCTCGCAATGATTGTGAACAAAATCACTAACTGTTTAAGTACTATAGACAAACACTTGAGCTGTTGTGGCTTCAACTTTGAGTAAAAGCACGATACAAGTTCCATGGCATCAGGCATAAGTAAATTAAATTGGGTAACCTCCGGATCACTGTGATGCATTGAACATACTTCCTCAATACAACTTAAAGTACAGTATAATCATTGTAACAACTCCATCAGACAAAAATTTGGAATGATGCTTAGTGATATCCATGCAGGAGAGTTTGAATTGTTGAGATTCAATTTTTGCAGTTGTAGTCAAGAATCCAATGGGATGTCAAACAAAGCTGAAATATAACATTCAGCAGCTAATAGAAAATCAGTAGCTAATAGAATTTGACACGTGATTGTTTCATGGAAAAGCAAATCATAAAGTTAAGTGTGCCTTACAAGTATCTGCATTCAAAGACCTTCAAAGAACCGCATGTGGTCTTCGAATGTCTCTCCATGCCGGATTTTGGACACTGACCCATCTTCTTCAACCTGAAAATATTGTCCAAATTCTCAGACCTTTTTTTTTTTCATAAAAAATTTGTAAGGTCTGCAAAAAGCGTTTAAAATTTAGGATGAATTCTGAATTTAACACCCAAAGATTTCCTTGGAAGAAGAATTATATGAACATTCAAGTGAATATTTGTTATGGATAAAAGATAAAAGCTAATGAGAAAAAATACACACGCACACAAAAAGAAATAACTCATACAGCAGTCAGCACATTGGTAAAATTATGATAGAAATCAAAGCTCCTTACCCAGTACTCAGGTGGGCGCATCTTCAGATTGTAAGTTGATGCCATGCTCATGCAGTAAGCCCCTGCATCATGAACAACCAGACCAGCTCCCTGCAAGTGAAATCTTGATTAGAGAAGGCAAGAAAATTATACCTCCAATCAGCACATTAAAACACTAGCACATTACCTTAGCAGGGGTAGGAAGTTCTCGTTCCTTCCCCAGGAAATCGGCAGACTCGCAGACAGGACCCACCACATCAAATTTAGAAATTTCAGCATCTTGAGGTGCTGGAGAAACCAGCTCTATGTGCTGCAACCAAATAAGAACAGGTCAACTGGAATCAATGTAAACAGTACAGGTTTAAGTACACAAGAAGACATATTCAGTCAAAAATACTAAGTTAACTAACAATTCATGTATTTGAAAAATAGAAGTCATCAACAGAAATAAGAACGGCGACCCATCTCCTCAAATTGGATCCTTGTTATGACATAAATGTCTAGTGATAAACAGAAGAAGGTGACATCAATTACTTCCACAATTGGAGGATGAACCGTTGATAACTAGGAAAAGTGTGAAAATTCAAGCAAACTGACCACAGGACAGGAATGGGTGCCTTCCATAATCAAGTATATTGATGCATCTTCTACCATACAGATAGAAAAGCTTCCTTGAAAGAAAAGAACTTAATTCAAAGAAGAGGACAAGCTGTAGCGATGCTACACAGATTTCCATGTATATGCCAATCAATAAAGGTACAAGGAAACAAATGAACTAATTTTTCAGACGTCATCAAGTAGTAATCAGCATTTGTTTACACGGATACTTACTTGATAAGCATCATAGAGACTTGGACGGATAAGTTCAGCCATGCTGCCATCAATTACAATGAAATTTTTTGTTCCATTAGTTTTAACCCCAGTGACATGATTAACCAAGCAGCAAGTATTTGCAATGAGTGATCTCCCTGGTTCAATGATGAGATTCAGATTTCTCGACAGAACCAGCTCCCTAACCTACAACAACCAACAATAAAAACGTGTAAAGTTAACCCATATAGTCAACATTAGAATTGGCAGGGCATAATTATGCTTTAAACGGGGCCTTGAGATGATGTCGATTATCATGAAACCAAAGTTGTCTTTAAATCCATTAAACTTGGCAGATTGCATCTACTAATACATTTTTTCCCCATCATTGTTTTGGATAAATATGTGCAGAGTCCATCATAAATGTAAAACACAGAAGGAACTCTCATTTTCACATATGATAATCAAATAATTCAAGATCAGATGTTATGAAGTAATTTGCAGAGTTTTAAAATCTGTTACTGACGGTGTCAATCAGATTTCTGGGTTTGGGAAGGACAGCACCAGTGTGATAATAGTCTATTCCTAAACCACCTCCAATGTTCAAGTAATCAACTTCAAAGCCTTGGGCACGGATTTTGTCAATGTAATTGACCATAAGAACTGCAGCATCCCTGAATATGTCCACCTGAAAAACAGTAAAAAAACCAGCACCAGCCGTTAATCAAACAGATCAAGAAAACTATCATAAATACCTTATGACAGAAACAACTCAAAAACCACGTCCCTTCCCCCAAAAAAAAAAATCTTTTCCGTTTCCGTTCTCAGTCATAAATAACACAACTTCATAGAAATTCAATTCAAGACTTCACATTAAACCACCACCTGACAGTTAAAATGCCTTTTATTAATGGTGTGTTGTAACAGTTGAAATTTAAAGATATCAGACATTTGATGTTCCTTTAAGCGTTTGGTGGAGGCAACCCATCAACTCTAGATACTGGAAGTAGATTGCTCTCCAAACAAAGAATTAAGTCATCCCTTCATTAGAAGGTCTGCAGAATCTAGTTTACCAGGTCCAATTCGTTGACCCGGACAATAATATAATATCGCAAGAAAAGCTTGTCGCATGAAGATTCTTTCTAGCCTATTAGATGCATTAGTATCCATTTTCATATCCATAAGTCAATGAGTTACAAACAATTCTAACAAGGATTTTCAACTTTCTTCCTAAATTTTGGAATTAAAAAAGAACCACCAATAAGATTTTACACAAACCATACGTTTACCTCATAAAAAGCTTTAAATTGAAAAATGATATCAAAAAGTAACAGCGAATGAGCAAATTATTGTAAACGACCTTGGTAATGGTGGAACCAAGATGGCAATGAGCCCCCACAAGCTTCAACTCATTAGGATGTGCCTTCACGGCATCCAAAAACCATTGCAACTTCTCATTCCTAATGCCAAATTTAGAGTTCTTGTTCCCAGTAGCGACATAAGGATGGACCTAATAAAGAATACAAATATACAGTATGAAAGAGAATTTTACAGTAATGATTTGAATAATTGTTGATTTTGCTATATAATTCAAATAAAATTTGTATAAAATCAACAGCCTAAACTCAACTTTGTCCTTAGATATTGAAAATAGTACCATATACCTCAGTATCACGAACAATATAGCAATAACATGAAGACATAGAACATAATAGATTAATCTTATCACTTGTTATGGAGGTGAGAAGTAAGTCCGCTAGGCCTGATAATGCAGGCAGTGGCAATATTTTCAAAATGATGATGGTAACCCGAGGGTGGTTCAAATGGTGATGGTATTACAAGGATGGTGCAAAATCATAAAGGCTGAGGTGGGAGGCACAGAATCTTGTGTGGTATAAATATTAATCTAATGACTACCGTTACAAATATAAATGTAGTAGAAAATGTCAAAGATGCCTCTGAAGTTCAATTATCATTGAAGAAAAAATTTAAGCTCATTTGGCAGTCTTCCAGTCAATCAAATGTATTTGCCGTGCACCATTGTCATATACTCACTCATCCTTGAGCTACATACAAATCTAGTCACATAGCAGCACCGACCTTCTTTTCACATACTATTAGCTCAAAATCAACAATGCCTACACCAATTCTCACATTCAAACTTTTTAACAGATAAAACTTTCTAAACAATTATCTATTATTTATGAATTTACACATTTTAAGAATGCAATAAGTTGAAATTGTTCATACATATCACAGCAAGGTTACTACAAACCTGAGGATCCACATCAGGATTAATCCGAAGCAACACATTAACCTTCTTGCCAGCAATTCTTGAAGCTACAACAATATTTTCCAAGTCAAACTCACTATCAACATTAACAAACACACCCTCTTGTGCAGCCAGCACCAAATCCTCCAAAAGCTTCCCATTCCCATTAAAGATACACCTGTTGATCATCACAATGAACAATATCCCCAAAAAATAATTGTTGAGCAAATCTTCAGCTTCTCCTTAATAGCTGGAAGTTCTCCAACAAAAGTATGAGCTAATGGTACTAAAGAAACACAGAAATTCATAAGTAGACACAAAAATGTACGAGATAACAAATGTACGACATAACATTACTTGGTGGGATCAAATCCAGCTCGAAGAGCAAGCCTCAGCTCATTGCCACTAACAAGAACAGCTCCACAACCCAATTTTCTCAAATGTTCCAAAATCTTGTAGTTATTATTAGCCTTAATGGCATAACCAATGATAGAATTCAGCCCCTCAAGGGCTTGTTTATAAGCCTCCACATTTCTAGTGATCTGAGGCTTACTGTACAAATAAAAAGGTCTTCTTTCAACTGTCTCCATGACATCTTGAACTCTAACATCTTCACAGTAGAGAAAGCCGTCAGCTTTCTTGCTGAAGCAGTGCTCGACTGGGGCTGTGTGTGTCTGGGATTTCGCGGGGTTTTGGGAGAGGACTGCTTTGAGAGTGAAGGGTTTTAGGGTTCTTTGGAAGTTTAAGGTGGTTTTGAGGGGTGAAATGGGGATTTTCGGAAATGGGTTTTGGGTTAGGGCTTTGGAAAGAGAGGCTGAGTTTGAGAAAAGCTGCGTGGCGGCCATCGGTGAACAATTGAGGAAGATGGAGACACACTTTTGTCTGTTACAAACAATTCACTTCATTTATAGTTGGAAAATGGAGTCAATATTTTTCCAAGGGGATAACATCTTAATCCCTATATTTTGGATTAATCCCAAATAAGGATATAAGTTTTATTTTCTTTACACAGATCTCTATTATCAATTTATTATTCCCAAATATTTTACGTGAATGAAATCAATAATTTAATTATTATATTCTTAATCTTAAATCAGATCATCAACGTGTTTTAACTAATAGGTAAGAGGCTCAGCCTAAACAATTTTTTAAGCACACTCTTGGTGAAAAAATTTGGTGGACTATTATCTTTTTTTATTAACCAAAAGGTTATCCATAAAGTGGCATGATAATAGAGTCAGTATCTTATCCTTCCCTAGGCGTGACTTGCACCGCTTATCAAAGTAGTATAAAATCATCTTAATTTTAAAAGTTTATGCTAAAACTCATAGATTATTACACACCATTATCTTTAATTACAAATCTACTATTTTTTTTTAGTTATAAATCTAAAAAAACCTTTTAAATCAACTACGTGATGACATATATTAAGCATTTAAGTTCATATAATTTTATGAAGTTTATTTGATGTACAAAATTCACCTTTTTATTATTATCTAACGAAACCTTCTAGATTAATTATTTGATGGCATATTCTGGATATTTAAGTCCACAACAATCTCTCTCTCTCTCTCTCTATATATATATATATATATATATATAAGAAAATCAAATTATTAAAATAGCTACTAAAGAAGAGAAAAAGGTTTGATGTGGTAAGGGTGTTAAGAGAAAGTTGCGAAAATTGCTTTGACAAAAACTAACCTTTCAAAATTTATTAAAACTGGCTCTGAAAACCTATTTCAAAAATTTATTAATGCGGAATCAAGCGCAGAATAATCATAGAAAAATAAAGGACACAAGATTTACTAATTAAACCTACATCCACGGAGCAAGAGAAAAATAATTGTATTACTAACAATTATTTGAGTACAAATTTTAAAGAAATCTCACTTTTCCGTAACCCAAATAAACACCTTTTCCAATTGCACACTCGTAACTCTTAAAAGCTTAAAACTTAATAAGCTTAACAAATTTTGGGATGTAATGAAATGAAGAAATGCTCTCTATTTATAGGCACCACGCTTGCACCTAACATCCAATTTGCATGCAATTATTTCAAGGATTTCGGCCACCATTTCTACCTTTTGAAAAACTCTTCAATTGCATCATAAAAGTCTTCATAGACTTGCAAAAATTCTTCAAATAGTGCAGGATTGTCAAATGCCAAAAATTCTAAAACTAGCAATTTGGTGCCGACTTTGAAAAATTCACCAAAGTTCTTTGACTTTTCAACTATATATTTTTGGGGTGTCAATAAAATCATGTCTCAAGATTTGAAAAGTTACTTGCGATTTGAAGAATCTTGATGAAGATTTCAAGGCTATGAAAATATCATTTTTTCTACCTTGATATATGGGAAAAATCATCTTCAAAGATGTTTTTCCATTGACTAATGATAATAACAAGAGATTGGGCGATGGAGAAAAAGAAGAAGCGTGGTGGAAAGAATTCTCGATCTAAATCAAGAAGCGAAAATAGCTCGAGATGAGTGTGCCTTTTGTCATGAAAAATTGGAGGAAAGATTGTCCAAAGGCTCAAAAGAGATGGGAAGAAACCAAAAATTAAAACATGGCACGTAAAGATGAAGACTCGATTATTCAAAGTATTACTTTCTAAATAATGTGGAGCAACCTACCATTTTGCTGGAATTGCGCGGTTGTGAAAGATGAAAAGCTCAAAATGTTTGATGGAAGTGAATAAAGTTAGATGTTTTATTGCGTTAGAAGGCTAAAGTGTACAAGTTACATTGAAGATGGCTTGGGGCTATGGTTCGCAAGGTGTTGCTCACAATTTGTACTATTTGAAGGGAGGTTCAAATGTTCCGAGGCGCACAATGACACCATCGAGCTATGGCATGTACGTTTGGGACATCTTTGGAGAGAAGTCTTTGCAAACTCGATGAAGCACGGACTCTTAAAAGGTACCAAAACCCGTAAATTAAAGTTTTGTGAGCATTGTGTAGTAAGCAAGAAAACAAGGGTCAAGTTTGAGTACGGCTAATCACGATACTCGTGAGATTGAATATGTTCACAAAGTGATGTATGGGACCAACCAAGACCGCATCAATTGGTGGAAGCCATTATTTTGTTACATTTGTTGATGATAGACGTGTGTGGGTGTACACATGCGAAAAGGATGAGGTCTTGGAGACTCAAGCGCGAAAGATCAAAGTATTGCGTTCGACAATGGGGTGAATATATCGATCCATTCTTGCAAGTTTGAGGGCATAAAAAGACATTTCACGGTGGATAGATATAATCGCTTTCTTGGAGAAGGTCGATGTATGTTATCTAATCTTTGGTTTAGATAAAAATTTTGGTGACAGCAAGTTAGTCATTTTTGGAGGTAAAACTCTATGGAAATGTGATGCGGAAAGCATGCACAAGATATGATTCTCTTCGTATATTCGGGTGTCACTTATTATCATGTCAAAATGGCGGATCTCGTTAGTAAAGCTATCTTTTGGGATTCAAAGGTGGAGTAAAAGGCTTAAGCTTTGGGATCTCGAAGATAAAAAGATGTGTGTAGCAGAGATGTCACGTTTGATGAAGCTTCAATGATAAAAGCTTCAAGTTCTCGGAGTGGAGAACATAATTGCGGCGGGTGGAGTTTGATGCAACTCCATATGTTTTTCTACATCGAGAATGACTATGGAGGTCAGAGTTGAAGAAGAGATTGTTTTTCCGATGTCCCACAAAATGAAGAAACAATCGAAGATGTAGATAATGATGATTTTATTGTTCAAGAAGAGATAAAGAAACCTGGGTGGCTTACATTTAGCCTATGCACTTCCAATTATTGATGATGACATCCCCAACACTTTCGGTGAAGCATTTTATCTGAAAGTGATGTGGAAGTTAGATGGAGGAAGAGATGAAATCTCTTGTAAAGTTACCAAAGGGAAAAGGGCTATTGGCAATAAATGGGTCTACACCAAGAAGCAAGCATCTCCGAATCAAACAACTCCTCGATACAAGGCAAGGCTTTTGGCAAAAGGTTTTGCTCGGAAGGAAGGTATTGATTATAATGAAGTTTTTCTCCGTAAAACATACTTCCATTCGTTTCTTGCCTTGGTAGCTGAATATTGAGTTAGAGTTGGCTGTTGGATGTTAATGCGTTCTTACATGGAGATTTAGAGGAGGAAATCTACATGACTCACCTTGTGGTTTTTTGGAAAGGAGAATCATGTGTGTAGGTTGATTAAATCTTTGCATGAAGCAATGTTTACAAAAGATTTGATCAATTTATGTAAATTCACCGAAGTGAACAATCAATTGTGTTTACTTTAAAAGACTACTAGATGGAGCTTTCATCTATTTGTTACTCTATGTTAATATGCTTATAGCTTCGAAGAATAGAGATGAGATCGAGAGACTAAAGAAAGTTCGAGATGAAAGACTTAGGTGATGCACTGAGAGAATACTTGGGATGGAAATTCGTAGAGACAAGAAGAATGGGAGCGTATGGTTGACTCAAAAGTCTTATTTGAAGAAAGTGCTAGAAAGATTCGGTATGGATGACAAAACTAAAAATGTACACCTCTAGCTCCTCATTTCAAATTAAGCTCTTCTTCATGTCCTAGAAGCAAATTAAAAGTACATGACTCATGTTCCATATGCATCTTTGTGGGTAATCGATATATGCTAAAGGCACGATATATCTCAATGAGCAAGTAGATACATGCACAATCCAGGGTAAAAATCAGCGGCTTGCGGTGAAATTCTCCGATAAACGGTTGATGTTGGGTTATTGTTCAAGAAGGATTATGATCAACAATGTGTTGGGTATTGTGATGATTTTTATTTGAAGACCTTGACAAGCGAAGATCAACAACAGGCTACGTATTCACATTGGGTGGAGGTCCGATTAGTTGGAGGTCGATTCTACAATCGATAATTGCTCTGTCTACTACGGAAGCAGAGTATACGGCAGAATGAAGGCAGTAAAAGAAGCTATCGGTTGAAAGGCTTGTTAAGTGATTTGGGAGTAATCCAGGAGAACATTGCGGTCACGTGATAATCAAAGTGCGATATTCCTCGCGAAGAATCAAACATATCACGCTCGGACGAAGCACATAGATGTGAAATATCATTATGTGAGGAGATTATCGAGGCGGTGTTGTGTTGTTGAGAAAGATCAATACCAAAGATAATCCATCGAGATATGTTGACGAAGGTAGTTTTGAGTTAAGTTTCAACATCGCTTGAAACTAATTCAAATCCTTCGATTGTGTTAAGTTCTTTCCTTCGGGAATTTTGAACTACGGTTGGCTTGATCCCAAACACGTGGCGATTCACCACTTTGGGGATGATGATTGGTTTTTCGATTTGGACAAACGAGGTGGAGAATTGTTGAAAAGTCAAAGAACTTTGGTGAATTTTTCAACAAACACTTTAAAACTTTTGACTCACACCTAAAACACCTTTTCAACAACACGTTAGCAACTAAACCGAGCCAACGGAGATCATGTTTTAAAATAAATTTTAGAAATCCAGTAGAAACTTTTATTGAATTCTTAATATTTTTGTTAAAAAAGCAACGCATTTTTCCAAAAATCTTTTTTCAAACTCTTTTCCATTGAATAATAACAAGGACTGGTGAAACTTCTAAACCTGAAAAATAAATAAAATGAAAGGAAGCAAAGTAACTTGTTAATTAATGTCTAGTCTTTCTAAATAATGTAAAAGCTTTCAAAAGATGAAAAGAAATGTGTAAAGTGAATAAAGAGATGTTTTATTGCGTTAGAGTGTGAGTACAAGGGCTTGCTTTTGTGCTCTCTCGCTATAGGTTCATACCTGGATAAATCTTTACATACTGAAGGTATGCTATAAACAAGATAGTATTTACAGACAAATCTTTTTGAAGGGATAGATATACAAAGTAGGTCTTCTTTTGAGCAATTTATATTTTTGGTTTCATATTGGGATATCCCATATAATGCTTAATCTATTAATAATTAATTCTGACATAGTTAGGTCATTTAAAAATTGTATAATATATACTTGTTTTTCTAATGCTATCTTTGCAGCTTCTTGTCTAATTTTTAAAATTAAATATGTCGGAATTGGATATTCTCTCTTTGGAAAAAAAGAAAATTCTCATTTCTCGAGCTCATCCCATTCTTTTCTTGTTATTGATTTTTGTTTGTTCTAGTTATTATGATTTTGACTGTTTTGTGCATGATGTTTATCTTGTAATGCACTGATTTGTCTTTATAATTCTACATTAATAGTTTCTAATGCAATTATTTTTTGTCTACATACTTCCATTTCATTGTTTAAATAATATCTTGAAATCTAATTAGGCAACCCAAGAGGGGGGTGAATTGAGATTTTAAAATATAAGCAATTAAAACTTAATGCAAATTAATCAAAGCAACTAAATTCGAAATAAACAAATTAAAGTGCAATGAAAAATAAAGAGATAGGGAAGAGAAAACAAACACAATGATTTTTACGTGGTCCGCAATCCTCGCCTACGTCTACGCCTCCAAGCTCACTCGGCTTGAGGATTTCACTATCCAAGCCTCCCAAGACTTCAAACGATTACAATTGACTTCCAAGGTGTCAATGGACCTTTATAACAAGACATTATTCCCAATCTCTTAACGTAAGTGTATCCCAACACTTACAACCTCTCAAGGATAAAGATTACAAATGAATTTTTTCTCACACAATGTGTTTGATTACAAATGAAAGCTCAATATATGAATCAAAGAAATAAAAACAAGTTTAAAGCTCAATAATAGATGTATGTTCACTAGCAAGCTCAATAATAACTCTTGGATCTACTCTTGTTTGAATTTGAATAAGCTTATTTATAGTTGAAGTTAAAAACTAGCCGTTATTGACTTTCTGTTCACTGTCGGGTCACCGTTAACTTGATGTCGGATCGCTGTTATCCAAGATGTCGGATCGCCGTTAGTGTTCAGAGGCTAATCTTCAATTTAGTGTCCAAAGGCTAATCTTCAATTTAGTGTCCAGAGTCTAATCTTCAATTCTATTTAATTGTCGGGTTAGTTATTCGGATGTCGGATCGCATAAAATGATTCTTTACAATGAACTATTTTATAAAATTACAGCTTGGCCTCAAAACTTTATAAAATGATACTATGACCTAAAATGTTATGAAACTTTACAAATAAGTTCAATTTCAGAATTTCTAAGTAATACTTTGTTAATCCTAAAACTTTCTAAAATTATGATATGACCCAAAATATGTGAAATTAGAGTATGGCCCAAAATATTTAAATATGGTCAAATATGTCCAAATCAGAAATTCAAAATAATATTCATTAAAATAAAAAATGGCAAAACTCTTTCATTTTAGTCCACATCTTGAAAAACAATCTAATTTCATAAAATCATTTTTCCATTAAATATAAAACCTTTATAATGTGAAAATAATGATTTATTTAAAATGTATAAAAAATAATTTAAGCTTTCAAAAACTTAATCATTCTTAATTTTTTGTTATCATCAAAATCAACATTATGGAAACATATATGCTAACATATCTAATATTATTAAGCTTTCTAGTTGTGCGTGTCCTCACCTCACAATGGTTATAGAATTGTATGGTTGTTAATGATGATGATGATAATAATCTGTCAAAATTATTTAACTGTCTAGTTGATAATGTTGATGCACTATTTAAAGGATTAATTAAATGGCTAACATAATAATTTGGTCCTATTTCTTGTCTAGTGAATTCTATTGCTTCATGAAATAAATAAGAACCTCTATAGTATAGATCAGGATAATTGATTGTTAGATCAATTATCTCTCTCCACTTATTATAAATGCCTACAAAAAATGCAAAATGATTACTTTCTATATGCTCATTAATCTGTCTAAAGTAATGCATGAGTGCATTGGCTATTTTTAATTTATCTTGTGGGTTATTACAAGTTCACAAATTGTCTAAGATGCATTGTTGACAGTCTAATAATTGATACTTGCTTTTAAAATTTAAATTTGTTCTTGAAAAAAATTGTCTAAGTTTTATTGGACCGAAATTCATACATCACTCTATTCTTACAAAATAATTATTGAATAATTAGTCTTGAAAGAATATTATCGAAAATATTATCTTTACCTAATATATGCTCAAATTTTGCTTTATATCCTCTACCTATTATTACTTCTAAAAAATATATCCATCGTTTACTAATAAACAAATTTTTCTTTTCAAATTTTTTTTTGTACTTTTTATAAAATTCTATAGTACTATTACCGCCTATTCTTAGTATTATTTCATACACACTTATTTTCTTTAAAACTTTAGATATATAGCACTTGAATAATTGGTTACTGTTAACAACTTTTTAATAGAATTTGACTACAATGAGCTACATTCAAAGTAGCATCATTACTTGTGATTTATTTAGAATTTAAGGATCCAAACATTATTAACTAAAATATTGTTTTAGTCACGTGCTTCCTTTTTTTGAGTTTTTGGGTGTTATATGGGCTTTAGAGGTTTTTTCAAAACGTAGAGCTTCAAGCACCACTGTTGGGTTCATTAATTTGTAGTTAACCACTTGGGTTTAGTCCAAGTGGCCAAAACCCCTCCCTTATAAATGTGAGGGAAGGGGTTCGAATTCCTGCAAACGTATTGCAGAGGTTTAATTTAAATTTCATTTCTCGGGGCTTCAAAACTTGAGTGAAGACAATTTTTCTTCTAGAAGAGGAGTTGACATCTCTCGAATATTTGAGAGGGTTAAAAATCTGAGCAGTGTCATATCAAAATTGATGTAAATGAGTTTCAGTATATGTATGATTATAAATATCATGAGCAATAATCTCCTAAAAAAAATTTTGTAATTGATTTTAATAAGTATTTTAATAAATTCAAATAGACCAAATTTTTTTTAATTTTTTAATTATGGTTATTTTAATATAAAAATATCATTTTCCCATAATCACGAGCTAAAAGCCTAAAATAGAATTTTAATGACTAAGTGAAAGAAAAGAAGCATTGACATTCACAAACAAACAAAATAAATAGATGGCTTGTTTGTTATATTTAAAGCGTTTTTAGAGAAAACAAGCGATGTATATTAAAGTGTTTATTTGAACTCACAATTCTTTTCTCTATACCCATTTAATTAACAAGCCTATCCTATAGATTTTAAAAGTTTAATTTTACTTTATGCATGCTTCAAAAATTCAAAAATATCCCTTCGTTTATTTGCACTCTAATTAACTATCATTCTACTATTACCATCTTTCTTCTAATTTTTCCCCTCATTTCTTGAATTTTTTTCTTTGCTCATCACTCGTCCTTCTTGCACAACAACGAATTATAGAGAATAATAAAGGGCTAAATACAGATTGTAAGATATCTCTGTTAATTAACTATGATTGTTAACACCAATGGTGGTGCCAAAAATTATTTTTAGCAAGTGCTAAGTTCAAATAGTAATTTAATTCAAGAAAGTAGTCAACAAATAACATATATCAAAATAAAAATCCATTAAAGTATTTAATTCAATACACTTATAACTATCCTCGACAAGGTTTCATATGTTGAAAACGTTGAAGAATAACTTTGTTATCAAGACCACAAAATATATCATTTTTTATGTATACAACAAGACTATCATTCAACTATTGATCTCTCATCTGATTTCACAGATAACTTTTCACAAAATTCATAACTGAAATGCCCTTTCTACTATAGTTGTGGCAACTCGTAAAATTAATGTTAATGTCACCAATAAATAAACTAATAAATATAATTGATCCTTTTAAGACTCAACCAATTTTGCTAACTCACTAATCCTTTTCAATCCTAAAAATTTGTTGTCAGAACTACATCCAAAATATAACATCAAGTTGAGTTTAAAGTGCCACAAGATTCACTAAAGAAAAATCATTTGAATAAAACTGAGCAAGGTGAAGTAGTTTCTGTTTATCAAAAGCTGCAAATGAGTCATTGGGGCATAGACATATCACACAAAGAAGCAACTTAGTATTCATTTCATTGAAATGATTGCTTAATTCTTGAAGTTGCATCTCCAAAATTGCATAAAATAATTCAACACGAAAACGATGCAAATTTGTGATCTTTTGAGCCTTGCATTGTGATCTCCCTTGAGTTGGAAACAAATCATCCATATTAAGAACATCAATATTATGCTTCACACAATAAGAAGAAGTTTCACTAAGTAAAGAGTCTCATCCATTTTCTCTCATTTTTTGTAAGTTTCTTGTACACAATCAAATTAATTTTAGAGTATTCACAATGTATTGATCCTTTTTTTTGTAATGCTTGTGATAACTCATGTGCAAATCTATGTATTTTTTTTTTCATTAACAACAAGTTAAACACAAAATCAAATGATTGCATGCACTTCAATAACATTGTAGCTTGAAATCTTTGTTCAAAATTTCCCTCATTTGAAATTATCTCAAGCACATCAATAATAGATAGAAACATGGTGATTGCATGCACTTTAAAGTAACCTCTTGATTTAAACCTCGTCCACTTGAAAGTTCACCATCATCAAGTGCTTTAATAACTGCTTGAGCATGTTTCTCTTGAAGAATATCATGACGTTTTGCTAAAGCTCCAACAACATTGACTAACATTGTAATTAAATTAAAAAGAGAATTAACGTCTTCATACTTCTTTGCCACAGAAATAAGAGCCAATTGAAGTTGATTTGCAAAACAATGAATAAAACAAGCACATTTGTTGTCTTCTAAAATCAATACTTTAAGACCATTGAACTCACCTTGCATATTACTAGCTCCATCATATCTTTGTCCACACAACCTAGACATACTCAAACCATGTCTGGAAAATAGTATGTCAAATGCCTTTTTAAGTGAAATAGATGTAATACTAGTAAAATATTCAATCCCAATAAAATGCTCAACCACATAGCCATTTTTACCCACAAAACGCAAAACAATACCCATTTGCTCATTTGCAGAAATATCACAAGATTTATCAATAAGGATAGAAAACAAAAGATCACCCATCTCTTTAATAATAATATTAGTAGTTTCAACTACATGACAACTTACAATGTCTTTTGTAATCTCATTTTATGTCATTTGAAGATTTCCAGGAGCATTATCAAAAATAACAGTATTAATGTCTTCATTATGATCAGCAAGAAAGTGTAGAAGTTCAAGAAAATTCCTCTGGTTGCCTGAATCTCTAGACTCATTATACCTACAAAATGCAAGCCCTTATTTTAATAAAACCGAATGCAATCAATAGTAGCTATCATGTGAGCTCGATAATCACTTCGATGCTTGTAAGAATATATTGTGTAAGATTTCTGAATGTGTTGATTTTGATTCATCAACATTTTACATTTCTCTCTAACTTTGTTATAGGCACTACCAACATCTCCCATATGTTTAACAAACTTTTCAGGTTTCTTCTAATTTCTAAAACCTTTACCAACAAATGCATCACCACCCCTTTTATTACCAATCTCTTCTTTAAAAATATAACAAAAGAGACAAAATGCCGCATCTTTTTCTATGCTATATTCCAACCAAGGTCCAAATTTCCCAAACCAACTACCACCAAACCACCTTTTTTGGTTTCCAAAATCTGAAAGTTTGAAGCTATGATTTTTAGGTTGAATAAGACCACTCTGTAAGTATGCTTTTCACACTTGATTTTGAATATTATAACTATAACAAGATATTAGAATTCGCAAACCAAGATGTGTAGAAAGATCTTGTAAATTGAATTCTACATCTCGATTTGAATTGTATTTTGCTTTCTTCGGAGAAGGTTGTGACAATAGCTTTCATGAGTAATATTTCTCCATAACTGTGACAAATAAACACAATTAATTGTGATAATTTAAAGAGAAACCGAAGACAGTTTTCACGTCAAAATCTAAAAAAAAATGAAAAATTACAAAATATTAATTTAATAAACCAATGACCCACCTAAATTCTCAACCAATAAACTAACCCATCACGACATCACCCATGGCATTGTTATTCTATTATTTAGAATCAGTAAAGTTAAAAAGCATTGCCACTTTATCAACCTATGAAGCATTGCCACAATAAGTGAAAGCTAATAATATTATTCAATTCAAAAAAGCATAAACCAATTCAAGAATTAGAACATTAAATCATGAAGTGGCAGCGGTGTTTAATTATCAAAATAATTTAATCAATTCTTAATAATTAATATAAAAGTTGCAAAGGTGCGATGGTAGTACCAGAAAAAAATACAAAGATGCGGTGCTGTAAGGCTGCGTGTGCGAGCTACAAGCTGTAATGTCTATGGCATGAAAACAAAGAGGTGTGATGGCATGGGAGTTAGATAGAGATAGACGATAGGCTGATGGTACTCAATGGAGGTTTTCTTTGGTAAAGGATCGATGGTAGTCGTTACGGATTTGATTTTGAGTTTTTTTTTATTTAATATTGGTCTTTTAGTTATTTTAAAAATTTATCAGGGATTTTACTGTAAATTCACTAAAAATAAAATAAATTTAATTTTTAAAAAAAGTCTAGTAGGGGCTTCAGCACCTGCTAGTTCTCAAGTGGCCCCGCCACTGGTTGACGCAGATTTATGGTCAATTAAAGAATTAACTTAGATGGAGGCGATATAATAAAAAGACATACAAAATTAATGTGGCTCGACCTTTATCCTATGTCTACGGGCAGAGAAAGTAAATCTTTTATTAAGATTGCGATTACAATTCAACTCTCCCTCAATTTGCTATTTTTTTAGTGCTCGTCCTCATACTACGAGAAACCTTTACATGTATACCCTTCTACAGATAAAAACCTTTTCTAACTTGAACTCTTTCTAATTCTCTTTTATCCCCTTGAATTTGAATTACAAAATATTTTTCTCTTTTTTTTATAGGTTGTATCCGTGTCAAACTTTATTTAATTTACGTATGGATCAAGCAATGTCTTCTATTGTTGACTTTTATCTTGGTGGGCTTGATTCAACAATAGCCCATTTATTTAAACTTGTCATTTTCTGTGCTGTCCATAATCTAAAAATGGGTCAATGGCCCCCTATGGGTTATGATCCATGACTGTTTACTATCCTCCACTCCTAGGAACCATGATCTTACTCCACATTCTTGGGGGAGCATAATTCTTACTGCCTGGTGAGCATGACTCTTGCTCCCCATTCTTGGAGAAGCATGACTCTCACTCCCTATTCCGGGGGGAGTATCGTTCCTGCTCCTTTTGAGGGACTAAGGTTCCTACTCCTTAGGAGAGCATGGTTATGCTCTCTGAGGAGCATGACCTCTACTCTTTATTCCTGAAGGAGTATGGTTCCTACTCCCTGGGGAGCATGACTCATACTCTTCACTCTTGGGGGAGCAAAGTTCCCGCTCCTTGAGGTAGCATGGTTCTGCTCCCTGAGAAGCACGACTCTTGTTCCTTATTCTTAGGAGCTTGCTCCCAGCTCTTTATTCTTGAGGAGCATTACTTTTCGCAGCATAGCTTTATTGATTTTTATATTTCCTATAACAACTGTTTCCCAGCTCTTAGTTTCTTGTTCCACTAAAAGTATAAGAGCTCAAATTATTTTTCTCTCTACTCATTTCTATATAAACCATCATTTGCACCATTCACCCACCTTGTGGAGTTTCGATCCTTTGGCTTTCATTTTCCTTGGTAAGTTTTTTTTCTTTTCTCCCTGTTTTTACAAATTTCAATGTCTTCTGATTCTGAAATTAACTCTAACTCTTTTTACTATGAGTTTTTTGAAGATAATGATGATTACTATCATATATCATCCGACCGACTACCCCTTGTTATAAATTTTACTCTTGTATTATTTGTTTCCAATAACCAAACTAACCTCCAATCTAACATTGACTGGTTCATCGATGAAGTAGAGAATATAATTTCTCAAAAGTTTATTTCATCTCTAAAAGTCGAATATGAAGTCTCAAGTTCAGTGGAACTTAGAAAACCTCAAATTCGTGAGCTCGCCAGCTAACCCTCTCCTAGGACCATTGCCTTTCATTATGATTTTTTTTGTTATGGCGTTAGGTTACCATTGCACTCTTTTTTGAGATACATGCTGATCTACCTGAACTGTAACCCGACACAACTTTCCTCCAATGTTTAGTGTGCTATGATTGGCATGTACATCTTATAGAAATTGAAGGGCTTTTTAGATCCTATATTTAGTTAGTTTCAGTGAATTTACCAACTAATGAGCCTTTTAAGTAGTAAAGTAACATCGACCAACTGATCAATTCTAGGCAATGCACATAGTACAAACCTTTGAGAGAATAGTCACATGAAAGACTCATCACTTGGTAAATTCATTGAAGCTGACTAAATGTAGGATCCAAAAAACCCCTCAATTTTCATAAATGTACATGCCAATCATAACACACCAAACATTGGGGGAAAGCTGTGTTAGGGCACAGTTGAGGCAGACTAGAATGTATCTAAAAAAGGAGTGTAATAGTAACCTAACGCCATAAAAAAATCATAATGAAAGGCAACGGTCCCAGGAGGGAGTTGGCTGGCGAGCTCACCAATTTGAGGTTTCTAAGTTCAACTGAACTTGGGATTTTATATTTGACTCTAAGAGGTAAAATGGACTTTTCAGAAATTATATTCCCTACCTCATCGATGGACCAATCAATATTAAGCTGGACATGAGTTTGGTTATCGGGAACAAACAACACAGGAGTAAAATTTACAACAAAAGATAGTTGGTTGGATGACATATGACAGTGATAATTATCATCTTCAAAGTACTCATGATAAAAAGAGTTAGAGTTATTTTCAGAATCAGAAAGATATTGAAATTTCTAAAAACAGGAAGAAGAGAAAAGACACTCACCAAGGAAAATGAAAACCAAAGGATTGAAGCTCCACAAGGTAGGCAAATGGTGCAATGAATGGTTTATATAGAAATAAGTAAAGAGCGAAATAATTTGAGCTCTTACGCTTCTGGTGGAATAATAAACTAAGAGTTGGGGAGTAACTATTGTAGGAAATATAAAAAATAAATAAAGGTGTGCCGTAAAAGGTAATACTCCTCAAGAATAAAGAGCTAAAAGCAAGCTCCCAAGAATGAAGAGCAAAAGTCATGCTTCTCAAAGGAACAGTAACCTTGCTCCCTGAGAATAGGGAGCAGGAGTCATGCTCCCCAAGGAGCAGGAACCACGCTCCCTTAGGAATAGGGAGCATAAGTCGTTCTCGAAATACTAACTAGGCAATCCAAGAGGGGGGTGAATTTGGCCCCTAAGAATTATGCAATGCTTAAACAAACTTAATGCAAATCTTAAACAAATTCAAAACAATAATAAATAAACCAATCAAAATGTAAAGACATAAGGGAAGAAAGATTCAAACATAGAGATTTTTACGTGGTTCGGCCAACGCCGCCTACGTCCACGCCTCTAAGTTCACCGGGCTTGAGAATTCCACCATCCAAGCCTCCAAGGCTTTAAGAACTTTTACAATTGACTTCACAAGTGTCATCAATCAACCTTTACAATAAGAGATTATCCCAAATCTCTTAACCCGAGCGTTTCTCACACTCATACTTTATCAAATATAAGATTTTTCTCACACACAATCTATGTGTTTACAAATATATGCCCAAGGTGTGATTTAAAGAATGAATGAACAAATTAAAACTCACGAAATATTGTATTCTTAATAATATGCTCTCTGCTATTCGTTAGATTCTACTCTTTATTTGGATCTAATGCAACGTTTTAGTAGTTGGAGCTGAAAAATAGTCGTTATTGACTTTCTGCATAAATTCGTATCGCCGTTAAATATTATGGAATCGTTGTTTTGACTTGAGCAAGTTACCGTTGAGCAATAATTCAAATAATCAATTAACCGTTTGGAATTATTGGTTCGTCGCTAATTTCCAGAAACCTGTATAACAAATTTATAACTCACTGAAATTTATCGGTTAACAGTTTTAATTAAATGGTTAGCCGTTTGCTACAGTGAAATTATTTTTTAAAATTACCAGTTTGTCTAAAAATTTTTATAATTATACTATGGCCCAAATCTTCATAAAATTTTACAAATAAGTCCATTTTTAGAGTTTCAAAGCTTTTTCAATTATACTATGAACTTGAAAAACAACCAATTTCATTTATTTAAAAAGTAAAAAAAATAATTTGAGCTTTAAAAAATTAATCATTATTAATCTTGTTTGTTATCATCAAAATCAATATTATAAATACATATATGTTAACAATTCTCCTCAGAGAGCATAACCATGCTCCCTTGAGAAGCAGGAACTTTGGTCTCCCAAGAATGGAGAGCAAGAGTCATGCTTCTCAAAGAGCAGAAACCATGCTCTCCCAAGAATAAGGAGCAGGAGTCATGGTTCCTAGGAGTGAAGGATAGTAAAAAGTCATGGATCCTAACCCATGGGAGGCCCTTGAACTAGTTTTAGATTATGGATTGTACAAAAAAAGCCAAGTCTAAATAGAATGACTATTGTTGAATCAAGCCTAGCAAGATAAAAGTTAACAATGAAAGATATTACTTGGTCCAGAAGTAAATTAAATAAAGTTAACACAAATACAACCTATAAAAAAAGAGATAGAAATATTTTGTAATTCAAATATGAGGGGATAAAGGAGAATTAGGAATACTTTAAGTTAAGAAAAGATTGTATTTTTCAAAGGCTATGAAGGCAAAGGTCTCTCATAGTATGGGGACGAACACTAAAAAAATAACAGAGAAAGGGAGAGTTAAATTGTAATCGAGATCTTAATAAAAAATTTATTTTCTCTATCCATGGGCGTAAGCCAAAGCCCGAACCACCGTGTCTTTTATTATATCACCCTTATCTAAGTTAATTCTCTGGTTGACCGGAAATCTGCGTTAACAATGATGATGGACAAATCAATGAAACATTCCCAAAAGTTCCTTTTTAATTCAAACTTCAGCATACATTATGAGTAGGCCTTTTGACACTCCTTTGAATTCCTTCTAAAACCCCCCCTTTAATTGAAACTATCTTAATTCTTTTTTTTTTCTTGTTTTGAATAAAAATCAACTAAACACTTAAATAAATTATTCTTTCAATAATAATTTACACCTATTTCATTTCATAATTTATATTTATTTTTTAAATGTTAACTGAAAATATTTTTGTGAGAAACTTTTAAGAATTAAAAATTATGGAGATAAAAACTATGTACAAGAAGAAAATAATATAAAATTTTAGGATTTGTACGCATTTATAACTAAAATCTTAAAAAAAATACTCTTATTACGGTGAAATCTAATCTCTTTATGCTGAAATTTAATGAAAAGATGATTAATTTTAATTTATGAGTTATTATTTTATAAATTAATTTGGAGATATTTGAGATAAAAAAAAATTTAAAGGGGGTGTTAAAGGATTTTTCATTTAGAGGTGTTAATAGCTCCACTCTTCTTTGAAACAGTTAGCCCAAATACAATTTTCCCAAAGTAGGCCCGAAGGTTCCCTTTTTAATTTAATTTTTAATTTGGCTTAGGCAGATAAAAAAATTTTGTTTAATGAAATAATACTCTGAATTTTATATCAAATATTATCAAAATGTTTTTACACATAAGAATTGTCATTAGCTCTACAAGATTAGATTAGAAGAAAATTGTAATTTTTTCTCAGTCTCAAAGAAATTTGTTAAAACAGAAAGGCAGTTTAATGCAAAATAGGGAGTAGCTATGTTTGTTTGCTGGAAAATAACATGATTTTGTTTGTTCAAATCCATGTTCTAATTATCAATTTATATGTCATTAAGTAGACTATCCTACATCACTTGAAATATAAATTAGAAAAACATCATGACGAAATCAAAATTAGTAATGGTAAGTTTTTCAGCCGAAACAAATAAACAAATAAATAAATAAACAAAATTGATGTTATCATATTGATGGGGGTAGCTCAACATCTCTCTTAACACCAACCAAAATTTAACATGAATCCCTCATTTGCAAAAAAAAAAATTATGGCTAATATTTGAATGAAGACTGTAGTTGACATGATCTATTTTGAAGTTGAGCGCAACAAAACCATCAAATAAATGCACTTAGTGGAGTGCCACAACAATAGGTAATTATTGACTTTGCTAATCGCTACTCCAACAACCCACACAACTCAAAACATTATCTATTGATTTTTTTTCTTTTTTGAAAAGTCCTCTAAATATAAGTTATAAATATTTATACTCAAATTTAAATAAAGTGTGACACTTATCTTTTCCAATTTTAAAAATGTTAGGCTTAATCTCTTTAAAATTCTAATTATAAATTACATTAGATATGTAAAATACATAAATAGATGTAAAAACATCTAGGCTAAATTTTCGTCGGTTATTTACTAGCACAAAAAACCGATGAAAATTTAACCCATACAACAATATGTATGGTTTATATTGATGGTTAATTTTGGTTATTTTTAAGTAGGAACATCCACATATGAATTCGTACATAACCTTCAGTTATTTTAAGTTAAATCGCTATAATTAATTAGTGAAATACTAACATGAATCGTGTACAAATTTAGATGATTTTTTTACTTAATATAGTCATAACGGTCTCATATAAGGCTCTCTCTCATGGAGATGGAAAGGTGGGTTAGGAGAGGAAAAAATTAAGGAAAAGATTAATTAAAAAAAAAAAGTAAAGATAGAGATTGAGAAGTTGGATTTGTTTGAAAAACAGTTGAAGATTAGATGGAAGAAGCGGCGTGCACATCGCCAATTCTCCCTCCCTTACATTCCCTCAACAACAGAATTTTAAAAACGCCTCCTTAGACCCCGTCCAACAAAAAAAAAAAAAAAAAAAAATCTTATTAATATCTTTCAAATAAAATCTTTTTTGCCAATCTCAAAATCTGTCAAAATCATCCTGGCTGTAGATTTTAGCAGTCTCTTTAGATACCCCAACTCAGAAGAATCATTTGGTTTGATATATAATCCTCTCTTTTTTTGCCAGCTAACATTAACATTCTTCGCAATAATAGGTAACCAAACATTCTCTTCTTTCGTTTTTGCTATATGGTTTCTTGATCTTCTTGATTTTTAATGACTGCCCTTTTGATATTGAACACATATACAGGCTTAGATTCTTAATCCACATTCATTTGGGTGGTTTTATTTTTTATTTCTATAATAATGCATGATGATGATTCATGTTAGCTTTTACTGAGACGTTGATTATTGATATGTGAACTGGTTTCCTGTGTATTTTTATGTCGTGATGGTGTCTAATACTTATGTGAAGGTTCAATATCAGAAACTGTTATGCAAAGATAGGATCATTTCTCTTTGAATGACTTCATTTTTCTGACTTTTGGATAATGTTTGAAGGTATTGGCCTATTTGGTGAGGCATTAGTTTGTTATCCCTGAAATTTTTATCTTGAAAGCTTCAATTATGGCTGACACCATGGCTGCACCTCTTGACCGACACAACAAAGCAGGTCAGCATTTCAATCTTTTTCAATATTTCTGTGATTCGCATGTTCATGTTAGATGTACATGAGCTCCAGATATAATCCTGATTGTTTTTGTCAAAATGTAACAATCCATAGATTCTTACTTATACTACAAGAAACATAGGGCATGTAATTCAGAAAAAAGCCTTTTGGGATTGAATATCTTTGATGGCTTCTCGCAAACTAGATGACAACTATAAAGTACCTACACATGCTTATTGAATTTGTAAGTTCTTTTCAATAATCTACTTTTCAGGGCTTGAAAAGTCTGATCATGAAAACTCAGAGGATGAGAGGAAGACGAGGCTTGGGTCTCTGAAGAAGAAGGCAATTAATGCCTCAACCAAGTTTAGGCATTCTTTGACCAAGAGGGGTCGAAGGAACAGCAAGGTGATGTCTGTTTCAATCGAGGATTGCCTTAACGCTGAGGAAATGCAGGCGGTGGATGCATTTCGCCAAGCACTAGTCTTGGATGAACTGCTACCCGCTAAACACGATGATCACCATATGATGTTGAGGTAATGTTTAAAGCCTTTAGTTGTAATGTCATTTTAAACCTTTCACATGAAAGGTATCAAAGGCTGAATTATTACATATTGATGCAGATTTTTGAAGGCCAGGAAATTTGACATGGAGAAAGCAAAACAAATGTGGGGTGATATGCTCCAGTGGAGGAAGGAATTTGGTGCTGACACAATAATGGAGGTATTTGTACTGGCCATATTTTGAGTCCTCTTTATTATCTATCATGTATCATGTATGTTATTCAACGTGCTTGATTTGGTTGCTTTGGTCAGGACTTTGAATTCAAGGAAATTGATGAAGTACTAAAATACTACCCTCAAGGGCATCATGGAGTTGATAAGGACGGGCAACCTGTTTACATTGAATGCTTGGGACAAGTCGACTCTAACAAGTTGATGCAAGTCACCACAATGGATCGTTATCTGAAATACCATGTAAAAGAGTTTGAGAGAACCTTCATTTCCAAGTTTCCTGCCTGTTCCATTGCAGCAAAGAAGCACATTGACCAGAGCACAACTATTCTGGATGTGCAAGGAGTGGTATGTGATCATCGTTAACCATAATGTCATATTGAGCATATGTATTTTTGACGAATGAGTTTCTTTAAAGTAGATTTCACTAAGATCAATATGAATTTGATGCATCAGGGACTTAAGAACTTCAACAAAGCTGCACGAGACCTCGTTCAGCGCATCCAAAAGATTGATGGTGACAACTATCCTGAGGTACTCTTTTAATCTAATCTCCATAGATTCAGGTTAACGTCCACCTGATTGCTTCCCGATAATAACATGATGCTAATTGAATTTTTTGTTTATCGCAGACCTTGAACCGCATGTTCATTGTTAATGCCGGTTCTGGATTCAGGCTCTTATGGAACACAGTTAAATCATTCCTTGATCCCAAGACCACTGCCAAAATCCATGTATGAACTTGGTTCTGTTTACCTTAAACTAGCTCTGATTTGATATTATGATTCGCTAAGTAAGTTGATCTTTTGCTTACTAGGTTCTGGGCAACAAGTACCAATCAAAGTTGCTTGAGATAATTGATGCAAAGTAAGTGAATGAAGCACTCAAAGAATCCTGAATAATAGTTTAATTCTCGAGTTTTTTCACGTGAACATTGCAACGGCGGCATGCAATTTTAACTTCTATATATATATTTGCCAGTGAGTTGCCAGAGTTTCTAGGCGGTACCTGTACTTGTGCTGATAAAGGCGGGTGCATGCGTTCTGATAAGGGCCCATGGAATGATCCAGAAATAATGAAGGTGATTAAGCATAATCAATAATATCTCTTAGAATGAGCTTTCTTGTTTATCGGGCATTGATTAATATAACTTCGAAATTTGCTATTTTATTGCGGCAGATGGTTCAAAATGGTTATGCGAAATGCTCAAGGAGGACTCTGTCAGGCATTGAGGAGAAGACCATCTCCGAAGATGAGAATTCACTCTCAAAGGTACTCATCCGTTGGCCTTGAGCCCCATTACTATTTAAAGTGTTGCTCACCGTCTTTGAAGCTACCCTTTTCATTGTCTTAACGATGATAGCTGATCTTTCCTTTTGTAATGTGTCTTGCCATTGCTTGAAGAGAGATGATTCCTTCAACGCAGAAGCAACAGTAGCAAGGCATCATATGCATCCCACTTTCGCTCCTGCTCGAGTAAGTTTTCCAAACTTCCATCTCGTGTCCATCAATCGTATATCACAATTCTGCTTTTGCCTGTTTCTCAGACTTTATCAGCTTCAATGTATGATTCCGGTTGTCTTCAAATTGCAGTCTTTTGCTAGTAAAAAGCTCAACAATGCTTACGAGTTTGGAAAGTCCGTTCCAGTTGTTGACAAGACTGTTGATGAATCTTGGCTCAAAGCTATGCCAAATGAAAAATTTGCCAATTCCAAAGGTACGTGATATGTTCACTTGATGTTTGTACCTTGTTTGTTCTTTCACCAAATCCAATAGTTGCAACATTATTGGCTTCGCCACAGATTGTTTCACAGCACAACATCCATGCAAAAGTCCTGAAGGAGTAAGCAACCATATATTTGGTGGGGTCTTGGCCTTTGTTATGGGAATTGTCACCATGGTTCGCATGACGACCAACATGCCACGAAGAATCACTGAAGCCGCCCTCTATGGCAGTCAAGTTTACTATACTGACTCAATGATGAAAGGCCACCACAAGTTGACAGCACCCTCCATCTCCGGTGCTGACTACATGGCAATGGCAAAGCGCATGGCAGAACTAGAAGACAAGGTAAGGATGCTCACTGCGAAACCAACAACAATGCCACCAGAAAAGGAGGAAATGTTGAATGCTGCTGTACACCGAGTAAACACCCTGGAGCAAGAACTATCAGCCACCAAGAAGGTACATAATTAATATACACCTGGTTTTTCATTTTGTAAATTGACCTCTACTGTTTTGAGTTTACCGTTGCATAATTGTGCCCGATGTTTCTGATGTGCAGGCACTTGAGAATTCGCTTGCTAGGCAAGAAGAGCTCCTAGCTTACATTGAGAAGAAAAAGAAGAAGAAGAAGCTTGTAAGTTAACATATCTCGGCATTGTTTTATGCAAATTAATTTGGCTGGATCTGGTGATTGCTTTTTACATTTCAGTTCCTTTTCGGGTTTTAAATGCAGTTTTCCTGGTAGGTGAAATCTTCTTGGTTCTGTGCTTGCTTCTGAGAATTGTGGTGTTAATACGGGTGGCGATGGTGATTTACACAGCCCCACTAGTGGTCGAATACTATCAACACCTGCAATCTGACCGGCGTTTGTTTTGTTTAATATTCAATTCCAAAGCCCTTTGTGTGGTCTACGGGTTGCAGTTTCTTCAGAATTGTGTACATTATCTTTCTATAATTATAAGGTCTCCTTTGTTCCTTCCAGCTCCAGAGTTCATGCAGTGGCTAAAAATATGCCAACAAATGAGGGAATAGAATGAACGTTCTTGACGTACATTGAGTTAATTAATTCCCTGTCAAATTTGATACTTACCTTGCTGCCTACGGAAGCAGTATAAATGAAGAAATATCTAAACTTAATTATCCACTTAACATTAATTGTTGAATCCCATGGGACTCTTCCCGGGGATTAAATTTATAAATATTTTTAAGCTTGGATGCTCTTCTAACCATACTACTTAGTCTTAACGAAACAAACTAACTAAATAACTGGTTTATTATGTCTTGTTATTTAAAAGGAAAAATTTCAATCGACTCAATTTGCGTGTTCTATGTTTTGTGTTAATTTCAACTCAACTTTCAAGTTAAATTCAAATTTCGGTAAATAAAGTACCAAGAGAGTAGAGGCGGAGTTTTTTTCTTCACAAGGGAAACTAGAAACTTTGTTTTCGAAAAAGTTTAGTGGAGCCGCAAAATGTGAAATAAAACACAAGCGCTCAGACGCTAGAAGCTCAATGGCTTCAAATCTTAAAATAGAAACAACTTACAAAACCATAATTACTCTGGGAACAAATGGTTTTCAAAGGCTACAGCAGGGTCCCAAAAGACCTCTTTTAAGATGACAAGAAATCTTTTAAGATGACAAGAAATTACTCTGTTCAAACGCATATAGTCTTGGAAAGATAAACAAGGTCCGATCTTGTGTTAAAAACACTTGGATAGGCACAGCGAGATTGAAAGAAAAACAGCCAACCCCTGACTGTGGAGCAAAACATCTTACCAGCAAAGCTTCTTTTTCTGATACACAAATATCAAATATCAGCAACAAATTATGAATTGGAAAAAAGAAAAAAAAATCTCATATTGTGTGCAAAAATAAGATAATGGTGTATCAATCAACCTACCCGGAATTCGGCTTCTTCTTGTCTGTCTATGTAGGCAAGGAGGTCCTCTTGCCTCATTAAAGCTTCATGAAGAGCCTGCACAAGGCAACACAAAATCGTTATAACCGTCCCCGAAATACTGTTGTTTAAAGGATGAACAGTAGATGCATGCTCAAAATATACATGTACACCCAAATCTATGAATAGTGAACATACCTTCTTAGTGGCAATCAGCTCTGCTTCAAGGGCGTCTACTCTACAAACGGCTGCATGCAGCAGTTCCTCTTTCTCATAAGGCATCTCAGAAGGCTTTGCTTGAAGCGTATCAACTTTCTCCTCAAGCTCACTTAATCTTTTCGTTACAGAGGAAAGGAGGTCTACCTCAGTCAAAGATGGGCTCGGAGATGGGGGCCGAAATTCCTCCTTTTCATTCGCATCGACAGCAACTTCAGAAATATTTAGATCATGACCAGTTGATGTCTCAGGAATCCTCTGGTTAACACGGTATGCAACTGAGCGGAAGAAAGTTACAAACATCATGAAGAAGGCCATAACTGCTACCCAAATCCGAGCACGAATCCCTTCTGGAGTCTTTGAAGTGGGAAGCTGGGGAAGACTTCCTGCATTAAAAGAAAATTTACTTTTTCTTTCAGAATATTTGAACCAATAACCAGATTAAGCGACAACAAAGGACATAAATTGCAAATTTCTGCAAATTTCCTGCCTTTAGTAGCATCACTACAAATGACTATAAACATCAGAACAATAGCATAACTGCATAAGTCTCCCTGTCAAATACTGAAACCTTCATATAGAGCTCACTTTTCTTCATTTTCTTTCTTCTCAACCCAGGAATCCCTCAGTATGCCCATTTAGTTATTCTGGGAACTGTAGACCATGAACCTATACAGTCAGAAACCTATTTGGATATAATATCCCAAGTTTAGGGTCCTTGAATTTTAATATTTTGACACCAACAGTCATCATTTGAGCCATTCCCCCTTTTTTATACCAGAAATCCATTGGGTTCCTTTGAGTTCTATACCAGGGACCACTGACCACTTGATTAGAGTTTATATCCAAGGAAATGAATTTTCTTTCCTATTTAGGAGGAGATTTTCATTTTCCTTGTATACTAGGATTAGTTTTGTTTCTACGGTAGTATGATTTTTACCATTTTGAGGATGATGTAATCACCTAGAAAAAAGTAGGGAGACTATAAAAGAATTTAATAGAGAAACTAAAAATTTAGAGAAGAAAGGGGTGAAACTCAAAAGTAAAATGAAAAGAAAATAAATCCTAATATAAAAGAAAAATGAAGGACTCCCATTAAAATAGGGAAAAAAAAAAACTTACCTTCGATGGGTAAGGAAAGTAATAATCTTCCTCTATAATGTTAAAACAAATGTCAAAACCATTTTAAATAAGGATAATACCTTGTTCTGCATCAACCACACCCTACAATCTTGATAATAACAAAACTGGTAGGATTTAAATATCCCAAGTAGGTGTCATAAACAGGTTCTGAACTCCTAATCTCTTGGTTGAGTAAAAGGTAATGTAACTACTCAATCCCCTTGGGATTCATTTGAACCAATACTTAAAGGAGTCCAATGTGACATAGCTGGACCAAGAGTACCCGCAGAACTCATACTAGAGTCGGGTGGAGATTTGTAATACAGAGGCATAAAGGATATTCTATTTTTATACAGAGCATCCACATTGTTTTAAAAGAATACAAAACCAAAAGAGAGATCAAACAGATTAACTAAACAATAAATACAATAGCAGACTTGTAAACCTTTGGCAGCAGGACTTCTGAGAGATGGTTGCTTCTTCCAACTAGAGTCCACAGCTTTATCAACCATGGGAACATATTCATCATACCCAGAGAAGCTTCCAGCATAGCTTGTTTTCCCAACAACCTTTGCCTGGAAATTCCCAAAAAGAATAAAAAAAAATTAACATCCACTGTTTGATAAATTTCATGAAACAAAATAAATTCCTTGTACCATCCTTAGTTTATCTTCTTTTTTATTTTATATCACCGGATAGAAGATATACTAATATAATGTACTTGTCCAAGTTTAAATCACATAATGGATAAAAGACAAACTAAAACACATCAGGACATTTCCGCCTCTTCATAAATATTTTTCTAAGAAAACTTATTTCTGTAATAAAACAATCTTTGATTCTTGTCGAAAAAGAAAATAACTAAATCAAGAGCTAGACACTAATGCAAGAAACATCTTAACTTTTGAAAAATGGATACTAAAATCGTAACTGTAATCACACAATAGAGTCCGAATACCTACTTCTTCACGGACAGGAGTCAATCGAAGATGTGAATAACTCTTCATTGCCTTTGGGGAAGCAATATCTTCTGCTTCTGATCCAGACTCAGCAGTAGATGTATCACTACCTTTTAACTGCTTCAGAATAGTAGAAAAAGAAACAAGTGATAATTTAATTAAAAATACAAACAGTTAAATATTGCTATGCCCTCATGAACAGATAACAATTAAAATGGCTGTACCATTGGCGGCTTAGCATAAGCAATGACTTTCCCCTCGCTGTTTAGAACTTTCACAATCTGCCTGGCTCGTGGTGCTCCTCCATTAAGCACCATCTGCAACAAGTTTATATGCAGCATTGCAGCCAATATTTGAAATTACAAATGAATACTAATCGTGATAAAAGCATAAAACATGTAGTAGACATCAAGCTGAGAAATAATAACCTTCAATATATCTGGGTTTTGCCATGGCCCCTTATCAGACCGAAGACAACCTCCGTGATCTGCACAATTACAGGTACCTCCAAGAAACTCTGGCAACTCTCTGTAAATGCAGCAAAAAGGTTCAGTAAGATAAAAAACCAGTTAACCGTGTAATAAAAATGAATTAAGCAAAACAAATTAAAAAGAGATAATCTATATTAGAAAGACACATAGACACATGTATAACAGATCTTTTACCTGGCATCAATTATCTCGAGCAATTTGCTCTGGTACTTGTTTCCAAGAACCTACATTAGATGCAACCAACAACGAATATGTCTAAATAAATATATTACTTGATATACCATAACTGAACCCTTACAAAATAGAACAATCTTTATTAAAGAATCATAACATACATGAATCTTGGAAGTTGTTTTAGGGTCTAGAAAACTTTTCACGGTGTTCCACAGCAGCCTAAATCCAGGACCAGCATTAATGATAAACATTTGATGAAGAGTCTGCATCATTTAAGGGAGTGCAAGATTCAGGATAGATATAATAATTAATTTCAGTCCCCATATAATAGCCAAAAATTTGCAAGTACTGACGACTTGTAGCGAAATAAGATTCCATACCTCAGGATAATTATCACCATCAATCTTCTGCAGCCGCAAAATGAGCTCCCGTGCATTCTTGGAAAAATTCTTAAGGCCCTGAAGCATTGAGAAACCAGAAACAAATTAAGGATTAAACATTTTAATTGCAACTAAATACACAACATAACAAAAGCATTAGGAGACCACCAAAAACATACCACCCCTTGAACATCTAAAATTGAAGTGCTCGAATCAATGTGCCTCTTTGCAGCAATTGTACAAGCTGGAAACTTTACTGCAAAGGCTTTTTCAAATCCTTGAACATGATACCTTATATATCGATCCATAGTGGTAACTTGCATAAGTTTGTTAGAATCAACTTTTCCCAATCTTTCGATGTAAAGAGGTCTTCCCTCCTTGTCCACACCATGGTAACCATGAGGGTAATAACTCAAAACTTCATTTAATTCTTTGAACTCAAAATCCTGATAACACAAGGAAAACACAATGAATAAGGGTATTTCTAAAATCCAATTTTAGGCCACTTGTCAACTGTGGTTACCTCCATAATAGTGTCAACACCGAATTCCTTCCTCCATTGAAGCATCTCAGCCCACATATGCTTTGCTTTGTCAATATCAAACTTCCTAGCTTTTAAGAACCTGAGAGATGTCGCAACATTGAAACGTGGGTTAAAAAAATGACAGCTTGCATTAGCAACATACAATTACACAACAGAAACTAAAAATGCCAGTGAAAATGAAGCCAAGAAAGTCAAATAAAATGTCAAACAAGAAAGCGG
Source organism: Atalantia buxifolia (assembly GCA_030444775.1). Taxonomy (NCBI): domain Eukaryota; kingdom Viridiplantae; phylum Streptophyta; class Magnoliopsida; order Sapindales; family Rutaceae; genus Atalantia; species Atalantia buxifolia. Next base: position 23,377,641 of record CM059838.1, read on the forward strand.
CACTTAAGCAGAAAACAAAAAATTACTTACATAAATAAATGCTAAGAAACACAGAACAGAAGATTTTTAATCCATACTTGGATCCTTATGAAAGAAATAGAGAATACATCATACAAAACGCAATACTTATTACAATGTACTTGGAAGGAACAATGAAGTTTTTAATCAATACTTCAAAGTATTTTGGTTAACATAAGGCACAATAACTAAGGAAGAATGGCATAAGATATTGAAATGAAAGTAAAATATAGTTGCATACATAAAAGTATTATGCAACAAAAACGAGGATCTTAGCACCTTAACATCATGTGATAATCATCATGTCTTTCAGGCAGCAATTCATCCATAATTAATGATTGTCTAAATGCATCAACAGCCTGAAGCTCCTCAACATCACGGACATCCTCAATTGAAACAGAGCTGACCCGGCCATCACTTTTCCTTCTACTGCTCTTTTTCTTCAGAGAATGCTTGAACTTAGTGGATGCATTTAAGGCTTTCTTCTTCAGAGACCCAATCCTTGTCCGCCTTTCATCCTCAGAGTTCTCAAAATCAGATTTCCTTTCTCTCCTCTCATCACTTCCTGAGAATCCCTCAAAACCTGTGCCACAATCAACAATCAATATATTTGCAACCAGAAACAGGTGTAATTCCACATTTGAGACGGCGAAGAAAGAAATATAATTGACATAATTGACTTATCCACAAGATTTAAGTGCCGACTGCCAACCCATTATTATGGATAAAAATTTTCTACGGCATGGAATACAAACTAATCCATGAACAACACAAAAGAAACCCAAAATTCCAGACACTAAATGTACATGTATTGTGTATCCTTTCTGAAGGGAAAAAAATCTATGAAAAACACCAATGAAATCTTTCATCATTCTATTTTTCACTTAAATTAAATTTTGTTTTGGGTAGAAAGCTAATCACTGTCTCACAACCCCCCCCCCCCCCAAAAAAAAAGAAACTAATCACTGAAATAAAACTTCAAAATATAAACAAGACTTGAAATATTAACCAAGTTTCTATCAATAACAGGCCACAAGTTCACATCAGATCAGAATAATTTCAAATCTAACTCCTACACACGTAAAAACACGTGACAAATTATTTTGCCAAAAAAATTGATATTTATTTATTTAAGTTTAGCCTCATAATCTTTCAAGAACCAACTAAAACTAAACAAAATAGAAATGAAATATTTCGTTCATCTCATCTTAAGCTCATCCTACTGTCTTGATTCAATCAAGTAAGTTCTTCTCACTAAAGACACAAAAAGAAATAATTAATTAAAATTATCAAACAAAAAAAGAGTGCACAGTAGAACCCTAACAACGCAAAAAGAAAAAAATAAATCAAATTAAATAAAAGAAAAATTTTACACAAATAGAAGCGACCGGGAGTGAGGAGATGATACTCACAAGGCCTAGCGAAGCGATCGAGAGGACCCGACATCTCTCGGTGGCGCGTGAGAGGGAAACGCGGGACTGACACTCTGCGCTGTCAGCAATGAATGGATCGGTCAAACAATCGATCGATGGATCAATCAATCACTGCACCAGCACACACTTTATCAAACCCTTGGTTCTTTGGTCAAAATAGAAGCAGAGAAAGCCAAATTAGAATAAAATTCAGATAACAATGTATGAAAATATAAAAAATAAATTAAATAAAAGTAAAACCTTACATACCGATATATCTGCTGCTATTTCAGCTTCGACACGCGTCACGAAAATAATCCGACGGTCATAATTGTGTCAGATCCTACAGAAAATTATTAGTAAATATTCTGAACAATTATATTATTTTGCTGGTAAAATAAATAAAATAAATTAGTTAATTAAAAATCCGCCGAATAAACGACGGCGAAGAAAAGAGAGAGAATGAAACGAAGAGACTGTAGAAAGAGAAAATGACGGACATTATATATAGAGGGATGAAACCTGGGGCCCCATGATCAGTGGATTGTTTAGAAATAACACGTGGCGGATAATGGGAGCAGGTGTATGTTAAACGAGGGAATCTGCCGACAGTAACGAGTGAAATTACGCTAAGTTTTGTAGTGTACAATGATTTGGTCGTTTCTATCACGCTCTGCTTCAAAATATTAACATATCAAAATTAATTAATTAAAAATGTGATTTATTTTGTTATTTTTCTTTTTTTGTCTTTTTTCTGTTGTGTACAATAATTTTTGGTCAACCGTCGGCGATAGGTTGATGAATATTATTTTATTGATTTGTAAAAATTCCAAAGGTAATGCTCTTCTTTGACCCCTTCCTTTGTCTTTTTTATTTTTTATCCACTGTCTCTTACTCTTCTTTTTATATTTTTGTTCCAAAGATAGGCTCTTTTTATATTTTTTTCTCAAGTTTAATTTGCAAAATTCCTTTTTTATTTTGAACATATGTGAATCTGATTAATGATCTGAAATGGGTTATTTTTTACTCTAAAATGTTTTGGTTTGCTTTATGAATTAAAAAAAAATGTCGCCATAGTTTTTATTTTTAAAGCAAAATATAGCCATATTTTGACTTACCCAACATGGCTAGATTATTCTTTTAGCCTTATGTTAAATAATAAATGCCATTTGATTCCATAAATATAATAATGTAAAAAATATATATTTCCTCGAAAGAAGATTGTAGCCACTCCAACAACAACACAGGTTCCATTTTGCTCATATGGACTTTGCTGATAGTGACATTGATTTGAGGCTTCAAGGCTGAGGCAATTGGCATATTTGACTTTTCTCGCCTGAAGGTGGAGGAAAATAATTTGACTGTTTCAGATCCCCTCATTTTCACAACATAAATTATCATATTCCTTTCTGGACTTTGCTTTTATTTCAATTTCAACGACTCCTATAATGAACAGATACATGCAAGATAGAAAAGAGTATCCCAATCCCTTTCACTAATCTCTACAACGATTAACAGTGACAACAACAAAAAAAAAAAAAAACACAAAAATACCAAAAATTTCTTTCTCACAGGCAGTTTCCCACGGGTTGCTTTAAAGCAAAGAAACAAGGAATAAGCCATTTGTCAAAACGAGTGGTCAATTAATTAATTACTTGGTCATAAACAAGTGGCTAATTAGCAATTATGAACCACCAAGTTCAAGCCCCAGCTGTTCTAATTTACTTATTAAAAACCCTCAACTACTCAACCCAGCCAACCAATTTTGTAAGTCAAACATAATACTAATTTCTTAGAGGGGCTACATCAGGAACTGGCTGCTTCTTACCTAAAGCCAAGGTATACGACTGCTAATGTTTAATGCCTACCTTATTTCTTTCATCGAGACCTGATGATGCTTCAATTGGCTCAAAATAGGAATGAGATAAAATTTGTTGTGATGTTATAAATATGATAAACATATAAGAAATAGATATTGAGAGCAAGAGTATTCTGAGTAGCTTTTTGATTTACTAAAATTCACTTTTATATGAATTCCATATATCGTCGTCGTCGTCAGCAATTTCATCATCCTTCATTGGACTGTGGACTTCATTAGCATCTGCTTCTGCATTTTGATCTTGCTCAACTTTTTCCGCTTTATCCTGCAAATACACAAATATAACGCTAAAAAAGTTAAATGGCACTGCTTTTTATCTGAACATAAATCATGATGAGCCCAAAAAGTCAAATGCAAGCTACAATCAAGACATCACAATCATGCGTGCAGCATAAATAATACCCCTGCTTAAGCTTTACAAGAAAACAATATTTAACAGTTTCTTACTTCCATAAAAACTTTCAAAAAGCGAAAAGAGTCTTAAAAATGTCAAAATACACATCTACATTATATGGAAACACTTCGCCAAATTTGTTCCATAAGCAAAAATAATCATTAACGATGAGGGGTAAAAATGTTAAGATATGAACATAGAGGACCATGGTGTAAATTTTCACTTGGACAACCAGCATTTGAACGGTCAAGATCAAATGATTAAAACTGAAAATCAACATCTTCAAAGGATGACGAATTGGATGATTTGTTGTCTTTAATACCCCCTTTAGATCTCTCAACTGTGTAACTTATACATAAATTATAAGTCCAAAATTGTCCAATAAGTTCCGTGCAGAATTCTTAAAATATACCGATTCTTCTCTTCTTCGAAGCAAGATGCACAGAAAATGAGGTAGATGAATAAAAACAATGCAATGCAACACACAAACAAAAATTTTCATTTTGGAAAATACAAGGGAGAGCAGGAAACAATACATTATACTGGGGATTCAACTCCTCCAAATCCTCGTCTATCATGCTGGCTGAATCATCTTCTTTTGCATCCTGTGCTGCTTGAGCAGCAAACTGTTGCAGCTGCTCAATCACCTTTTCAAAATGGGAATGATCTGAAAGAAAAATAATAAAAATATTACCCCATAGCTTAGACGCTTGCCGAAATTCACAACAACAAGATCCAAGCTTCCAATAGCAACAATAATTAGAAATCTGACCTTTGGCACGATTCGTTAGAGCTTCAGTTAACCTCAACGGGTGTTCACGCTCTTCCTTCTTATATTTTAATTTGACTTGCTGGCGTGTTCTTCCAGGGAAAAGTTGTTGGATCATTGACAGATCTGTACCAAACTGCCGAATGGCCTAAAATCCACATATTCAGACATATCGTTAAAAACACTAAAACTAGAGAAACACCAGGGAATGCCTGGATGATAGGAAGATGCAACCTCATCTGGTACAATGAAGTTTTTAAGCATTATATTTGCAACATTTATAAGAAAACAAAATAAAGCATATTGGTTAAATTAATTAGAGACAGTTATGTGGATTTTAACTCTCACAAAATAAACATCCTGGTAAGCAACCTTACTAAGAAATGTTGGCTATGCGTGAACCTCTAAAACCTCTTCCTAGTTGAAGAACTGAGATCTGCTTATATCAGCCATGACAATGCCAAAGAAGAATGAACTCTCCTAGGCATGGATTGGATGTAGTGACTATTTGGGAAATTAGAAACTAAAATTGACCAGAGCCTATGAGAAGATCTCTAGACCTAATAAACTCATTGGAAAGTAACAAATGTTTCTAGATGCAACACAACAATACCGTACAGTCTATCCAAGCCTGCATTTGCAAGTTGTAAAAGAGAAAACCCAACAAATTCATCTGGATTCATGAACATTAAATTCGAGCAAACCGAGAATGGTTCTGCTTAACAAACATGTTAACTTAATAATTCTAACAAAAATAATAGCCAATGGTCCTGTAACCTAAGAAACATACATTACAAAGTTTCATCACCAACATCAATTTAAGTGATTAAGGATGTCCTAAGAATAATCCCACATATCTTAGGTGAAAATGGTGGATTAGCATTTACTGACAACTTTCATCAATTATAATTCAAGTATGTGATAGTTGATATACAATAGAACAAGTAAATAAAGAAAAGGTCTGGCTACACATACCTCATAAAACAATTCTGTTTCTTGCTTCGACCATCGTACAGTGGGTGTTTTCTTCATGAAAGACTGATAATTGAAGAAATGAACTCTTGGCTGAACCCTATCAGTAGCTGGATCACCAAAGGAGCCATTGTCTTGTTTTGAAGCAAAGGTCTCATCCTCATTATGATAATCTTCCTCACGGGATGAATGTTCAGCACTGAACAGAGAAAATTGTAACCAGAAAATTAAATCAACTGAATGCATAGTACTCAAGAAAAAAGTGTTGAAACAACATAAGACATGCCATTTAAATGTTATTCAACTTTATTTTGCCCATGAATTATCATAACACATGCAGAAGCAATTGTTTACATCTCAAATGCAACTTTCATATTAAGGTGGCGGATGCAAATTTGTTAGTAGGAATTATTTTAAGAATCGGCTTTCTGGATGTCTTAAAAAATAAGGAGCCTGACAAGCATGAAAATTTGTTTAATGAATGAACATTTATGAAGCTAGATGCTTTAAACTTTGGCTAATTTTCTCCAAAGATGAATATTGGGATTTCTCAGCCCCTTACGACAGGTGGGATAACTTACAAGTCTGTTGAACTACTAATTGGACTCATTGAAATACGTTTTAATTGGACCATATTCCCAATATGAAAAATCCTACCAACTTAAATATACAGCTAAATGCACAACAAAGATGCAACATATTTAGAAAAAATATTAAAGATATGGAGATAATCAAGGGTTTATAATTTATCACTCACAACCTCACCAACTTACTGTAAATAAGATTTTAAAAGCCACCCCCACTAGTTTTGCAAAATGAAGGCTAGGCAAATGAGCATTTTCCAGAAGCCAATTCGGGTTGACCAAAATGACCTCAAAGCTTTTTATTAATCTGACGTCATTTTACCTAAAAGGAAATTTTACATTGAATACAAGCAATAACCATAATGCAACACACATATAACCTTTTATTACAAGACACACTTGTAGCCATATTTTACCTCAACCCAATGTTGGCAATCCATGAAAACAAGCAAGGATTTCATTGGCATGGAAGCCAACAAATACTCATTGCAGCACAATGGACACCATTCCAACTTCCAAGCTCTCTCTTTCATGCCAAATCATATCATCAGCAATCATTATTTTCCTCTTATCATTAAATATAGCAGTGAGAGGTGAAAATTTATGTCTATATTGTTTTGCATATTACCCAACTTATCAGATTTCATTACGTAAAGGTATTAAAAATATATAAGGGGAATTTCCAGCCGGGTGTTTGCACTTGGTGTAAATACACTAGGTCCTCAAAGATGGGATTTGCAAGAATTAAGTCCTTTCTGTGACTACAAGGTTGTTTCTATCAGTACAAAATGGACAATTTGTCGTTATATAAGATATTGCTATTTCAAGCAGGAACTAGCTGCCACAAATCAAACCTTTGGAGACCTGTTACAAGTCATTAGAAAGCTAGATATGCACATGAAAGTGCAAGGAAATATAGGCACGGAGAAATCAACGTGCCCTTCATGGCTTCAGATTCCCTAATGCATTCTCAAATTGGAATGACACAAACTATTCATATGTAATTTGGATAGCATATAAATTGCAGACAAGAAAACAGAAATAGCAGCCAAATAACGCAGCAATTTTTTTCACAAAGGGAGGAGACATTTTATATGCGACTTCTTTTGTAAAAAACGCATGTACCTTTGATTTTTCAAGGGGGTTCCTGTTGCTTTTGCCTCTTTACTCTGCAAATTCCAGCAGACTTTAATCAGCATAGGAATTAAAAATTTATAGAACCATAAGAATGGCAAAACAGAGGATAAAGGAGTGCTATATGAAATACAAAGTATCTTTGTTCATAAAATATAAAAATCTATAACATAGGAATCTATACCGCTAACCGCTCCTTATACTCTGCCAACAGAATAAGATCCTTCATAGGCACCTTCTGAGGATCAATTTCATCCTCTGGCGTTTGAAGCAATTCCTTACTCACTGCAATAGAAAGAATATTGAATCCGAATTTAAATAAGAATCATTTTATCACATAATATATGGCATCAGAATTGCCAATTACCAATCCTTCTCTTCCGACAAGTTGAATGAGAGAACTTCTTTGGAGGATTTTTTTCTGACTTATCTGATGCTTCATTGGCTTTTTTACGCTTTCGAACTGTCTTTCCATTTTCAGACACGGTTTCCTTCGACTTTCTTGGCGCTCTTTTCTTCTCGGACATCTTTTCCACACTATTTCCGCCAACATCACCTTCATCTTCATCTACAGCATTACTTGGAGGTTCAGCACTGAAGCTTCCATCATCATGGGCCTCATTGTCAGGCTCATCAACAAGTTCGGGAACAACTACTCCCTTTCTCAACCGTCTTAATAATTTACCAACTTCAGTCTCCTTACCAGCCTGTGAAGATTCAATCAACCTCTGAGAAAGACTTGGCACAGTAGATGCTTTTCTTTCCTTACCCATAGCACTCTGAGAAAGTCAGAAAAATTAAATTAAATTAAATTAAAAAATGGGGGATTACGGCAGGTCTACATGATTCAGCAATGCAATTAATAAATGAAAGAACCAAACTCAGAAAAAACAAAATCTACAGGAGCAAATACCTGGCTTTCAGTTGCTGCTGGAAAATCTTCATGTTGCATGTCCCCAGAAGCGGCAGCATCTGTGAAAGATGTTTCTGCAAAATTTGTCAATTCTTCATTCACTGGGAACTCAGAGTAAGTAGGATCTGGGGGAGTAGTACCACCACCCAAGTCTATAGATGAGTAATCAAAACAATCCTCAGGTACAGAGGCAGGAATTGATCCCTCAGACATGAACTGAGATCCAGAAGAAACAAACTGAGCATTTGGCGAATGCATAACAGATTCAACAGCATCAGGATGAGGCACACTACTAATATTAAACTTCTCGCTCTCAGTTCGCACCTGCGGCCTGGGTTTGTATTTTGCGGCACGTTGTCCTAAATGAAACTGATTTAATGAAACCTTGAAATACAATGTTAGAAAAGAAAAAATAATGAGGAGTAGATGGCTTCCAATACCAGATGCAACAGCTTCCTCCGAAGTAGAATCTAGACAATTCAAGTGAGGAAAGGCCCCGTCTTGCTGAACCTAACCAATTCCAGACAATTTAATCCAACTACTATTTCAAACAAAAACAATGTAATTTTAAGGAAGCGTTAATTTTCAGTATATCACCTCTCTTTCTAGCCTTGCATCATCAACAGGAATACCTCCAGCATTATTTGTAAGAGCTGCCTGCCCACAGGATATTGGATCTTGCGTCAAGAACATATCAGCAGAAGTTTCAGCTAGTGCGGCATCACATACTCCAGGTGCTGCATTGTTGTCAGAGCTCAGACCTTGAAAGACAACAACCTTTGCCTGGAAATTCCCAAAAAGAATATAAAAAAATTAACATCCACCGTTTGCCAACACAATTTGACAAATTTTATGAAACAAAATAAATTCCTTGTACCATCCTTAGTTTATCTTCTTTTCTATTTTATATCACTGGATAGAAGATATACTAATATAATGTACTTGTCCAAGTTTAAATCACATAATGGAAAAAAGACAAACTAAAACATATCAGGACATTTCCGCCTCTTCATAAATATTTTTCTAAGAAAACTTATTTCTGTAATAAAACAATCTTTGATTCTTGTCGAAAAAGAAAATAAATAAATCACGAGCTAGATACTAATGCAAGAAACATCTTAACTTTTAAAAAATGGATACTAAAATCATAACTGTAATCACACAATAGAGTCCGAATACCTACTTCTTCACGAACAGGAGTCAATCGAAGATGTGAATAACTCTTCATTGCCTTTGGGGAAGCAATATCTTCTGCTTCTGATCCAGACTCAGCAGTAGATGTATCACTACCTTTTAACTGCTTCAGAATAGTAGAAAAAGGGACAAGTGATAATTTAATTAAAAATACAAACAGTTAAATATTGCTATGCCCTCATGAACAGATAACAATTAAAATGGCTGTACCATTGGCGGCTTAGCATAAGCAATGACTTTCCCCTCGCTGTTTAGAACTTTCACAATCTGCGTGGCTCGTGGTGCTCCTCCATTAAGCACCATCTGTAACAAGTTTATATGCAGCATTGCAGCCAATATTTGAAATTACAAATGAATACTAATCGTGATAAAAGCATAAAACTAATCTCTTTTCTTCGCCGTCGTTTCTACGGCATGGAATACAAACTAATCCATGAACAACACAAAAGAAACCCAAAATTCCAGACACTAAATGTACATGCATTGTGCATCCTTTCTGAAGGGAAAAAAATCAATAAAAACACCAATGAAATCTTTCATCATTCTATTTTTCACTTACATTAAATTTTGTTTTGGGTAGAAAGCTAATCACTGTCCCCCCCCCCCCCCCCCCAAAAAAAAAAAAAACTAATCACTGAAATAAAACTTCAAAATATAAACAAGATTTGAAATATTAACCAAGTTTCTATCAATAACAGGCCACAAGTTCACAGCAGATCAGAATATTTTCAAATCTAACTCCTACACACGTAAAAACACGTGACAAATTATTTTGCCAAAAAAATTGATATTTATTTATTTAAGTTTAGCCTCATAATCTTTCAAGAACCAACTAAAACTAAACAAAATAGAAATGAAATATTTCGTTCATCTCATCTTAAGCTCATCCTACTGTCTTGATTCAATCAAGTCAGTTCTTCTCACTAAAGACACAAAAAGAAATAATTAATTAAAATTATCAAACAAAAAAAGAGTGCACAGTAGAACCCTAACAACGCAAAAAGAAAAAAATAAATCAAATTAAATAAAAGAAAAATTTTACACAAATAGAAGCGACCGGGAGTCAGGAGATGATACTCACAAGGCCTAGCGAACCGATCGAGAGGACCCGACATCTCTCGGCGGAGCCTAAGAGGGAAACGCGGGACTGACACTGCGCTTTCAGCAATGAATGGATCGGTCAAACAATCGATCGATCGATCAATCAATCAATGCACCAGCACACACTTTATCAAACCCTTGTTCTTTAGTCAAAATAGAAGCAGAGAAAGCCAAATTAGAATAAAATTCAGATAACAATATATGAAAATATAAAAAATAAATAAAATAAAAGTAAAACCTTACACACCGATATATCTGCTGCTATTTCAGCTTCGACACGCGTCACAAAAATAATCCGACGGTCATAATTGTGTCAGATCCTACAGAAAATAGGTAGTAAATAATGTAAATAAATATTTGAAGCAATTATATAGTTTTGCTGGTAAAATAAATAAAATAAACTAGTTAATTAAAAATTCGCCGAATAAAACGACGGCGAAGAAAAGAGAGAGAATCAAACAAAGAGACTGTAGAAAGAGAAAATGATGGACTCTATATATAGAGGGAGGAAACGTGGGGCCCCGTGATCAGTGGATTGTTTAGAAATACCACGTGCCGGATGATGGGAGCGGGTGTATGTTAAACGAGGGAATCTGCCGACAGCAAAGAGTAAAATTACGCTATATTTTGTACTGTACAATGATTTGGTCGTTTGTATCACGCTCTGCTTCAAAATATTAAAATATTAAATTAATTAATTAAAAATGTGATTTATTTTGTTATTTTTCTTTTTGTCTTTTTTCTTTTGCGTACAATTAACTTTTGGTCAATCGTCGGCGATGGGTTGATGGATATTATTTTATTGTTTGACCCCTTCTTACTCTCTTACGCTCTTTTTATAATTTTTTTAAAGTTTAATTTGTAAAATTCCTTTTTTATTTTGAACATACGTGAATCTGATTGATGACCTGAAATGGGTTATTTTTACTCTAAAACGTTTTGGTTTGCTTTATAAATTAAAAAAATGTCACCGTTATTTTTATTTTTAAAGTAAAATATAGTCATATTTTGACTTACCAAACATGGATAGATTATTCAATTACCCTTATGTTAAATAATAAATACCATTTGATTCCATAAATATAATAATATAAAAAGGATCCGCCTACAGTGCCACAGTGGTACTATGCCAATGTTTTTGCTTTTTTGTGTAAAATATCATTTCGGTCCCTTAACTCAATTTTATTTATATTTTTCTTATAAGTATTAAATAAATTTCTGAATCCATATGAATATTTTAGTTACCACCCTTATAGTATTTATTATTTATAAATTTTTATTCTATATTGCATATGTACCAAAATACCCCTGTCTTTAGCACAAACCCGCAAACCCGACCCGCATTAGTTTCCATTTCCATTTCAGGCCACTCCACGGATACGGTTGGTACCAATCGGAAACTCGTGCGATCTTTGGTCATCTCCATGCCATCCTTATCGCTAGGAAAGTGTTCGGAAAGCGTCGCCGATCTAGTCCGTGGCGCGGAATCGCGCTTCATTCCGCCGTGATTTCGCCGGTTTCGGTGATCCCACCACTCGGGGTTTGTTCTCCATAATTCCTCTATCTTTTCCGACTAGCCACAGCCACCAAGTGGTGATTTGCCGTTGATCGACCAGTTGAATGATTCAGGATTTGGAGAAATGAACTTAATATTTGTGAAGCAAAATGTAAATAAAACTGAATTAAAGGGACCTCAATGATATTTTCAAAGAGGTGGTACGATACCATGGTACCGAAAGGGACCCAAAAAAATACATATTTCCTCGAAAGAAGATTGGGAAATTTACAAAAACAACCACAAAACTTTAAACTATTTTCATTTTAACCATAACAAAAAAATTCTATCAACATTAGCCAAAAGAAAAAGTTTGAGACCAAACTATCCCTCTCCCCATCTTCTTCGTTTCCCCTCATCTCTCCCAAACCGAAGCAAAGCTCATAACCGGCGGCAACCCTAGCGGTCATCGGCGGCGGCTTCATCCATTATCGGCACCCGATCTAGTATCTACTGTCTTCAAAACTTAGGTTAGTGATTTTATTTAAATTTTCTTCATTTAAAATGAAATTTTAGGGTTTAGATTACCAAATTGAATATTGACAATGTTGAGAATGTTGGTATTGGTGTTGTTTGCGGTGGTGTTTGTTATTTTGGGAGTGTATTCTTTCGGGGGTTATTTTGAATGCAGGGGAACAGTGTCGGCGGAGCGAGCCGCTAAGGCAGCTCGAGCGCGGCAGGCGCGAGCTCGCGCTTGTCGCTGCCTGCCAGTATGAGCTTGCGCTCATCATTTGGCAGAGCTCGCTCGTCGCGGTCGGGGCATGCGAGCGCTGTCGCGCAATTTGGTGCGACAGTCGTCTGTCAGCGCGCCAACATTGGTGCGACAGTCGTCTGTCGCGCCAACATTGGTGCGACAGGTCGTCTGTCGCGCCAACATTGGTGCGACAGGTCGTCTGTCGCGCCAACATTGGTGCGACAGGTCGTCCGTCCCACCCAAATTTGGCCTTCGCAGTTTTTTTTATTGAACTATATTTTTTTTATACGTGTTAAATGTTATGTTATAAATATTACAGATTCATGGCGAATGAAGAATTCCAACTAGGCAGGATGTATTTTCCTTATTCTGATCATTTTCCGGGTCGAATTTCGAGCATGTGTAATTTATCTTCAGTAGTAAAAGCCATTGAGCGAAAATTGACAAACCGTGAGTTGAATGCATTCAAGAAAGATATATTAGGACATTTTTTGGAATGTCGAAAGCTTTCCATTTAGTGGTGTAATTTTACACAATATTTTGCTTAGGCAATTGGTCGATGAAGCGACGCCGAGGCGAGAATCGATTATGGTTTCAGATAGGTGGACATTTGATTCGGTTGTCAATTGTTGAATGGTGTCTGATTACTGGACTTTCTTATGGTGTAGATAAGGCAGCAACCAATAGCACAAACCATAGATTAGTGAAAAAGTATTTTAATGGTTTGTATCACAACATCATTTCATTAAGCAATTTGATGCATTATTTGAGCTTGAGTTGAATTTTGAGGCAATGGATGATATTGACGCATTAAAGATTGCACTGTTTTATTTTGCGGACAAGATTTTAAGTGCAAGAAAGGGTCATTGTCAAATCAATTTCGCATGGCTTGATGAAGTCGATGATATAGAGTATTTCCGCAATCGTCCATGGGGTTTTTTGTCTTGGGAAATTATATACGAAAGTCTTGACTGTGCATTGTACGAGAAAGACGAGAAATTTAGGAGAATGCGGTTGGAAAATCCTAATCATAAAATTGAAAAATATAATGTTTATGGTTTTACACCCGAAGTTCAGGTGCGTTGTTTTTTTTAATTTATAAGTTTTATAATATTAAATATTTGATAATTGTATTAATTATTTTTTCACTTTTGGTTGGTGTAGGTTTGGATTTACGAAATGATCGGAGGTTTACCGTCAGAATGGGCTGTAAAAACGAAGAAAAAAATTCCCCGCATTTTGCAATGGAAGCCCATGGCTTCTTCAAAAATCAACTTTGCTGGAGTTTATTCATTCTTAAATGACGAATCTCGTCTTGTAAGTAATAAGTTATGATTTTTTAAACATTACTAAATTTAAATTCTATATATACTTAGTTATCAATTTGGGTTAAATTCATGGTAGGGGATGTTTTACAAACTCTTGAGTAGAATGGAAAGGAGAAGAGTAAAAATATTGGCCGATTGTAAAGGATTACATGCCACGTATTCATTTGGGTTCATCGTCGGTATTCTATAGTACTATTGTTTATTTAATCGTAATTTGATTTTTTTTTATTTTACATACTACTTTATACAAGACCAACCCTCAATCAACACGCCGCCATCTATTACAAAGCAATCGGAGCATACATACCGACATACCAAGGCCAACACCCGAGCAAAGCATCATGAGACTTTGCCCGGATGAGGTGCCTGCGAGATGAGGTGCTGCGCAGATGAGGTGCTGCAGATGACCACCGGGAGGACAGACCACTCACGATGATGCATGTGATTATGAGGTTAAAAATTTTTTTCATACATAATTTTTTGTTATTTACTGTTATTATAAAATTTCCTTTACTTTTTTTTTAGTCGAGGATAAAGCAGTTTAATGATTATATGCGACGACGAATGGACAAGATTGATCGCAACATCCACGAACTTAAGTCTCAATTTAAAGACTTTAAAGATACCGTGGTGGGATTTATCGATTCATTTTCTAAACGCCCCAACAAGGATTCTCTCTTTGGACGCTCGTTCTTTGTGAGTGCATATGCTTTTGACAATTCTATTCATTTATCTTTTAATTTGGTTATTGTTAATATGTGTATCTTCCGAATGGACAGGCCCCGAGATGACGTAGGAGTGTATACGATGTGGGCAATCCAAATTTTTCTACTCCCACATCATTATATAGTTTCTACGGGGATGTTAGTGGGGAGAGCGTGCGAGATCTTTTTGAGGCACCTCCGGGTATTAGTAAGTTCGGCCGAGCGTATGTGCCGTCGTATGTTTTTGATAGTCCTTACATGATGCCTCCATTCAAAGCGAGGAAAGCGTCGGCGTTTACCTCCACCGCAAATCATGGACCATGCGATTGAGTTGAGTACGAGTGTGGATATAAATCTATTTCGAGGATTGGAGGATTCTAGTCTCAGTATCTTGAGTTCGATCGATGGTTATTTGGTCATATGATATTTGTAGATCGGATAGTTCAACACCGCATGATGTCGTTCTTGAAGTAATTTTGGGTTTAGCATCAATGGGATGGCTAGGCGATGAGGTAATTATATTTTTAAGTTGTTTGAGTTACGATGTATTTGTGAATACTTTTTTTTTAAATCGAAATATTTATGTTCTCGGCAAAGATATTCACGAGTATTTCCGCTTGCTTAGCGAGAAACAACGGCGATATCCGAACGCCCTAGTTCAACGTGTCACACATATCTTGACACATTTTTTTGGGTAACATCTTGAGATAATTTTAATTTTATCATTTCTATTTGTTTATTGTGACCTTTAAGATTTTTTAATTTATGGCACTTTCTTGGTTATCCATGTACTAGGTATTCTTGAATCGAGTTATGGAACAACGGAGATTGTTCGGTTGATTCATTAGTCTTCGATGACCGCTTGAATAGCTATCTTGGTGGGCGACAACACACTATATCCAAACCAATGACGGATGTGGATATGGTATGTATTTTATTATATTTCTTTGTCGTAATTAAAATACTCGTGAATATGTTCTCACTTTTTGTTGGTTATTTGTCAATTTTATTGGTTTGGACATGATTAATTAACGTAGGTTTTAATTTGCGAGTTGCTCATTCTGTTAACTTGGATGGCGCGCATTGGGTATTAGCAGGGTTGATTTTCGTAAAAATAAAATTTGGATTTATGACTCATTCTTTGACATTTCAAGGTGACAAAAGATACAAGCTTAAATTCAAGCCACTTGAAGATATTTTTCCCCGGTGGTTGGAATTTGTTGGCTTTTACAATATTCGGCCGGAGTTACAGAGTGCCGACCCTTGGAAAGTTGTTGCAATTAAGAGCGTCCCACAACAACAGCCGGAATCGAGATTGCGGTGTTTTCTTATTATTGTTTACGATGTATTTAATGTTTGGGCTTAAATTAGAATTTAAAAAGTAGCGTATGTGCTTTTTTAGAAAGAAAATTGCAGTTGACATATTTAGTGATGATATTATATTGTAAGTCGTTGAATTGAAGATTGAAATATGTTGTACTTTTTTTTATTTATAAACTTAAGTTTAATATTTAAATTCATGTTACAATTTATTTATGTTGTTTGAGAATGATGGTGTGGTGGTGGTGTTGCTTAAAATAATATTTGGTTCAGGTCAAAATTAGCGCGCCGCCAATCAGGTCGGTATTTAGGAGAATGCAGAAGGCGGGGTTTGGTGCGAGAGGCGCGGCTTGTCGCACCAAATTTGGTGCGACACGCGGGTGTCGCACCAAACTTAGTGCGACAAGCGCGGGGTGTCGCACCAACCTTTTCTGGGTTTTTTTTTTTCAAGTCTTGATTAAATTTATTTAATTTAATTTGTAAGTTTTGGTAGAACAGGATGTTTAAAATTCAATTTAATTTTTTTCAACAAGATTGCAGTTGATTTATTTAATTTGATTAAATTAAAAATAATAACATAAAAAATTCATGACACATAAGTGTTAAGTAAGGAATACAATTAATTTTGACTCGATGCAATGGGATTCTTACATCGCTTACGATTATGTCCTAGTTCATTACACCGTCCGCATCTAACAGTCTGTCGGATAACGTCCTCACCAGCAGAGGGTATTCTGAGCTCTTTACGACGACCAGGTTGTGGTGCCTCAACTGGTGGATTTACTTGCATCTGTTGAATTTCGTCTGGAACTTCCCAATCGCCCACATCACCAACCTGGCTCCCACTGGTTGTGCGTAAGCCATCACCAATGATTCTCAGTAGTGTAAAAGTCGAACAAAGATTTATAAAATCCACTCGGATAGTTAGACACGCCGCAATTGCATGAGCACATACAAGCCGATCAAGCTTAAATACTCTGCAGAGCAAGTTCTCTTTGCAGTCAACTAAACCTTCCTTAATGCCACCACCAACAACTTGAAATCGATGCGGAGACACCGACCGAACGATCATTCTTTTGTAATTCTTCTTTTGACTATTTCATCCGCCCATGTTGTTAGTCGCGTACTCATTGATTCACTACAATTTTTCTATCATAAAACCATTCCGCAACGCGTTTTCCTAAAGTAATCAACAAGATGAGTAATGGAAATTTTCGCGGTTCTCTCATTAAAGAATTCACACTCTCTGCGATGTTGGTGGTAAGTATGCTATACCTCCTCCCTTCAAACTGAGACCTTGCCCAATTACATGTACCGACATTATTTTCTAAGTAATCAGCCGCACCCGAGTGGATCATCCACAAGCCTTCAAGTTGTCTTTTGAAATCTTCATGTCCATATGCTTTTGCTGCATTAATAAAAGCAGGCTCAAATTCATCCCAAAGAGCTTTTGACATCCTAAACCTTGCTTTAATGTTACCTTTGACATGGTAAAAGCAAATACCATGACTTGCATTGTGAAAAATTTTGTAACGGCTCTCCTTATGGCAGTGCATCGATCAGAGATAATTACCAACTCCGGTCTATCGCCAATCACTCCGTGTAACTTCATCATAAACCATTCCCAAGCATCATTATTTTCTGAATCCATGATCCCAATGGCTAACGGGTATAATTGATTGTTACCATCCGACATGTTGCTACAAACATACTTCCACGATATAACCCTTTTAGATGAGTACCATCAACAGTAATGACAGGCCGAATGTACTGCATAAAACCCTTGATGGAAGATCCAAGTGCTACAAAGTAGTACAAAAAATTACCATCTCCATCCCGCCGAGGTGAGTGATCAACCCTCATTCGCTTTACTCAATACGTGAGAGTATTTCGGGAGCAAGTTGTATGACTCGGGGTTGCCTCGAACAATTTCAAGACCAACTTCTCTCGCCCGATATGCTTGTTGGTATGTTAACCGAATACCATATTGTTGTTGCATATCTCGCTCTTATGTCATTCGAGTATAAATTCTCTTGTCTTGAACATATTTATCTGCAATAATATGACCGACAACCCGGCTCTTACTTGATGACGGCCAACCAACCAATACCTCATTATGACAAGTGTGTATACTGTCGATTCTCCGCACCACCAAGGAACATTTTGCTCATTCGAACTTCTAGTTGCTCGAATACGCCATCCACATGATTCCGAACAACAGTGAGCCTCGAAACGTGTCGTTGTACCGTGCAATCTTGAAATCAAACTTATCCCTAAAGCCAACCTTACGCAGCTTGTAATATCAACTCATTCTTCTCAAAGCAAATAGTTTACCCACACCGATATCATCTCGAGTCACAATCGCTAATAAAGCTTGGACCAACTGTGTTCGAAGGTAAAATTGGAGCAAGACTTGTGAGGGGATCAATTCTCCTTCTCGATCGAACCATTGGAGGAATAGATCTATTACCTCTGTTATTCACAGAATATCATCATCACACTCATCCTCATGCTCAAATGACGGAATATTAGAAGGGACCGCTTCTCCACCATCACCATTGTATTATTGAAATGACCGCCTCTCATACTATTACCAAGGCTCGCACAATCATTATTCACTGTCTCAAAGATAAAATCATCAGTGTCCGAAAGTCGTTGTTGTGATACGGAGAATGTCGTTTTTCTAACGACGCCCTTAGTGGTAATATACCTTCTCCAACATCTTCTAATGTAATACCGCCGTTATTAATATTTTCATAATTATCGTTGATTGGGGGGAAATATTGCTCCAGCACCATGGTCCTTGGCAACACCTCTTCTTCATTATCGACCCGGGCATATTTGCTCCAAAAAAGTTTCTGTTTCAACATGTGGCTCAATATTTTCACTCGGACTCGAGGTGACGTAGTAACAAATATAGGTATGCATCCATAATTGGCCACATTAGATGCCATATATAACACAACTCTCACCATTTCATCATCACATATATCCATAGGCATTGCACATATACGATATGATGTATTACTAGACTTTAAAGTTGTCTTCATTGTAATACTATATTCATTATGATTTAATTGTAACACCTCATAAACTCTCAATAAAACTGATCAAACAAACAATTTTTCCCCACTAAAAAAGCTCTGTTTTGACCATTCACATACTCCATACTGCCATTTTCCGCCGTCTCCCACCAACCATCATAACACAATTCTAGCACAACTGAATTCATGAGGTCTGAAAAAAAAAATATTTATCCACTGTCAAAATTAATAAAAAATAAATAAATAATACAATCAATCTATTTTTCCGTGCGTCTCGCACACTTGTAAGTGCGACAGGCTGCCCGTCGCACCACCAAAAAGGCGAGTCGGTCACTGCCTTTTTGGTGCGACAGGTTGCCTGTCGCACTTGGCCTGTCGCACTTGCCCTGTCGCAAGTTGGTGCGACGGCCAGCCTGTCGCACCAACCTTCGTGCGGCGACAGTCGCCCATTTTTTGGAGAGGGTAAATTGCTCAGATGAAATTATATTTAAATATTAAAAATAACTCGTATTACTCACCGATATCGATTAATGTTGAATCTGGATGGATTATAATTGGATTCCCGTCGGCGTTTGCCGTTGCCTTTAAACGTCCAGGCTGCTGATAATTTGTAAAGCTGCTTTTGGTTTGAGACGGAGAAGGAAGAAAAGTTTTTTTATTCACAATAAGGGTAATTTGGGAGAAAGCAGTACGTGTGGCTAATGTTAATACAAAAAAATTTATATGGTTAAAATGATAATAGTCTAAAGTTTTATGATTATTTTTTAAATTTCCCAAGAAGATTCTAATAACTCCTTAATAACACATGTTCCATTTGGCTTATATGGACTTGTTGATAGTGACATTGATTTGAGGCTTTAAGGCGGAGGCAATCAAATTGGCATATTTGACTTTTCTCGCTTGAAGGTGGAGAAAAATAATTTGACTGTTTCAGATCCCCTCATTTCCACAACATAAATTATCATATTCCTTTCTGGAATTTGCTTTTATTTCAATTTCAACGACTCCTGTATAGGGGTGGCAAATATCCAATTATGGATGGATATTCTCATCCAAATATAAATCCATAATTATCCATAATGGGTATATCCATATCAATATCCAATATTTAATATTGGACGTGGATATGGATTTTATCCATATAGATATGGATATCCATGGATATCCATGGATATTTTATTTTTATTATATAAAAATAATAATAGAAAATAATTAAAATTATAATATTAAATTTAACTATTAACCTATTTATATTAGTAATATATATATATATATATATATATATATATATAATAAAATGGCGGTCCGGGGGTCGGGGGTGAATTTCCGACAAAGTCCGGTGACTTTCGGCGAGGTCCGGCGAGGTCCGGCGAGGTCGGCGACATTCCGGCGAGGTCCGGTGGTGGTCCGGCGAAGTCCGACGGTGGTTCGACGAGGTCCGATGGTGGTCCGGTGACCTTCCGGCGGTGGTTCATTTATAATATTAAATTAATAAAATAAAATAATAATTAATAATAACATTAAATAAGTTAAAAATTAAAGGGTAATTTTAGAAACTTTAGTTTTTAATATAAGAAAAACTAAAGTTTAGTTTAGTTTTTATTTTAGTTTAATAATATATTTTTAATTTTAAATGGATAAATTAATTGGATTTTGGATATCCATCAAATATCCATATCCATCCAATATCTAATGGATATTTTAAAATATCCATATCCATATCAAAGAAGATTTTGGATGGATATTATCCAATTCAATTGGATTGGATGTATGGATATCCGATTTGGATAATTAATTTGCCATCCCTACTCCTGTAATGAACAGATACATGCAAGATAGAAAAGAGTATCCCAATCCCTTTCACTAATCTCTACAACGATTAACAGTGACAACAACAAAAAAAAAAAAAAACACAAAAATACCAAAAATTTCTTTCTCACAGGCAGTTTCCCACGGGTTGCTTTAAAGCAAAGAAACAAGGAATAAGCCATTTGTCAAAACGAGTGGTCAATTAATTAATTACTTGGTCATAAACAAGTGGCTAATTAGCAATTATGAACCACCAAGTTCAAGCCCCAGCTGTTCTAATTTACTTATTAAAAACCCTCAACTACTCAACCCAGCCAACCAATTTTGTAAGTCAAACATAATACTAATTTCTTAGAGGGGCTACATCAGGAACTGGCTGCTTCTTACCTAAAGCCAAGGTATACGACTGCTAATGTTTAATGCCTACCTTATTTCTTTCATCGAGACCTGATGATGCTTCAATTGGCTCAAAATAGGAATGAGATAAAATTTGTTGTGATGTTATAAATATGATAAACATATAAGAAATAGATATTGAGAGCAAGAGTATTCTGAGTAGCTTTTTGATTTACTAAAATTCACTTTTATATGAATTCCATATATCGTCGTCGTCGTCAGCAATTTCATCATCCTTCATTGGACTGTGGACTTCATTAGCATCTGCTTCTGCATTTTGATCTTGCTCAACTTTTTCCGCTTTATCCTGCAAATACACAAATATAACGCTAAAAAAGTTAAATGGCACTGCTTTTTATCTGAACATAAATCATGATGAGCCCAAAAAGTCAAATGCAAGCTACAATCAAGACATCACAATCATGCGTGCAGCATAAATAATACCCCTGCTTAAGCTTTACAAGAAAACAATATTTAACAGTTTCTTACTTCCATAAAAACTTTCAAAAAGCGAAAAGAGTCTTAAAAATGTCAAAATACACATCTACATTATATGGAAACACTTCGCCAAATTTGTTCCATAAGCAAAAATAATCATTAACGATGAGGGGTAAAAATGTTAAGATATGAACATAGAGGACCATGGTGTAAATTTTCACTTGGACAACCAGCATTTGAACGGTCAAGATCAAATGATTAAAACTGAAAATCAACATCTTCAAAGGATGACGAATTGGATGATTTGTTGTCTTTAATACCCCCTTTAGATCTCTCAACTGTGTAACTTATACATAAATTATAAGTCCAAAATTGTCCAATAAGTTCCGTGCAGAATTCTTAAAATATACCGATTCTTCTCTTCTTCGAAGCAAGATGCACAGAAAATGAGGTAGATGAATAAAAACAATGCAATGCAACACACAAACAAAAATTTTCATTTTGGAAAATACAAGGGAGAGCAGGAAACAATACATTATACTGGGGATTCAACTCCTCCAAATCCTCGTCTATCATGCTGGCTGAATCATCTTCTTTTGCATCCTGTGCTGCTTGAGCAGCAAACTGTTGCAGCTGCTCAATCACCTTTTCAAAATGGGAATGATCTGAAAGAAAAATAATAAAAATATTACCCCATAGCTTAGACGCTTGCCGAAATTCACAACAACAAGATCCAAGCTTCCAATAGCAACAATAATTAGAAATCTGACCTTTGGCACGATTCGTTAGAGCTTCAGTTAACCTCAACGGGTGTTCACGCTCTTCCTTCTTATATTTTAATTTGACTTGCTGGCGTGTTCTTCCAGGGAAAAGTTGTTGGATCATTGACAGATCTGTACCAAACTGCCGAATGGCCTAAAATCCACATATTCCCCATCTCTCAGGAGTTTTACTGCACTGATGTGTTTCGTTTATTCCCTCTCATAAGTGTCATGTTGCCGATGTTAGACAAGCTACATGGATTTGGATACTGACCTTTTTGCTGATGAATCTGGACCTGCAGTAAACCATGGTAAGGATTGCTTTGGAAAAAAAAACAGTTTTAGGAAAATAAGTCTTTGTCTTTTAAATCTATGTTTGCAGTCATGGTTTTGGTACTGAATCCTTTAACAGTGCCTGGTAGGTTTCAACCCAAAGCCAAACTAAAACCTAGAAACGAAAGAACTGCATCTGTTGATGTTATAGATAAAGATAGCCAATTGTTGGATCCTGTTGCTTCTTCTGTACCGGCCTCGGAAGTTGTCAGGACAGTCGAGCAATTTCCGGCCTCGAAAATTGTTGGAGAAAGGGAACTTCTATTCAGCCCTCTATTATTAACGCTAAATACAGTTTGACACTGTAAGATCGAAAACTTGTACAAGGGCCCTTGCCCCGTTTAAAGTTTAAACGTCCAGTGCCAAGGCGAGAGTAACATACACCAAGGAAAGAAATGAAAGTTACAAAGAATATATTAAGGTCCAGTTTAGAATTAAGGTATACTACTATAGCATTAAAAATTTACAAATGATTTCAAACGCTACCTACGTATAATATTACAGCCGTAAAAATAAGCATGTTTGCTAAACATTAAAAATAACAAATTGAATGATGAAAATAACTCAATGTTACAAAAAAAGAATCGTTTTAATAGAAAAATTGCAAAGCCAATATTATATAATATTAGATAGTAAAATTTGCAAAGGCGGCGGCAGCAGCAGCAGCGAACCAAGAAATAAAAAAACTTGTGCAGCGATAACAGTGACGCCACTTGCGAGAGAAAGGCAAGCTGTGGATTGTGACGGTGGGCTGGCAGCAAGACCAACGAAAGCGACCAAGCGGATTTGTACGGCGGCGCGTTTGGTAAACCGTGAATGGAATTTTGTTTTGGGCTAAGGTTTGCGCTTTGCCCAGCATCCCGCTCATTGTACGCGCCGTGTGTACGCACATAATACATTCTGATGTCTTAACGTGGGCCTAGCTTCTTTGTGTCCTTGGATCGAGACTCACGGTCGTACTTTGGGCTTAGCCTCTTTCCCATCTGTTTGCACAGTCGAAACTTGCTACTCCCCACAATTATATTGATTTGTAAATTTTGAACTACCCGAGAGCCAGATGGTGAATCACTATATCTTTATTCATAAGGAAAAAATTATTTTATTAAGTTTAAGGATATTTTTGTGACTATAATTTTTTATTTTTAAAATTTTATAAAATAAAATGATCTTTTAATTGATTTAAGGTTAAAATAACTTTTTTTTGTGTCAAAATAGTTAACTGATACAAGTTTAAAAATAAAGATGATGCAAAGAACATAACAAAATTTTGTGGTGGTTAAAAATACATATGACAAAGCAAAATTGGTGTAGAGATAATTTCATTGTATGTTTTGTACGTTTTAATAGACTAACATCTTGTAAATACCTTGCTATTTATAATGACATACTTAATTTTCTTCTGATATTAAAAAGCTCAAACTCTTTTTTTAAAAAAAAAAAAAGGCATGCTGTTGAGAACTGCCATTCAGTGGTAGTGGTAAGTATTAATAATATTTTGTGCATTTTAATATATTAACATTTAGAAAAGTGATGGGGATATTTTAATAATATTTTGTGTATTTTGATTTAATAGCAGACAAATTAAGATCATTAAATGTTACTTTAAATTTTAACACGTATCATTGGATCGCATGAAATCGGTAGCTCAAAATTTGTGTTAAATATTTTGTAAAAAATTTTAAGTAACATGTTAAAATGCAAAAAAATATATATTAAAAATATTTTGTGCATTTTAATATACTAACATTCAGAAAATAATGGAGGATATTTTAACTTAAATTTTTTACTAAAAATGTTAACGCAAATTTTGTGCTATCCAATGATACGTGTTAAAATTTAAAGTAACAATGATGTTAATTTGTCTGCCATTAAATTATGTGGGATCAATATAACATATTAAAGTAGCCTAACCTAACCCTTTTGTGAATATTATTGCATTTTAAAAGACCATATTCCACTTTCGACTTAACGTTTATCATCTAACTACAGAGCGAACCATAATTCTTCTAATAGTGCCAGATGATTCAACTTATTGAAAAATATACTTGTGGGGTGTTCAAATTGTTTCATGACCCCCCACTTGCTTCGTTAAGTTCATTTGGTCCCAAAAGGAATTATCCAAAAATATTATCAACTTTCAATGCCCAAAAATCAAAATTTCACCGACTTAGCCACTAATGGTTTCCTTCACAACGAAGGCAAGTTCCAGTTTGAGAGATAATAAACACATCCAGTTCAATGGACCAAACCACAAATTGAGAAACTTATACACAAAAGACTAATAAAAAGGACTCAATTTCTATGGTGAAAATGATGGGACTATGATGCTTTACTTTGTACATCATTTTCTTTTCCTTTACAAAATTTTCCATAGATTAAAGCAATGTTTACTTTTGGTTCTGCTAAAGCAATTTGCATGTATTAAACTAAGAATTGTTTCTTGCCTTTAGATAAAGAGATCGGCATGGAAAATGCGCGTCCCTTTCATGTGCATGTTTACTTGTCTGGCTGCTAATCATACTAATGGAAAAATACTTAAGTGGGACCATTTCAATAGGGCTATTTAATAAAATCATAAATTCATGGTACGAGGGGGTTTTTTTTTTTTTCCCCTCCCTTCCCACGCTATAATTATGACTACCATGATCAATCAATTTCAAGGAAGAAATATATCGGAAGATTTCATTGGATAAATTTATAGATAATGTGAAATTTATGGATGATGTGAAACATATGTGTCCACTTTCTCCCCTTTAATAAAAAAAAATTTCTCAACCAAAAAAAAAAAAAAAAACCCATGTTCGGTAAAAACCAACAAATGCATAATCTTAAATTATGCTAGTCTTAGGCGCAACTTTAGCGGGGATATTATACATGGTTAAATAGACCGTGCTCCCAAGGTACAAAAAAAAAATTGAAAAAAAAACAATAAAACCGTGAAATTTGGAGGGTTTAATAATACTGTTGTCATAAATATTTTTATACTTGGACTTAAAAATTTTGGATCAATGGGCATGGCCCTGTTATTTGACTATACTTTTTGAAAAGGTGCTAGTCAATTTGTGCCAAGAGAGTAAGAAACTTCTCTAACTTCAAAAAGTGTTTGTGTATATATATATATATATATTTCGCTTGGCGGTAAGGTTATGCGCACAAGGGATGATTAAAAGGCTGCTGGCTTAGCAAAGAGTGGGTGAATGGTTGGGAACCTTCGCAATTGTACACACGCACGGATAGCTAGATAGATGTATTGTATATATACGGAGGATAAAACCTTGTCTATTTCTTATATTTCAAAATTAATTTTTATTTAGTTTTTCTATTTTTTAAAAAATATCTTAAAATATTTTTGTTGTTAAATTATTGATACCCATGTTATTATTTTTTTTTCTTTTAGCTTTTTTTTATAATATTACTCTCTTTCAATCTTTTTTTTTGACATTAATAAAAAGAAAAATATTAAAGTACTAATTTAACCCCAAAAATAAAAATGAAAAAAATAATATATATTAATTTTTGTGAAAGCTCACGTATGTCTAAACAAATTCATGTTGTAAAAAAATTAAATTACCAATTTTTGGATATTAATAAAAAAAAATCAATGTATTAACTCCTTAGCAAAGTGTTCTACAAATATTAATCTATATTCTTTTTGTTTTTATTTTATTTTTGGGGTTAAATTAGTAATTTAATTTTTTTGTTAATATCTAAAAAATTTATTGTAAAAGAGTAATATTATAAAACAAGTCAAAAAGAACAAAAAATAACAAGAAAAGTATTAATGTTTTAGCGACAGAGATGTTTTAAGACATTTTTAAAAATATAAAAATTAAATGAGTATTAATTTTACAATATAAGGATTAAACGAGATTTTTCTAATATATAGACATTCACAAGCACACACACCCACACTCACACACACACACACACATATATATATATATAATAGAATGATGAGGCAAATTATGTTTTTCCTTTGTTCTATTTGCATTAATAGATAAGGACAAGTGTGAAAAAAAATTTGTAAATTTTTTCACAATCCAAAAAAAATTCCTTCATAAATGATTAAATGTTTAATGAAAGTTTCTAAAAGTATTTGTCCATATATTTTTGTAAACTTTTAGAGGATGACTAAAATACTCACTATTCCTTTTGTAACTTCTCTCTCTCTGTTTTTTTTAATGAAGAGGATGATTATACTACTCACTTTGCTACCGTCTTTAATTAGATGTATGTATGGGAGTCGATTAGATTCACACTTGTTATAGGAACTACAATTATTTTGATCCTCGATCTAATTACACAAACAACATCTTAATAGATAATTGATATTTCAATCATTAAATCTTTACCGTTCATTGCTTTATTTATATGCAATCTAAAGGCTCATAAAGTATGTAAAATATAAAAATATAATTTTAAGAGGCCACTAATCCACCTCCATAAAATTATTTTCAGAAAATTAGGATAAAAGAGAAAGCTCAGATCCGACATGAATTGTAATGGTTAATAGGGCCGGCAAGAATAGTATGCTGTCCAATGTACAGCTAAATGAGACCCATTTAATGTAAATATACAAAACTGTGTTTCTTCCTAAGGAAAATACATTAAAATACAGGGATCCATATATTATTATCCCCTTCCAATTTCCAAAATTGACTCGATGCCCACATCAATTTTTTCTCGGCAGCGAACTGCTGAAACTTTTAAGCCAAACCCAATGCCAGATTGCAAGTCCACATTAGACATTACAACGACAGAAGCAAATAAAATTAATATTTTGCTTCGGGGAGTAAAAAAAAAAAGGGTATCTCAGGATCTAGAGACGGAAAAGACAAAATGCCCAAGAAAACTTGACACTTTCCAGGAAAATCCAGGGCTATTTTCGACAATTGGAAGGGTCAATGATGAAGTGAGAGGATCTCTGAGAGATCCCAAAGGTGTATTAAATGATGACACCTACATCCCTAGAGTTTTTCTCTTTTCCAGGTGATTCGTGTCTGTCAGATTATCAACAGTAGTGTGTGGCACTTTCATAATCTTGTAACAAAAGTAACAAATAATTAACACAACCATCCCAACAAAAAAGAAAATTCAAAGACAAGTCACGAGGATTATAACTTTGTATCACTCACATAATTAATAAACAAGATATAATTAATAAATAAATTTTATATTATTTATTATTTATATGAGTGAGTGTAAGTTACAAAATAAATAAATATATATATATAATTTTTTTTTTAGAGTAAAAAATATGCAATTGTTGGAGATACTGAGATGTAATATTTTAATATTATATTTTTTAAAAATTTTACTCTTAAATAAATAAAAAATTATTGTGGTATCATTTTGATTTCATCAATTTAGCAACAAAATTAAGAGTAACGTAATAAAATATAAATTTTTGCAAAGATATAATAGTAAAGTGCTTACTCATTATAAATCTTGCATTCATTGATTATTTTATAATGTTTTAAGTAGTTTAAATGATAATAATAACAAATTAAGAGGTTTAAATGGCATTGTAATTATTATTATTTGGATGAAAAATTGAGGACCACGATTAGGTGTCTCATTGCACACCTAATCACACTCTCATCATTATAAAGAAAAGACATGGGGTCACGAGCAAGAGACCTACTAACATATAATCGGTGAGCAAGATAAGTGATATTTAAACTGAACCAACCGAAAAGGAGACTCAGTCAAAACCATCTCTCAAATTCTCTTCGAAAAATCAGGGATCGAGTTTGATCTATAAGCGGTTGCTTCGCAGTCCAAGGGATAGGGGATCCTAATCTCTATAAAACCCTCAAAGAGTCCGAATCTAATCTTTTCTTGCCAACTCTTCTTCTCCATTCACTTTCACTTTTTATTTTAAGAAAAGAGGAATTTGTTTTTCTTATTTGTTTATCTTTGCAAAAACTAGACACCATATATAGTTTTTCAGTAAAGCCATAAATTGACTTTAACCGTCGGAGGACTGAGCTAAAAAAAACTTCCAACATCCTTAAACCAATTTCTGTGATTGTAACTGTTCGAGAAGGATGAACTCACGGTCCTTCATCTCCGGTCAAATTATGGACATTGGTGAAACTATGTGCACCCAATGGGAAGCAGCACACGTGTCCTGAGGAGAGAGAAAAATCGTACAAATGCAGGCTGTGGGAGTTCCCCATTGGCTGTTGTTACGTACAGAATCTGTAACATAGACTTGTCTGTGTAAATAATTTCAAACGCTAGGGCTGACATCAAGTTGCTAGCCTACGCACCACCACCCCGACCACATCTTGGCACCATCAATTATTATTATTATTATTATTATTATTATTATTTGGCTGTAAGTAAATGGTGGGAATCATACTCACAAAATCCCAACACTAGGTAGACGAAAGAAATCTTTTAGGGGCAGACAGCGTTTCCATCCTTACGGTTGTAAAAATTCGAACAACATTTTTATTTTTGAAAAAAAAAAAAGATTTATGCGTAAATTTGACTCCCTCCTCTCCTTTCCTTCAATATTCTCTTTTTCAGTTGCATCAATTTTCTCCCCTCTATCATAATATCTTTGCTTGTTGATACTTCTTTACTTGATGGCGAGAGATATTTAATCAGAAAGCGTAATGAAAGAAAATCCATTAAAAGAAGGACTGAAAATAGAAAGCTTGGTGGTTCTCTTTATTTGTTGCGTCAATCTCATTCTCTTTTGGCAATATGAAAAGGAAAGATATATTTTGAGGGAGAAAGGAAAATTAGAGATAAAAAAACAATGGAGTTCAGTTCACTAAGAACGTTTAGGGTGAATTAATAATTAAGTGCATAAATTAATGATGAAGGGAATGTACAACAATTAAGTGCTTATGGAGTAAGATTTTGTGCGCGAGATAAGCGATCAATTGATGATAATCGACACAAATAGTTGACGAGCAGTGGACGAGTGGTTGAATACTTGAATGTGACATTATTATTATTATTAGCTACTAAAGTAAGCACATTTATGTCTTAAATATTCATTATTAGCTACTAAAGTATAAAGTGTAACAATTTGATCAACCAATTAACTTAAGTAATCTTTTTGGTCATTCGTTAATTATATCACAAACCACAAGTTTTACCTTGGCCTCATGGGCATTGGCCGCATGCCACCACCACGGTGCCACTGCCAACCATAACTTATGATAAATTTATTTTTGCCCTTTTTGTAATCTTGCAGTGCTCTGAAGTCTGAAGTATATAAAATGGACGGAGCTCGGAGGCTGATGTAAACTGGGATCGATGTTGGTTGACAGCTGGATCTGAACAGTCGTGGACTCTTCTTACTCTCTCTCTCTCTCTCTCTCTCCTTCGCCCACCTCACATGTCCCATCAACTTTTCCCAACAAACTTTTCCTCTCAGCAGATTCGCAAACCCTCTTTAGTTTTCTTTTCCCTTTAATTTTCTCTCATTTTCTTTACGAGAAAGTAGAAACAATAATAATAATATTTTTAATCAACTTGTTCTTCCCCCTCCCTTTTCTTCTATAAATTCCTCCCCGTTCACTCTCAAATTCCCTTCCCCCTTTCCTTCTTTTCTTCCTCGCCAATCTTTTTAATTAATCCGAGCATCTTGCTTCTTGCTCCTCCATTTTTCTCCATTTGAGAGCTCTCGTAGCTTCAATCTGAAGCCAGCTTTGTTCTCCTTCCCTCTCTCTCTCTATCGTATTAACCTATATAATTATTTTGAGTCAAAACTCAAAACCCACTTCCAAAATCCAATCTTTGCTCTTATTTTCTACAGAGTTTAGATCTTTTTTGGGTGTTCGGTTTGTGCTCTTGAGCAAAAGTTTCAAATCTCAAACACAAATCGCGGTTGGTTTTTTCGGAGAAGAACTAATGCTCAGTATATTGTTCTTGATGTTTGAGATTCATGTCTCCAATTCTTGAACTTCTTTTTTCTGAGTGTATGATATATTCCACATTCAGGCGCAGGACCCAGCTTGTTCAATCTTTCTCAGTTGTTTTCCTCTACTGGCTCTATTATGTTTCATGATTTTAGCTTCATTTTTCAATTATTAATAATTAATTAGCCAATAAATCTGTAATCATCATCGTCATCATCATTATTATCATCTGCATATTAAATTTTTCAGTTTTGATTTCATCTGGGTCCTGCAAATCTCTCTCTCTCTCTCTCTCTCTCTCTCTCTCTCTCTCTCAGTTTCCTCTTATTATTGGAAAAGGGAAAAAAAAAGAATTTCAATAATTTAAATGGCTTCTTCAAGTGGGACATCATCAGGAGGATCGTCATCATTGGCGCAAAACTCAGGGTCTGAGGAGAGTTTACAAGCATTGATGGATCAAAGGAAGAGGAAGAGGATGATATCGAACAGAGAGTCAGCAAGAAGATCGAGGATGAGGAAGCAGAAGCATTTGGATGATCTGATGGCTCAGGTTACTCAGCTGAGGAAAGAGAATCACCAGATCATCACCAGCCTCAACATCGCGACGCAACATTACATGAACATTGAGTCTGAGAACTCAGTGTTGAGAGCCCAACTTGGCGAGCTCACTCACAGGCTGCACTCGCTCAATGAAATTATCAGCTTCTTGGATGCCAGCAACAACAACCACGACGACGACGACAATGGCGGTGCCGCCGCCGCTGTCTTTGAAGCCACAAGCATGATCAATGAGCCTGTTTTTGATTATTTCGTGAACCCACTGAATTTGTCATATCTGAATCAGCCCATCATGGCTTCTGCTTCTGCAGACATGTTTCATCAGTACTGATGCTGACCTCCTTTTTTTTTTTTTTTTTGAGAGATTAGTCATGAGAGAGAATCATCCGTCTTTATGTTTTTATTGTTGTTGCAGTATAATTAGGCTTTTAATCAGCGTGTTGTAAGGAATAAGACATTTATCATTGGGGGTTTCTTATGTTGTGTGTAAATTATTAGCAGTGGGTGGGGGATCTTTGATTAAGTGTGGCTTCAACTCTCAAGGCCTAGTGAATGTAATTTGGTCTGTGGTTTCTATCAAATAATATTTTGTATTTTGCAAAAATATCTCTCCTTCCACTCCACTGTTTAAATTAAACTCATGTGGGTGCTTTTCTTTTGATTGAGCAATGATTTATTTCATTAGAGTGGTGGTGTCACATGACATAATATAATTAATTTGTAATATTATTTTTTAAAATTACGTAATTATATTATGTGTTACCTTATTCTTAATAATTAAGGTGACCATAAATCGCCCGCCCACTTCTACTATTGTGTTTACGAGGAACGATTTAGTGCGCGCATAATTATATAATTATGCATTTTACAATGTGCGATTGCATGTATGTTAAGATTTGAAAAGAAGGTCGTGGGTTCCATAACACACTTTTCACTCTTTAATGTTAAAACGCATGCGTGCAGTTATACACTATAAAGTGCGTTGCCATAAGTTGGTGAGCACAATCCTATATTTATTTATTTATTTATAAGACCACTTGAGGATTTTGTTTGACAAATTCAAAATGATTTTTGTTTCTTCTTACAAAAATCTTTTTTTTTTTTTTTTGTGTGTGTGGATATAATGGTTATTAATTAGTTAAAAATATTTTATAGGGCACAAAGCAGCAGTCTTTTCTTTCTAAATTATAATATTATAAGTAAATGTGTGCCGATCGATGTGCTTTGCAAGAGGTTGACAATCTTGATTGGCAACTTAAGAATTGTGTATAAGTTTGATACATTTTAGATAAGCACATTGAATTAATTCAAAGGATACGCTCGATGTTATTATCAAATAATCAATTATCAAATATTCGATGAACCCCTTCTCTCCAATGTGCAATCTTATTGCACTCTCTTTTTCTTTTTTTTCCCCCAAATGACGCCGCCCAATTTTTTGACTACAGATACCACAATGATGCAATTATTTTGGGCGGTGTGTTTTTATAATGAAAATACCGGGTCTTGGTACGGTGCATCGGTTGCACCGTGCATCTGTGATGTTTGAAACAAATTTTTCGTTAATAATAACTAAATTAAGATTATATATAACAAGTTTTTGTAACATATATTGTAAAAAAAAATTAAAAACTGGATATACAACAAAAAAAATTGTTATTAATAGCAAAAAAATTGTTATTAATAACAAAAAATGCTTGGAGTGTGCGGTGTGCGCCGAATGCAGTATAGTCTCACCCTAAAAGTACTCTTAATAATATTTAAAAAACAGTATTGATCACGACTTCAAAAAAAATATATTATATATATATATATATAATGAGTAATAGAGAAAGAAATAATGGTCAGGGATTAAAAAGAAAAAAGAACAATCAGACCCAAACTAGTGTCAAGTTACCCACCGTTTATTATTTTATCTGCATTCGTAATTGTTAATTGTGTAAAGAAGGACTGAAGGAGCACGAAACAAAAGCACAGTAAGGTAATAATAAAATAAATAAATGACAGCCCTCCAACATTGGAACCACAAACGATAATAAAGAAATAAAGACACGAAATCAAAAGCTTAATTAAAGCTGTAGCAACAAGAGTATTGGAATAAAAAGTGAACCCATAAAAAAAAAAAAGGACACATGATTTCCTTTCATGAGAGCTTTGGTGGAACAAATCCCATGTGCAGGGAGCATTGTTTTCAGTACCTGTTCTCTTAAACACATGATGGTTAAAGAAAGGGCTACCTATGTTTAAGTTTAATTTTCCAAGATCACATGTGCTATAATTTATTTATTTCTATTTATGTGTGTCAGAGAGAGAGAGAGAGAGAGAGAGAGAGAGAGAGAGAGAGAGAGAGAGAGAGAGAGAGAGAGAGAGAGAGAGAGAGAGAGAGAGAGAGAGAGAGAGAGAGAGAGAGTGCGTTTAGAATTAAGATGATGTAACTTTTAAACTACTGCTGCTGTAGAAAAAAATTGTGACTATAAAAAAAAAATTAATAATATGTAGTAAATATAAATTTTAAATAATAATTTTGATAAAATTATTAAAGATATAATATATTTTCTATTATATAAGTAAAACATTATATTAATATAGTCTTCAAGCTGTAGCAGCTAGCATTTATCAAACACTTAAGTGCTGTAATTTAAAAATTACAACTGCTCAACCTCAATCCCAAACGCGCCCTAAATGAGTTTGTTTTGGATGGAGACATGGCATGCCATGAAGGTGTTGGCACCATTTTCTTATTAAATGAAAAAACAAAAGTTTTTGTATTAGTGGCTAGTTACCTAATTTGAAGTGCTTATAGGGTACAAGTATCAAATTAGCCCATATAAGTTCGAGTAATATAGGTTACAAATACTAAACTAATTCATATAAGTTCGATTGATGTTAGTTATTTCAAAACTTATTTTTTTTAAAAGTACATAAGAAATCATGTGACCTCCATATGTGGAGGTATAACTAAATTAAAAGATTTAAAGGGTCAAAAGTCATCAGAATAAAAGACTAAAATCCAAAAAGAAAAAAGAATACAAATTTAATAGTAAAATGTAATAAATTCTTCATTTTGTATGGCCCAAATCATTAAAAAATATATTTTGTAGGTTCGATTCATAAACACACCATATATGCATTTTTCTTTTGAGACATCCACTGGCCACGATGTAGGACCTAATTGAAAAGTTTTCATATCTTAAATGTGCCTTCGTATTCCTTAATTGTACAAAGAGACAATAAGAAAGGGGCCACCAAAATGATAAAGCAAATTTGAAGCCATCGCCAATTCGCCATAAAAGAACAAGATATCATGACAAATGGGCTCTTCTTGCCATTGATTTTATTGAGAAAATTGAGGCTATGATTTTCTTAAGATTCCAATTGCTTTTGCACTTCAATATTAAAATAATAATAATAAATAAATAAATGAAAATAATAATTAAAAAAAAACGAAAGTATATAAAGATTCTTTTTGAAGTTCAATCAACATTACCATGTCTTGATGCCACCCTTATTTTTTTTTCCCATTAAAGTAGAGAAACATTACAAGGGACAAAATAAGTTGTCATGTTGATGTCACAATCTAATTTAATTAATCCAATCATGGTTCCGTAAGCACTTAAGCAACTTATATCTTTTTGAACCCCAAAAAAAAAAAATAATATTGCACAATTAAACTAGCTAGTCAATCATCCCAAAGAAAGCAAAGAAGCACACAGTTTAAAATAATTATAATACCCTCTTTGACATTGTAATTATGTTTAAAGAAGAAGTTAAAAGTTTTCTAAATTAATTTTTTTTTATTCAATATTCATGATTAAGTTTTTTTTCTTTTTTTAATTCTCTTCGACAATCAGTAAATTTAAAAAATTAATTAGCTAATGTCAATAGATTAATTAATTCTACATTTGACCCGATTTTTCTTTGATATTATATAAGAGAAAAAAAATTGATGATCCATTTATAGTACATAAATGAAATTAGATTAAATAAAAAGATTAAGAATGGGCATGGGATGTAACCCAATTATGGTTATCAAATATGTAATATCTGACAACTTTTGTCCCACTATGATATTTTGTTTTTGGCACAAATTACACCCACTCTCTCCAATATTATAAATTGAACAACTTTTTGTGTTCCTTCTCTTGATAAGTAAGTAAACCTAACATGCAGAGAAGACAAAAGATGGTCTAGAAACCAAGAGCTATGTGGCTTTGCTAGATGGACCCATGATAGCAAGTGGTAGGCCTCAAGCTCTTAAAAAGAAAAGAGAGAAAAAAAAAAAAAGCAATTTTGTATTGTATAATAATTAGAAATCATAAGCACCACTTGTTTGGAATTTTTTTGATTGCTACTTCAAACTTGCGTATTTGTCTGTAATAAAACTTTTATGCTAAACAATACATTTGGTCCTTTTCAAATTTCAAATAGAGACAAGTCTCTTGATCTAACTGTCTCCATTTTTTGTTTATTTAAATGTCAGTTTAATAATTTATTTCCTTCTATTGTGAATTAAATAGTTAAGCTATCATCACAAGGCAATAGTAAGTGTTTGGCTTTAGCCTTTAATCATGTTCATAGAAGATGAGTGTTGAGAGGAATGCTTATGATTATATCATATGAATTATAACTGCCACTATTGATACAATAGTAATTGTGGTATGGTTATGATAAAAATAAATTATCTTTTAAGGTTATAGAAGTGGAGCTTTTTAATCATTAAAATTCTTCTAACGCGTACTCCTACATACACGACAAGGAAAATTCTGTTTTAAACTTTAAAATTTTATTGTGACCTCTTAGAAAATTTTGTTATGATAGACATTTCAAAATTTAATGTTAAATTTCATCCCAAATGTCGTGGTATGTGATATATTATTTATTAAACGATTGATAATTTTCATAAATTTTAATTAAATGAATTAATTACATTAACTCACCAACCGTAAAATGAATATCAAGATGAAATTTTTGGAATGTATAGCACTACTCTATGACACAACTTATATTTAGGATTAAGATGTAAGATTTGTTTGGCTGAGCTTATCGAATAAATAAAGCTTTTGACCCAAAAAAAAAAAACTGTTGAGTTTGTTAATTAAAAATGCTCTTTTGAACCAATAGGCTATTTGTTTCTATAATACACCGAGTGGTTTTGAGTTGTTAAATTACTAAAAAGGATATACAAAAGAACTAATTTCGTAATCATGCAACTTTTCACAATGAAAATTTCATATTTGTTTAGTGTTCAAATTCAACAAACAGGTTTTTGGTTGGAATTAATAAAATTAGGTTAGGACGTTTCTAAAATAGCTTTTGGAGAGCCCACAAGCTTTACTTATTTTTTTAACCAAAACCAGCATAAAAATTTTGACAAGCGTTTTTAGGAGGAGAAAAAAAAAAGCATAACCTTTTCAAAAGCCATATCTATTTTAAATATTCAAACACATTTCACAAATGTAAGAAAGGTCGAGATTTATCACCAAACTAGAGAATGGCTCCCACTGAAAAAGGGACAAATAAGAGAGCAGCATTTCCCAAAGCACATAGATAATTAAGCCAACTTTATGAATTAACATTTCCCTCCAATCAATAATTAGCAATTATCACGTACAGGACAATTAATAATGTAGGGCATGATCCCATTCACTAAATGCATGACAGAAAAAAATAAAAGGAAAAAAAAAAAGGGACTAAAAGTAAAGTGAGAATGGTCGGTGAGAATTTGGGTATGGTGGTTTGATTTCTAGTCTTATAATAATTGAAATCCAAAAGAAAAAGGAATTTATAGTCCTTGCATGCATATTAATATAATAGAGGGAACAAGGATGAAGAGATCTCTTTTCCAATTTAATTTTCCTTTTTCCTTTTGGGATTTGATTGCAAGCTGTTGGGTTAATTAATTAAACAACTCTAAAAGGATACATTTACTTAATAGATGGGCAGGGCATGTGGCCAACCATGCCATTCTGTGCCTCACATGAAATCAAAGAGAGATGTTCCTTTAGTTTGGTTTTGTTTAGTGGAAGATCCTTATTTGTTTACCAAAGCCACTAGTTTAAGCAACTTAAAACGCGTACAAAAAGTGTGTGTGTTTTTTTTTTCCCTTAAATTGTTTCATGGGTGTTAATAGACCCAACTATTACAATCTCTTAAGATGTTGTTATATTAGAATGATTTGGATTTAGTCCATGGCCTGAAGTGGAAGATACCCTAATAGAACCCTTACAGATAGAAAAAAATTACAGTCTGTTTAATAATGATCGAGTGACATTACTTTTTTTTTTCCCTTAAATGTATATGTTAATAGTTCCAACTATTATAATCTTTTTATATTATAATTTCTGAAGTAGAAGGTACTCTGATAGAATCCTTACAGAATTACAATCTGTTTGATAATGATCGAACGGCACTATTTTTTTAAAATTTGATTTAAATGTACATATTTTTTGAAAAAATAAAAATTTATATTGGATTTTAAAAAAGATCTAGAAAGGGCATTTCTAAAATGAGATAAATTATTCAAAACGTGAACCTCGACAAACACTTTAATTTCTATTATTTTTTTTTTCAGAATGGTAGAAAACAAATATAAAAGTACTTTTGTCAGTATGAGAAATGCTTTCGTTTCAATTAATTATGATTCTAGGCGGTGATCTAGGACATTGTCACCTCTTAAAGATCCATTATGTTAATAAAAAACCAAAAAACAAAAAAAGTAAAAGGAATTAAATATAATTAAGAGTGTGATGTATTATTGTATTGACTAGTTGATTGCTCTCACGATAGGCCACTGCTAATTTAATATTGAGCATCTTTGGCATCAAGAATTATGCTTCTTCAACTTGTTGAATACAGATGGTCAGATTGTGGGCTGTTAATCACATGTAATTAAATATTAAGCGTATCTTTATTGATGCGAGGGGGAATTGTCTCCAAGGTTCTTATTTTGTTTTTTTTTTTTTTAAATTGTTATATGAATGAAAAATTGCAAAATTTTTGGGTGTGCCGATAGTGGCATAAGAGATTCGAGATTCGAATCTCACTCGCGTACGGGCATTGACAGTGACTTTAAAGAAAGTGAATTTCTAGTGCTTTGGCTATTCATCTGTTGCTCAATTTGTGAGAAGGCAAGGCTTCATGTTTCTGTGCATGGTAGTAGTTGCTTTCGGGAAAGCTGGAAGATAATTTGAAAAAGAAAACTTGCGGATGGATATACAATCAGCATGTCACAAGAAAAAAAGAACCTTGTTCATTCAGTTAGGGATACGGTTAGTTGGTTACCGTACAAGTGGAAGATGTGGAATTTTGTTATTGTTACAAGATTCTATTTTTTTTTTTTTTAACTTGGAAAGTAAAACAAGTAACTTGAAAAACATATGTAATATAAAAATTATATATTAACTTTTATTATGTTCGCCAAAGTTATTATTTTAAAGTTATATCCATATCAAATATTATTATTATTTTTTTTTACAATTATAGAGTCCAGTTCATTGTAGTTGTGGCTTAAAACCACTGCACCACAATACCAATCAGCATTTACAAACATGTCATTAATCGAAAATGTGCAAGTTTTAAAAGGGATATTTATATATAGGCTAATGCTAAGTTACATGCATGTACCATACAACCCTCTCACATGAATAGTAAATAATTACTATTCATGTGAGATGGTTGTACAGTACATGCATATAACTTAGGAGGATCCCTATATATATTTTTTATTAGTTCAGTGTCTTCTTTTAATTGCATTAGATGTTAGGAGCATAATTGATAAAATTATATTCCTACCATTAAATTATGACGCATTGAAACAGATTTTTACATAGTTAATGATCACATTTTTATGTTGCAATTAAAAAAAAAAATGATATGTTAGGACAGGTCCCGATAGACTTCTCGTACACTTGTCAATAATACTAGCCGAAAAAAAAATGTAAATATCGATAACCCAAGTACACGTGCATCATCAAATTGAGGAGGCCCATAACAAGTGAAAAGTAGGCCTTATTAGCCCATAATAACTGAACAACGGGCTTTTAAAGTCCGATGCACTTCACGAACTCGTTTAAGCACGGTCATCAAAAGACTAATTGATAGTGTTTGTGTCTGGTCAGCCCATTTGCAATGGAACTCTTTAAACATCAATACTTCTAGTCAGTTTCGTAAGTAATAAATTCACAATTATTTAATGATAAATTTCAAGATTCTTGATTCAGCTTTTGAAAGTGCACATAATTTTTCACTTTGAATTTTATAGTTGATTATTCCTCCTGCAGCATCATAATTAAAAGCGATTCTTTTAGGCATGCAAGTTTGGGCTGAACTGGGCCTCGCATTTCTCATCGGAGGCAGTAGTTGGACTTTGAATGTCAAAGTCTAGGCCTATTTGGGTAGTTGGTAATATCACTAAAATATGGGACTTTTTTAATATAAATAGACAATCTATACTTCATTTTTAAGAATATATAACATTACAGGGATCAAAATGTTATTAATCCATCAAAATTTGTCGAACGCAACACTTGTAAAGTGTTAAAAACAAGAGAGATCCGTTGGAGCCACATGTAATAGAAACTTCTGTGTCTTATCAAATCTGAAAGTTAACTCCTTATCATTAATGTTAATTATTTTTCCTACTAATATAATCTAGTCGGTGAAGCTATTTCTCGGTTTGTTCATTTGATCCTTACTTCTTTAAATCAACAAGCCAGCATCTGAAAAGCAAGCAAGCACAGAACATAATCTTGATCACCTTTGGCTAAAAGCTGCTTAGCTTAAAATCCCATGTAAGTTCAAGATTCAAAAGGTTCCGAATTTTGTTTCTTTCATTTTATTACTTTAATCGAGCACCACCTGTTTCTAATTCTATGTAGCATTATATTTTGTTTTTATGTTCTTGAATTTTTAGCTATGTTCTAGATATAAAATGCCATGTGGGTTCTTAGTTTCTATCAAGAAAATATGCGATTTTGGATTTTTTACAAGTTATATTTGTATTCTAATTCTTGGTTTTTATTGGTTTCAAAAATCAAAAGTCAAATCTTTATCCTTTTTTGAGATGCCCTTCGTGTATACATAACATATATATTGCTATTGTTTGTGTGTAATTCTGAAGTTATTGATTCTGTTTTTGGTTTGTTTGTTTATTTGTGTGAATGCTATTCATGAAGCTGATTCATTTTGTTTCGTTTGTCTGGCCGTAAAAGCTGTGGTGAAAAGAAAGCAATGGTGAAAGACACGGCGTATTATGATGTCTTGGGTGTCAATGTTGATGCATCCCCGGCTGAGATCAAGAAGGCTTATTACCTCAAAGTAATGTTACAATTCAATCTTTGGTGCTTTTTGCTTTGCCGAAGATTTATAACTTGATCGTGTTTTAACAAATTTAGAAGCAGGAATTGCAGTTAGGCTTATTAGTTTTCTGGGAAGAATTTCTTTTCTTGCAGTTTGCAGTTGTTTAATGAACACCTTAGGATGTAAATTGGTATCATCTTAGTTTGTGCATGTAGACTTTTTCTTTTCTTTCTCTTCCTCAGTTATTACTGTTTGCCCAATGCTACAGTTGATACATTATTAATAAATGATGATTTGGTTTCAAATATTGTGTGCTTTTGAAGGCGAGGATAGTACATCCAGATAAAAATCCCGGAGACCCAAAAGCTGCCAAAAATTTTCAGGTAAGCTTATATATTTGATTCTCTATACAATCTAAACATTATTATTTAACTGGAGTAAATTTATTATTATTTACTGGGTATCGTAAGTATTGTTTGTTGAATTGTAATCCCTGTAATCAACTAATTGCATTGAATTTCTAGCGTGCTTATCCAGAAAAGGAAAAAACACACATCTGTACTTTCTATGATTTATTATTGCTCCAAATTATTTGATTAAATACTTGATCCATTCTGCACCCAATACATGCTTCCTTGCCTCTTGTTTTGAAACCTTTTCTTGTACTTCAATGGTTTCTTGTTGTACATATGTAAGGTACTTGGTGAGGCTTATCAGGTTCTAAGTGATCCCGAGAAACGTGAAGCATATGACAAGCATGGAAAGGAGGGAATACCTCAGTAAGTTTATTTACTAGAAGCATCAGTTTTACTAATTTTATAAGTGTTATATTAGAATAATGACTCAAGGACTGCTTTACTGCAGACTTTGTGTAGTAGAATTTGTACAATATGTATATTAGCACTGAAAAGGGAAAATGAGTTTTCATTCAAACATATCAGATGATGAGACTTATTCATGATGAATGTGAAATAGTTTTTGATAATGGCTATTTATAGTAACGGCTTATAATTTTGTTATCCCACTAAGCTTGCTTTCTCTCGTTTTCTCTAGCTAAACCAGTAGGATTGACTTACAAT
The DNA here is from genome assembly GCA_030444775.1 of Atalantia buxifolia. NCBI lineage: Eukaryota > Viridiplantae > Streptophyta > Magnoliopsida > Sapindales > Rutaceae > Atalantia > Atalantia buxifolia. The sequence continues at coordinate 23,419,210 of CM059838.1, forward strand.
GATACTGGTGCTCAATGTTTTAATTTGCAGGGATTCCATGGTTGACGCTGCGGCTGTATTTGGGATGCTTTTTGGAAGCGAGTATTTTGAAGATTATATTGGGCAACTTGCCCTGGCTACCATGGCATCCGTCGAAGTTGAGGAAGACGCACACGACATTGAAGTTTATAAGCATAAAATACAGGAAAAGATGAGGGTATATTTTCTTCACTACTGTTTGTCAAGATATTACCTTTTTCATACACCTGACGAAAGTCTCCACCTTATTTTGTTGAATTTTGCAGGCAATGCAGAAGGAGAGGGAAGAAAAGCTCATAACCATTTTGAAAAATCGTCTCGAAGCATTTGTTGATGGCCAAGTGGATGAGTTTGTAAAATGGGCAAATGCAGAAGCTCGGCGCCTCTCAGGAGCTGGTAATTGTTATTTTATTTATTTATTTATTTAAAATTCATCCCCCCCCCCCCCCCCCAAAAAAACTGTTAACAGAAGAGAAGAATAATATCTTTTCTTATTTTCCAGTTCTACTTACAGCCAGTACAGTAGGGTTAATTTATAAGACTACACATTCCTAATTTAACTTCCTAGTTTATGGAAATATACTAATTAGTAATAGCTGTACAAATCAGACAAATTAGGCAACTAATCCTAGAAATCAGGAATGTCACCTAATCTAATCTTTCCATATTTTCTACACCCCCCCCTCAAGTTGGTGCATAGATATTAATCATGCCCAACTTGTCAATGAACAATTCAAACTTTGGCCTGGAGTGTCCCTTGGTAAGAACATCTGCTGTTTGTTGCTGTGAAGGGATGAATGGCATACAAATAACTCCATTCTCCAGCTTTTCTTTAATAAAATACCTATCAATCTCAATATGATCATTTGAACAGATTATTTGCAATGCTTATTGCTGATTTATTATTGAAAATCTCATGGGTGCTTCAATATCTAATTTCAGTTCTCCAAGGACTCTTTTAATCCATAACACCTCGCAAACTCCATTTGCCATGGCCCTAAATCATATTACGGCAACCACGTTTTGTTTTTTTAGCCAAGTAATTAAATTTCCCATAAGAATGTACAAAGAACTGAGATGTTGATCTTTATCCAAAACCGAGCTGCCGGTCGTGATCCGTGAAGACTTCTACACTCCTTTGATCACTCTTCTTAAATAATAACCCTCTTCCGGTGTACTCTTTAAATACCGAGAATCTTGTGTTGCCTCAAATGTTCCACATAAGGTGAGTGCATATATTGGCTTACAACACTAACTGCAAAGGCAATATCAGGTCTTGTGTGAGATAGATAAATGAGTTTCCCTACAAGACGTTGATATCTACCTTTATCATTGGAACTCCATTGGAAATCTCTCGATTAGGATCCATGGGCGTATCACTTGGTTTGCAACCACTCAAGCAAGTCCAGAACATACTTTCTTTGTGACACTGAAATTCCCATTCTAGATCTTGCAACTTCCATACCTAGGAAATAGCGTAAGGGACCCAAATCCTTAATTTCAAATTCTGATTGTGTGCTTTTCTACTCATCTCATCACCATCGCTCCCAGTAAGTATTATGTCGTCTACGTATACAATCAGGACAACCATCTTTCCACCATCTGTGTGTTTCACAAACATTGTATGATCAGATTGTCCTTGACTATATCCTTCTTTTCTAACAAACTTGGTAAATCTCTCGAACCAAGCACGAGGAGATCGCTTTATCCATAAAGGGATTTCTTCAATTTACACATCTTTCCTCCAAACTTGTCTTCAAAACCAGGGGGCGCACCCATATATACTTCCTCTTCCAATTCTCCATTGAGAAACGCATTTTTAACATCTAATTGAAACAACGGCCACTCCAAATTAACAGCTACGGAGAGTAGTATTCGAATGGTGTTTAGTTTGGCTACGGGAGCAAATGTCTCTTGATAATCAACTCCATAGGTCTGTGTGAATCCTTTTGCTACTAACCTTGCTTTATAGCGTTCCAAGGATCCATCTGAGTTGTATTTCACAGTGAAAATCCACTTGCAACCAACAATTAATTTTCCTTTAGGCAAATAAACCATCTCCCACGTTCCATTTTTTTCTAGTGCCTCCATTTCTTCACGAACAGCCTTCTTCCATTCAGGAACCTTTAGCGCTTCCTGTATAGACTTAGGTATATCCACACTTGACAGTTGTGAGACAAAAGTACGATAAGATGATGCTAGGTTCTTATAAGACACAAAATTGGAAAGGGGATGTTGAGTACATGATCTAATTCCTTTCCTAAGAGCAATCGGAAGATCTAGATGGTCAGAATGTACTTGTGGGGTAGTTAGAGACTCAGATTCTGTAAATTTAGAGATCGTACCTGGATTTTCAGAGTCAGTGTTTTTCGGATCTGGAATTGGATCAGATTCATGGCGTTGAGGAAGTATCACTGCATCTTTCTTACTTTGAATCTGTTTCTCCCTAGTGTAAGTTTTCCCGAACAATCTCTCATCATTGAAGCGTGTCTCGTCTATTATCCTATTGTCAGTTTTATGTTCAGGCACTAAAGCAGTCCTCCTATCCTCCTTATTCAAGGTATTATGATTAAAAATTTCAGTTTCAATATTTGCCTTACCATTAGTGCTCATGTCAAGTTCAAATACCGAGTCTTCATTTCCTTTCCCTCCCTAAAGAGGAGGATTAAAAAAACTTTGAGACTCAAAGAATGTAACATCCATCGTGACAAAATATTTTTGTTTGTTAGGATCAAAACATTTATACCCTTTTTGAGTAGGAGAATAGCCCAGAAAAACACATTTTACAGCCCGTGGATCTAGCTTATCCCTATTATGATTGTGTATATGTACAAAGGCAACACATCCAAAGACCTTTAAAGGTAAATCTGAAGTCAAACGTGTCATTGGAAAGGATTTTTTTAAAACTGTCAATGGTGTCTGAAAGTTCAAAACTCTTGATGGCATCCTATTAATAAGATATGTAGCAGTAAGAATTGCCTCCCCCCATAAGTATTTAGGAACTTTAGTGGTGAACATTAAAGACCTAGCTACTTCTAGGAGATGTTTATTTTTTCGTTCTGCTATCCCGTTTTGTTGAGGAGTGTCTTTTGTGATGAACAATTCCTTTTTCTAAGAAAAATGACCCCAATATTTGATTAAAATATTCCTTCCCATTGTCACTTCGAAACACTTGAATTTTTGTTTGAAATTGTGTTTCAACCATATTATAAAAGTTTTTAAAAACATGTTCTGCTTCAGATTTTTCTTTGAGTAGATAAACCCAACTTAGGCGTGTATGATCATCAATAAATGTTATAAACCATCTTTTTCCAAAATTGGTTAATGTCCTAGAAGGACCTCACACATCACTATGAATAAGGGTAAAAGGCTTGGATGCTTTATATGGTTGAATAGGAAAAGATGCACGATGGTGTTTAGCTAATTGACAAATATCGCATTGAAAAGACAATAGAAGTTTATTACGAAATAAGTTTGGAAACAAATGTTTTAAATATAAAAAGCTAGGATGGCCTAACCTACGGTGCCATAACATTATTTGATCATCAGTAGAACTAAAGCATGCCCCGAAATCTAAAATTTTTGATTGACCCATGAGTTCCCATCATCAAAGTAATAAAGACCGCCATACTCTCTAGCATTGCCAATCATCCTCCCCGTATCCAGTTCCGAAATTCACACAGAGTTTGGAAGAAATTTAGCACAACACTCTAAATCACGAGTTATTTTACTTACAGGACAAAAAGGTTACAAGAGAGATTTGGAACATGAAGGACATCGTGAAGAATGAGAGTTTTAGAGATAACAATTGACCTTTCCCAAAGAATTGCCGAGAGGGATCCATCAAAGCAATCTTAATTTTTGATTGCCTGCACAAGGACTATACAAAGAAAATAATTTCAAATCATATGATCGTGGCACCGAATCTATTATCCATGGACAAAGAGGAATGGTGGACACAGCAAGATCATTACCTTTTCGGGCTAAGGAACAAGAAGAAGATATCGATTAGTCGGTTGTGGACTGAAAAAGTTTATACGGTTGTTGAATGAAGGTGTCGCAGGCAGTTGCGGTGGTTCCATTCTCCTCGGTGGTGAGTGGAAGGCCTTTGAGTCACGATTTGTGACTAAAATTTTGTGGCTTCCAATTAGGAGGTTTTTGTGTAAATCCCAACAAGTCTCCCTAGTGTGACGTGGTTTGTGGCAGTGATCACACCACACCTTTTCTCCTTTCTTGTTCTGCCGTGCTTGGGATGGGGAATTATTGTGATTAGTCCCCTGTCATTAGGGCTGAAAAAGATAGAGATTTTTCTCCTAACATCACTTTACGTCGAGCTGAAAATACTTCCCGAATTGATGGCAAAGGAACTCTGCCAAGAATTCGGCCTCGCACTTCATCAAGGCTCTTATTCAAACCAGCCAAAAATTCATAAACACGATCATCTTCAATTGCGTTTTAAATAACGAACACTATCTCATGTCAAGCCCAATCATCTTCATAGCAGAGATCAAGCTCCCGCCATAAGGCCTTCATTCAAGTATCAAAACCGCACGATCACCTTGCCTAGTCGCCATAGTCTTGTTTTCAAAAAAAATCTGTGATGAATTTTTCAGATCGAATATGTTTCTCGGACCGCATCCCATACATCCTTTGCGGTGGGAAGAAACAAATACGTCCTCCCAATTGAAACCTCCATGGAATTGATCAACCAGGACATAACTAGGGAATTTTCTGACTTCCAAGTCTTCCATGTTGGATCAGTTTTTTCCGGCTCCTTCGTCTCACCGGTGATGTAGCCAAGTCTACCCTTGCCATCGACTACCAACTTAATGGATTGCGCCCATTCTAGATAGTTCTTACCGTTCAATTTGTGACCGGTTAATTGCATGGGAAAACTCTCACTTCCGTTCAAGTTTCCAGATCCTGACAGTAGAAACTCCCCTGCACCTATTCCAATAGATGTAGCAGTGGAATTGGTATCACCAGTTACTGTAACCCCAGGCATGGTGTTTTGCGCCATTACAACAAGACAATCCAGCTTGGGAGTCAAGCCAGGCTTAATTCTGCCATAGCTCTGATACCATGTTAACAGAAGAGAAGAATAATATCTTTTCTTATTTTCCAGTTCTACTTACAGCCAGTACAGTAGGGTTAATTTATAAGACTACACATTCCTAATTTAACTTCCTAGTTTATGGAAATATACTAATTAGTAATAGCTGTACAAATCAGACAAATTAGGCAACTAATCCTAGAAATCAGGAATGTCACCTAATCTAATCTTTCCATATTTTCTACAAAAACTAAAATATATATATATAGATATATATAGAAACTCAGAAATTATTGACTTTGCATTTCTAGCTTAACAAGCGAATGTCTTTCTTGGCCACCCTCGGAGTTGCCTGGAATAGAGACTTATATTCAAAATATTTTCAAGTTTCTATAAATTATTTTAACCATCCGCCTCATTTACTTTTAAAGTTTTCTCTCATTTCAAAGGAATGCACTATTCATCTTCATTAATGGACCACCAGATTCAGAGTCATTTTCTCTTGTGAAAGGATCAGTATCTAAGTGGAACTAGTTTTTCAAACGTGAACTTAACTGCTTTTAAGGAATCCCTTGCTGAAAGGTGGTTGGAGGATTAAACCGTAGAAATTTGTAGACTGCTCATTTGTGTAAATTGGTCAAATTTCAATTACTATGGCCTAATCTGTTTGCAGTTGTGAAGAAATTATATGTTTCTTGAAAGAAAATTGGTATAAACTTTTGTGCAATGGAGCAAATAGAGGGCTCACTAAACCCTAACCAAATGGTATCTTCATTTGGTATTTACAATTATTTCAACTTGCATTAACCTATAACTGCTGTCCTCTTCAGCTTTTGGTGAAGCTATGCTGCATACCATTGGTTATATTTACACAAGGAGAGCTGCAAAAGAACTTGGAAAGGACAAACGATATATGAAGGTACCATTTTTAGCAGAATGGGTGCGAGATAAAGGCCATCTGATAAAGTCACAAGTATCGGCAGCATCAGGTACTATAATTCTTCATGTAGGAAGTTTCCATTTAATGAAATAGTCTTCTAATTTTTCCCGGTTTGTACCTTCAAATGGAGCCAGCAAGCTTATTTCATCTCATATTTGTAGGTGCTGTTTCTTTAATTCAAATACAGGAAGAGCTGAAGAAGCTGAACCAATTAGAGAACAAAGAAGAGAACTTAATGAAAGCCATTGAAGCTAAAAAAGATGCCATGCTTCAGTCCCTTTGGCAGATCAACGTGGTTGATATTGAGACAACTCTATCAAGGGTTTGCCAAGCTGTGAGTTACATTTCCTTTCTTAGGCTTAAAATGTGTGAATATATGCGCCAAACCTTGAATATTGTTTGGTTCTGCTTCATTTGAGTTGAGTTGCTTTATGGGTTTGCCATATTGACTGCCTGATATTAGGTTTGAACAACACAATGTGCAATATTTAATTAGTGGTTTGATTGGAAACATACTTCAAGCATCCCTGACCTGTATGGATAAAAGTTACCGTGCCAAAACCTGATTTCAACATAGATTACATTGCTATGCGCAATCCTCTCTCTCTTTATAGATAATTGGGTATCACCTAGTGAGATGTTTTATGCTTATGGATGCTTGTGGAGCTTGGTAAATGTATAATGACAAATTAAAATGAATAATAAGAAATTTTCTAGTTGCATATATTTGGGCCGACTTCTTAACTCCCTTCTTGTTTCAGGTATTGAAAGACCCTAGCGTCTCCAAGGAAACATTGAAACTACGGGCAAAAGCGTTGAAAAAACTTGGGACCATCTTCCAAGTGAGTTTAGTTTCCTTTGTGTGTATTTTGTGTGTTGTGATAATTTGGCTCAGGTATAGGGACTGCATATTAGTTTAGCCCTACAACATTTCTTTCGTGGTTTACACTAATGTTATATATCCAATTAACATCAATTCTTCGCTCTCAGGGTGCCAAGGCTGCTTACAGTAGAGAAAATAGCTTGCGTCATGAAGATGATACCAAGATAAATGCTGCTTCATCATCATCTTAGCCAGTCTTAGTAATTAAAGACATTAGTGTCGTCTTCATTTATGTATGTAGCACGATGGAATTAGTTGGTTTTATCTTGCAGCTCCATAGCATCTATTGAATTTTGAAAAAGAAGTCAGTTAACTGGATTTTGTCTGAGATACGTCCCTGGCTTGATTCATCCTTAGCCCTTTGTAGATTCTGCGTGAGCACTTATGTGTGTATGTGTGTACATTGAGAATACGTTGTGAGTCTTATGATCTGGTATATCATGTCACTTATGTTTAATGCTATCCCCAATTCAACGATAAGCATTTATTTTGTGTGTAAATTAAAGACAGAACTTGTAATTCCAATTTCAAAGATGTGAAAACATGTTTGGTAAAGCGACATTCGACATCTTAATTCTACTTTTACCAGATAGCTATCGATTTCATTTCCTTGCGGCTGTAGATTAAAATCATAGCACTTTAATTCCAAACAAACCTTCAATCCAAGTTTAGGATTGATCTGAGTTCAATCTTAACTACAAATATATAGAAGTCCATTTGGGAAGGACGGTGATGAATAGAGGCATTGTTTAATTTGTTAGCTGGTGAAATTTCATTTAGTTAGTTATTTAAAATAGTAACTGATCATATAACCATTGAAGGTTCGAATTTAATTCTTAAGTTTTAGGAAGGCTGCTACTACTATTGGAGTTAGACCTGATGTCAAATTTTCTTATAACTTGTTTGATAATCTTGAACCAGTTTAAATGAGAATACAACTACAAGAAGCACACTGAGTGGGGAAAGGGGAAAATGGACGTAGTGATTGCAGAAATTGTGTGAGGCTGAACAAATTTTAAAACCTCCATTAGGAAACACACTTTTGAGAATTGAGATGTTGAATATCATTGTCAATTTGATATGCTTCGGATTTCAGTGCAAGTTGGCATTTAGGAAGACAATTACCAGATGTGGTAGCAAATATACAAATAAGTAGTGGAATATCATTATCAAATGTATATGCCTTATGCAATGTGGAAAAATATTTCCAATTGCTGGTACATTTGCTCTTGCAACTTGGCACCGATCATTAAAAGTTGCGGAGCAAAAAGGTCTTGAATTTCAGTGCTTGAAAATGACATTGCTCCACGACTGCAACTATACATAGCACCTTAGTTCATATTGAAAATTATAATTTCTATAATGGTTGTGATGACTGCTAACTAGATTTTAAATCATTGAGATGATGGGGCCAAAAAAGAGAGAGAGAGAGAGAGAGAGAGAGAGAGAAGGAGGTAATAGGGGTGGATTTTGTAGTTTGATGGAAGAATTTATGTCGAGAAACTTGAGAGGTATACATTCAAGTATTACTACCAACAAAAAGTTGGTGATAATTTCTCTCCTAGGAATGGGTAGGGATAGATAGGATTATTTAAAAAAAATCACTTGATAATAGTATTTTTTTAAAAAATAATTATTATTGAATGGATTTGTGGGAGAGTTGTTGGTGCGAATGAAATATTGAAATTCTTGTCATGGATGGTCCTATAAAAATCCAACACAATATGTTGACCTTTTTGGTGGTCAACAGTATGCTATGAAAAAAGTCTATGCAATTATCATGAAAAGATGAAAAGACAGGGTAAAACTAACCCTTATTAAGTAGTGGTGATAATCGTCATTCTCTATGTCATGGGGCCTTCTACTGTTCTAATGATATTTTTTATTTATTAAAAATAAAAAGAAGAAAATTTTTGAAAGAAGTACAAAGAAAAATGTAAAATATATTTGTTATTTGGATAGACTGCAAGACTACAGGGCGATTCATTCTGATTCTATCCAACTGTTGGATTCAGAGGAAAAACAACTATTGATTGGATCCAACGGTTGGATATAGTGCGTATCGTCTGTTGTAGTATCAGATTACAAACTAGACTTTTGTTATTTGAATTCTCTATGTACAACAATAAATGACCCAAACTAAAGTTTATTCTTTGAAGATAAAAATGTTGAAAGTAATATCGTATATATGCTTTGGAGGGAACTTTTTCTTCTTTTTTTTTTCTTTTTCCTTTTAATAAGTTGGGGTTTTTAGAGTATAAATATAATTTTTAAATCCACATCTTTTCGAGGAGTTGAATTTAATTATTACTAAAGTTAAAAAATAAAAAATCTTTAACATAGTGAAACCCGACAACAAAAGATTAGAGGACGAAATTTGGATCGTGAAATGAAATAACGTCTTACTTCTTATAATACTGCTTAGCCACTATCTTGATTATTAGACAATAATAATGATTAATATAAGATTTTAAAATAATTTAATTCCCTCGAAGTGCTTTTGATGATAAGATCACCACAGGCATATCACAATGAAAAGAGATGTATACCTTAAAGCAATTTCTTTGGTAATGCTTGAACGATAACCTAATAACAATAAGCTTGGGTTGCCATCTATATTTTTTGATCAAACAGGATCAATTATTTTCATATAATTAGTAACAAAGTGCTTTTGAAGAAGTTGACCAATTATTGCTTCCTAACACAAAAAGCAGGGATTAACTTAAATTAAGGATGCATCTTAAATTAAGGATGCATGCTTTCCTAACACCACTTTAATTAGAGAATAGAGAAGATTTATTAAACAAATGAAAAATAAATTAATAAAAAAAAATTGACAGTGCTAGATAGCTTCTCTTTAATTATTCTCCACCACTGTCCTTTCAGTAGAGTTGTATTTGGTGCGTTGTCTTTGTCTCTAAGGATAATTGGAAGCACTAGTCATCCATTAAAGCTATTTTATGCCTACCTAATTTATCTTTATGGCACAGCCAAAGACAAACAAGACCCCAATCGACGAACATTTTTCAAACTTGGTTTCTATGCAGCGCTTTTGAGCTTACTAATGCTGGACACCAAAAGAGGAGAGAAAAAATATTAATTAAAGCTAAGATCATTCTCTTGAGTCATTGAAATTCCGAAATAGGGCATACGTATATCAATAAGTCAGCAAACTTTGAACTAATGCACGCCTTTAATCATTACTTTCATGTAAGTTTTCTTATTTCTAAGATCAGGTAATTAGGATCATTATGGTCAATAAAGTATAAGAATTATTCTCTACTAATGTGAGATAATCTCACTAAATCTCCAGTGCTCAAAAGTCAATTCAAGAGTTAAGAGCTTCATTCGATGTATATTATTAGACAAGAAATTATTCTTAGCAATTGTGAGATAATCTTCTTAACACCCTTATCATACTTAACAATTAACTCAAGAGTTGATGATTGTCCTTAATTTATATTCTTAAGCTAGTTAGGAACTATTTTATGCGACATTCTCCTTAAATTCTCTTGTCATGAGAAATTAATGCATTCTCAACTCATGTATAAGAGATGTCGATATTTTCATAAGCTCGTAGCTTAAATTATACTAAAAAATTAGCTCACAAAATTGAGAATTGTCTCAATTAAAAACCATTGTCAGCCAATAATTAATAGTTTTTATCTCAAGTTTAAAGTGTTGATATGAGCTGAACGATTTTTTTCTTTTTATTTATCCTAATGGATACTTAAGTCACTCTCCCCACATATATGAATATGGTTTGAACCCTAAATCTCTTGTTTCTGTCACAGAATTTTACCACCTTAATTAGTTAACATCCATACTATGAGGTCAGCTTAAGCCAAATCATATCAATCACAAGGGTGGTAATAAAAAATTAACTTAAAATTTACAAATATTTACTATCTGATTGATTTTTGGATTATGGCCGCTTAACATAGAAGCGAAATTTGGCAACCTTTCCAAATAAAAAAAATGAAGGGTATTTTGATGATTTCCACTGAGGAGATATCATGATGATACTGGTAAATAAATTAACTATATTACTCCACTAACTTCTAAGACCTTAGTGCCCCAACAAAAGAAAAGTGGTCTCCTTACACCTTTTCAAGCTAATTTGAATTTTAAACTTAAAAGCAAGTCGATTGCATTCTTTATATAATAAACAATCAATTCTCAGTTTACCTGCGAAAGACTGCAACTCTGAGTAAAGTTAATGTTGTTTACAATAGAGATAGGAATAATCATCATTTGTATAACAATCTCTTGAGAAAATATAAAGCATCTTAGAAACGAAACAAGATTCTGCTTAAAATGGGTCTCTTGCTTCTCAAGAAGATTAGTCTGCTCTTTCTCCTCATTTCAGCTTCACTTTTATCAACTTCTTTGGCAGGTGGGCTCTGAATACTTTCTTTCTCTTGCTAGCTAGCTGCAGCCTTTGCTACAAACCCTACATGCATTATCAGAGCTTTTACCATTTATATTGGCTTCAACTTTAAGCTGAAACTCAAGTTTCTACGGAACATGAACATGTTAACAAAGTTTACTTGAGATGATAAAATATTGTACTTTTTGTCAAAAACCCTTTTTAGGGTTTAAATTCACGAAGCTAATAAGTTTTTTTTTTCCCCATTTATATATATGCTTAAGATGCATCCGCAGGACGAGGAATATCAAAATCTGTACGTAAGTTGGCTGAGGAAGTGGATTCGACTTTTGAGGTTTGTAACTTATCATGTTAATTGAGATGGCGGGTTCTTATATAACATTTCATAAAGTTACTCATAAATTGCTTTCCTTGTTCTAAATCATCATTGCTTTTGTTGTTATTCGATTTCTCTTCACTTCTCGCACTTACATGGAAATATGACGCATGCAAACATTTTTTTAAGCATAGATGACCGAAAATTATATTTTCTCTCAACCTCGGACCTTTTGTATTACTTCAACAGATTTTTCTCCCGACTCACAAACATCATAACATTTCAAACTGTGTACACCATGAGAGAAAAACATGCCTAACTCTTCCATCATAATTAAACAAAACCAAAGCATATCCATTTTTCTTTTTCACTTGCACAAGAAGTATTGCTGCATGTTTGTTTATTTCGAGGTTTAATTTCTGTTTCGATTACTTGATATGTAGGAGAAGCCATTACAGGAAGAGGAAATGAGTATGATACACGAAAGGCTTCTGAAGGCTAATACTAAAGACTATGGGAGATATGATCCATCACCCACTCTTGTGAAGCCACCTTTCAAGCTCATACCAAACTGATGCACACGCATATATATATGCCTTGGCCATCAAGCTTATATGTATAGATGGCAATCCGATTAGTAATTAAATAAAGTAAAACGAAAGCTGCATGCAGCAGGCAGAAGTCGATCTCCTATATATGTTTGTCGTGTCCTTGTAGTTGCAAAAATACTAAGTTTTGAAACCTTAATGATGAGTAGTATAATGTAATATATATAATATAGTTTGTTTAATTAGTTGAACATATATATGCTACCATCCATGTTATAAATATTGCGTATTCGTGTCCATATATATAATTATAAACAATATCCAAGTTATGCAAGTACTTATTAGCTAGTGATCTTTTACTGTTGTCAGTTTCTTGATTGTACCCAATTAATTATATTCTATTTTGACAATTTCCCATAGATTTATCAACCAAATGGTCCGTTTGTTAGTGCTATTCAATAGCTTAACTAGTAAAAATTTTTAGAGAGTAAAAGAGTTCAGAGGTGCCAACCCCGCTCACATGAGCAGTTGAGAAGAAACTAACCAGGTTTTGATCGATGGTGAAAAAAAAAAAACAATCATGATTAAAGAGTTTATTTCTAATTATTTGAAAATACAGTAGCTAAAGTAGTGCTTGGTAAATAACCAAGGTGAGTTAAAAAACTTTCCTACAACATACACTCTTGTCAGCCTGTTTTTGTTGGATATTATTAATAATTCCATTTCATGATAGTTATTTGCAATTAAAAGCGAGTATGTAAATCCCAAAAGAGCCTTAAATTTAAACGAAGATTTTCTAGCATATACATAAATTTTCTTCAATGTAGACGTTTGCACTGGAAAAACAGTGAGCTTTAAAACTGGAAACAGTCCTTACAATGAAAAGATTTCAGCATACACACGTAATTTTTCTTTCGCGCATGCAGATATTCCTCCTTCCCCTCTCCCCCTCCCCCCACCCAAAAAAAAGTGATCTCAGATTAATTGAATCATCAGTTTTAAAGTAGAATCCTTGCGATACCAGCTGGATATTCAGCTATCAACTTCGATTCCTGCTGTACTTTAACATTTCTATTATCTTGAAGAAGATACCTGGCTCTTGCCATAAAGTAAGAGGTAAATGGATCACTCTCTCACCCCAATTTTGGTGTAGGAATATTCTTTAACTTATGCTTGTGTAGTACTACAGTGGAATATATATATAAAAGCAGGTTTCTTTGGCTGGCACTTGTATTCACATACTGAGTAATAGTGGTAGAGGCTTATGAAAACCGGATAGGGCTCGACACTTTGAAAAGTTTTTGAAATTTCTAAATAAAATATCAAAAATTATGTATGAAAAGATTAATTTGGCCCCTTCATACTTGATATATAAACTTCATACTAAGGATGAAAATGCAATTTTAGATTTCCGTAAAATAAATTCAAAGTGGCCTGATTATTTGATTTTTATTTTGTTAAATAAAGTCAAAGTGGCCTAATATCCATGTGGCTTGAGTTTACAGCATGTTACCTCTCACACTTAGCAAATTTAGATATTATTTAGAAAGGGATTAGTAAGTAAGTTATTTTAATTTCTTTAATTTTATTTTTTTATCTTTCGGGTTAAGAAGAAGTCTCGCCTAGTTAATGAAGGTATAATTTTTGTTTAAAGCATTAATAACAAGCTAGTCGTGGTTATTATTCAAGGGAAAAGAGTTTGGAAAAGAATTTTTCAAAGCACGTTTTTGTCAAAACAAAAATATCAAGGACTCAGTAAAAGTTTCTACTAATTTTCTGAAAACTTATTTTAGACACAATCTCCATTGGCCCTGTTTTGGGTGTGAGTCAAGGAGTTTAAATAATGTGTTTTTATCAACATGTTTTCAGAAATAATTTTGATAAACTTTGAGAGACCCATTTTTGCTAAGGGAACTTCCTCTTTCACAAACCTCCTTTTCACTACTCTTTAATTTGCCAAGCGTGAATAAGGGGCTAAAGAGAATAAATTTGACTTTACCCACCTCTGCTTTTTGAAAAGAGAAAAATAATACGTATATTCATGATGCTAATTATTAAGAGAGGATAGTCAATTGGATTTCTAAAAGTTTTGTAGTCTTTTCCTTTTGCACTTTGAATAAGCTCGATGCCGGTTTTAATCTCTTCAACTTTTGATTTAAATTAATAGTTTTCATTCCTTCGTTTGGAAGGAAGGATGGGTGGTTTCCATTTCCTATGATCAGCTTAACAGCTGTTAAAACTGATCAATAAAGTGGGCGTTGTGCGTATCAACAAGATGGGTTTGTGCCCGGGCCTTTTCCTTGGTAGTTAAAGTTGATCTGTAGGAGATACCCTACATGCAATCAACACTTAGTTGCCAGGCCATTATCTTGGCTTAAAAATCTGCACTAAATTTGTTTTCTGAGGTCATGTTTGGTATTAAGATTGGATAGTTATAATCATCGACAAAGTTAGTATATGATCAGTTGAGACACGGGTACGAACTGACTTTTGAAAATTTTTTAAAAAATAATTTTAAATAAGACGTTACTTCATTTGAATTTGTGAAAGTGTTTTATCTAAATTTTAAAATGATAAAAATATTTTTGTTGAAATGGAATTATTTCCATAGAAATAAACCTACAAATATTATAGATACAATGTTATATTTTTTTTGGTAAATTTTTAAATTGTATTTTACTTTTTTTAAAGATTTTGGATGGATATGAGTTTTTTTTTCTCTCCAAAGAGGATAAGAGATCTTGTTCATTAAATACTAATTTTTACTTCTTTTTTTTATAGTACTAATTTTTACTTTTTATTATTACTTGAACTCAGATGACTATAGAGCAAAGCATATTCATGATCAGTTAAGTTCACCTAGGAGATGAATTTGTGCTATATGTTGGATGTGCCGCAACCGGAAAAAAAACCGGCTATGTTAACTTATTTAAGTTACCACACTAAAGTACTCAGTAAATATTAACTACTACAACTTGTAAGTCAAGTTCTTTTAATCCACTACTTATATGATAAAAAGGTTACAATATATTTATTATTTTTATCAAAATTATTATTTAACAATCATATTTATCATATACTATTAACTTTTATCAAGAACTTCAGCAGTGATTCTCACTATCATGATTTAGGGTGCGTTTGGGATTGAGGTACTGTAACTTTTAAGTTACAATTGCTATAAAAAAAAGTTATAATTATGAAACAAAAGTTAGTAATATTATAGTAAATGTAAATTTTAAATAATAATTTTGATAAAATTATTATAGATATAATAAATTTTTCATTATACAAATGAAAAATCATATCAATATAACTTTCAAGTTACAGGATTTACTATTTATCAAATATTTTAGTATTATAACTTTTAAATTACAGCTGTTTAATCTCAATTCGAAACGCACTCTTAAAATTATATGACCACTTTCACATTTTACTGGTACGGGAGGGGACTTGCTTCCAAGTACAACGAAAGCCACGGACCGAGCTAATCAAGACCAGAAGGAGGGGCGTGACAATTGCCCACTTGGTGCTTTTGAAATTTTTAAATTGTTCTTTAAAATACAGTAATTTTTAAAAGAGTTAATTTGTTAACCCCTTGTGATTTTTCAAAATTACAATATATATCAAAATAAAACATTGCGTTGTAACGACGTATACCCAAATCACTCTCTGTCAGTTCAATCCCGCAGTGCTTATGCTTTCTTTTTTTTTTTTACAAAATTGATTACAATTTAATTTTCTTTGTAACTTGTTCTCTTAAATTTGACTATTTGAGTGAACTTCATAACTTAGCATTAATCACTTTTTTTTTTAAATTATATTATTGGTTAAAGTTCTGACTCTGAAACTGATGAGAGCATATATATTATGATACTACGAAAATTTTTCAATACGAAAATAAAATATGAAATTAAGATCCGGAACAAATTTATAAAGTTATAAAAAATTTAAAAAATAATTTTCAACATTATAAATTCCTCCAAAATTTTAATTCTAAACCTAAGACTAAGGTGTTATTTGTTTTTTTAATTTGAAGTATGAAATTAATTTTTTTCAAACATTTATTTATTTTAGGTTGTTTGTTTTTTAGCTTATTACTTATTGTCAGACAATTTTATTTGAATAAAAAAGTAGAAAAAGTCTACTTTTATATGAAATCTGAAGTTTAAATAAAAAAATTTTAATTTCAAATTTAAAAATACCCTTAACAATTTATGTATTTCCATTATGTATAAACCTTATATTTTATATTATTCTTGAGTTATTTTTTAATTACTTAAATTTTTATTCACATGATAACATTAACTAAACTGAAACATTGAACAAATCAAATAATATCAATTGTGCTGAATCAAAAATAAAATAACAATATTGACTTTATAATAAAATTTGATGTTATAATTACATCTTTCAGTAAAAATTAAATTAACATCAACAATAATAATATTACTTTTAATGTTACCAAACTAATCAACTTGTGAAAATTATAAATTATGAAGAATAAATATATACACCACTTAAAATGATATTTATGTTAAACTACTAGTTTTTAAGTTTTTTTTTTCAGATATTAAAAAATAAAAAATAAATATGTCATTCAGACATTTTTATTCAGATCTATTCACATTTTAGATAAAAAAACAAAACCACCTAACTCTTATTGTATTATATCAAACTTGGTTTTCTTCAATAGCCGACATGCTTTTGAAAAGAGACAGCACATATAAAATGACCAAATGGTGGCTAAGCACTCGTTACCCGTTAGACCTTATAACCGAGCATGTTCTCTGGTCCCAAGGCATATAGAGTCTTCTCCAAATCTTCATTTTCATTATCTCCACTTGTGGGCCTTTTGCCCAATCCATATGCACTCTTAAGTAACATTATATTTCACAAATCCATCAAAATCAATAAACCCTTTCTTTTTTTTAAAAAAAAAGAAAATTCTTTTTGAAACATTTCAATGCAAAACATATTTTAACATTTTTGAGTCTAATTCGATATGTTAACACCTTCTTTAATTTTTATGTTAACACCTTCTTTAAGTAAAGCCTATTAGTCAAAAATGTGTTGTGATTAAATATGTGTTTCTCTATCAAGTCTTACGTAGGATGGAATTATTCGAAATAATTAATTCTAAAGGGAAATATCAGTTTATTTTTATATATTTTTTTAATTAATGATATATATAATACAATCATATATCTACCAATAGGTTAATGCACTATTTATATTTAAAAATGTTTTGCTACAGTAATTTTATAAAAAAAATATATTCTCTTTATTGATTTTAATAACAATAATGTTAACGATCCAAACATTTTAAGCCTTAACTTAAATCTCTATTGCTACATGTTATTCAACTGTTAAATGATGAATCTTATACTTATAAAATTACTATTTTGACATCCAATAGATGAATGTTCACATTAATTAAGACTTAAAATATGACTCAAATATTAGAATATTTACTCTCTTTTTTTTTTAATTATAGCGATGGTATCTTAAATTTCAAAGTCTCCATAATCTGTGTCGGGATCTATTTTCACTACGTTTGAAAATGGATTGAACATTTTGTGTCGTGTAGAGAGAGAAAACATGAAAAAATTATCAGAGCAGTTGCAGCTTCTTTTTCCACGGGTGCTAGAGATGGCCTTGCATCGCTTTTCCTTCTTCTGCAAAAGAAAGATTACATACAGCATCTGCAAGGGAAACAGGTCCTCATTTTAAACACACTTCAAAATCATGTTTAATTAAGAGCTAAGTTGGTTCTTTTGAGCTTAATTACTGGTGTGATTTACCTAATCGACGTTGATATAGATGTTACAGTTGCTTAATTACAAAACGATTTGCCTTCTCCAAGCAGCACATGCCAACGCTTTGATGTGGACCAATCAACATGAACCATTTAAGCCACCTTATTACTATCCATTTTGATTTTATAATGACACTTTCCTCCTCCACAATCCCCAGCTGGCAAGAAAGAAAGCAAGTGAGGCCATATTTGGTAACCCAAAAAACCAAAACACTCACAAGCCAATCAACTTCCTTTGACAATTTGACTCCGTACACAAACGCAATTGAGAAAATTTTAATTGAAGTTGAAGTTGAGCCACAAAATATATCGACCACATTTTTGTTTAATTTTAATTGACAAATTGACATTTACGTGCACAACTCAAACACAATGTCTAATTCTTGCTAGCATTAACATTTGCATCACTCAAGTATCACCATCTTTTATCTAATCCAAGTAATGCCACGGCAAAGATCTTTTTAATCAACACCTACGTATAGCCCCAAGTTTTTGACAAAATTTGACCTTCCCTACATGCAAATACCTTATTGTGAATTCGTGATAATGATGCCATTTTTTTTTTATTATCATTGCTTTTCGCGAGTAGTTAAAAAATTTTATGTGGGATAATAACATCCGAATCCCTAATTTTTTATTTATTTACGAAAAGAAAAATTCGTCGATTTGTACCAAATGGATCCCTAACCTAACTGGTTTACCGCTAGCAAGTGGTTAATTTGATTTTGATTGGATTACATATTATAAAGCTATATCCTTATCTGTAGAAACATACAAGTAAAGGGACTTGGAAGTTATTACCCAATTTTGTATTGTGGTTATTAAATATTTTTATGTTAACATTTATTGACTAAGAGATTATCTGAGTTAGATGTGAAAATGATGAGTAATTTTAATTTTAATTTTTTACATAAAAGAGTACTTACTGTATTTAATTGTCTAACATTCCATATATTTTAATTATCAAGTTTAAGAGGTTAAATTAATTAAAGCCAAAACATTATATTTATTTATACTAACAATCCAAAGCTATGAAAATAACAACAACAACAACAACAAAAAACAAACAAACAAGCAAGCAAGCAAACAAATAAATAAATAAATAACTTGTTATAGAAGGCTATTATTAGGTGTGAATCACACAAGGATTTTCCTCTTAATTTTTTTTCGAACTTCAACAATAATAATGTAATCAAAATTAAATAATAAAAGTATACAATAAGTAGCAAATGACATGATTTATTCACGAAACTGACAATCGATCATTATATATAAACTTATTCTAAATCAAATCCTCTATATCAAGAGCTGTAGAATCTTTTTAAAGCATTGTGCAACTTTTTTTAAAATTATTAATATATTTACTTATTTTGAACACGTAAATAATTGAAAACAGTTTTTTAAATTAAATTAATTTTATAACAGCTGAATAAATTCCAAACAACTGTCAGGATGATTTGGTAATATCATTTTGATGTTTTTATAGAAAGCCAAAGAATAGAATCAAAAAATAAAAAAATAATTTAACTTTTGTAAAAAAAGAATCTCTGTGAAAATTAAAAAAAAAAAATTCGTGTAATGTGAAAAGCATGGAATGCGTACTGCGCACTCGGCGTAACATAGAAGAAAGAAACTGTTGTTAGCTTCCTTTTTCAACTCCTCGATGCGGTGCAATGCAATGATGCTGCTCCAATTTCTCGTTCACACTTCGCACGGAAACCGCAAAGTACAACACACGCAGCTCTCAAGAGACTGTTAAAGTACTACTTCATACAGCACGCTTTCCTTTCGTTTCTGATTGGGGTAATAACATCTAGATCCCTGATTTTTCTAAAACCACAATTATTAACATGGTTTTACATTTATTTCTAAAGTTAGTCCCTAACGTCAAATCATTTAAGAATTTTGTTCATAAAAATAAAATTGATGATTTAATTGTGAAAACCTTGAAAAAAACTTGAAGCAAATAAATCCTAAGACATAGAGGCAAATAAAAATTTTGGGAATTGAGAGTTCATTAATTCAAGAATTTTTAAACTAATTTTACATTTTAATTGAAATATAATAACAGTAAGCCATTTTTTTATAATTAGTTTAGTAATGAATTTCAAAAAGTGAATTGAGTTTATTAGATCAAAATAAATTGAATTAAAATAAATTAAATGTTTGTAAAAAAAAAAATTTACAAACGGACCAGCTTGAGCTAGTCTAATTAGTTTATTGTTTATAGTTTATTTGCAACATAAATTTAATATCTTTTACTTTAGAGGTTTAGTCTTATTTTGTTTAAACAATCTAATTTAACTGACTATGCAAATTTGAATCTTAGATTAGATATGAGTAAAAAGATTTTAGAAAAAAAAAATTGCTGTCGCCTTAATTTTATAAGCTGATTTCAGGAGTATAAATTCTATTGTTGAATTAATTAACCGATTTTTATTTTTTAACATAATTTGAATGGTTGGGATGACATGAAAGAAATGAAAGTTTATCCTTATTTGTAATACTTTAAAAATATGGAACCTGTTGCTATTATCTCATTTTCTACGAAAAAATATGGTAGCGAGAATAAAAGTACCAATACATTACGTGGCACACAAGGGCACTCCATACGTCATTAACGCCGTGAAAACTAACGGCAGAAAACCAACAAAGAGGCGAAAAGTCTACCGGAGCAACAGATTCTAACGTCGTTACCCAAACCGTCTAAAACGACCTCACTCCTTCCCTCTCTCACACTGCAACCAAAAGAATCAAAAGTTTTTTCAGTCTGTCTCAAATGACTCTCTCGCTCCCACTCTGAAAAACGCTCCCGTTTCCTGTCGGTTCGATCACGTCAGGTTCGATTTCTTTTTACTGTGTCCGCATGCGGCGATAGCTGTTCGCTATCTTGTTTTTGTTACTGTCATCGCGATATTTGTGTAGCTGATTTGTATTTCCATCATTCCCGATTTTATTCAGATTTAATTTTATTTATTTACAAATATTCTGTGTGTATTTTGACTGTAAGTGCCGTTTTCAAGGCGCGAATTACGGATCTCTTTTGACCTACTTAGCGGATTTTGAATTTTTTTTTTTTGTGGTTTCTAAAATTAGTTTTTTTTTTTTGGATTAATCAGATTAGAGTTACTCTGGAGTTCCCTTGAGAGTAGCAGATTGAATCGATACTTGGTTGGTCACTATTTTATTTCTGGAAAGTTTTTGTTTTTGTGTGTTTTTTTTTAACATATTTCTTTTTTTAGTTATTTTTCTTGTTTTCGGTGATTGCTTGTATCAATAGTGAGCGCAAGTGTTTTACATCTTTACTGAAATCAGCTTATTTGATGTTGCCTTCGTAGTTACTTTGTTCGCTCTGAGAAATTGTTTGGTTATTCTCATGTGGAGCTGATGTTTTGAGTCACTACGACCTTAATGTTATTGTTTAGTTTGTGGTAACTATTGTCATCTGATTGACAGTTTTTTTGTGATGTAGAAGTTGGATTTATGGAGCTTTTTTTAAACTTATTGTGGCTCTGAAATTTGTTTTTCATTTTTATGATAAGCTAGGTAAGGTTGAGATAATTTAACTTTCTGTGTTTTCTTCAGTTGTTTGTTTTTATTTGTGGTAAATTTTGGAATATTAAGCCATTTAATGTCAATGTTTCTTTGATTTCAGAGGGAGTACCTGTGTTTTCTTCTACAAGTTGATTGTGCATGGGTTTTTTATTCAAGTTAAACTTTGGGGAATGTGAGTGAGAGTTTTAGGTTATCAGGGGGAGCTTGTATCAAGTTGTGCTTGAGCATGGGGGCTGCTTGTTGTGTTGCCGCTAGAGACAAGACAATAACTAGTTCAACAAGTGCTGATATTTTGCATAGGAATATTCGGTATTCACCAACATGGAGCTTTCGATGGGACCACCGAGGACGGGTTGCAGGCGAAGAGACTGCTGTAGCTTGGTTTCCAGATGGAATTAGCCGGAATGACCAATCAGATATTAAATATGAATCAGCATATGCATCAGAGGAAGGTAGCCCTTTGGACAGTTTTCCTAGGCATGCGTGGCAAAAGTCACCAGTTTCTGAAGGAACCGCTGCTGGGAATGTCAGGACTCCTACTTCAGGTAAACCTTTAGGATGCAGCTCTTAATGTTAAGTATAATTTGTATTCTTTAAATGAATTTTGGAAGGTACGAATTTTGTCTATAATCCCAGTGTGTACTCTGTGTCCTTGTGATAACAAGATATGAATCATACATCCATTTAGCTTATCAATACAACATAAAAAAAAGGGAACTCGACAAATTCATCTACTGAAACCAACAAAACTCAGGTAGCCCCACCATCTTCCGGAATTTATTTTAGGAGAATCACTGGTCTATCCACTTATTAGAACATACTTACCTATGCAGCAATGTTGATGCTGGTCTAATGTAATTATGATTAGACTTCAAAGGTTATTTAAACGACAAATAACTCTGGAGTAAATGGTTTAAACCATTTTGTCACTAGTCTAAACCTCTGCTTTTTGTCAAAATGAATAGGATAGTTAGATTTTGTGGTTGGGGGGAAGCATAGATTCCACTTAGTTGTGCAGCTATTCGTATTTATCTTGACCAAGACAACACCATGTCATGGCACCATAGTTTAAGCTTTCTGGATTTGGGAATCAATATATTATGATCAGGCACCATAGTTGTTTGGAGAGTAAGTGCGGAAGTCTAGTCTATGAGTATGGTAAAATCACCATCAAGTTGAATTACTGTTGGCATTTTTAATAAATTGCTCATCTTTTTTGATTAGCTGGATGATAAAGAGAGTATTAAACAAAAAAGACTATCTAAAAGGGTATAAATGTGAAGCCAAATGAAGAATGAAGTTCTATTAGGGACATATGTTGCGAATGGCTGCACCATAAATCGTAATATGTAGAGATTGCACCCATTATACTTCATGTGCAAGAAAAAAATGAAATTGCTGACCAAACCTCTGGTAAACATGGTGGAAACTGTTTTTTGATAGTTCTTGGTTAGATTTTCCTGATCTTATTCTTACTTTCCACTGAGAGCAATTTTCTTGCATCTAACGGGAGTAATGTATTTTGGTGTTTCCTTGGTAGCTCATGCATGATATGATTCTTAGTTGACTTTTCTGACAAAGTTTCCTGTAGGCTTTAACAAACTTCTCTGTAGTAGTTTTACGTTCATTTGTTTGTGAATTACATTGCACGCGTCTTGAGAGCCTGCTTGAGAAATGCCGAAACTTGAATTTGTACTTTTAGGTGGTCATAAAAAATTTGATTGTGGCTGATCCTGTGGTTGCTGCATTATGATGAAGTTTTATGATAAAGGTTGCAGATCTATATGTCTAAAGGGTTAATTTCGGATTATCCCTTTGTGAAGCGACTATCTTTAAATCACCTCCTTACTTTTGAAAACCTCAATTTACCATCCACAAACCACACCCCAAAACGCTGCGCGAAAATTTTTAAGAAAGACAGAAAGATTTTCATCAATCCACCCCCATTTTTAAACAGGAATGGGATAACTTGAGGCTTTCATAAGTAAGGGGGTGATCTGAAGATAGTTGATTCATGAGGGAGGTAATCCAAAATTTACCAATGTCTAAATATATAGAGTAGCAAGAAATGATTGAGGCTTGGCTATGAAACCATTTATGGCCCAAAATTTACCAATGTCTAAATATATTGAGTAGCAAGAAATAATTGAGGCTTGGCTATGAAACCATTTGTGATCCTTGTATAACTTAAGGCATCATTTGATCACATCCTTTGTCACATTGGTACTATCTTAAAATATTGAGTAATATTCTTAATTTGTCTTATACCTAAAATATCAGTATGTGCTCTTAAATCAGTATCAAATTTAGGGATATCGTGACTCTATTCATTTTTCTTGGCTTTAGACTTATAATTGTTAGTAAGCTTTGTGGGCTGTTGTATCTTATTTCTTTCTTTCTTCTTTTTTCCCCCTCTTTTTTAATTTTTTATAATGGCAGATCATTCTCTTTCAAGGAATATCTCTATGGATATGAATTTGGAACAGGTAGAGTTTTTTCCTGTTAAAGGCTGTTTCCATGTCCTTATGATTATTTTACACGATTCCCCCCTTAAGATGTAATAATCTTTCAATGGGAATCATGTTTTAGGTCAAGGAGTCAACAGATTCCCAAGAAGTTTCACATCCCTCTCCTGCAAAGTTATCATTATCACTGCCTTCAACTTCATCGTTGATGTCATCCCCTTTATCGTCACAAAGTCACTTGTATCCCGTCAGTTCAACCACAGCAAAATGGCCTCGCCACTCTCCTGGACATCCGCTTCTACGACAAGCATCTGATAGCCGGATTCCAGGATTGAAGTCAGTTAATGGATACTCAGTTAAGGAAGAAAGGCCTGTTATCCCTTCCTGGAGCAATGAATCAACTATGGGCTCTGGTGTTGGGTCTTCAGATGGTTGGTCAATGAATGCCTTCTCTGAGCTCATGGCTACTTCTCACAAGGAAAGGTGGTCATTTGATAGCGAGTCCTTGGGCTTTAATCATGAGAAGATTGCCAGATACAGTAGTCGAGTTTCAGCTTCTTCTTCTGTCGATATGCAAACATGTGGAGTTTGCTCTAAGTTGTTGTCTGAGCTTTGTGTAGTTGCAGTTCTAACCTGTGGCCATCTTTATCATGCTGACTGTTTGGAAAACATAACTGCTGAAATTAATAAGTATGACCCTGCATGCCCTGTTTGTACTTTGGGGGAGAAAAAAACCCATAAGTTGTCAGAAAGAGCATTGAAATCAGAAATGGAATCAAAGGCTAGAAATAACAAGAGATGGAAGAATCGCATTGTGGATAGCAATCTTGACAGCAATTCTGTTGTGTTGGATCACCATAAAGGCAGTTGGAATGAAGGTAAGGGTCCCAAGATGGCTTCTAGTTCCAGCCTTAAAAGTTCTTCAGGAAAGCCTTTCTTGAAGCGGCACTTTTCATTTGGATCAAAGGGGAGCAGATCCTTATCAGAAAATCATTCGACGTGGAAGAAGGGGTTCTTCTGGCCCAAATCTAGTAGGACATGAGCTGCTTCTGCACCGCAAGGAGGTGATATTTTCTCTCTGATATATGATGCATTTGTCCTTCCCAAAAAGAAAAATTGTTGCACAGATAGACAAATGTACATCTTGTTCACATAACAAGGTCAAATCTGGCTAATTTTTCTCCTTGTAATTTAATTTGAAATTGTTTCATGTACACAGATGGCAGCTTTGATCTTCTCTGCAATTTCAGTTGGATGAAGATAGCAGGATGTTTTTCAACAACTTATGCTCGAGAAACACATCTGCATACAGACTCAAAAAGCTTTGACAGGATTGGTTACTGGAATTTCATTGTAAAGAAGACAGAAAGAATAATATATAGAATGAAGAGATAATTATGAAAAGGTGAAAAAGGTTAGTAGAATGAAAATGAATTGTGAGACTATCCATTCTTATTTTTGTACAGAGAAAATTTGTTTTTTGGGCTTGAAACCATACATGAATTTGTTCTAGCGATTCTGTATCTGTATGGCTGCATCTGCCAAAAATCTCTCATCTTTTCTTTCTTATTGAGGGCGTTATTTTGGGCATGGTCACTAGCAGGTATAAAACCAAATATTTTGAAATTGAAGTTTGATGTATTATTTTGTTTGATTGGTTTTGATTGCAATATTTTGATTGTCAAAGAGTATTATTTAGCTCATGCATAATTTCCCATTTCGTGAATTATTTATGAAGGATTCTCTGGGAGTTCCCTTAACAATTTATAAAATTGCCTACGAGCCCAAGCTGTTATTAGAAGTAATCGATGCTTCTTCAGCCAACATGCTAATTCTCCCCAACAAAATAAAACCATGTGAATTACCGTTAACTGAGAATTTCTTTTGGAAGGACTCATCTGTGTAACGCTCGTGACTATGTTATTTTATTTTGTTAACTTTTTGACCATCAGAAGATGGGGTGGGTAGTCGGATCCTATGCAAGTAATACAATACGTGCAGTGGTTGTAGTGGAACTGTTTCACTACATAATACTAATTATGATCGCCAGATTATAACGATAAGTATATATAATATATTTAATATTTATTTATGTGATATATGGTCATCATTAGTACTCTATCTATCACAGAGTAGTTCCAACTCCCAATTGAAGCATAACGATTAGAGATGCCCACTTGGTCACTTCGGGGACCAACTTTTGCAGGACTTGTGGCTTTTGTTTGTGAATCCTTGTATGCAATTATCTGACGACACTAATCAATTAAATCCCGCTTGATGACAATTTTGATCAGGATTTCTTCAATTGAGGATAATCTTAAGCTCCAGCCGAAGACATTTGTGAATTGAGTTGTGACCTAAATAGTAAATAGTAAAGCTAGCCTACACCTGTACTCATTTCTTTACGCGTGGCGCCATCTCGTGTCTCCGTTCAGGATCCAATGAGCACGTGTAAACACCAAATTACATGCAGAAACAAACACAATCTTTTTCTCTGGATCCACAGTCACTCTTTCAGCTTTTAAACTCCTTTGCCCATACTATAATCTTCAAGGGTTCAGAATATTTAGCTATCTATAAAGTTAGTTCATCAAAATTTTTGTTGAGAGTTTTAAGAAATAATGGCAGATTTACGAGATGAACATGGAAACCCAATTGCGCTGACGGACGAACACGGGAACCCAGTTCAGTTAACCGAAGAAGACGGCAACCCCATGCACCTCACCGGTGTTGCCGCCACCACGAAAACCACAACTCCTACTATGACGACCCACGAACCTGCACCTGTTGCTACTCAAGTTGATGGTGGCGGCTTAAAGGGCGGACAGGGAGTTCATGTGGGAGCACCTACGGGTATCGAGACGGCGACCGATGCCGCGGTTGCCGGGACTGGGGCTGGTGGTGTTCATGAGCATAAAGAGTTGAAGCAGGAGCTCGAGGGGGAGCGTAAGCGGTAAGGCGCAGCTGAAGCTGAAAGGGAGATTCAGCGCTCCAGCAGTCCCAGCTCTAGTTCGGTGAGACATTTTAAGTTTTTAACATATAAGCTTGACAAAAATATAAGAGATAGTATTATTCGTGATTCCATAATAAAGGACTTTTTCGCCATAATAATGGAAAAAAGTAGGTTACAAGGTAAAAAAATCAGGGTAAATTTTTCTATTCCCTTTAATGAAGAGAGTAACAATATTTGATAATTTTTTTTTTTTAAAAAAAACAATCTCAGTACGTCTGTTAATGTTATTGTTGTTACTACTAGAGATTATTTTAAAAACAAGAATGGGCTTTGGATTAATGCAATATTATAAAGATGAAATGACACAAACTTCAGATTTTGTTGCATGCTTTGGATTTTCTAAGGGAGCGGGAATCTCACCCCTTAGCTTGTTCCAAAAATGAGTAGACCGAAGGAGTGGGACGACTTCAAAAATGATTGGACCTAAGGAAAGGGGCTCCGACTCTCCTCTCCTCTCCTACATAAATGAGCAAGTAAACGTTAAGAGTCGGAGGATTGTATCCTCCCAATCCAGCTCCCACTCCACTAATAAGTAAGCATAACATGAAAGAAGGCAGATAAATGAGTAACTAAATATTGGGGCGGAAGCATTCCACATTTCCACTCTAGCAAGCATACAACATAAAAACAAACAAAACATAAAAGGAGTGGTCTCTAAGTTAGTAAGATATTCGTAGAAATATGAGGCTAATAATTAAGAAATGAATGTTCTTTAAAATTTATACATATATATGCTATTTTGTATTATTATATTTTTCTCTTAATCATAAATTTCTCTGGGCCGCAGTCTGAGGATGATGGGCAAGGTGGGAGAAGGAAGAAGAAGGGACTGAAAGAGAAGATAAAAGAGAAACTAACTCCGGGGAAGCACAAGGACGAGCATCCACAGACGACAGCGGTCTCCACCGCCGCCACCACTACCACCACAACCGCAACGCAACACCATGATCATGAGAAGAAGAGCATGATGGAGAAGATCAAGGAAAAGCTTCCCGGTGGCCACCACAGCAGCAGCAGCCACAACCACTAAATCATGAAGCTACTTATGCATTCATCGGCCCTTTAAATTGTGTCACATGTCCATGAGCTGTGAAAGAGCGAGCTTGTGTCGTGCTGCGTGTGTTATGATGTGATGTGTTGTGTTGTGTGTCTCTTCCTTGTTTTTTTTTTGTTTTTGGTCAAATTAAATTGTCGGAGCAAAGAATGAGCCCGCGCGTGGATCGACTGCTGTAATGTTTTATGATCAGTACTGGGGATGAATATGTGGACCTTGCTACGTTACAGATTCTGTTACTTACGCAGTCAATGGGAAGCAGCACACGTGTCCTGAGGAGAGAGAAAAACCGTGGAAATGCAGGCTGTGGAAGTTCCCCATTGGCTGCTGTTACTTACAGAATCTGTAACATAGACTTCTCCTGAATATGTATGGAATGTTTTATGAAATTAATTGACATTTAATTTGGCCTCTTTTTGAGTTTTGTTGTGTTTCAATACGGAGCTAATAACAAGCAAGCACGTGTGCCCATAATTAAATGATAAAAAAATTAGCAATCATTGAACGAGAACAACCTGTGACAATTGACCACGTCGAATGTGTTGAGTATTTTTTTTTTTTAAATTTTTTCGCAGTACAAAAGTCATCATCTTAATTAGCTGGTTAGGATAAACTTCTACTTGGTTTAATTTCATTTAATGAGAAGATAAGCAAGAGTACATTCCAAATGATTATGAGATATCAGAATCAACTAAAATACTAAATGATTAATTTTAAATAATAAGGGATTAATTTTGGATTTTTTTGATTTAATAATTTAATTGAGTCAATATCAATTAGTAGAGTCATTTAATTGATTTAATTTAATTTTAATTAGTAAGGTCTTTTAGTAAAAATTTCAGTTATTAAGTCAATTTTTTTTGTTTAATCTAAAAAAATCTTAATAATATTACTAAAAGTTTTTTTTTAAATATTCATATCTAATTAATTAATTTGTATTTTTATCCAATAAATTTTAATAACTGTCATTATTACTCATCTCTATAACTTGTAAAAATATAGTGGTAGACTATTATTATTTTTTTCCTTTTATTTTCTCTAAATTAGTATTATTTGTTTTAAAAAATTTGAATGAATATTTTTGATAAAAAAAATCATAAGTTACAATAAAATTGATCAATATATACTAATTTAAAATAAAGGTTGTATTCAGTTGAAGATGATTTATATTATGCTAATATATTATCTTATTTATATTTTTTGAGATGTTTATTTTTTGTTTAACATTTGTAATCTATAAGCGTACAAATGTAAAAATATTAGATTTTAGATTTTTTAAATTAGAAAAACTATTACAACTAATATTTATTTTTAACAAAAAAAATAAATATATCATTTAAATACAAACACTCAGATTTATTTAAAATTCAGATTAATTAAGATTTATTTAGATTTCAAATTAAAAAAACAAACGCTACCTGCATGATTAACAAAGATATTAGAATGAATTAAAATACCAAATGATTAATAAGGACAGAGCAGAGCTAATGTAACAAAGCCATGACTAAATCAGACTGCAAGTAAGATGGAGATCGTAGATTATATTTAAGTTCAGCGCAACACTGCAGCAGTTTGCTTCCAAACCCATGTCCCCCACAAGAAGCAACGAATTAGAGTGAGACTCTTACGCGCCCCTTCTCAACAGCAGCTGTAATTAAATAGATAATTCTTCCTGTTCCAGAGACAAAACGCCGATTTCCCGCAGCTCTCAAAGCTCCGTCTGCAAACATCTATCAGATCATTTGAGCTTCGAAATTCTCGAAAGAGGACAACCTTGGCCGCCACAGAAAACACCCCTATTTGTCATGGATAAATCCTGAGTTATCCAGTGCCAAGGAAGGTTTCGAGGGATTTACAGTGAGTCCCCACTGCTTCTATTAATGATACATCAGTACTTAATCATATTCAAACAAGCCGCAACACAAAGAGATTTTATATTCCATGAGCAAAGTGGACTCAGCTCTCGTCAATCAAAACCTCTACAAGAATGCAAAAATTCAGACCTTTAAGTTGCTTAATTACAAAATTGTCCAACTGCAGCCAGACCTTGATCTGCAACCCTAGATAGCACAAGCACGACGCAGCTCTCGTATGATTGACTGATTGTCATTGTAGTTATATATATTGTTATGTGCTCGTACAAGTACTGGTGTGCTGTGCTTTGAATGATTCACACGCAAGTAATAAAGTTTTACCAACCATTTCATAGCATTTTGGTGTTACAGAATAGGCCGAACAAAAAAGACAGCAAGATCACGCGCATTTATCATTGATATGACTTTTTTTTTTGTCTCTTAATTTTCTTAACAGTGAGGGATAGGTTTACTGGACGCTGAGATGTTGGAGTAAACTGAGAGATTGATGCAAGATGATGTAGGGAGAAAATCAGGTTTTTTAATTTTTTAATTAAAATATTTTTGGATCGATCTCATACAACATATAAGAATTAAGTAATCTAAAAATTTGTACCATTGATAATCTGAGAAGACGAACGATTGAGAGTTGTAGATCCGTCTCCAAACAATTTTCCAGGCTATGACTTAAGATCGATCAACATTGGACGTGTGGGCGTCTGTTTCACCACTCCCAATTGCAACTGGCGTCTCTTAGATGTTTTCTATATTTTTCTCAAAAACCCTAGAATTCTATTCTCTCTATTTTTGTGAGAAAAATACCCCTTTTATAATATCTTATGAAAAACCCTAGTATGTTAGGATTATGCTTCCTATTTTAATTTAAAATAGGATTGCTCTTTTAATTTAAATATTTAAATATTTAAATTAAATACTGTCTCTCCACTTATGTAAAAGTGGAAAGAATCACAGAATTAACAGTGACCACCTTGTAAAATATTACAAGCCCCCCTTTTACACTTGAATATAATATACTAGGTTTTAACAAATATTATAATTATGATTTTCACCTAATACGCTAGTTTTCTTGCTTTTGGCTCCAGTGACAGTGTTGTCAATTAAATGAGCTAACCCGAGGATCATTTGGGAATATACAATAGTGGCTACAATAATTAAATTTGTAATTAAATAAATATAATTATTTAATTCCAATTCTACTCCACTATAAGATTGGAACTGACCTCCATAATTGTATGCTCGAATAATAATTTGCCCAAGCCACATTGATTTCTTTACTGCATAATCGTTTATACCACATCATTAATTAAATCGATATCTCAACTGTTTACTCGATTTAATTACATCTTGTTCCTTTATACTTATTGGTTTTCTCTAATGATCATTTTCAACATACTAAATATGTTGACACATTCTGGCCAGAGAATTCAATGATCAAGTGCTGAAAACCCATCAAGAGATGTGTCGTACAAATTCTATATTGTTAATCTATAACTCCAATACTCATAATTGCCTCTACCAAGATACCGGGTAATCTTGACCACAAGTGTGTGCGTGTCTATTGGTAATTCAAATAGAATAACAATTATAATTATGAAATCATAACTAACTCAAGATTAAGATTACAGTAAAATCAATGCCTATAAGATTTAATAAGTCTGACAGTCATTTCAAGGTTAATTAAATCTCATATGTGATTCTGTTTAATGTAGTCGTACTACATTAATAAATTTATACATGATTAAGACAAACCATTCAATGAATTTATTACAGTCTATACCTAAATAAAGTGCCCAATTTTATTTATCAACTGCAAACATAATTTATTTAATCATAAGATAACTTGTATTTATATCTTCTGTGAATCCACATGGTGATCACATAAATACATATAATATGATCAAATAGATTTTACTCAAAATATTAATGCAATTAAGATATTTGAATAAAATACCTCATTTATTTTATTAATCAGAAAAATTATTTATTACAATAAATATATAAATATGCTTTAAAGAGCATATTTTTCCAACAGATGATGCACTACTTTAAATTATTATGTATAACAAATTTCTTTAAATTGTTATACTAACGGCAGCAATAATCATGATCTGCTTTACATGTAGATGCACTATACACGATAGTAATCAATTAAGTTCACTTGCCATGCCAGAATCAAAGAAATTCACATATCAATCCACGCTAGTCATTAATTTTTGTAGCACTTGGGATTAAAAGATGCCCGGTTTTCTCCAATATATATATATTTCTAATTTTACTTTAAAACTTAGAGCCAGATAGTAAAATTTTTCAAATTACAAATGTCAAATAAATAAAGGATCTTTTAAATATTTAAATATTTTAAAAATTTGTTCAATTTTTTCTTAAAATTTTTGGGAGTAGAGACAAAATAGTTTATTTAATCTCCCAAAACTACTAAAAAAATAACTAAATAACAACAAAAATTTTAAAAAGTGCATATGAAATTAAATAAGTACTTATGATTATTAGATAAGCTTGAAACTCTTTACCTCTTATTTCTACTGCAAGTGATAACTTGATAAAGTTTAAAAAACTTCAATCACTCGGCTAATTATAGTTAACATATTTTGAGAATAATGTCAATTAAACAAGATCAATCAACTAAGTTTTACATTAAATGATGATCAATCTTTTTTTTTTTGTAATTAAAAATCATGACAGACACAATCAATCATTGTAATATTTGATTCTTCTTATCATCTTCAATCAATTAGAGAGGAAAACTTTGTGAGAACTTAGGCTTGCCTTCAAATTTTAATTCTAAACCGTTAATTTTTATGTCGGTTTTTTTATAAAGGTTTTACAATTTCCCTTTTACGCTCTTATAATTAACATAATTGTTATCTAAAAAAAAGTATTCAAAGAAATTATTAACATATGTTTACTTCCGATCGCGATTGGAAAAAAATAATAATAGAAGAGAAATTGCGTGGGAAACCTTTGAAAATATGACCATAATCAAATCAAATTCACATGATGCCGATTCAACGGTGCAAAACAAGTCGACTTGCACTCAACAGTTAAACTCTCTCTCAGAGGAAAAAAAAAAAAAAAGAAACTGAATGTCATATTTCTAATCCGTACAGAATTCATCTTGCTTTTGAAACCCATACATTAAGCCTCGTAATTCTTTTCTCATGATTATGATTCGAAATAGCAAATTTTGTTTTAAGATTAAGATTTTTAAAGCAATTAATAAATAATATATGGAAATAATTCAAAAAAGTAATTTATTTTCTTCAGATCTTTTTGTTCTTCAAAATTATTTGGTAATCGAATTGCCATTTTGTTTTTTTTTAAAAAAAAAAAAAGAAAAAGAAAAGAGAGATGATGATACAATCCATTATTAATTATCAATGGTGTTGCTTTCGTGGCTTTCGCGGTCTAAAACTCCACAGTATATATTTAATAAGATGCATGGCATGGCATGTAACCTTTTTGTGAGTGCTTTGCCATCTTCATGAAACATGGAAGCGATAATGAAATGCAGTACCTTTAGAAAAACTGCCTTTTGAGCTAAACAAGCTTCTTGTTGGAATGATGATTATGAGATCCACCGCGCCCGGCCCTTCTATATTTAACTAATTGCATTCTCAATTTTATTTTCACATTTAATAATTTGAAATATTCTATTCGTATGATTTTCTTTTTAATTACACATTTGAGTAAATCAATTTAAAATTTTATTTTCTATATAATTTTAATGATAGAGGCATATATTTCCAATGCTTTTATTATGTTGGAAAAAACATTGGTAAATATTATTAAATACTGAAAAGACAGTTTAGTTCATCTTGAAATAAAGTGATTTTGAATAATTTATGACTTTTTCAATTATGCGGCGTTTTCATATGAAATCCCACGTGTGTTGAATAGAATCTTTGTAAGGTCTAAAAATTTCTGGAGTGACATATTATTGAATTAATTTCAAAATGTATAGGGTGATTGAAATTTTAATCGTTTAGTTGGTTTGGTATCTTCATATCTAAGAAGGTTGAGATATTGAGGAACATTGTTAAGTTAGAAATTGATAATGACATTGATATCAATATTAAATTGGTGATTATAAGGCACCGGTGAGCTCATATTATAATTGAGGTATTGATTGCTTTAATGAATTAATGTAAGTGAATTCATGTGTCATATTTATTATATGTGTATATATAAATATGTACGAAAAGAATAGTTTAATTTGCTCATATGAATTGGCATTTTATATACTTGAAGTTATTTTGCTGTAATAGTTTATGATAATGATGTTATGTATGATTTTTTTTTTTTAATTAGACATTCAAGTAAATCAATTTAAAATTTTGTTTTCCAAGTAATTTTAATGATAGAGGCATATATTCTCAATGCTTTTACTATGCGGATAAAAATATTGGTAAATATTCTTTTAGTAACTTAAATTTGAGTCAGTTACCTAGCTAGTTCTTGTATTTTTTAAAATTATTAAAAAGGTCCATGTCATTATTTTTATTTTTCTGTAGTTGTTTGGTTTAACTTTCTAAAGATGAAGTATATTTTTATATGATAAAACTTAAAATTCTAATAAAATCAGACATACAACTATTGAAAAATAGAAAATAATGATAAACGAAAATAAATATATGACATGGACCTTTTGGATAATTTTTGTAAATATAGACACTAGTTTTTTTCATTGCAAAATAACTGGGGATAACAAAATATTCTGTATATAAATTAAAATGAGTTCAAAAATCAATTTTTTTTTTATGCTAATTGAATTAATTAATGTGGGCAATCAAATATCCATAGTTATATTATCGCTATAAACTATATTTTCATTTTATGTCATTAAATTTGCAAATTCTCATAGATAGTTATTGTAGTTATAAAAATTGGTATGTGCTCCCACACATAAAGGGTGTCACAATCTGCCAACCATTTCATAGGTTATTGGTGTCACAATCTACCGAATAATATAATAGAAGGCAAAGTAAAAATTCAAGCTCTTGTCATTGTTATTACACCTTTTTATTTTATTTATTTTTTATATGCATGCGAATTTATTTTATAATTAATGAGAGGGATAAGTGTACAAAACAGTAATGAGATGTTGAAGAGATATTGGGGTAAACTGAGAGATTGATGAATGATTTCAAATTGAGCATGCAGTAGTTAACAATGGCGTTTTCTTTATTCTGTATTCATTATTTAAAAAATAAACCAACCATTCCTTGTAAACCCTTATATATCTTATAATTAACCATTTCTTTAAAAATATATATGTTATCATTAATCATCCGTTTAAATATTTGTGGGTTCCTGAACATAACAATTTTTTGATTACTTAAAGAAAATCTCACAATATCAAATCAATCATATAAACAATTGCTGCAATATGATGAAATATAATCTATTAGCTCCGTGTTTCATCAATTGAATTGATCATTAAAATTTCGGGTATAGTGTGGCACTTCTAATAGAACGTATCCATGTGATCCTTATTATATAAAACTTAATTTATAAGATTGCATGACGATAGGTGTCAAATGCTGCTTCCAATTAATCGTAAACTTGTTTTTGCTTCAATTTCCAAAAAAAAAAAATCATCTTTTTATTACCTAAATGAACTTTAACATATTTTTTTTCCTTTGCGGATAGCTAAATCATTTGAAGTTGGCTTTACATTAATTATAAGTTAACGGTAAATAAAGTTAAGATACAGATTGTGTATATCTTGTCTATTGATTGATAATGTGATTGAATTATGAATCGGCATAGGTATAATGATTTACATTCCTTTCCGTCCCATTTAATTTTGTTTATTCTTGCTAAATAGTTCGATCTTCGAAGTTAAGTCAAATCAGTTAGTAAGTACATGAATTAAGGAATAACTTTCTTCTTGTAAAACAAATCATTTTAGGCGTATGTGAACGAACGGATCAAAACTTATGAAGACGAATGAAATGCAGTTAAACGAATTCGTTATGATCGAAGTTATATATTTCATGCTTGTCTAAGATCAAAACTTCACTGCACGCAAATACTATGCAAGCATGAAGCATGGCCATTTATAAAAATGATAGTTTTCTCTTTATTGAAATTAAAATACGCCACTTATTCTCTTATTATTTTCATAATATTCAAAAGCCTCTCCAATATTAAAAAAAAAAAATTGAAGGAGAAGAAGAGTAAATGAATTATTTATTTGATATTTGATCTTACACATACACACACATATATATATATATATATATTTCATAATATTCAAAAGCTTCCCCAATATAAAAAAAAAAAAATTTGAAGGAAAAGAGGTGTAAATGAGTTATTTGTTTGATATTTGATCTTATATATATACATATAATTTTTAAAAATAATAAAAAATACAAAAAAAATATCTTATTATTAATAAAAATAAATATTTTTCTTATTTTTAGTATCTTAATTTTTTATTTTAATTTCAATTTAGATGATCCTTAACTTATAATAAGTATGAGTGAAAGAGTATTTAAAAATAAGAATAATACTCTAAAATCATAGTGATAGGAGAATTATAAGATAATATTAAAATAATAAAAAATAAGTGGTATATATTAAATTTTAATAAGGAGAAATTTACAATCAAATTCCCTCAATATATGTATGTGTGTGTGTGTAACCTTTAACCTTTGCGAGAGGGCTTTCTACAAGAAACATGGGATTGAAAGTGAAATACTGAAATGGGCGCACTGACTTTTGAGCTAGGTAATCTTGTTATAAATGGGATAGGTGGCTGTTGGGTGATGGTCAAGAGATGCACTGCCCCTTCATATTTAAATAATTATATTTTGGTTGAAAAAAACTGTGTCACGTAAAATAAATTATTTTCTGTCTTTTTTTCTTTTTTTTGGAGATTCAGTATTTCCATTCCGAAAAGGAAATTTTGAAAATTTAAAAATTGATTTGAGATTTACCCATTCCTTACGTTCTTTTTTCAAAAGATTGTGCCGAATTAGAAAGATTTTTTTTTCCTTGTAATTTAATGTAAAATCAGCTTATTTTGATTTTATTGATAATTTTTTTTTAAAATTTTTTTTTAGGTTGTGGGGGTGGAGAATGCCGAAAGCCCGAAATCAGTGTTTATCCTCTACCTCCAACAGAAATGGAAGTGGTTGGGGATGGTAGAAAGGCCTGACTCGGCCCTTGGCTTGATTAATTCAACCTAAATGTTTCAGGTTTTTGCATGAATTCGAGGGTCAAGGGCTTTCTAGGGCTCGAGTGTTCAGGGCCTATGTTCGAGATAGGATTCAGACCCTACCAAAAAATCCAGACCCAACTCTTGACATTTAATCTAATTTTTAAATAAAAAAAAGCAATTAATGCATTAGCCACTAAACTCACGTGCACCTTAAGTATATTTGTCATTTATTTCATATTAATTTAGTTATTTTGTAATTAATTTATTTACTTGTTGTTCATTTGGTTAAATTATTATAAAATATTGTATTGTTGTTAAAGCTAAATAATCATTAAATTCCTTACAACTAAATTGAATATAAAAATAGGAAGTATTATTAATAAAGAATAAAAAATTGGAATCGTATTTTAAAATAATATTTAGCGATTTTTTTTATAAAAAAACTCAAGTTTGGATAAAGGTTGAACCCGATCAAGACTCGATAATAGCCAGGCTTAGCCTAACCCTTCGAGGACAACTTTTTAAAGACTCTGGTCCTTTATTTCAGTCATTAGATTGAATTAGTAGAATTTGACAAGTATAAACTAAACTCGATTGTCATCTTTAGAAGTGGCCAGCCAAACAAGGTTTGCTGATGAACAAAAACTGCTCAATTAAGGTTCCGTTTAAAATTGATGTGCTTATCTTTTAAGTTATAACTATTGTGAAAAAAATTATAACTATTAAATAAAAATTAATAATATGTAGTAAATATAAATCTTAAATAATAATTTTAATAAAATTATTAAAATTATAATAAATCTTTTATTATATAAGTAAAAAATTATATCAATATAATTTATAAATTATATCAGTTAATATTTATAAAATATTTTAATATTATAATTTTTAAATTATAGTTAGTTAATATCAAAAGCAACTAAATGGGGCAATATCGGGAGTTTGGAAATTTACCCGGCTACTCAAACATTGATTATAAAATATATTGTATTATTCTTTAAAGAAAAGGCGTATGGTTCCTGTGGGGTACCTTTCAAAGACGTCAAGATAATCAAATCAAATTCACAGGATGCCGATGCAATCCAACTGTGCAAAACACGTCAACTTCCACTCCTAACGGTTGTTGAACTCTCTCTCTCACTCTCTCTCTCTCTCTCTCTGCTTTCACTTCCTCATCTGGCATTCACTTCACTTTTGTCACTCTTCACTTTCTCTCAATCACAAACATCAATTTTCCCGCGTGTTTAAAACCCTCAAATCACTTCCCAAATGCTTTCTCAATTCAACGTCCTCTCTCAATCTTCCAAACCTCTCCCATTTTCTCCCGTTTCCTTTCACAACCAAACGCTAAATCTCCATCAAAACGACGCCCAGGCGCTGCCGTTTTCTCCTGCCATAAATTATCACTCGGTTTCTCTCAAAACAACAACTGTCTCTGCAATGACTTCAAATTCGAATCTCTCCAATCACGCCGTCACTAGTAACGGCATTAGCGAGCCCGACCTCGATCGCTTTGCTGACGTCGGCAACAAACTCGCCGATGCCGCCGGAGAAGTTATTCGCAAATATTTTCGAAAGAAATTCGAAATTATCGATAAAGAGGATTTGAGTTAGTCACACTCACATCTTTTTACTCTATTTTTAACTTTTTTTTAGCTATTTTAAATTTTTAATTGGTATGAGGTATTGCTTTGGTGAATTATAATTATATTTGGTAAAGAAATTTGGTAAGTGAAGAATAACTTTTTTTTAAAATTATTATTGTTGATTTATAAATGTACTGTTTGATTGCTGAGAAAATGTAGGAAGAATAATAATTATGTTCCTTTGTCTTTAATGTTTTATTTTATGTTGTTTAATCATAAATATATTTGAAAAACATCCCTCAAATTTTGAGAAATTTCTAATAATTTCTGTCGAAGTTTCTGAAATGGTAAAATTTTAAAAATTGGTAAGTTTTGAGCAATGCAAAACCTGCTATTTTAAAAAAATATATATATTTATTGTGAAAGTGTAATAAAAGACAGTAAAGGAGAGGCATGGAATTCTTAAAAGATCATCCTTTGAATTTTTGTTTTACAATTTGATTGCAGTATCTCTCATGGTTGTGCAATTAGGTGGATAGGGGATGTTCAAGAGCTAGAGATGTTCGTTGTGTGTTTGCTTGCAGCAAAATATTTTGGTGAAAAAAGAAAAGAAAGTGATTAGTTTAAAGTTTTTCATTTTCATTTTCCTTATTTTAATAGAATCGGAAATTGTTCGTGTTGTTTGGTTGTGAGGAATGTAACTTTATGTTCCTTAGTTCACCCGTAGATGTTTTTTGCCTAATTGGACTGCTTTTGTATTCGCTTCAGGTCCTGTGACAATTGCAGATCGAACAGCAGAAGAAGCTATGGTTTCGATTATTCAGGAGAATTTACCTTCTCATGCTATGTAAGTTTTTTCTATTTGGTTGCTAAGAATAATTAAGGAAAA
This sequence comes from Atalantia buxifolia, assembly GCA_030444775.1. Classification (NCBI taxonomy): domain Eukaryota; kingdom Viridiplantae; phylum Streptophyta; class Magnoliopsida; order Sapindales; family Rutaceae; genus Atalantia; species Atalantia buxifolia. Next base: position 23,458,792 of record CM059838.1, read on the forward strand.
TGAAAACACAGCTATAGAATTTAAAGATAAGCCTTGAGATAATATGATCTCGAGTGCTTTCTTTGTGGTTATTTTTCCAAACCAAGCCAAATGGTTTAATTATGCTTAGTTGAGTGTAGGTAATTGGTTGCTTATGTCCCAGTTAGTGAAATATCTTATGTACTTATTTTCTTTTTTCAGTTTTCTTTTTGCTTTTTGTCCACAGTCACATGAATCTCATTATAAAAGTATAATGCTAAGTTAAAAGGTATTCATGTGAAGTGTTAAAAGTTTCATCCTTGATTTTTGATTTGCTGTTGATGATACTGTCTAAGAGTTCTTATTTTAGTTTTGGTGAGGAGAATGGGTGGAGGTGTAAGGGGAAGTTTGCAGATTATGTTTGGGTTTTAGATCCAATAGATGGGACCAAGAGCTTTATCACTGGTATGTTTCTTTCTGTCTCAACAGTTGAAACTTTGAATATTTTACCGAGGTGATCCTGTACCTTTGCTTGTTTCAGGAAAACCTCTGTTTGGTACTCTCATTGCTTTGCTACATAAAGGGAAACCAGTAAGAGCACCTGCCATTTGGTTGCATGCACAAAGGATGAACAACTGTTTCTTGATTGCATAATATTTTGGTTTGATAGGGGTTAAAAAAGAAAAATATTCCCTTTCTTGCATCTGGAACAAAATCTATTCTGTATTTGGTTTTCTTTTAAGTAGAAAAAAAAAAAAAACAAAAAGAAGGGGGAAAAAAAAAGTGGAGGTGGTAAGGTGGCTGGTGATTAATGCTAAATTTTCCAGCTCATCAGGCTTATATTAATAGTTTTTTTCAGTTTTCAATTGTATGGAAATCAAGTATTTTGTAAGGACTGGATAATTATTGAACAGCGAATTGGTTGATAGACTGGAACCAGAGGTGGTCTTTGCTAAGAATATGTTCCAACATATTTTTGCATCCAATAGGGAATCTCTCTGGATTTGTACCTGCATTTCATGCTACAAATAAATTAGATCATAATTTTTTGCACTTATTATACCGTCAGTGATTGCATGCTTGTTTTTGCTTTGGAGTTTATATTTTCACAAGCATGTTTTTGCAGATTCTTGGCATAATTGATCAGCCTGTTCTAAGAGAAAGATGGATTGGAATCAGTGGAAAGCGCACTACACTAAACGGAGAAGAAGTATCCACTCGCACTTGTGCCAAACTGTCACAAGCTTATTTGTATGGCTATTCTATCTTTTGGATATCTAAATTCCATGGCAAAAATAGTTGTGCCTAGCGTCTCAACATTTGCAACAGTATAACTTAACTACATCTTTACCAGCACCATGCTGGACTTAATTTGTATAATCTATTTTATTTCATTTTCTTACTTTTGTTTCTATCTGTTTAGATACACTACGAGCCCACACCTGTTCAAAGGAGATGCTGAAGAGGCATTTGCTCGTGTAAGAAATAAGGTATGTGCTAGTTCTTGAAGTTGATTGAAAGTGTTTTCCTTCTGCATGAATGCATTTGTTGATAGGAAAATACACTAAGAGATTATGCTCATCTTGAGTACATTGGTTGATAGGATGAATTAGCAATCTAATTCAACCTCAGTGACATGTGGGATATCTGATGTCATGGAAATAAAATAAATCCACAATCTTCAACTATGGGAATGTTTTGGCTTGGTTTTCAATATTTAGAATGTCAAGCAACGCACATTATAACACACTACATTTTAGTTTTAGCTTGTGTGGAATTCTTTTTTTATTACTTCTCTTCCATTTTTTTCCCCCTTATTCTTCTATGGGTATACTTTGCAGCTTTAGGTATAACCGTTTGCAGATATGGAGCCAGACACTTACTCTACAGGGGACAATTTTTAAAAATAATAATAAACACAAAAGTTATATCTTTCATTCATAATATATATATATATATATATATATATATATATATATATTCTACATTTGTAATAAATATATTCTATCAACATCATTTACAACTGCCCACGGCACATCTTCATGAGTTGATAGCATTGTTCAATAGTTTCATTATCAACACTATACAAAATGTCTTTTTAAATATACTGGGATTATGGCTATCGGGCTTTTTATTTCTAGTTATTGAGTTGTTCAAATAATTTTAAAGGGGAAAGGGGCAGAACAATGAAATCAAGGGGGCAGATTAATAAAGATCAGGGGCAAGACTTGAGCATAAAATAGAAAGCTTAGTAATTTGTTTCAATTAAGTGGGTGCAGCTGACCTGACACCCGACTAGCACCATGCTGCCTCTGTCTCTGGCCGCTTGGGTCAGTATCTTGTTATGTCATCCAGTCACATCTGTCAATACCCGGTCCCTCAAATACTCCTGCTGAGTTTGGAGATTAAAAATCATGTATACTGATTCCCAAATCTCATATTTTCGTTTCAATTCTTCATTATGTATAGGTGAAGGTGCCCCTTTATGGTTGTGACTGCTATGCGTATGCCCTTCTGGCTTCAGGATATGTGGATCTTGTCATTGAGTCTGGTCTTCAGGTAAACTGCAACCATTCAAGTCTACATGTTGGATACTATGTTTGGATGTATATTTGGACTTAAGCATGAAAAGCTCTGAAATAGTTGGTTTTCATGGAAGATAAGGAGAGTACCTAGCAGTGTGAACAGGGGATATACTTGCACACATGCGTAGGTAGCACTTCTTTTTGGAATCAGGAGACGACATTCCAGCTAATTCCATTTGTCACTAATACCAAACTATCTCTATAAAATATCAAATAACTTAACACCACATGCATTACTTTTCCCATTCATGCACACTAAGCTGCTATGAGGATTTTTCATCGCAACCATGTGAAAATCCTGTTTGCTTTCCTTAGCTTATGCAAAATGCAGTGGTATTAAACATAATTGCTTTCATTTAATTAATCTGTTGTTTTTTTTTCCCTTTTTGACAGCCATACGATGTTCTTGCACTAATACCAGTAATAGAAGGTGCTGGTGGTGTGATTACTGATTGGAGAGGTGATCAACTTTATTGGGAGGCTTCTTCAGATGCCCGTGCAACAAGTATGCTTGCCTTTTTATGAACAAAATTGTCGTTGTTTGAATTTTCTCTTTTCTTATTTCACATCCTCGTCGATTTCAGTCAGTTTTATAAATAAAGTTGTGATTATTGGTGCTGCAAGTTTATAATTTGACTTTCAGTAAAAGCATCTATTTGTCTTCATCCATCATATTCTGTTCTGTTTTCCAGGCTTCAATGTAATTGCTGCTGGAGATAAACAAATTCATCAACAAGCTTTGGATGTATTACAATGGCAGTGATGATTTGCATTCTTTTGAAACAGCAACTCACCTAAAGACGGTACAATTATTTCCGTCCATTTCCTTGGGAAGAGCTAGATGTACTTGAGAAGTAATGAGCAGTAAGCAATTGTAGTAGCTCTCTTATTTATCTGAAACAAAATTTTTATTTACGAAATGTTTAGTACCATTTCTGATTTAAAATCAACAATACATGATCTATTTTTCAAGATCCACTTTTCTTCGGTTACAATTGTATAGGTTCAATATCATGTTTACCATAGCTTCTATGTTTAATATTTTCGACTGTTTCACTGTTATTTACTGGTGAAGCCATACTTAAGAATAAGAAAAATGATATTTATCCATAATAGTTACGGGATGGCCACAAAAGCGGCTATAAAATCTGATGGTATTAATATGTTTTTTCATTAATGGTAACACCAACTTCCGTCATCATCTTTCTAAGTGGTATGGTTTGCTATTTAGTGATAGTTATCCATAATATTAACGGGACGGTCATAGAAACAACTATAAAATCATATCGTATTAATATGCTTTTCTCATTATTTTTTTCATGAATGGGTAACATCATATGGTGTTAATTACTATGTTTTCAGTTAATCGTAAGTCTATATGGTATGAACATGTATTTTGTTATCATTCTGAAAAAAAGAAATTTCTAGACGAATATCAGTACTCTAAAAGTAAAATATAAGAGAAAGCTGGTAAATATTATTTCATTCAATTAACTGAACTTAAATGCGGATTCTCTGACACGTTTTAAGGCATCACAAGAAGAAAAGCACAATTGCCGCTTGTTATCGAGGCTTATGCCGACAAATGCATTTTTTCCATTTTTATGTTTTTAAGAGTATCTTAAGAATTATTTGCATTCGTTTTATTGCACAAACTACTTACACTCATGAATAAACATCAATAAAGCAATGCTTCAACAACACTCTTCAACAACACTGACAGCGTGATTAATAACTTTAAATGTGATTAAGGTTTAAAAAAAGAGTTGCCATATTTTTTTCGCTTTTATATCATGTAATTAATAATAACATGAGAAGGAAGATAAGATAATAACATGATAAGATATTAATTTTCATTAATGAAATATTGGTATAACAAATTCAACCTACTGAAGTCTTTCAAACTCTTAAAATGCATATTTTTAATTTCTTCTCTTTTATTTTCATTTTACCCTCAATTTTAGTCTGAAGAGTTGGTTTAGGAGATCAGTCTTTTATCGAAGAGTCTAAGACAGCATGTGTCAAACTTAAGCCTTACAACTCTTTTGTTGCACAAGCAACTTCTTTATTATCTCTTGTCATGGTTATATTATGTGTCAACTAACAAAAGCAACTAAAGGTATGATAAGGTTGCATATTTTAGATTGTCGCCAGACCAATTAGCATAGCTTGCATGAAAACGGAAGAATTAGCATAGCTTGCATGAAAACGGAAGAATTTGTCAGGAGATGATTATATAAACTCTCTCTTTTTTTATCAAAATCTGTTTTACTAAGAGATCAATATCAGTGAGATATTAGTGGAAATTAAATTATGCGTCTTTTTAAAATTATTGAAAAACAGAAATGCCGAGATAGCCGTTTCCATCAGCAATGCGTAGTGGTGGAAGGATAGCATGAATTACCAAATGGGAATTCTAAAACAACTTAAATTTTCTGGAAAAAAGATCAATGTACCTCATCACTCACTGCCCTCCTTTTAAAGTCAACAACAGGTGTTGTTCCTGCGCCATAAAGGGTGGGCTAAGATGGCTCACATAGCATATTATCCTTAGTTTGAACGGGTTCATATACTCGACGTATTCCATTTATGATTCCTCTTGCGTTTATGATTCATCTTTCAACGTATTTCCTTTATGATTCCTCATACATTTATTATTCCTCCTGCTATTCAAGATTTCTCTTGCTATTCAAGATGGGGGACGGATGGTGCATGCGGTCATACGATCATGGATTAAAAAAATTTGAATTGATATATGTTAGTTGTAATTTAAAATTCTACATATATATAAAAATATAAAAAGAGAACAAAGAAAATCTTATTTCATGTTTATTTCAGTGTGAAATAAAATTTAATAAAATGTTATAGAGTTATAAATTGTGGTGGTGACTATTATTTTTATTTACAATTTTACAACTATGAGAATTGTTGGCCGCATGTGTTTTTTTTTAATTAAAGTCTTTAACCTATTTATTATATTTTAATATCATTTTATTTTATAAATAATAAGGGTTTACGATAACATCAGCTCATTTTATTTTATAAATAATAAGGGTTTATGACGATAACATCAGCAGCACATATTCATAAAAATGTTATTAAAAAAAAAGTGAGTATAATCCATTAAAGTTAAGAAGTCACGGGGGTAATAGGGTATTATGAAATTAAACACTACAGGGGTAAGCGGGATAAGGTGAATTTTTTTAAAAAAATAAAAATAAAAATTGTTGACATCTTATGTCCCAACTCCCACATTTTGAACCGTCCTTTTATGTCGGATTGAACTGAAATGAAATCCGGTGGAAGCGTCATATGACACAGAGACAGAAGAAGTCAGGACTCAGGAAGAAAGATATGGTCTTTTTGACGACTTCAAACCATGGTGAATATGTGTCTTTTGACACCAAATTCTGTTTGGTAGTTACTAAAAATGGCGCCAAAACTCAAAAACAGAAATTCTCCCCAAACATCGCCACGTTTTCAGGGATGCAAAATTCATTCTGGCCGTCATTTTGGTTTCATCCTCTCAGAAACCAAGTAACAAACTTCGCCCAAGAAACACCCCCATTATAGTAAAAACAAAACAACACATCCCTTTTCAATATCCTTAGTCCATATTCTAATCATCCCTTCATCCAGGAGGGATGGAGATAGAAATATAATTTTTTTTTTGGGGGAAAAAAATTGAAAAAAAAAGGACCAAAAAAAAAAACAAAAATCAAACAAGCAAGCGAGCAATCAACATTTCTATCCTCCTGAATGTCATCGTCATCGTCAACGTCATCATCTTCATCGATGGCTATCCTCCTGGCTCTTCTCTATGCTTTGGTCTCCGGTCCCACGATCGCCTTCTCGCAGAATGGCCCCCCCACGGCCGCCACGTTCTCCCCCAGAGATAACTTCCTTATTGACTGCGGCGGCAAGTCCTCTAATCCTCTTCCTGACGGAAGAACTTTCAAGTCTGACAAAGAAGCCCTTCCATTCCTGCAAACAAAAGAAGACATCCAAGTTTCCGTCCCTTCAGCTGACGTTCCTTCTCCTATTTATCTATCCGCCAGAGTTTTTAAAGAAGAATCAACTTATACGTTTCAGTTGAATCAGCCCGGTTGGCACTGGGTTCGTCTCCATTTCTTTGCCTTGCCTGCCAAGGAAGCTGATCTTCAGAAAGCATCATTCCATGTGGCAACGGATAAGTTTGTTCTCCTTCACAACTTTAAGCCCGACAATGACAATAAAGCTGTTGTGAAAGAGTTTATGCTTAATCTGACTGAATCCACATTTTCCATCAAGTTTACACCGATGAAGAATTCTGTTGCTTTTATCAATGCCATTGAGGTTGTTTCAGCCCCGGATACCTTGATCAGCGACGAGGGCTCTTCTCTTTTCCCTGTAGACAGCTACGAAGGTTTGTCTAAGTTTTCGTACCAATATGTTTACAGGCTTAACATGGGAGGACCATTGATCACTCCGCAGAATGACAGCCTTGGCAGGACTTGGGTGCCTGATACAAACTTTTTGAAGGAAAAAAATTTGGCGACGACAGCCTCTGTTGAATCCAATGCTGTACAATACCCTGAAGGAGTCACACCTTTGATTGCACCGGCAACTGTGTATGCTTCTGCATCTATGATGGCTGACTCGCAAACAGTTCAACCAAATTTCAACGTAACATGGAAATTCGATGTTGATTCAACGTTTAGCTATTTGCTTCGACTGCATTTTTGTGACATCGTGAGCAAATCTCTCAACGACCTTTACTTCAACGTGTACGTTAATGGCAAAACAGCGATTTCCGCATTGGATTTATCCACTGTCGCACAAGGTTTGGCCACTCCTTATTATAGGGATATTGTGGTGAACGCTTCATTAATGCATAATGGACTCAATGTTCAAATTGGTCCGAACAAGGAGAACACTGGTGCAAGAAATGCAATTCTCAACGGATTGGAGATTATGAAAATGAGCAATTCTGTTAATAGTTTGGATGGAGAATTTGGTGTCGATGGCAGCAAGGCTAATTCGTCTAGCCGCGGGCCAGTTGTTGCCGTAGGTTTTGCGGTGATGTTTGGTGCATTTGTTGGTCTTGGTGCAATGGTTATCAAATGGCACAAGAGGCCTCAAGATTGGCAAAGGAGGAACAGCTTTTCGTCTTGGTTGCTTCCTCTTCATACCGGTGATACTAGCTTCATGACCAGCAAGTGTGGCTCTCACAAGAGTGGGTTTACCAATTCAACTCTTGGCCTTGGCAGGTACTTCTCTTTTCAAGAGTTGCAAGAAGCGACTAAAAATTTTGATTCAAGTGCAATAATAGGTGTTGGAGGATTTGGCAATGTGTATCTTGGTGAGATTGATGACGGGACTAAAGTTGCTGTGAAAAGAGGGAACCCACAATCCGAACAAGGGATCACGGAGTTTCAAACAGAAATTCAGATGTTATCTAAGCTTAGGCATAGGCATTTGGTGTCACTTATTGGCTATTGCGACGAAAATTCAGAAATGATCCTGGTTTATGAGTACATGTCCAATGGACCTTTCAGGGATCATTTGTATGGAAAAACTCTGCCACCCTTGTCATGGAAACAGAGGCTGGAGATATCTATTGGCTCGGCTCGAGGACTTCACTACCTTCACACTGGGACAGCACAGGGTATCATTCATCGGGATGTTAAGAGCACCAACATTTTGCTCGATGATAACTATGTTGCCAAGGTTTCAGATTTCGGGCTTTCAAAAGATGCAGCTATCGGGCAGGGTCATGTAAGCACGGCAGTGAAGGGAAGCTTTGGATATCTTGATCCTGAGTATTTCAGAAGGCAGCAACTGACAGAAAAATCAGATGTTTATTCATTTGGTGTGGTTTTGCTTGAGGTGCTGTGCGCAAGGCCTGCAATTAACCCTCAGCTTCCAAGAGAACAAGTTAACTTAGCCGAGTGGGCAATGCAATGGAAGAGAAAGGGATTACTGGAAAAGATCATTGACCCTCATCTTGCCGGCACAATCAATCCTGAATCATTGAAGAAATTTGCTGAGGCAGCAGAGAAATGCTTGGCTGATCATGGAGTAGACAGGCCTACAATGGGAGACGTACTATGGAATTTGGAGTATGCATTGCAGCTGCAAGAGGCATTCACACAAGGAAAAGATGAGGAAGAGTCTCAATCAGCAGCCACAGTTGCCGCCTCCCCTGCTGCTGTTGCTGCTCCAGCCGCTACTTCTGCCTCAGACAACCGTCCAGTTTCTGCTCCGGAAGAAAATGTTGGACCAGCTGAAGTCCATGCTATCGATGAACACTCAGGGACTGCAATGTTTGCACAATTTTCAGGGCTTAATGGTAGATAAAATATAAAAAATGCACTTGATATTTGAAGAATCTTGTGGAGTTTGATATGTTTCTTGTGTAGCAAGGAACACTTTTGTTGCTTCTTCATGAAGGGAAGTTAGCATTTTGAAGGTCCAGCACTAGCAAAATTTCTGATACTGTAATAATCTGCAGTGTTGTACGTTACAATTGTCCATTTGTAGAATTTGTGTTTTTTTCTGCACTGTCTTCTTCGCGGTATTTGTTTTCATTGTGGCGGAGATTTGTATCAGAACATATGTTACGATCAATGTATAATTAGCACAGTTGGGTGTAAACATGCAATAACTAATATGCATACACATCATATATTATTACTTAACACTTTAGTCTTTAGTTGTCATTAGCCATTAGCATTGTTAGCAAATAACAATGATGTAAAAGTACAAGAAAATGAAGGAGGCAATTGCTTTGAATTTCTTTTTCCGTGCTCATAACCGGACTATATGTTACCATTGATCGTTATTCAAATTAATGGAAAGCAATCCCAAACTGCCCCAAAACTCTACTCACCAATAAGATCAGAGAATATATGACTATTGTTCTTACCAAGACTTTCATTGTAAAATAACAGTGTTTGATTTCACGAATTGTCCTGCTGCAGTCTTTTCTCTTCTTATTCTGTCTTTCTTGTAAAGTTTTGCAAGTTAACTATGAAACGGGACACTAGCACTTGGTGCAAATGCTAATTCTGTACGCTCTTCTTGTATGACCTTTTCCATTTGTTCTAAAATAATAATCATACTAATAAAACGACAGTTGTTATATCTTCTGTGAAATGATTTACTCTGCATGCTGAGAGTTTTATGTTAAAGCATTTCTATTAGATTGATTGGTTTTGATGCATGGAATGGAGAATTAGTTGGTTCTTGGTGTCTTGCAGGCTCTGATTTGGTCTTTTTCTTTTCCCCCTCCCCCACTTAAAGCCTCTTTTATTTTTTTAATTTATATTTCTCAAGTCCCTGATTAATTTCTCCAATGTTTAAATATCAACTTATTATTAAATATCAACTTAATAAGTGTGAACTTAGTTGAATTTCATTCATTTTCTTGGCAAATAATACCTTAGAATTGGAGAGAGGAATATTGATAAAAAGTTGCTATGAAAGATTTTAAGAAATGTTGATTTGCTGTAGGCACTAGACATGTCAAAGATTTTTAATGAAATAATTGGTAAGGTCCAAATTGCATCTTGTTGGAAAATTAGGTCATATATTTTTGTACAGATTTGTGTATGGGTAATAAAAATAATAACAAGCAAGCCGGCAAGTGCTTGCAAACACTCCTATATATATATATATATATATATATCTCATATTCACAGCATTCAAGTACAAAATGAACTTTGATTAAATGGTTAGGCATATTCCCACTACTATACAACTTGTGAGCAAAAGAATGGTTTAAAATTTCAAGTACTTATCCACCACCAAAAGAAGATAATTTTAATCAAATTTGACAAAAATACATGCATTACTCTAAAGTGAATGTGGGGGCAAAAAGCTAGATGCCTAAAAAGATATTAAAGGTAGGCTGGTGTTGGATGAACAAGAGAAAGTGTAGATAAGAATGTGGATGTGGATGTAGAGCTGACCTAGTTCTTTAATTAAGCCAACAACATGCAGCCTCTTTTAAAATATTTGAGAGGCTCCAAAACAACACCCACATTTATATATTGGCCAATAGAGCTCTTATCCCCCATTTAACGGTTTGCTTGAGCCTTACTTTTAAAAGCCTCAATAACTTAATTCCTGATAAGCCAAATTCATCGGATATTATGGATCGGAATGAACCTGAAATGAATTCATTTGACATGAGCTCTCTGCAGCACAATCTCCCTCAAAAGTAAGAAATGCTCACACTTTTTTTCATTGATTTTTTTTTTTTGGGTTTTTGTCATCACTTTTATTGAAATACGTTGTATTTTTTGTGATTTAATATATAAAATTTTCAAATGCGACATTTATTGCAAAATAATGTTCTATTGTATAATGCTAAATTTTATTCAAGACAGTACTGTTTGATATTTGAATAAATAGTAAATGGAAATGTTTTTGTTTTTGCAATAGCAGGAGAGGCCTGTCAAGGTATTATTCCGGGAAAGCAAGGTCGTTTACTTGCTTAGCAGATGTTCAATGTCTTGAAGATTTGAAGAAAAAGGAGAATCCTGATGCAAAGAAACGGAAGCTCAAGAATTTGAATAAAAAAGAGATGAGGCATAATGATGTTCCTCCATATCCATGTCGAAGAGTTTCAAGTAGCACACATTGTGCAACTTCTTATGTCCACTAATTTGTAATCAATTAGCTGGCCAAAAAATTTTCTATCATGTCATCTTTGAATCCCTGCTGTATAATTTTGGTAACACTTCTAACAATGTACAGAAGTTGAAGAGTTTTATACTTGCGTGGGTAAAATACTTATGAATCTTATTTCACATTTTCCATAATTGTAATATTTTTATTGACAATCAGAATTTTGTTTAAACCCTATCTAAATTGCTATAACTCCTAAATTGATATGTTACAGCGTAGCTTCAATGTTTAGACCTCAAACTATGAACATGAGAAATAGGGATGTCAAAAAAGCTCACCTGGACCGGATCCGGCCCAGACTCGGGCAAAATCCCAACCGCATACACAAAAAACCGGATCCAGGTTTGAAATTCTCAAACCCAGACATTTCCAACACCAAAAACCCGAAACCCGGATCCGGTTTCTTAATAAACTAAAAAAAAGAAATTATATATATTATATATAAATATATAATTATGAATTTATGATATGTTGGATGTTATTTAAATTTATTGTGTGATTATTGTATTTAATTAATTTTTTTTATATATAGATTGAATGAGTTTAGATTAGAAATTGGATGAATTTAGGTATTAGAAAGTAAATTGAAACAATTGTTATTTATTATTTGTGTAAAATTTACATTGTTAATATGTTATATATTTGTATTTGACTATTTTCTTTTTAAAAGCTTGAAATTGAATAAGTTTATTTGACTTTTTTTTAAAAAAATTATATTGTTAAAAGAAAAAATTGAAGAAAAAAAATGAAATTATCACATGCAGGCTTAAAAGCCCAGATCAAAAACTTGGACCTTGGGGTGTCGGGCTTGAGCCCGAACCGGACCCGGAAAAACTGAGTTTTAACCTGGGTCCGGTCTTACATTTCACTAATCCGGTCCCGCCCCGGGCAACACCAAAATCCAGACCGAACCCGGATTTTGCCAAGCGTAATAAGAAATTAAACCCTACCCACAAGACTCAGAAGAGAATAATGCTGCGTTTACTAAATTGGAATCGGAATGGGCTGGAATTGGAATGGGCTGGAATCGGAATGAGCTGGAATGAGAATAGGGAATGGGAATCAAATTAAGTTGTTTACTTAAATTGTAGGAATCGAAATCGAAATGAGCTGGATTGCCATTAATGTATTTATTTTGTCTTGAATCGGAATCGGAATGAGTTAGATTGTAACAAATTACTAAAAAGTACTTAATGGATTATTGTTATAATTATTATTATTAACTAATATATTAATTAATTATAAATTTTTATTAATTAATTATTATAATTATATTAACAATTATTATAAAAATATATTAACTAATAATATTAATATTAATATTAATTAATTAATTATAATAATATATTAATTATTGTGATTATTCATTAAAAAATTATAATCATTAATAATTATTGTTAAAAATATATTAATATATTAATTAGTAGTAATAATTATATTATTTATTTAATTAATAATAATATATTAATTAATTAATTAATTAATTACAATAATAATATATTAATTATTCTGATTATTTACTCGAGAACTATAATTATTGATATATTATTGTTAATAATATACTATTATATTATTTAATAATTATTATTATATTAATTAATAATAATATATGAATTAATTATAATAATTATATTAATAATTATTATAATAATATATTAATTAATTAATTACAATAATAATATATTAATTATTGTGATTATTTATTAAAAATTATAATTATTAATAATTATTGTTAATAACATATTAATTAGTAGTAATAAATATATTAATTATAATATATGAATTAATTATAATAATTATATTAATAATTATTATAACAATATATTAATTAATTAATTATAACAACAATAACAATAAATTAATTATTGTGATTGTTTTTTCAAAAACTATAATTATTAATAATTATTGTTAATAATATGTTAATATATTAATTAATATTAATAATTATATTAATTAATTAATAATTATATATCAATTAATTATAATAATTATATTAATAATTATTATAACAGTTAGTTAATTAATTAAAATAAAAATAACAATAAATTAATTATTGTGATTATTTATTCAAAAATTATAATTATTAATAATTATATGTTAATATATTAATTAAAAGTAATAATTATATTAATTAATTAATAATAATATATGAGTTAATTATAGTAATAATATTATAATTACTGTAATAGCATATTAATTAATAAACTATAATAATAATATATTAATTATTGTGATTATTTATTCAAGAACTATAATTATTAATAATTATAGTTCATAATATATTAATATATTAATTAATTATAATAATTAGTTAATTAATTATAATAATATATTAATTAATTATAACTTAAGATAAAATAGACATTTTTAGTTTTGGGGGAGGGCAAAATAGGAATTCCTGGGAATGGAAGATTGATTCCCATCTCCCCCCATGGGAATCAATCTTCCATTCCTCATTCCCAAATAGTTATGGGCTTCACCATTCCGATTCCGATTCCCACTTCATTTTTATAAAGTAAACGCGTCAATCATTCCGATTCCGGATTCCGATTCCTCAATCCGGTGAGTAAACGCACCATAAGTTTATCGCCCAACTAATGAATGGATATCTGGTCCCTATATTTGCAAAACCTTTTTTGCATTCTTTTCCCCCAAATTCTGCACATATAAGAGGAAAATATGATTGCTCTTTGGATAAATAAGAGATACATTTAACACCAAGTTATATCACTCGCTCCATTCTCAAAATCTAACAAATTTTTAATAGTAACATTACACTCACTAAGTGAAGCTAGCCTGCAGGTGGATTTAGATACACTGTTGTTACACAAAAGGGTAATGGAGCTGTCCAACTTTTAGATGAAACTGTGACCTAACTAACAATGATCGGCACCAAAAGAATTACCATTTCTCTCATTCTCTCTCTAATGGTACAAAAACAGGAAGTGACTTAGTTCCCCAAAGTCAGTCTGAATCAAGAACACTATTGCAACCTTTTCTTCTTGTTGGTCATTGAATCCAAATCATCAAACATGACAACGTCGTCATCGTCGTCGTCGTCAAGTTTTTCCACTTCCTTATGATTTCTAGTTCCATCAGTAGCATCCGGAATGGAAGCCTCAGAACCCTCCGATAATTTTCTTTTCTTCCCAGAAGGTTCTGAAATTTCCTCCATATCACCATCTTTTACAGCACCTGCTGGTTCTGTTTGCAATGCATTCGATGAGTCCCCACCATTGCCTATGGACTGCTTATCATCCTTTGCTGGAGGAGCTTGATTCCATCCAGAGAGAAGCATTCCATCAGGTTCCTTTTCCTCGTCAAATTCTTCTCTGTTAAAATTCAGAAACAATTTACAACCAAATATAACACATGAAAACTCAAATTCAAGCAAAATATTGATCACAATCTATAGAAGAACACATTGCACATAGATGTCTCATGAAGCAGTGGAAAAATTGTGACCAGCGCATCTACTTTCATACTAGCACTATCGAATATTTGATGCAAGATGTTAAGGGTTTATTATGTGAAATGTATAGCCGCATTTTTGGCTACAACTCTCAAGACAGACCCGATCCCACACAATATAACCACCAGAGATACCAACATAACCTAAAGGGATAAGTCCTAAATCAGAAGATCAGGAAAACAAATTAATCCTTTAAATAACACAAGAGAAACTGACCCTGAAATATTAAATATTCCATCAGATCACTCACATGAGTGCAATCTTTACCACTCCTTTAGGTGAAAGGTACTGTTTATGATTAAGAACGAGGCTTTCAGAAATCACGAACATGAATGTACTCCATACAAATTGTCATCCTAATTTTGTTAGACAAAAGAACACCCTCACGCAACAAAAATGAAGAACCAGCACCGTACAAAAATCAGCCCCAACATACTTAATGGAGCTTTAACGTTCAATGTTATTATGGTAACAACAAACCTGTGTTTGATGTTAATATTGCAAGTCAGCTCCTGTTGAAGATCCTCCACGGTAAGCATTGTCCCATTAGTAACTGGAGAAGGAAGCTGAGATAGCACCTAAGGCAAGACGGAAACAGATTATAAAAACTCATAAAATACAGGGAAAATATATTAAAAAAACAAAAGAGCAACACATCTGCATCATTACAAGAACAACAAAAGTCAGGCGGGGAAGAACAAAGAGAGACAGATGAAGCTTGAATTTTTACCTTCTCGAGGTTTGCAGCATAATTTGCTACCTCACCTTTATCAAGGTCATCACCAACCTCATAAAGAAGGTTTGATCCATGCATAATCAATGGAAAATTAATGCCAAGCTTGGCCTTAACTATCTTTTCAACAAAATCCCGCAATTTTGAGCGACTAGTATTGATCTCGAGTGAAAGCGGTGTCTGTTTCAAGAACCAAGTACCATCATGACTAGGAATACAGATAAAGGAATTTCAAGTGTTGAAAATACTTAAATTATACCTCAGAGCAGACATAGCACGACTTGTTTGGTTCATAAGGTTCCACTGGCATAAGGAGCATCTTTTTGGTGATATGCTCTAGACAATATGTCATCCTACAGACAAATTCACAATCAGATATCAGCACATTCAGCAATCATTAATCAAAAGTATAATCACAAACAGGATGTGGTAAAATTGAATAGAGACACAGGCCACAGAAAATTCTTCAAGTACTTTCACGTAAAACAGCAGCTGTAGCATGTACATCTTCACCATCTTATAAACAGTAAAATGAATAAAACAAATATGCAGCAGAGCATCAGTAACCAATTGAACCAAAATCAGTACGGATCATAAGGAAATTGAGCCACACCGATATTTATCAGTATCCTTTAGCAGCACTTTGATTGCTTCAATGACTATCAACCCAGCTATTATAGCATTTGTTGTCGCAACAGCATGCACAATATTGCCAGCAATACCTTTGGCTTCAAAGAGGCTATGTAGAGAAATACCGAAAGAATCAGCCCGAATATTTGCTGCAGCAGTAACAAACTCCACAGCTAACTGGTCATCTTTATCAAAACTTAGATTCCCTATCTCCTGCCCATAGATGTTACAAATACAACATTCAGTTTTTCATTGTAAGCAATAAAAATGATTATCAAGAAATTTCATATGTATAGAAAATACTCGTAAAGAATCAAGAGACAATCTCAAACCTTTTCTCTCTTTGCAAAAAAAAGTTTCAAAGCCTCAAGAAAAATTCTTGAACTTTCCAGAAGAGTCCATGTGTCCTGTGGATTCTTGAGGCCCAAAGATGCCATGGCAGATACTGATGAAGTGTCAACTACACAATTTTTAGCCACATTTCCATTCTGCTCTGTTAGATTTTCAGGCATGACAACCGCACTATATATTGGCTTTGGTCTATTCCTGTTTTTCCAAGTCTCTTTATTGGACAAAGCTACTTCAATGTTATAACCAAACACATGATCATATATTCTCCTTCCATATTGGTCAATATCTTCATCTTTTCTTCGAACAAATACATCTTCTGCATGGTCCGATGAACTAGCAGCATCACTAGAACGGACATTTAAATCATTTTCTTGATTCTTGTCTCCAAACAACTTGGCAAATAGCAGGTCTTTAGCCCACACAATACAATGCACAAACTGGAAACCCAAGTCCAACACAATTACTAAAAGATGCCATCAAAACATAATCTCTAAAAATTTGGCAAGTGAAAACTAAACTACGTTCAAACAGTTCAAAGCAACAAAGCCTCAATATGGTTCCAATGTTTAGCATAATTGCTGCATGCTAGAACTTAGAAAAAAAGAAGTACCTGTTTGTTAAAATTTAAGCAATGCTCCTTCACTTTTTCATCATTGATTCCATTTCTTAATCTTACCATCATCCAAGTTCTTGCCTTAAATGAGAATAATTCCATATGACCTAAGCTTGCTACAAACAATAATACTCGAATGGGAAACTAAGTGTCTAAACTAAGCATTAACCTCATGTATTGAAATACAGTAAAACCCCCTGTTGTTATAACATTAACGGCAAAACTTATATTCTAGAGGACAATCAGGCCTTATAGGCTGCAAGAGACCATTCTGACACCTAAATACATTATATACAAATTGAAAATAAAATAAAAGATAAAATTCTATTATTCTAGAGTTAATTTTTTTTTCAAAAAAAAAAGCCTCTATTTTATTTTATCTGCAAAAACTCATCTTCTTGCTTGCCTCCTCCACCCAAATTCTCAAAAAATGATTAACAAAAATCTGTTAATGATTGGAAGCTTAGATACAAACCCAATCATAATTGTACTTCCTAAAAACAAAAAGAGGGGCTAAGCAAATCAATCTTTTTCATAGGCTATGGAAACTCTGTTGATTTAAAACAAACCAACACACTCACCTGAACCAGGTTAGCAGCCAACGAAAAAGAAGAATGAAATTTCAAGATGACGGCACATAATATAATGGTGCCTGATGATGAAGTAAAAACCAAAACCTTATCTTTTCTATCCTATTAAAATGCTCTTCACTCTTCAGGGCTCTGCAATAACAACTTCACCACCTATCTGTCTAGCATACGCTATCCTGTTGTCATGGTCAGCAATTTACAATAAAGCAGACAGCTTTTGAAAGATGTATTTTAAATGTGCCGAAAAATATGCTTCAAATATGCCAAAAGGTGTTTGGTAAAATGCCTATGAGATATTCAAGTTCATGGAATACTATGATTTACCAGTTATGGGTTGTTGCACAAGTTTTTGTTTTGAGTTGTAGCATCCAACACCCCCCCCCCCCCCCCTTCTCCTTGAATTACTCTTAGGCTCTAAATTTTTGAAGGAAAAGTTTAAAGTTGGTTGGTATTGATTTGTGTTTGAACAAGAATTTGGGTCAGACAGTTTTTTTTTTTTTAATAGGAATTGGGTCAGACATTGAAACAGCAAGAAGAGATGATCCAATCAGACAGATGCAAAGGATAAAATAGGAAAAGCAAAAATAAACGTGATATTTAACAGAATACTCTCAACGTCAAGGAGGTTTTACTATATTTTAAAACATGAGGGGGGTAATGCTCAGATTAGACAAACATGAGGGGTTTCGCTCATTTTGCCTACTCTAATCTACAATAAGTTATAGCCAATCAATCTTGATACTATAGCAAAATGAAACATTTACCTTTGATGGAGTGCTCGTTATCGTACACACAGGATAGGTCTTTGGAGCAGGTTTTGGCTGACACTCGTAGCATTCTGTTTTCCCTTTTACATGCACTGTTACCTACTTCCAAGAATGCAATATGCGTAAAGGCCATCATCATCACCATATTAAACAACAAATAAATCAACATAAGACAGTCAACTCATACGAATGAATATGCAGACAGATGGGTAGAGACCAAGAAAGATGAACAACTAAGCATAATAATAGGAAGTAAGTAAGTCAAACATATTTTATTTTTCATAATCTTGGTAAAATTCAATAGTTTAGACAATCAGGAATGTCAAAATAATCATAACAAGAACAATGCAACTCATTATACTGGATGGCCTGCTGCTTTGAAATAGATATTAATTTTTATTGCACTTCGAAGCTTCCATAATGTCGTCAATCAGATATAGGCTCAGCTCCTCAGGCATAAAAGCATTTGATAATAATAAGATGTGTAAATGAGTCTCTGTCAAACAGTATTACTGGCTGCCTAGTTCTCTCATGGTCACTCAACAAAATGCTACTAGCAGCCGCAAGATAACAGGCAAGAGAATTGGGGAGGGGGGGGGGGGGGCAACAGTCAACCATGATTAATAATAATTACTTTAGCACACCTCCATTAAAATACTTCTACAAGAAGTAAAAATTAATAACATGTGACAATTTCAAAATTATGAAATTAGCTCATCACACACAATCATACCAAGTACAGAACTGAAAATATCCATTAATTAGCATAAAGAACTTCCAAGTTCAAACATCTAGTTACAGCATATTATTCAAAATTAAGCAAAACCTTAAGCAGACTTACCAACAGAATCACAACCAAACCAAAAAAAGGGTATTTTGGTTAAAATACTTGGGGCATGTTTGGGATTGCTTTTAGGAAGTTCAAAGGTGATTTTGAACAGCTAAAATCTAGTTGTGGTATTTGATAAAGTTTTTTAGAAATCACTCCATCCTACAGCAAATTTAGAAAAGCAGAAAGGAGTAACTTTTCAAAATCTGATTTTGAGAATCAATTTTATACTTAATACGATTCCATATATATACTAATATATATTAAAAAAATCCAAAATTATCCTTATTAATTAGAAAATAAAATCATCAAATTTATAGAGATTATTATTATTACTAATTATATTGAGATAACAAAAATTAATAATATAAATATACATTTTAGTTATCAATTATTATATATTTTATATACATGTTTATAAATGTTTAAATAAATTTTATTCAACATTATATCCAATTTAGTGATTTACATTTTCTTCACAGCTGATTATTTATACAGCATAAGTAACAACAATTATTTCAAGAGCTACAACATTATCAAATTGACCCTCAGAAAACTAAGATATTTTATAATATATATATATATATATACAGTATATATATAGTAGGTGATTAGCAGCCAGTCCCCCATCCAGCAGTCCACTGTCTGTGGTTTGCATATTCTACTAGAATTGCTTTGGGTTAACAAATACAGGGAGGTTGAATATTTTATCATAAAACACTCAACTGAATTGAATTTACAGTGCAAAAAATGCGAAAACCCTAACAAACAGCATAATAAAGGCAATATGTATAAAAGCCCCATTAAAGATAAAGAAAATATGTCCAAAGACTTAGTATATCAAATTACCTGCCCTAGGAACCCAGTAGTACCACTCTCAACCAAAGGGACATCAGCTGCCAAGCAGAGGCGGTTCACATGTCTCCTTGCATCTAAATTGTCTAGTCCATTCAGAACAACATTGAATTGTTTAAAGAATTCCACATTGAACTTAGGATCCTTGACGTTTGCATGATGTGCTGTGATGCTCATTTGAGGCCTAAATTTTAAGACAGCATCTCGAGCAACCTGGTTGAAACATTGATATCAACACCTTAAAAATTAAAAAAAACAAAAGAAAATGAGCAACTGAAAGCATAGGAGAAAGGATTCTCGCTTAAGCAGTTACCTTGGCCTTAGACTGTCCCACATGTGATTGACGAAATAAAAACTGTCTATTCAGGTTACTGACTTCTATGGTGTCCATGTCAATCTGCAAATAAGTGATTACACTAAGAATTACTATTACTACCGATAACTAATGGCAGCATCTGATGCAAAAACTAAAGAATTTCAAATGAACTGATAAAAGAAAATTATAAAAAAAAAAAGAAATTTAAGCCACAAAAAGGGGTAAAAGTGTATCATGCATATCACTGATCAAAGGAAGAGGGAAGAGGGAACCCCTCCCCAAAAAAAAAAAAAAAAAAAAAGGCAACCAACCACAACAAAAGGCTAACTCATCAAAACAGCCACTTCCTCTTACTCCCTTAAGTATTCATTCAGACTGTCTAAACAGCAGAGCTACTTTGAAGCTGACATTAATGTCAATTTACCACTCTTACAGGGCCATAACTTCTGACAACCATTCATGACCACCAATCACCATACCATTGCAACATAACACAAACCTTTCACTACTGCTCTAGGTCTAGAGCCTCAGACGCTATGCCCCACCCACCCACTCGATCAGTAAGTCTACCACCAGCCTTAGCACACATAATTAACAGTAACACTAACCACTAAAACAACCAAAACCACAGCAACACCACCACTAAAACTACTGCCACCGCCAACTAAACCTTTCATTAACACTCCCCATCATCGTCGTCGCCTTTCCATCAGCCCCTTCATTGGTCCGACCTTCATCACCACTATCAGCAACTTTAACAAGTAGCACAGAAACATCTACTTATAACAAACCTAATATCCAAAAAGGCAACAACTATGTCACTCAAACACCATAGAAGCAATTCAGTAAAGACTAATCAAACGTCTTACCACTATTCAAGTGCCATTCTTTAGAAATCAACTATCTATCTGTTTCCACATGGTATACTTGTATTACAAAGAACATATAAGTTCAAAACTATTGACCACCGCTAATTAAATTCCAGCAAATGAAATCACAACCCCACAAAATCAAACAAAAAAAAAATTAAAAATTGAAAATAAAAGTGAAATACTAACAATATGAATGTCTTGAAAGCCGGAGAGAGCGAGTGTCTTAAGCAGCTCACACCCAATACCGCCTGCTCCAACCATGAGCACTTTCGCGCCCTAACAAAAATAAAAAAATAATAAAAAAACACATAAAACAAAACCCTTAATTTCACTAGAATTGAACTAAAAACAAAACTGGGTTTCTGGGTTTTCAGTTTTTATGTCTTTGTATTGCACCTTTATGGCTTCCAACTGTCGCTCTGACGCCATTGCTATCGGAGGTCTTCTCAACTCAAGCAGCTAAAGAAGAAACTTCGAGGAGAGAGAAGGAGGGGGGGTGAGAGAGACAGAGAGAGAAGTTAATTAGAATCAGAAGACGAAATTTCATTCGTGTGTTATTATTAAAAGCGAAAATATACAAAAGGGAGGAGAAAAATAAACGGGGAATGCGGGAATCGAACTCGGGACGTGGAAGTTGGGTTCGGAGAATCTAAAAGGTGGTGACGAGGAAAGGACGGCGAGGAGTTAAGAACGAGTACATGCACAATCTAAACGGCCGTGTTTGGGAATCAAATTTTATAAGATTTTAGATTTTTCCTTTTTCTTTTTGGTATTTTAATAATTATTTTATAAGTTTTTTAGTATTTTATCTATTATCATTTGATCTCCGTCCATTAATTTATTTCGTTGTTGAATTGGTAACATTTATAA
The DNA here is from genome assembly GCA_030444775.1 of Atalantia buxifolia. Classification (NCBI taxonomy): domain Eukaryota; kingdom Viridiplantae; phylum Streptophyta; class Magnoliopsida; order Sapindales; family Rutaceae; genus Atalantia; species Atalantia buxifolia. The sequence continues at coordinate 23,480,906 of CM059838.1, forward strand.
AACTGCTATCTTTTTTTTTTCTCAGTTCAAATTTCAATAATTGAACTACGACAAATGGATTATTGAATATTTTCAATCATGTTTATCTTATTTTTTTTCATTTAATAGACATGTAAACTTTAACTACATTTCATTAATAAAAGTTGAATTAAAATTAAATTACTTTTTTAAATGAATAATACATCTCAAAGTTAAATCGCTCACATATAATCAATTGAAAATACAGATATTAAAATAAACATAATTAAATTGTATTATATCATTATTTTAATAAAATGTTTTTTTTTCCGATTCTTCTTTTGAAAATTGAAGTTTGATGATATGTTTAGCTTTTGAAAATATTGATGGAATGCTATTTAGCAACTCATCTCACATTAATGTTATTTTTGGATATTTAAGTTTGATTAATATTAAGTTTATTTGAATATTAAGTACTTAATTAATGAACAATTTAAAATACAACACACTAATTGTGCTATGACTATTTATTTTCAGCATTAATATTTAAATGTAACAATTATTGAAATAACGTGTATTCATAAAGAGTGCGTTTGACATATTGTTTTAGATGTGTTATATTAGGACATATTGCATTAAGTTGTAATGGAATAAATTATTTTGTGTAGTACGGATTATATTTATGTAATACTATTTTTTAATATTATTATATTTTAGTATTAAAATTAAATTAGCATTATTTAAATTTATTAATATGTTAGGTTAAATCATTAAATTTTTAAATTAATTATTTTTATACATTAATTTTATAACCAAAAAATAATTTAATAATATACTATTATCAAATAATAAATTGTTATAATATTATAACATTATATTATATTTTATATATTAGTTATTATAATATATGAAATTTTTAATAATACATTGCATTACCTTGTATTATAATCAATATAATATTGAATACTAAATGATTAAATAATTAAATACTTTTTGCATATTTAAAGTAAAACAATTAGAATGATTTTATCTAAAAGAAATAAAAAATGCATTATCATTTATTTATTAAATATTTAGGTTTATTAATATTTTATATTATTATTTAAGAATAAATATAAGTTGATATTTAATGAATTTAAATTTATTATATGTTATTGAATAATAAAAGAAAAATAATTAAATTTAAAATATAAAAATAATTTAATGTAATATATCCTGAACCCTACCCCTTCCTTCCTTCATCAAATTAATTTTATACTTATTTTATTACATCAGCTACTTTTTTAACATACTACAATAAGGTGTGTTTGGGATTGGTTTTGTCACAGACTTTTAAATTAAATTCTTTGTGAAAAAAAAAGTTGTGACTATTAAACAAAAATTAATAATATATAATAAATTTAAATTTTAAATAATAATTTTGATAAAATTATTAAAGATATAATATATTTTCTATTATATAAGTGAAAAACCATATTAATATAGTTTCTAAACTACAAAGAAAGAATAAAGTGTTTACTAAACACTTTTAGTCTTTTCAGAAACTAAAAAACTGTTGCATTCAATCTCAATCCCAAACGCACTCAATGTTATTAAAATTTATAACCAAACATAAATTTGCATAAAAATAATATTTTAATACAATAAAATACAATACAATATAATAAAAATTACCCAATAAATATAAAATTCATTCAATTTTAGAGCCCGGGCCAATTTAATTTTGTGAGTCCTTTTATATTCACAAAGTTGGTTCTCTCTCTTTACGTATTATATAAAATTAGTTTTAATCGAGATAGCCGCTTTATGTTTATATAACCAATACGACCATTCAATCACTCCATAATGTATGCACATTTATTATCGAACTTAAACTATCATGAGATACATTGAATGTATATGACAATAATTCATGGCATTTATTAAAGGTTATCAGAGGTGAACTAGACATACATATTATCTAGTGAATTATAAAATTTTCTGTCCATTGAATTGTATGTAATGGGGTGGTTGTTAACTAAGTTTTTTTTAATAATAAAAAAAAGAGAAATTATAAAAGACGAAAAAATATATATATATATATATATTCTTAAATTTTAATTATTATAAAATTAATGATTTACTTATAAAATTAATACCGACAGCGTGGGCACGATTACCCCGGCCCCAGCGCGGGATATACCTACACCATACAGACAAACAAGCCGAAACACAGTACGGATCTGTGGGACCGCCCGCCCTCTTTAATTCCTGGTGTGAGTGTGACGATCAAATGCCACGTCGGTTTTTTCACTTACCCCCCCAACCAACAACAATAGTTTTTTTCCACGTTCATTTTCTTCCCCAGTCCCTCCGTCCCTCAAACACGGCACATTCCGATTGGCTACAGCACGCCTCTACACTCTTTCACCAATCGGATACGGCCACGTCAACGTACTAATAGTAAATAGCAATACACGCAAGAAATCCTCTGCGACTCTACCTATTTCCTACCGTCACTCTCACTCACCAGTCACCATCCCTTGCTGTAACGGCCTCCGAAAGCAGCTCCGAGCTCCAGCCCCACAAGTCAGACGCTCGCTCTCTCTCCATCGTTTTGCGTTTTACGGCGAAGTAAGTGTCTTTTTGCTTGAATTTCAGTCGCTTATCGAGTCTTTTTTTTCCCACATTTAATGAGTTTATTTATTTAGGGTTTGATTCTTCAAAAATTAACTCTACTATTTTCTATGTTTAGTGTTTGTTAAACTCGTGGAGAAATGGAGCCCGCAGTGATGGTTTTGCCGCTAAATTACGCTTCTCCTGATGGTACTCTCTCTCTCTCTCTCTGTATGTGTATACTTTTTGTTAATGCGCAGCGTTGTTGAAATGTGTGTGCGCATGCGAAGTCTATATTCGTTAAGCATGTTTTGTGGTGTCTGCTATTGGTATCTTGTCTCTTGTGAAATTTTTATGTTTGCTTGATGGAATTGTGATTTTTGCAACTACGTGTGCGTGTGAGTTTTTTTTTTTCTTCATTAAGTGTATTGTGTTGTTTGTAAATGTGATTGATGAAGTTATATTTGACACTTGTGAAATTTTAATGCTTGCTTGATGGAATTGTGATTTTTGCAACTGCGTGTGCATGTGAAGTTTTTGTTTATTAAGCGTATTGTGTTGACTTCTATGTGTATTTGAATTGTGCACACTTTTCGTCTTTGCTTGATAGAAATATATTCGAAGAGACATAAAAGAATGAAAATGTCGAGTGATGTGGAAAGCTACAGCAGTAGAACTCCCTCCACAAGTATGAAATATGATATGAAAGTGAAGACAGATACTTTTGATTATTCCGATCCATTTTCCATCAAGGATTTGCTGGACGACTTGAGCTCTGGTAAATATGGAAGTGTGACCAAAGAAATAAAGGAACTTATTGATCGGAAGGTCCAGATATTTGGTCCACTTCTCTCGCAGAATCCTTCACTGTCGGGTATGTTTGTGGATGCTGAAAAGCTGAGTGGACAAGCTTCAAAATCAGCGAATCTACAAGCACATCATTCCGTCATTGATTTGGAGGAAGATTGTGTGGCTCTTGGTGTTCCATCAAAATCACCAGCTGTTGTGGTTCTTTCAGATGATGAAGATGAAGGAGACAAGAGGCCTTCTTATCCTTTTCGAGAGGTCCGCTTGATGCAGCCACCTGTTGGACCATTTTTAACAGAAATACAGGTAATCTTTCTAGCAATTGTAATCTTGGAAGTTAATTGTGAAAAGAATGCTGCTGACAGGGATGTAAAAATCATATCTGACCAACTATGAGTTATTGGCTAATGTCAGTCGTAAGAGTTGACTTTTCGATAAACTTTTAACTTTCAAGGAAGTGGATATGAGAATGTTCAGCGCTAAATGATATGTTTGTTGTTGTTTATCAGGACTATTTCTTACATTTGTAGTTGTCAACATTCGCATATTTCAATTTTCTGGTGTCATTTTATCCAATCGGAAAGTGATTGTGTGATGCCATATTTAGGTTCGAGGCAATGTGGACAGTATGGTACGAATAGAAGAACAGGGAAGATTTGCTGGTGAAACTGTGGTTGAGAAAGATAAAGGTGTCTATGTTGGTGTGGAAGAAGATGATGACAACCGAAAAAGGGCTGAAGACGATGGTCTTGGTGATATTTGGCAAGAGATGTCAATGGCAATGGAAATTTCCAAGGTATTCGGTTTATATTAATTTTGCTTTTCATTCATTTATGCCTACCATGTGCTCCTTTCTCGATTCGGAGAATTTTTGTTTTGTTTTTTCTTTTATCAAGGATAGAGAGTCTTCACCCTTAGTTTCGTTATACGATGGTCACTTGCTGTGCAAATCGGGGAACCATAATGTTGGTAAAAAAGAATAAAAAATGAAAAGGTTCACTATTATTGCTAAATAATTGGGATTGTGATTGTTCAATAAGCTTTTGGAAAACCATATGTGGAAGCTGGGGAAGAAATGATGCATGTAGATTATGTTCAAGGGTTTAAGGTTTGAATCATGTTCAATAATCAGTTTATTAAGGTGAAACTTAGATCCTTGTACTTATTAAAGAAGTTGCAGCCAGCTGTTAGTGCTTAATGGAACATCATTATTGTATGGATGGTTGTGCAAAGTGATATGTAGGATACGTTTTTCTTAATTTTTGTTAGCTATTTATTCCATTTTTTACCAAGTTCCTGCAGTATTTATTATTATTATATGCTGCTTCTGGTAGGATGTGGCTGAAGATAATTCATCTATTGAGCATATGGGAGAAGATGTGGATGACTGTGATCATTCATTTGTCTTGAAGGATGATCTTGGTTATGTCTGTCGCATCTGTGGAGTCATAGATAGAGGAATTGAGACCATAATTGATGTCCAATTCAATAAGGTGAGGTTATTCTTTTTACTAATTTTCCCTTTTTATTTCACTTAATGCTAGAAAGTAGGCTTGGCAATTTAGTCCGACTCTATTTTTGGCCCGATTGACCAGACCCTAATTTTTAGGGCTTTGACCCGAATTTTTGAGGTTAGGGTCGGGTTAGGGTCAAAATTTTAAGGCCCGAACAAATTTCGGGTCAGGTTCGGGCTTAAAGTCGACCCGACCCGACCCTATTAAAAAAAAACTAAATTGTGTGTTTTTATGAGTGTTTATAAATTATGAGTTTTTATTTGTATAAGACATGAGTTTTTTATTTGTATAAGACTTTTTTTTTTTTTATGTTTGGTTGTGGAACTAAATTATGTGTTTTTATTTGTGTAATACATGAGTTTTTTATTTTTTATGTTGGGGGGTTAAATTAAATTGTGTATGGCTAAAATGATTGTGGAATTACATTGTGTGTTTTTAATTTAATTGCATTGTGTGTTTTTCTTGTTGGATTTTGGAATTGATTTGTGTGTGGGGTTGAAATGATTGTGGAATTGGTTGAAATGGTTGTGGAAAGTGGAATTGAATTGTGTTTGAAATGGTTGAGGAATTGCCGAATTGGTTGAAATGGTGGTGGGAAATGGGAGGGTTAACTATTTCGGTAGGGTTGGGCCGATGTTGACCTGATTCGGGTCAGGCCCGACCCTAACTAAATAGTGTTCGGGATTTTTTGATTGGGTCAGGTAGGGCTTGGCGAAAGCCCGACCCGACCCGACCTTTTGCCATTCCTACTAGAAAGGAGTTATGCAAATATGCGGGACATAATTCTGGCTGTAGATGTTTGATAATAAATATACGAAATCTGAGGACTTTCGATGCAATAATAAGTTGGATGAGATGGTGCTTCCAGAAAAAATATATTTTGTATATGGAAGTGGGAGTTTTTCATTGGGCATATGTTTTTAATGCATGTCATCTAATATGAGCACCTCATCGCTCTTAAGAATTGAAAACAACAAAAGGAATCGATTTTTTCAAGCTTAATTAGCTACACACTCGCTCAACATGAACTTTTCGGTTGAGGATCCACAACGGAAAATTGGAAAACTGGAAAATAGTATCTAGGAACAGCTGAGAAGTAAAATTGTAGAACATTTTAACTGGTCGGTCATGCTGTCCTGCACTTTGTTTTCTCTTTCATTGATGTACATTGGTATCCTGATGTTTATTTGACTTACCGTTATTTCACTTGTAAGGTCAGAGATTTGTAATTAATAATTCAATAACCTGCTGGTGTTTCTACTGCTTTGTGTTTGTGTTGCTGCAAAATTCCATGATACAGTGAATTCCATCAGAACCTTGAAGTGTTTTTTTACGTTAATTTTATCTCGGTCATTATATGCTTAGTTTTTCTGTAATCAAACGAATTTAACATCTTTGCTTGAGTTTAGCTTTTGGGATAAATTTTGAAGCTTTCTTAGCTAATTTTTTGCTGGAAATGGTATGTATTACCTTTGGTTTTGATTTTCATTAAATTTAGGTGAAAAGGAGCAATAGAACTTACCCATCTGATTTTCGGAGTGCTAAAGACAGAGAATCAATTGATGTTGGAGTTAAGCTGTCTGAGTATGAGTTGATGGTGACTGAGATTGCTGCTCATCCAAGGCACACAAAGGTCATGAAACCTCATCAGGTGGAAGGCTTTAACTTTCTTCGTAGAAATTTGGTGACAGATAATCCTGGTGGCTGCATATTAGCCCATGCTCCGGGATCTGGAAAGACATTTATGATAATCAGTTTCATTCAAAGTTTCTTAGCCAAATATCCGCAGGCTAGACCACTGGTTGTTCTTCCTAAAGGAATCTTGGCTACATGGAAGAAGGAGTTTCAAAGATGGCAAGTGGAAGATATTCCTCTATTAGATTTTTACACTGTGAAAGCTGATAGTCGGGCTCAGCAATTGGAGGTACTGAAAAAGTGGGTTGAGGAAAAGAGTATACTTTTCTTGGGGTACAAACAGTTCTCCGCTATTATTTGTGACACTGAAACCAGTAATATTTCAGCCACCTGTCAAGAGATACTGCTGAAGCAGCCTTCAATCCTGATTTTGGATGAAGGGCATACTCCAAGGAATGAGAATACTGATGTGCTGCAGTCCCTTGCAAAGGTACAGACACCTCGAAAGGTTGTACTTTCAGGAACGCTCTATCAAAATCATGTGAAAGAGGTGTTCAATATTTTAAAGCTTGTGCGTCCTAAATTTCTGAAATTGGACACATCCCGGTCTGTTGTTAAGCGAATAATGAGTAGAGTGCAAATATCTGGGTTGAAGAAGCAGATAAAGACAAATGCACAGGACACTTTTTACGAATTAGTTGAGCATTCTCTGCAGAGTGACAAGGATTTTCAAAGGAAAGTGACTGTCATAAAAGATCTGCGGGAGATGACTAGCGGGGTCCTACATTATTATAAAGGAGATTTCTTGGATGAGCTTCCTGGACTTGTAGATTTCACTGTAGTGCTGAATCTCAGTTCCAAACAAAAGAGTGAAACACAGAAGTTAAAGAAGTGGTCTAGGAAGATGAAGATTGCTGCAGCTGGAAGTGCCACTTATCTGCATCCAAAAATGAATTCCCTCTCTGAGAAAAGTGTCCCAACAGATGATAAGATGGATGAGCTGTTAGAAAGACTGGATATAAAAGATGGAGTGAAGGCTAAATTCTTTCTGAATATGTTGAACTTATGTGAGGCTTCCGGCGAAAGGCTACTAGTTTTTAGTCAGTACCTCCTGCCCTTAAAATTTGTGGAGAGACTAGCAGCGAAGATGAAGGGCTGGACTCTTGGGCGGGAAATATTTGTCATCTCTGGGGAATCGAATGCTGACGAACGGGAGTGGGCAATGGATCAGTTTAATAACTCTCCTCACTCCAAAGTCTTCCTTGGATCAATTAAGGCATGTGGAGAGGGAATTTCTTTGGTTGGGGCATCCCGCATCATTATTCTGGATGTTCCCTTTAATCCATCAGTGACCCGCCAAGCAATCGGCAGGGCTTTCCGGCCAGGCCAAACAAAGAAAGTTTATGCATATAGATTGGTTGCTGCTGAGTCTCCTGAAGAGGAAGATCATGCCACTTGCTTGAAGAAGGAACTGATCTCAAGGATGTGGTTTGAATGGAATGAGTATTGTGGTTATAAAAATTTTCAAGTGGAGACTGTTGATGTGAATGATTGTGGTGATCTCTTTTTGGAAAGTCCGCTCTTAAAGGAAGATGTACGAGCTTTGTACAGAAGGTAGGTTAGTTTTCATTTGTCATTTATCGCAGTTGAGTTCCTAAATATGATTTTATCTATTCTGTTTTAACTCCTATTTTTGTATACTTTGCAGGTAGAGTAAAGCATTTATGATTGAATCAATGGCTTGGCAATGGCAATCTCTCACTTTCTATCTAAATTTGACTGACCGGTGATCCTAATCTCCTCGAAGTTCATCTAAATATTGACTTCTGAAAGCCGGGTAGCCAAGAGCAGCCCAAGTTTTGAACTGTGTTTCTGGTTAATCATCTTGGATGTCTGTTAACTATTTTACTTTTTCTGAGTCGGCTGTATAGTGTCTTTTCTCACAGTAGTTACATTTTGATAGGTAGTTTCGCAAGTTAGTGTCTTTTTTCTGGCATTTTTTTTCCACATTGTTTGTCGGTACAGGTGAGAGTAAATCAATGCAAATAGATGCTGAAGTTTGCAGTTGCACATAAAGGATTATCTCCCTCTCTCTCTCTCTTCTCTCTATAAGTTGATATACAGAAATGATCTTTTGTGCAACTTTGCTAACCATATAGATGAGCAACAGCATGCGTCTTTGATTTCACTTGTTAATGATGGCAAGCCTGTAGATTAGTCCGATGGGGCCATGTGGCAATTGTTTAGTTTCATAACATAAGCAACGTCATTTATTGGTCCTTACTCAGTTGAATTTAATTATGTGCCTCTCTTTCTATAGACCCAAATTCTTGCGGTAAGATAATGTTAATTTAATTCCCTCTTATTTATGGGTAGGAATAATTAGAAATTTAATTCGCTTCTATTAATAGGTAGAGATAGATAATAGTATTAGAAAAAAAAATCTTCAAAAAAAAAAAGAAAATTGTTCAAAAAACTTCAAATCATCGTTGAAGTGACACGTGACAAGCTACATCTGTTTGATAAAAGGTATGAAAAGAGGACTAGAAATGGTTTCGCTTATTCTTTGAAGCACTACGTGATCCAAAAAGACAGAGCACAGATTAAAAACATGACAACTAACGGATTCTCATATTGGGTTGCGAATGCCCTATCAATCAAAGGAAGTAACAAGTTGATTCAACTGCTAAGAACCTAAATCCATGTCGTGTGTGAGAGGGAATAAGAGATTTTGCAATCCAAGTACGCTCACAGCATGTTGATTCCATTAGAAACATAAGCCCTAGGCCTTAGCAGCATGGAGAATGAATCATTTCACAGAAGATACATGCAACATAAATTTACCAGAATTTAAATAAAAAGCTCACAATTTATACAAGGTTTTTTATTTATACATACCAGCAGCGGCCAAAGGTGAATATGCAAAGAGTACAGCAAGGATTAAATATGCTGTAAATCCAAAGCACAAATGACAGTCAAGTACCAATAAGGAGACAAGCTGCAACTAATTCATTAGCTTCTGAAGTGACAGGTCATTAAGAGAGAACAAGACAGAGGGTGTTTTTACAGTTTCTTGTCGCCATCCAATGGAAGCACTATCGTACATAACAAGTTAGAAAAACATGATACCATATTTAATTTGGCATCAAAGACCATGTACAGTTGGTGATCAGATATGCTAGATTGTCAGGATCAAGATTTGCTATATGAATGGGTCCCCACAGATCACAACAACAATCAGAATCCATAAACAGCACCAGAAAGAACATGCTGTCACCGGGCGACATGTCATTTTGTAACACGAATGAGATGCTCCACATCAGGTTTTCAGGCTGAAAACACATGCTGCTGCTGCTTGACATGGGACTCATCAACTTCCTCTTGTCACTCGTGGACAGTGGATAGTAAATGACGGAACTGAGTTCAGACTAATTGCATTCTTTGCAAGTAAGTCCACAACGATTGAAACTATTGATGCATCTGGCATCACATTTTTCTCCTTCATCTTGTGAAGAAGGTCAATAACTTTTGATGGCTCATTGATTCGGATAAAACCACGGATAAGCATAGCAAATGTGATGACATTCGGCACCACAGCATTTTCTTCCATGTCAAGAAATAAATCATGTGCCTTATCCATTTGGCCATCATTACAAAGCCCACTGATTATGATGCTATATGTTACAACATCTGGCACTAGGACTCCACGAGGCAAACTACGAAACAGTTCCAATGCAATTTCGAGCCTGCCGGATTTACATAATCCATCAATGAGACAGTTGTAGGCTTGAATATCAAGTTCACACTTGAGAATTCTCAAAGTACGAAATAGTTCAACTGCCTCTACAATATAACCATTCTTGCAGAGCCCATCAATAAAGGTTCTGTATGTAGAGGTATCAGCTGCCACATCATTACGCTGCATCTCATCAAACAGTTTTAAAGCACGCTCAGCCTTGTGTATTTCAAAAAGGCCATGAAACAAGGTGTCATATGTAACAACTGTTGGATTTATTCCTTTAGAGAGCATTTCACTATAAAGACTTAACGCCTCCTCTACTTCCTTATTCTTGCAGTACTAATTAATCAATGTGTTGTAACTAGCAACATTATGTCTGCACCCCTTATCCTCCATAGAAAAAAATAGTTCCCTAGCACGATCAAGTCTACCCGTCAAGCAAAACCCATCCATTAATGTGTTATAGGTAAAAGCATCTGGACGCACACCATGCTGAATCATCAGGTCCAACAACCTACTTGCTTCATCCGTCTTCCCATTCTTGCTGAGCTCATCCATGATCACATTGAAAGTCACAACATTAGGCTGTACCCCTTGAGCCATCATCTCAATAAACAAACGCTTCGCCTCGTTCCAATCATTAGCATAACAAAAACCGCGAATCACAGAGATATAAGTAACCACATTAGGCTTAATATTCTTATCCTTCATCTGCAGAAGCAGTTCCTTGGCCTTGTCCACAAAACCTTCCTTACAAAGACCATCGATAATAGCACTGTATGTAACAGTGTTTGGCTCACAAACAACACCAAATTCCCGATTTCCATTAGCCATCTCTTCAAATAAATTAAGAGCAACAATTGTATGGCCAGTTCGACACAATCCATTAATCAAAGTGGTGTATGTAAAAACACTAGGCTCACAACCAAACACTCTAAGTTTCGTAAACAATGCGGCGGCCTCCATGATTCTACTCTCCGCAGACAAACCTTTAATCAAAGAATTAAAGGTCACGGCATCTGGAGTAAAACAAGACCTGAGGATCCTCCCAAGAACAACAAAACCATGAGAAACTCGACCCATTTTGCAAAAGCAGTTAATCAAGATATTGTAAGTATAAAGATTTGGAAACAACCCAGTTGAATTGAGTCTCTTGAAGAGTGAAAGGACAGTATCATAATGTTTAGTCTTAGCAAGACAACCAAACAAAATATTGAAGGAAGTGAGAGGAGGCGGAGAAGGGCGCATATTGAGCATGTAATCAAAGATACAAAAGGCTTCATTAGGAGTAATACTAGCAATATCACCTTCACCGGATGATTTGAACCTTTCTCTGAGGAAATTTTCGACTGAGGCTCGGTCTTTGACTGTCAGTAGTAGCGACTCCTTCAGTTTAGCTGTTGTAGTCGGACATGAGGGTTCATTTTCCGAAATTGAAGACGAGGGTTTTCTCGTGTGAGGGAATGACGATAAGAAATTACATGTAAGAGCTGATACTGAAATTGAAGTAAAATAAAATGTACGATGTGAGGATACAACAGCCATTGAAGAGTTTTTGATTATTTGGGGTTGAAGAAGAAGAATGGAATTACCAAAATGGAAGAGTAACCTGCTCTTTTATTTCCATTATACATCGTATCATTAATCGTATTGTACTGTTAATTTTACAAGTAGGACGCATTATTTACAATAATGTTATGCTTTTGGGACACAGCAAATTAGGTTGGATCGGGTTTACAAAAATTTAATCCAGTCTATTATTAAATTAGTTAAGGTAAAATTAATCTAATTTAATTAAATAAATATATTTCATTCAATTTAATTCAGTTCTTAAATCATTGGGTTGAGTTAAACGGGTGGAAAATTAAATTAAAATTAAAGACTAAATAAATAAAAAAGATATGATACTTGAAGTTAAGCTTAATATAACAAAATATAAATCTATTATAATATGAAAATTTTATTCATTATCTAGTGTTTGATAAAGAAAACTAAAAAAGCCAACTATCTTAAAAGTTAAAATTAAGAAAATTTCGACAATGAGCTCCTAGACTTTATTCTCGGTTTCCCACATCTCTTTTTTGAATTCTAAATTCATACTTTTTAGATAATTAGTTAGCATCACGTCCAGTAATAAAATGAAAATAATAAATAACTATATACTATTAAGTGCTTAGTAAATAATAAAGAGAAATTAAAACTAACTTAATTTGAAAATTAAACTTGTAAAATAATGAATTTACTCATGAGAGAGTGATTTTAGTTTTATAATTAGATTATAGAGTAGTAGATATAAGAATAAATAGTCTCTTTTATTAAAAAAATAAAAAGAGTTAAAAATTAGGTGAGTTTTTGAGCTTTTAGGATTTTATAATTGAGGATTAACATATTATTATTATTATTTATGTGGATTGGGTTGAGTTAGATGGGTTCATCACAACTAATCCAATTATTAATTAGGTTTGAAAAAATCGATTTATTTAATGTATAATAATCCACTCAATCCATCAAAATTAGATTGAGTTGGATTAGATTAGACTGGGTTCATTGGGTCGTATTGTGTTTGCCCACCCTTACAACAATATGATATTTCACCATTTTTTTTGAACTGATTAAGCATCAGGTTACTGTATTATACAGATATTTACAACTACTATGACAACATATTATTGCACTGATATTTACAATAAGATATATACTTGGGATTTACATTATTACATTTTTATTCTATGAAGTACATGCCCAGCCGAATACCCCTCACGGAAGAGGGATATCTCCACTCCACTTGCATTTCGCAAATAAGAAGATCAAGTAATCTCTACACAATTATATTTAATTGAGGGAAATTGAGTCCGCGGATACTCGAACCATTGCCCTCAAAGTCATGTTGTTTTACCATTCAATTAGCTCAAATGATAACTAATTATTAATTAGTTTCAGTGCCCACCCTTACAACAATATGATGTTTCACCATTGCATTAGCTTAAATAATAACTAATTATTAGTTAGTTTCTGCCTACCCCTCGTGAAGTGATAATATTTAAATTGCTCCATTACTTTTAAAAACATTAAATTATCCCTAAAAAATTATTATATATGTTATTCTTAACGGCCAAAAGGATAAAATAGTATTTGTATATTCTTGTAATAGTCAAATAATTGAAAAAGGTCAAATATTTGTAAAGATTAATTTTTATGGCTCAAATCTTTTTTAATTTTGGAATACACACAAATATTTTAAATATTTATAATATGTGCCAAATGCTTTAAAAAATTTTTACAGACCCATTTGGAAACCAAAACACCATGGATAACCGTGGGCGGATGAATACCAGACCCAAAAAAATTTTAAAAAATAAAAAAATATATTTTAATTTTTTAATTAACCCTCATTAAATTTATTAAAATAGCCATTATAAAATATAAACCTCATAAAATTTAAACCTTGATTTTTAAGAAATATAAAAATTTATATTTTAATTAAAAATAATGATAGCCTATCACCTAAAATATTTTTTTATTCGTGTTAAACCAAAACCATGGCTCCATGGATAGTGATAGTTTGTTTGTAGGAAACAATAAATTTAATAATATTGCAGTCTATTACATAACAGACTAAGTATAAATGTATTAGTAAATATTTTATATTTTACTATTATCTAATTTAGCCCCCGGTAAATTATTTTTCTAAATACGCCACTGTGGATAACTACTGTAGGTGCAGGCACACAGGATCGAGATTTCCCAGCTTATGTTAGTCTACCATTCTTTACGCTAGTAACATTAGTAATGCAGCAAATAATTAAGAATTTATGCATGATGGACACTTTGATACGAGAGAAAGTTGCAGGCAAGATTGTGATGTGCGACCGTGGAGTGAATGATAGAGTTCAGAAAGGCGCCATTGTTGAAGCTGCCGGTGGTCTAGTGATGAATTTGGCTAACACTTCAGCTAATGGCGAAGAGTTGGTGGCTGATGCACATTTGAAACCTGCTACTGCAGTTGGTTAAAAGTTTTGTGATGCTAATAAATATTACTTGTTTTCGGATCCAAACCCAACTACGCAGGTGTGAACATCTCAGCGAGATGGAAACCAAACCCTTGGCCGCGCAACCAATCTCAAGGCCGCGCGCGGTCGTGGCAACCAAATCCATGGCAGCGCATGGCCATTGGAAACAAATTCATGGTCTCGCGCTTTTTTTTTTTTGAAATTGCGTCATTTTTTTTTTTATCAACTCAAATAGTATTTCCTTAGGGTTAAAATTGTTAGTTAACAAAACTGCTAAAGAAAAAACATTTTTGTATTCAACAAGTGAACGCTAGTCCATCATTAAAGTTAATTATTTTTAGGGTTATTTAGTATTTTTAGAAGTAAGGAGACAATTTAAAGATTGTCACTTTATGAGAGGTAGTTTGAAGTTAAATCTTAGTTATTAAATTTTATTGTTTTAGTTCAAATAGTGAAATTTTATTCACATGGCGTACAAGATGTAAATTAATATGCCAATTTTCTTATATTATCTGCATACTCTAACACAAGTTTGATATAAAATTTCATTTAAGATAGGCTAAATTTACATGATTATTAAATGAGTCAGATTTCATCACTTGTTTAAAAATAATTTAATGTGTAATATTTAAAATAATTTAGTATGTAATTCTGTGCCAAAAGACTGAATTATCCTTGTAAAAATGACCATCATTGTCAATTGTGCTTGTTTCTATTTTGTCATTTTGTAAGGTTAATTTAATCTTTTTAGTAGATGACTAATACAAATTACAAACTTAAGATAGAAAATCAAACAAATTATAAAATTTATAATTCTTTTTAACGTAGAACGCAATTAGGATGGATGGATGATAATTCGCTACATTATAAGAAAAAGTTTCTTGTCTTCATAAAGGACTCACTCGCTTAAAAATTAATAATTGGTATCGATTTAGATATCATTTTAAATTTTTGTAATGTAGAAAGAAGATCTAGTATAGTATTATTCATATCACAAATACATATGACATATCCTAGAGCTTTTTTTGTAAATTTATTCCCAATATTCCTTATTTATTCTTAAAATGAATCTCCACTTGCACCTTATTTCCAACTTTTTGTAATGCGTAAAAAAAACTTAATGTTATATTCTCAAATTACTATAAGAAATTATTTGATATCATTGTCGCTTACTCCAACAACTATCTTTTAACTCATAAACATTTAGTTTTATTTATACTAACAACAAATTAGTATATATGAGGTTCTACCTAATTAAGAGAAACCTAAATTGATAAGACTGTTAAGAGAAAACTAGAAATGAGGTGTTTTTAGATAAATAGAACATGTGAAAAATTTTCATCAAACCATTTGGCATGTTATTTGAAAGCTTGCCTTACTAGAAAAATTTTAGGTGAAAATTTTCTTTTTAAGAGTAGCAAAAGGCTTACTTTGAACTGCTGAAGATTTATGGAAGAAAAAGGTGCTTCAAGATCCTAGATGTTACCTCAGCAGCATTTCAATTTGAATGGTGAGTCAATAGCAACTATATGTGCTTTGGGTGATACTAGGAATGCAAGGAACAAAATGTTGATTGGAAGGCAATACAGAAGATCCCATCAGATTGATAGCAAGAGCAATCACTTGGAGAGTTTTTTAGAAGAGTCAAGCAATTAGAGGAAGCTCACGCTACAAGGAAGGAAACTGACAAACAGAAACAGTGGTGTCCGCCTTCTAATTGTGGTTGGTTAAAAGCCAATGTGCATATTGCTTCTGATGCAGAAAAGTCATTAGTAGGTTTGGAAGTTGTTGTTAGAGATGACACATATGTTCAAAGTGATAGTTAGTTCAACTAGGAAGGGCTATTAGTTTCTAAACTTTTTCACTAGATGAAAAGTTTGACCACAATCCCATCCTTTTTCTTGTAACTGAAGTCTTTGAGAGGCTTTGACGTAATTGGACAATCAATGTTGTTTCTGGAGTCTAGTTCACAACAATAACATGGAATAAAAGCTTAAGCATTGTTGCTGGTTGTGGTTCCTCTTAAAGATCCTAGCTGTATTGAGATCCATGCTCCCCTATGGCCCCACACACAAATTAATGATAATAATGACATTTATTTAACAATAGTTATATTCACACAAAACTTAGTACAAAGCTTAGTACAAAAATAGTCTTTCTACTAGATTTGCTAAAATTTCTAAGAAATTGTAAAAAGTTTAATTAACTTAAGTAATTTAAACTTCTAAAATTCTCATATTAATCCTTTAAATACTTGAATTTGGATTCCAGTAATTGAGATTCCTTTATGTATCACTCTATGTTTATTTTTAGATAATCTAATACTTTTACTAACTTACATTTACTAAATTGAGAATAGTAGAATGTAAATGCTGCTAGAAATACTTTTAATTACAGTTTCTTTTATATTAATCATTCTAAATTGGTGTTCTCTAATCCTATATTATATCCTACATTAAATGCTATTTATATTCTTCTATTAGCAATGATTCTTAATTTAGTATTACAATCTATATGACTTTCTATTACTGCTAATCTTCCTAAATTATCGATTGTTTTATATATTCACTAAATGCAAGGTAATTTTGATTTAAAAATCTTATAAACAACTATTCTCTACTAGATGCTCCCCAATTCTCTTATAAACTTCTATCAAATTGATTGGATAAAAAATTAATTTCTCACAAATACTGACTGAGATTAGTATTCTTTTTGAAAATTTCTAAAAATTATTTCTCAAAATCCGGAGTATAAAATCAAACTTTTCAATTAAAACCAAATTTTTTTTTTTAAAAAAGAACTTCTTCCTCTTAAGGGTATGTAAATCCCAACAGAAAGTCTCTCTTCTTCCCTAAAACGCCTATCCTTCGACTAGAACGATACTTTAGGAGTAAAACTGAGTACTTAGAGGTCCTTATTCAAGGCTTTAGGTTTTTGTAGAAACTTAGGTTTTTCTCTAGAGTTTGAATTAATTTTTTCACAGATAGAAAACATTCATCATGAGCAAATAAGATGAAACGTCATTCATAATGAAAGATTTGCAACATAAAACTTGTTCACTTATAAACACATAAAAGCTTACAAAATATTAGGTTCCTCTATTAAAGTAGAACTAAGTAACTTAGCTATAATACATGTTGAATAAATTACTTACTTGAATTATCTTCTAAAAATACAAAAGGATATTGAGTTGATTTTTCATTGCTTCTTTGATCAATGATCAGCAAAGAGGTGACTTTTTTTTGTTATAGAGATCTTCTTAACCGCTTATCCTTATCTTCTATTACTTTCTTATCTTCTACTTGTTACATGTGTGGACTAAAATGCTTCACATAACTAAAGAGAGTGTGGTCAGAATTATCACTATAGGTTTTCCCTTTTTAAAGTAATGCTTCAAAACAAGTATTAACAGTCCGTTTGGGAGAGAGCTGCTGCACATTAAATAGTTGTTTCCCCACCCTATATTCTAGGGGAATATCCTAGAAGGGAGTGGGGGAGTACAGCGCAGCTCTCCCAAACGGATGCTAAGTGAAGGTTGACAATTAGAGAGTGGACCACTCTTGAGTCATGCTTCTAGCATGTTGTTAAGGTTGTGGGCCTCGACAACATTTAAATTATTCTAGTAATCTCAGCCATCATTTGCTTGATTGATTGATTGCTTGATTGGTCTTTCAAAAGAGCTCTATAAGCCTTGTTATTTTTTTTTATACTATTCATGGTAGAAATCTACAAGCTGATCATTTATGGTCCTGGGAAAAAAAAAAGAACTTCAACATATTCTGAAAAGAATATATTTTTTGATTAAAGTCTTCAACAATCAATTTTGGACGATCGATGAAATATTTAATGTCAAATTTCCTTGCTATTATCCTGCTTCTCCTCTAATATGCTTAATTTAAGAATTATTATTGAAATCCAAGGAATGTCAAGCCTTGCAAATTGTCAAATTCTCTTATGATGTTAAATCCCTTAAGAAAAATGGAATGTTATGCTTGAAATTCATAGCATACTTCTTCCTTGAATGACCATTTTGGTGTTTTGACTGGATATATGCTACCATTAACCGTTTTCCCATTGCCATTAGATTAAGCATAGTTGATGTTAACCTTCTCCCAAATGCATCTGGGTCTCGAACAATAACTTAATTAAGAAAATCAAAATCGAATAATAACTGTAGAATTAACATTAGTAGTTTATCTCTGAATTTAGTTCCATTGGTTTATATAATCCTAGATCAATCTTGGCTCTTACAATACTGTAGGTGAGACTTATAGTCTGCATATTCTAGTAGAGTTTCTTGATAGAATAGATCAGTTCTTTGGTAAACGTTTTAAGTATTGCCACAATAGGTCTCTTATAAGATAAGAAATCTAGGTGTTTGGTGGGAAAATCATGGGGTTTCATAGCTATGTTTGACATAATCTGGGAGGAAACTCTAAATGAACTCTATTTTGTCGTTTTGCATTTTGGCTAGATGCTTTTTAATGATGAGTCAGCCATAGTGGGATAGTTTGAAAGTTCAGTATGTGCAAAGGAAAAAGTTCTACTCTCTCTCGTTTCTAGCTCACTTTAGTTAAGTGTTTTGCACTTATTGTTCGCTTTAACCAGTAAGGTTAAAGATTTTGCCTTTACTTGCCTATAGGGCTGATAAATTCTTGAACTTCTCTTTTAAAGAATCTCTTTTTTCATACAAATCTTTCGTAATGATCACAAAAAGACAAAGTGTTAATAGAAGATAAAACAACTCCATTGCCTTGTATATTGGTGATGGGTGCTCATATAAAGATGGTACAACATGAGCTATGTCTTTTGCTAATTGGCTTATGAAAAAGTTCAGGGCAATTTGTTGTTGTACATCTTCAAGGTCTCATTTAAAATCATAAAATCCTTGGCAAGGAGGCTTTTAAAAATTTGTGATTAGTTGAAGAACTTCAGGCCAAGTACGGTAGACACCTGGTGTAAATCCTTTAAAACCATGTAAAACTAAAATTTTTACTTTAAGGCTTACTTTGGATTTTTGTAAAATAAAATGATAATGTATTTAAAGTTGTTAAAATCTTTCTACTATCACCTTTTGCATTCCCAATGTTGTCTAGAAGGTATTGTTGTGATTTATCTATTTGACTACCAAATAAAGGCTTGAAAGATAAATTAGTTCCCTTCGGGAGTGTTGGCAGACTAACTTGTCCGAAGTTTATTCTCTTATCGTCCATCTACAAAATCACGAAGTATGTTAGAATAAATTTCTCTTTTTTAGTAATAAGTTAATCTATTATCTACTCCTTTGATGTGTTCAAATTCTACTTTATGTCTATTGCTTCTTTTAGTATTAACAAAATATAACCATCTAGTACTACTTAACTTTTTCTCATTAATTTTATTAGAAAATCCAACTAGTGCTTCATAATTTGTCCTTAATGTGAAAGGCTGATTGAGAAATAATCTAAAATTATTTAATTAAAGCATTTATAACTCCTAAAATTTCATAATCTAAGCTGTTAAACTATTTTTAGAATCTTTCAGAGATCTGATGAGTATCTACAAATTTTCATGGCACTCTTACCATCATATTTACTTGGTTTGGAGAGTAATACTACTCCCCACCCGTGTTCACCAGCATATGTTTCTACAACTTTATACTCATTTTCTAATGGTAAAACTAATTCTGGTAATTCTTTACAAATTCTAACTAATTCTATATTTGAAGAATTAAAGAATTTTTTACCTCTGGTTGGGTTTTACTGTACAAAGGTCCTAGTTAGCTTACTAAGGTCTTTTACGTACATCCTAGTCGAATTTAATATTCCTAAAAAGGCTTGTAATTTCTTTGTATCCTCTATTTTATCTAGAAAATCTAATATTTTCTTTAGAATGTGTTCTTGTAATTTTATCTTTCCTTTTACTATTTTCATTCCTAAAAGTTCTATGTACTCTTTACAGGGTTCTATTTTCTTTTTACTAATTATAAGTCCATTATTGATAAAATCATTAAAAACTATAAGTAAATGACTACAATAATCTTCTAAATTCTGTTGAAACACTAATATGTCATTTATTTACTATATTTTTTAAATATTAGATCCATCTTATGTTGAAAAATAAAAGGGGCATTTTTTAATCCAAATGGCATGAGTATCCATTCAAAATATCCTTCAAGGTAGCTGAAAGCAATCCATGGAATAGAATCATCATCCATTTTAATTTGCCAAAATTTTGATTTACAGTTAAATTTACTAAATATATTTACATTTTGGATGCAATTAATTAACTAATCTTTACAGAGATTTTTTTTTTATTGATCTTCATATGTATTATCATTCAAACGATTATAGTTTATAACTATTTGCGCTTTTCATCTTTTAATTTCAGTATAATTTTTAACCATGAATGTTGTACTTCTATGCCTACTATTACTATGCCTAATTACTCCTAACTTTAATAATTCTACTATTTGAATGTTAAATTCTTCTATATCTTGTAGACTATAGTCTCCTTTAGCTGTTTTAATAGTAAAATCTACATTTTTTTTTTTTATGTTTAAATGGACTTTAAATTTGTTTTTATCTCGATATTTGATTGGGTCTTTTTAAAAAATTTGTGTAGTTTCTACTAATCTAATTATTTCTTTCTAAGTCTTTTTTTTAGATCTTTGATTGATTGGGTCTTTTTCTAAAACTTGTGTAGTTTTGGCTAATTATTTCTTTCTAAGTCTTTTTTTTAGATCTTTGATTGATTGTGTCTTTTTCTAAAACTTGTGTAGTTTTTGCTAATCTAATTAAATTTAGGCCTTTTAGTTTTACTTCTATATTTTTTAATGCAAAATAAGATGACAAAAATTTTCTAGATCTAAATAAAAAAAAATCTACTTCTCTATTAACGTATAGTCATTTAGGAAACTATCTATAACTTCTTTATTACTTTCTATTATTGGATCATGCCAAAAATCAAAATGACTACTTGTTCCTATTTCTAAATCATGTGAAAAATCAAAATAAAAAATAACTGTTTTGGTTCCATCACGCTATGCACGCAACTTTGATTGAACATCCTGATATTGGGAAAAACAAGAAAAACAAAAATCAGTTGGGGTAACAACTATTCTTTTAAAGAATAAAGCATAATTACTATTGATTAACATACTGCCTTCACAATTACATATAAAATTTAATCTTAAGATTTGATTGATTCGATAGCCCTTGCTTGAGGTAAAGGATAATATTCATCGAACACATTTTCTACTGTGTAGAAACTTATTTATACATCTCTAATACATTTATCATACTTTAATCTAGTTCCATCTATTTGTTCTGCAAATATTAGATGAGGCAATATTTGCAAACAACCTGTTGAGACTAAATTAACATCTATATAAGACTTGCTATTCCCCATACCTATCATGACTAATAATTCTATGGTATTATCATTTCTAAATTTAATCTTACTAATAATACCGAGTAAGGCGATTTGAGGTATTAATAGGTTCTTAATCATCAAATGTCTTAGAATGTTGATCTAGAAATTCGTCCAAATATTCATTCTTAGCCTCAATAATTTGTTTATCCTTCTGTCTATTTTGGTTTTGTCCTAGCTTAATAATTTAATGTGCAATTTCAAATTCTTGTTTTTCTAGCTAGAATTTTAACATTTCTATTTCTAATTTTAATTTTTCTATTTCTAAGTTCTGAGATTCTATGGTTTGCTTAGACTCTTTTATTTCTACTAGCTGGTTTTTATAAGTCTTAATTAAAAAAAATTACAAATTTCTATCTTATAATACTTACACAAGTTCTATACTAGGAAAAAAGTTCACATGTATTACATCTAATATTATTGGATCCTTGTCTATGTACAAATTCATGCTAACATTCTACTTTTTCATCTAATTGTTCTAGGTCTAATCATTCTTCATCATTTGAGTCGGTAGATTCTTAAATATCATATTTTATTTTAAATCTTCTAATTTTAAAGTTTTATAATTGTTAATTATATTGCAGGCTTCACAATCATCACTGCTTATACTTACTACATCTTCTTCTAAGTTATGTAAAAGATTGACACATTCTTTAAGACGGTCATTTCTTTTGTTAGACAGGATGTTTTGGATCTCTACAAATGAAACAAGTACATTTCTTCTTTCTTGTCTTGTTAATATATCTATTGCCCTTTTTCCCTTTCTAATATGTTTGGCTTTTCTTAAGGATTTTTCTCTTATTATTGTATTTATAGAGTTTAAAATATTTTTATACTTTTTCTTTCTGTATTTCTAGTCTTTATACTATATAGAGCATAAATAAGTTTTCTACAAAAATCATAAGGCTGATTTTTTAGCGTCTTCTAAATATTAGCTTATACACATTTTTCTCTAACTTTATTATAGGGTAAATATTATTCTTGGTCCTATTCCTAAACCTTTCTTAAACTTCTTTTTCTTCCACTCATTTTCTATTTCTCTTCCTAAAATTTCTGATAATTTTCTAAAATATTTGTCACCTATTTCTTCATCAAATGATTTACTAGTTTTGATGGTAATCGATGCAAAATCATTGTTAAATTCTCTAAGATATTTCTAACTTGAAAATTGTTGTTGGTCAAGGTCTGCTAAGGCTACATTTTGTAAAGTGATATTGCCTCTAGTTGGATCTAATTCTATAAATATTTCCTTAATAAGACTTGTAAAATTATATGGATTATTCCCTAATTTTTTGATTTCTAAAACATATTCAGTAAAATATCTTTTATAAGTATTGTACCAATTTCTTACTGTTTCTCCTAATAATGTTTCTAAAAATTCCTCCATATCATTACTATGAGTTCGGTTTTGCCAAGCTCTGATTGAATTTGCTTCACTTCTATCTATGACTTCTGGCCATAGTTATGGATCCCAAGTTGCTAAATTTAGTATGCTACCAAATTAACTTGTTGTTGGCAATGTCCTAATCTCATCTACATGTTATCTTTTATCATAAGTTTTATAATCTTTATCCTCTTCACTATAATTTCCCATGTTAATAGGATATCATCTTCCTAAGTTATATGTTGTATCTCTTGGTGCTGGCTGACTAAAATTTGCTCTACTACGTTTAGGGGGATTAGTAACGATACCACTAGCTTCTTCCATTATTTCATCCATTTTGATGGACTCCTGTGTTTCAAATATCGTACTGACTTCTAATTTTCCTTCTATTTTATCATCTATGTATTGGATATTGTAGTCTCTTTTTAAAACTTCTACTACTTGATCATGACTCATTTCTAACATCAATTCATTATATCTGGAATCAAGAATTTTATTTATTTCTTTCCATGTAAATTCTTCTTTTATAGCCATTAAAGTACTTTCTAATTCACCACCTTGACTACTGGTTGTGTCTGCTCGGTAATTATAATTTTCAAATATTAAATATATTGAGCCGTCACTATTACAGTAAATTACATTATCGTTGGTACTAAAATTGGTTTTTCTATAAAATTATCTAATTTCCAATCTAGTTCGGCATTAGTTTCTTCTAAGAAACTTTTTGCTCTGATAGCTTTAATTCCTTTAGTTCCTAGAGTATTTATTATCTAATTATTATTTAATTTGTATTCAGTTGTGCTATTTTCACTAAGTCCTCCTATAACTCCTGTGCAAATTAATAAATTATCTTCATTTCTTTTCATATGGTAACCTCTAACTTTTATTCCTATTCTTAAATCCTTATAAAAATTATTAGCTTTTACTAAATAGTCTAAGGTAAAGTAATACTATTCTTACCCTTACTATTCATGTTTAGTTCTATAATTCCTAAAAGTTCTTGTTCTATATTTGTAAATCGATTATCATAAAGATAAATTAAGGCTTTTGCACTTAAATTCTCTCTATGTAATCTTTTTAGTCCTATTATAACTAATCCTAAATGGGTGTGTTTTTTTTTTATCTCTATTATGATTATAGGAATGCTTATCTATTAAATCTAATTTTATCATTTGATCTTCATGCGTGCATGACACATATCTTTCACTATAATTTTGATATAGTAAAGATTTACTAAATAAATTTCCCTTTTTATATATTATATTTGGATTGATTAAATATAATTTATTTTATCTAAGCCTTTCTATTTGTTTGTCTAAATGTGTAAGACTATATATTTTAACTTCATCACCTTCTTTTTTCTTACTGAATATTCTTTTTACTTACCTTCTAATTTACTACTACTAACTATTTGCTTACATTTATCCATTAATAATATCTATAGCTCTTAATTTGCTTAGGTTGAAGGCTTCTTATATCTATACTAATTTTAATAATTTTGAATCTTCGTATTAAATCTTCTAATTCTGAAGTTAGTATTACTTCTGAATTCTTGGTATTTTCTAATTGTTTTAATTTTAATCTTCCTTCTTCTGTTCTTGATATTTTATCTAATTCTACAATATTTTGATCTTTTATGAAAACTAATTTTTTTCTACGTTCTTGATGACTACTCTATTTTCACTTAAACTATCTAAGACTATCTTAAAATTTTTATTAATCTTATCTAGTTCTGATTTCAAATTTCTAGCTTAATTAACTATTAAATCTACTAAACTATCCAATAGAGAATTTTCTGTATGTAGGTTGTGTCTAACATTACCTTCTATATTATAATTTTTACAATATCTATTTAAACTTGTCTTCTTACTATGATTGGTGTTAAGTTCTAAATCTAAATATTCCATTCTCTTCATAAACTATTGGATCTTCTAATTAGCGTTAACTAATTAAACCATACTCTAATGCCACTTCGTGCTTATGTGCCGAGAAATGAAAAAATAGTCTAAGTAATAAATAAAAGGCAAAGCTTACGTTACATTAGCTGTATATTACAGCTAAAAATTTTTAAACCCTTAGAAAAGACAATAATTATTAAAAAGTTCAATAAGTTTTAAAGTTTTACTTTACACCCTAAACTGCAGTTAGGTAACAGTACAGCTAGTATTTTGATTTTTTTGAAATTCTCCATTTATATTTATAGTAAATTTAGTACCGAATGACTCAACATTTTTTTCTATTTTATTTAATTGAATTTCTAACTTGTTTAATCTTATATCTATTGAGTATTTGTTCATTATATTGATGATCTCTTATTTTAATATATCATGATCATCAATGTTGAAGTCTTTTATGAGTTGTTTAACTTTATTAAATTCTTTACTTAGTTGATCTCTTAATTTTTTAATTTATTTTATATTTCCTTCATTGAAATTATTAATTTCTAATATTTTGTTTACCCTTTCTATATCATTTATAGATAAATTTGAGTTTCTAATTTATTTAATAAATACAGTGATATTTAATTTAAGTAATTATTTTTTTACATGTTTGAATCATTGATTAGATCGAAGGGTTGAAATCTTTCATTAGAGGTTTTGGTAATTTATTCACTATAACATCTTTTTAATAATTCATTAGATTTATAAGATATTTATCACATAAAATAATCTTATAATTTAGGATACTAAATTTAGATTAAAAAATCTATGTGACAGTACTGATGATATGTATTTAGCATGGAAAACTAATGGTATGTATTTAGGATGGAAAATAGATTGAATGTGTGTGTATGTATTAGAAGAAAATTCTAGTCTGTCTCAAGAGAGATAAGAAATTATAAATATAGGTTCAAAAATTTATTCATAATTTGTGAATTTTTATGAATATAATAATAATTTAAATCTTTATAAAACTTTCGTAAAAACTTTATAAAGTTTTAAAAATAATTATAGGAGAGATGGATGAGAAAATCATTTAATTATAAAAAATTAATAAGGACTTATTTGAAAAAATAAGTAAATATATGGTTACAAATAAAATTTTATGTAAATTATAATTGCACATGTACTTCGTTTTAGGTTAAAATTATTTTTATCTATTAGATTTGAGAAATATCAAAATCAATTACCTATATTTATTGATTGTTTGTTACATTATTTGTAACATAAGCTTTGCCTAAATAAAAAAGGCTCTAGTGAAAATGATCAAAATTTCATAATTTATCAACTTTTACAATGGAGACTTTCTAAAACTTACCGCTTTGTGCAAAGTGTTGTACAATTATCCTTTTCCCTCAACTAATGATCTTCAGAATTAAGTCCATTAAAAAATTTAAAAGAAAAAAAAAAGAAACAAATGCATTAAGTAGTATGCATGCTTGACTTAAACAGGGTATGGAGTTATAAGATGTATGCATGAGACTGATCTAAAGTAATAAATTCATTTCATGAATTAATTTTTGGACCATTTATGGATTCAAGGAGTCTTTAAGGAGATTATCTTTCGAGAATTCAAGGATGGTGCAATTGCAAAATTTCAAAATCTCAATAGGTTTTTTGATAATC